>CAWUFW010005748.1:639114-1278228 GCA_963921515.1 Calotriton arnoldi
ATATTTACAAGGAGAGGAAAAGCCACCATGCGTGACTTTTCCTCTCCTTGTAAATACCGCCCCTTCACACGCAGCACTTTGCGGTGAAGGGGCGTTTCATGGGTGTTGCTGTGGGTGTTCCCACGCAACACCCATGGAACAAGACACATCTCCAGAATTACGAGAAATCGTAACTCTGGAGATGCGTCTGAAGCTACGCCACCCTAGAGGTGGCGTAGCGAGACGCACCGAGGAGAAATGTTTTCATTTCTCCTCGTTTCTTCTTTCAATGCGTGCTGCATTCTGCAGCACGCATTGAAAGAGGAAAAGCCTGTACTGATTGTTTTTGTGCAGAAAGGTGCCCCTTCTTGCACAGAAACAATCTCCCCATGGCGCAGGCATCCTTGCACCATGGTGCAAGGGTGCCTGCGCCGGCGCTTGGCAACTGTTTGTGCGCTAGCGCAGGGAGAGCACAGGAATGCGACATATTCTTGTAAATATGTTGCATTCCTGTGCTCTGAAAGTGCCGCAGCGTGGCGCAGCCAAAGGGCTTGCAGCGCCACGCTGCGGCACTTTCTTGTAGATCTGCCCCAGGATCTTTTTACCCTGTGTCACTGGAGTGAGGTCTGCAGGCTCACTCACCTTTTAAATGTTCTGCTGCTGTGTGCTTAACTCATCCTTGGCCTAGATCAAGTAGATGTGGAGTGCTGCATAGCATAGGTGTAGTGACTCTGCCCTGGTTGTCTATGTGCCTGGGAAGAGTACAGTACAGGGATATAGCAATACTGTACAGTGCATGCGTGGTTACTGCATGTAATTGGTGTATGTATCCCTGTAAGGAGTACATGAAAATCAAAGTTGCAGCAGTGTGAAGAGAGAGCGCAATGAGAGCATGTGCTGGGTGTATGTGTACTTGCATGAAGTGCAATATATGAATAGCAAAGTGTGTGTTGATAGTGTGTGTGTTTGTAAATAACACACCCTGGTTAAAGATAGAAAAGCTTCAGTGCTGAAGAGTGCACGCAGACTGAGTGTGTGTGCTGAATGAATGTGTACATGTAAGGGTACAATGCATAGAGATAACAGTGCTGGGCCGAAAGCGTGCTTGCAGTGGAACGTTACATGGAGGACCCTGGGTTCCATTTTGGGAAGCCCAGGCCTGCCTAGTAAAGACATGAGTAGTAGAGAAATCCCCTCAGGCAGATTTGTCTATTGCTGTATTCCTGTGAGCTAGGTGGGACACACATTAGAAGAAAAAGGAAGAGACTCCTTTGCACTTCAAAAGACTGTGCTTTGATAGCGTGATAGGGTCCCCCTTCAAATGACCCACCTGGTCACATGCAAAACACTTACGGGGCCGGTCTCAGCAGGCTTTCCTGAAGATACCACTGCTTTCTTATCTCCTGGGGATGGGAACCTTTACCCTGGGTGTTAGTTTGGGGCCCTTTAGAGAACTCCTGTGCTTTACCCTTGTCCCCCACTTTTCTGCTGGGGACCCTGCCGACCTTTGGCTGAGTCTCCCCCAAACGCTTTCTTGTGGACCCGGTTACTCACCCAGCTGTCCGCCTCCATACCAAGCTTCCTGGGGTCAGTTAGCTTACTATCAACCAAGTGCTGGCGCAGATCTGCAAAACATAGACTAGACAAGTGCTCCCATGCAATCAAATTATAGAGCCCCTGAAAATCTGTCACCTTATTGCCCTTCACCCAGCCATCCAGTGACCTGCAAAACGAATCTACACATTCCAACCAAGTGTTGGCATCAGACTTCTTACTGGACCTAAACTGATCCCTGTACTTTTCAGGAGTGAGACCATACCTGGTGAGAAGGGCCTCCTTCATGTCAGCATAGGTGAGGCTACACTCCTTACCCAAAGCTATCAAAATATCCCTTGCTTCTTCTGGGAAAAGAGGCCACAATCCTGCCCCCAATTCTTCTCAGGGACCCCATTCATGTGTATAGATGCCTCATAACCCTGAAACCACCTTTGTATGTCATCCCCCTTCTTGAACTCCTTGCCTACATTCTTGGGGATGTGCACAATTCGATCTGACTACACTGATGAGTTGCTGCCACCATCTGAGCTGGGCCTACTCCTTAGGTCCAGCTCCTTAAGACTACGTTCATGATCTAAGATCATCTTTCTTTCCTCCATGGCTATTCTCTTCTCTTCCCTCTCACTCTCAATCCTGAGTTTTTCCAACTCGAACTTCTTGCTTCCCGCCTGTCCTCCAGCTCCTCTGGGGACAGGCCACTGCTGCCTGGAGGGTTCTCCCCTCCCAAAAGCACATCCACCCTAGGAATAGGCTCCTTCGCCTTTCCACTGAGATTTCCAGACTGCTCGCTGGCATGTCTGGCTGCTACCCAGGCCCTCAGCGCATTTTGTAGCTCCTCTTTCCTGGTGAGGCCTCTGACTTGGACTTTTAGGTTTTTGCAAATGGCCTTCAACTCTTTCACATTGTAGGATTCCAACCTATCCTCCTCAAAGGCACCTTCCAAGGATGCACTTGATGATGCTCTTGATTCAGGCATGATGAAGTAGCAAGTTCAAAACTGGCAAGGTCAAAAATAGGCCAAAAAGAAAAAGAACCAGTATGTGGCACGTAATGGTCTGCGATATGGTAGTAGTGCACACCAATCACTGTAAGTCAAGTGCAAACACAAGTCCTACCCTCACCGCTGACAACCAATGTTAGAAATGGGGGTCTCTAGTAGGCAAGGGTTTGCACCTTGTCCAAGTAGGGACCCTTCCTTCTAGACAGTATAAGGGAGTTACACTCCAAAAATAACCCCTGTTCATCCCCTTGGTAGCTTGGCACGAGCAGTCAGGCTTATCTTAGAGGAAGTGTGTAAAGCATTTGCACATAATCAACACTAATACAGTGTAAGCACTACAAAAGGACACCACACCAGTTTAGAAAAATATCCAATATTTTTATATACTCAAGACAAGACCAAAAACGATAAAGAATCCACAATACAGTACTTGAAAAATAGATACTTTGCAAGATGTCTTCTAAACTGCAGAAATACCTCAAAAACACAGTTTGTACTAGTCGGTAGCTCCGTCCGGGGCTACCGCGATGCTGAAAACAACAGAGTCTAACAGTTCCAGCCAATCGCGTCGATACGGGTCAGCAAAAGCGTGAACAGACTCGGTAACAGTACCTTTCTCGTTGCGGCTTACACGCAGGTGCGAGCCGGTCATGGCAACCGTTGTGGTTACGTTGCAAAGTGGAAGCGGTGCAGGGCGCAGTGTCCTCTCGATGCAGTGCAGGCAGCGGCTCGGTGACGATCGTCCAGACGGCATCGGTGAGACCAAGGCTTACGGTGCAGGGCGGGACGGTGCTCGATGCAGTGCTGGCAGGTTGCGGTGCAGGCGACAGAGCCGGTTGGCGGGAGCTGGGGAGTCGGTCGACCCAGATGGCTGTGTGGGATGAGGCGGTGCGTCGTGAAACTTTACGAGCAGTGCCCCCAACCACGATGCGGTCACGGGTGTCGAGTCAGCAGCAGCGACAGCGTCGGTGAGACCAGGATGGCGAAGTGAAGCGAGGCGGTGCGGACTGAGGTGCCCACAGGTCACGGAGTAAGCAGCGGCTCGGTGGCGGCGGCGGCGGTCGTCGTCGTCGATGAGACCAGGGTTGCGGTGCGGGATGCGAACGGTGCGGTCTCCGGGTGCCGTCAGGACACAGAGCCAACGACTGAGTCAGTGACTAAGTCGGTTGCGGTTCCCTTCTCTGTTGCAACTGAAACAGCGGTTCCAGAAGCGGTACCCAGAGACTGATGAAGTCTTTGCAGTCTCTGAGACTTCAGAACAGGAGGCCAGCTCGATTTCAGGCCCTTGGAGATACTCAGCACAAGTAAAGAAAGTTCTGTCCAGTCCTTTCACTGCCCAAGGCAGAAGCAGCAATTGCAGGCCAACCCAACAAAGCAACAACACAGCAAAGGGGCAGTACTCCTTCTGGCAGCTCTTCCAGCTCTTCTTCCTGACAGGTTCCTTGATTCCAGCGAGTTCTAAAATTCTGGGGTCTGGGCCCCGATATTTATACCACCAAATCCTTTGTTCTCTGAAGGCAGAGAGTGTCTGTACCCAGCCAAAACCAGTTCTGTCCTCACTGGCGCAGCTTTCTGGCAGGGGGTGGAGACGGCATTGGGCAAGGCAGACCAGGACCATTCAGGTGCAAGGAAATCTCCTCCCACTACTCTAAACGCAACCCGGGTCTATTCAGCCCAGCCCTGACCCATCAGACCTCTGGAGCCACTTCCCTCTCCAGCTCCTGTCATCCAAAAGCCAGACATGTAATACACAAACCTAGCAGAGGCACACTGGATGGTTAGGCAAGAGAATACCTACTTTCTAAAAGTGGTATTTTCAAATACAGAATGTAAAAATTACCTTCACTAAAAGATGCATCTTTAGATTCTGAGTTCCAGCATACTAAACTTTATTTTTATACCTTGTTCCTAGGGCCAGTTATGTTTATAAGATGTTATAAACAAACTTCCCATTCTGTCCTATGGGAACAAGTAGCCTTGCAATAGTGAAAAACGAAATTGGCAGTAATTCACTATCAGGACATGCCACACACACCAGGGCATGTCCTACCTTTGACATACACTGCACCCTGCCCACAGGGGTACCTTGGGCCAACCTTAGGGGTGACTGACATGCAAGAAAAGGGAAGGTAAGGGCCTGGCAAGTGGGTACACTTGCCAAGTCGACATGGCAGTCCCAGACCGCCCACAGGCTCTACAATGGCAGGCCAGAGTTACATTTACAAGCTGTTTGTGTGGGTGGCACAATCCAGTGCTGCAGCCCACTAACAGCATTTGATTTACATGCCCTGGCACACTCAGTGCACTTTACTAGGGACTGACAAGTAAATCAAATAGGCCAATCATGGAAACACCAATCCATAACACAGTTTACAACAGGAGCACTTGCACTTTAGCACTGAACAGCAGTGAGAAAGTTCGCAGAGACACTAAATCAGCAAAAACAGAGTCAAACCTGGGAGGTCAGAAAGCAAAAAGACAGGGGAAACACGCCAAAAGATGCCAGGTCCAACAGTGCCTCTGATACCAGTAGCATCTGAAAATAGATATTCAGAATTCTCAGTGGACTGGCAGCGAGCCTCTATCAATCCACCATCTTTCCTGTTCTTCAATATCTCTTTGCGACAGTCTGAGGGGCTTCTATTTGGACAACAAGATCAGCATGCTTCTTTCAAACATACTGCCTATCCTGTGTATTTGCCCCATGTAACAAGCTCTCTCCAGTATGCTCCTCTCTTTAAGTTCTTACATTTTGTAAGATCAAATTGGAAACATCCCATCCCCCAATAGCAGAACTTCCTTCACTGATTCCTTTCATTACCACCTTTGTATTGGTTTCTCAGCACACATGTGATCTTACAGTAGCTTTATCATATTTCCATCACCACATCCTTAGGATAATTTGGTGAAGTCTTGGTGAAATTGCCAAACAACTTTCCTATTTCTTAACTCCCCAGCATTTTTAAGACAACATAGTCATGCATCAAATAAGTGCACACATTGGGGAACAAGTACTCTTTTCGATGACTAAATCCGGTGTCTTCCTTACCATATGAGTGAAATAAATCTGCAGAACATGAGAGAATTACTCCCTTTATTTTTTTAGGAAAGCCATGTGCCTTGACACTATTCAACTTCTCTGTGCCAGGCCTTTAATACCATTGCATTCATGATATTGGTAAATTGCACACCTGAGATGGCAGGGGTGGGATAAAGCATAGTTTTGATTTATGGTGTTCCAAAGAAAATGTATTATCACATAAAGCTGTGTCCCTTGCTCTCTGTGATCCCATGCATCACCTGTGGAGTTCCCAGTGCTTAGAGTTCTCATCAATCTTCTCCATTGTTTACTTGGTTCTCCTGTTGCACCTCTTGGCTGACTAAGAGATCAGCTTTCACAACTATGCCAATGTTGGTACGTAAAAGTCCTCTCTTGGGTAAAGACTTGTACCCTCAGCTGAGTGCCCATCTGTACAGTTGTTTGGATCCCTAATGCTGTCATGGGCGAATACAGATCATGCGTGTGCACCATGACATAGGCCTGTCTCATGGATTGCGGTCTTGTTGGACAGGGAGGGTGCCCAAAGTGCCACCCTCATAGTGGTGGAAGACTACTGCCTTCATTAGGAGTTAAGCAGCGTGAGCGCAGTGGTGGCAAAATACAGTGTAGTGATCAGTAGTAGTAAACAGGATCTTTTTACCCTGTGTCACTGAAGTGAGGTCTGCAGGCTCACTCACCTTTTAAATGTTCTGCTGCTGTGTGCTTAACTCACCCTTGGCCTAGATCAAGTAGATGTGGAGTGCTGCATAGCATAGGTGTAGTGACTCTGCCCTGGTTGTCTATGTGCCTGGGAAGAGTACAGTACAGGGATATAGCAATACTGTACAGTGCATGCGTGGTTACTGCATGTAATTGGTGTATGTATCCCTGTAAGGAGTACATGAAAATCAAAGTTGCAGCAGTGTGAAGCGAGAGCGCAATGAGAGCATGTGCTGGGTGTATGTGTACTTGCATGAAGTGCAATATATGAATAGCAAAGTGTGTGTTGATAGTGTGTGTGTTTGTAAATAACACACCCTGGTTAAAGATAGAAAAGCTTCAGTGCTGAAGAGTGCACGCAGACTGAGTGTGTGTGCTGAATGAATGTGTACATGTAAGGGTACAATGCATAGAGATAACAGTGCTGGGCCGAAAGCGTGCTTGCATTGGAACGTTACATGGAGGACCCTGGGTTCCATTTTGGGAAGCCCAGGCCTGCCTAGTAAAGACATGAGTAGTAGAGGAATCCCCTCAGGCAGATTTGTCTATTGCTGTATTCCTGTGAGCTAGGTGGGACACACATTAGAAGAAAAAGGAAGAGACTCCCTTTGCACTTCAAAAGACTGTGCTTTGATAGCGTGATAGATCACAAGGAAAGGACCATGTCAAATCTCAGGAAGGGAGATGGGGTTGATAAGGGAATCATAAGGAGTAGGCCTGGGGGACTGGGATTAACCATTATATTCATATATCACTGTGGCTGACATCCAGGTGTGTACTCTGGTCACTCCCATGAGTGGTGTTGTGGGACAATCAGCTTCAGAGTGTTACCTGCTCTTCCTGCCTCTGACCAGGACTGGGGCAAAGGCCTGCTAGTGTCCCTGCTGGGTGAGGGAACATCACCCAGGGAAACCAAGATCACCTGTCCTAGAGCCTGGAACCCCAGAGCCTGTATGCTTGCCAAGATCAGTGTCTCCTGTGAGGAAGAGGAGAGCGTTGAATGTAGTGCGGTCCAGTGTGGAGCCCTACCATGAAGACTACCTGTGCAAGGTGTGAGGATTCAGCTGAGCAACGATCGGGCTGTAGCCGGGGCCAAGATTGTTTTCAGCAACCCCCTGATGTCAGGAGAGGCCTGCCGTAGACTGAGCTGAGTGTTGAGCACCGTGCAAGCCTCGCTAAGCCTGTTCCGCAGAGCTGCAGTAATCTGGAATGCCAGAGGGGCCACTGGTAAAGTTAGTACTTCGAGGACCTGGACTGTCTGTGCTGCGGCACATGCACTGGAAGAGCCTGTACCCGTATTAAGACATACTGCGATAACCCCAGCCAAAAGGGGCTGCCAGTACCAACATTACCACAGGATCAGGACCACCACCCGAAAGATAGACTGAGGCTGCAATTGGCGGTTGGACCTGTATTGCGAGGGAACTACCCCCGACTCACCGCTGAGGACTGCCAGAGACACTGTAGATGACGTTGCACCCTCACTGGCTCCATTCAGGAGATGAAGAAAGGATTTCACTCTGATAGGGTAAAAGCCAACTTACTCTGTCTTTGCGAATTTGAAGCTGCTCCGACAACTGAGAGACCTCCGTGAGAGCTGCACAGTAGAGACAGCCTGCGCCGCCAGGTGCTGCCATGTGGGCCATGAGAAGTCTGACTTCTCTGAACTGAGCAGGACTCACGGGTGTGTGTTGAAGGCACCCGCTGCACCACTAAATTTTCCTTGCTGTGAGAGTGAGTAAGATATGAACTGGGCCAGTTGAGCCCAGGAGGACTAGCTGCTAACAATGCTGCGGCACCAGAGACACTTTTGACTAAAAGAGTCAAAGGGGAACTCTTGAGTACGGCCTAATAGTGAGCATTCCCTGGATCTGGTCACCTGTGAATCGAGAATAACCCAGTACACGCTACACTAAAGAGGGCAGGATAGGGATTTGCCTAACAACTACTAGAGCCCCGACCTCAGGCGATTGTGTAATTGCTTTTGAATGTCGTATTGCTTTGCCTGTGTAGAGCTAGAAATAAAATAATACTTTTTCTTATAAAAGCAATTATTTGGCTGGACACTGATTTTTTGTTCGTACTGTTTGCACTTTGTGTAATGAGTTGTTGTCACTGAACTGTATCTACAGCCCCCCCCCCTCAAGGGAGCCTTGACTGCTCGACCACAGCTACCACTGAGAGTCGATTGCAGAAGATGTACTTTGCACTGTTGAGCAGGATCCATACTCGGTCGGGCACCGGAAAATCAGGAGTAAAAGGCCTCAAACACCAGAGTTGGGACCAGTAACCCCTGCATGCCCCATAGCCATCTGAAAGGGGTTATGACAGCCAACAACAAACAGAAAAATCTAGAAATACCAGATAATTGAAGACGTGTATTTCGATTGGACTTACCCATTCATAGATGTATCAGAAAAACCTTTTCCTATGCCTTCTAAAAGGAGGCCTTGGTCCTAGATCAAGTGCCGCGGAAGATCACCCTGTATTAGGACTGTATCCTTGCCCTCTCTCATAATGAAGGTGAATGAGAACGGGGTTCTCTTTCATTCTACTGACCATTCCTCATGAGATTGCCTTAATATTAGAAGTGTTTATTACAGGGGGGGGGGCTCCTCCATTAGGGCGGAGGAGCGTCGCCCCACTGCTTTCTCGCAGTGCGAGAAAGCTAAAACATAAAATGTTAATAACTTTTGGTTATTACCATTTTATGTTTCTTTCTGCATGGTTGAGCGGAGCTGCCCGGGCAGTGCAGGAGTGTATTGCCCACTCCTCAATTGTGCATGACTGGTTAGGTCGGCCCTCTCGGGCCGCCCAAACGAGTCATGCGCACTCTGCACTTCTCCATGCAGGCTGCATTGCAGCCTACATGTGGAACATGCCATCCCCTACAGTCCCTGGCTGGGTAGTATCCCGACTAATCACAACGCTCCACTGGAGCATTGTGATTGGCTGAGGCGAGGGAGGCTGCCTGCTTCCTGTTCCTGACGGAGGCAGGAGAGCAGGAGCAGTGAAGACAAAGAACCCGGGCCGGCAGAAAGGTAGTTTTAAAAAGAAAATTATTGAACCCCCCTCCCCGCACGACCCCGCGCCCGCCCCCCAAACCGCGAGCCATGCCGGCCGCTACTGGTTTATTACCTCCCTACACTATGACAACTTAATTTTTTGAATGTCTACATGTGAACATCAAAATGCCTGGAACATACTGCTCACATAGTTTTTGTTCTTAGTTAAAGCAATCTTTGGATGGGTGGGTGGGTGGTTGAGTAGGTGGATGGATGGATGGCTCGGTGTGGGCATGGGTTTGGATGGATGGATGGGTTGAAAGCATGGGCATGTCAATGGATGGATGGATGGGTTTAGTGCATGGGCATGTCGATGGATGGATGGCTCGGTGTGGGGATAGGTTTGGATGGATGGATGGGTGGATGGGTTGAATGCGTGGGCATGTCGATGGATGGATGGGTTGAGTGCATGGGCATGTCGATGGATGGATGTTTGAACAGGTGCAGGGATGGAGTGGTCAATAGATGAATAGAATGGCAAAAGGAACGATAACGGACGGGAGAAAAGATGAAACGATAAGACTAGTGAAAGGCGGAATGGATGGGTCAGTGGATGGGAGGATGAGAGGGATGGTTTAATTGAAGAGCGAAGGGACCTCTTTTAAAGACTGTTGGGCTCACTTGCTGCGGTCGTTCTGTGGATTTTCTGCTATTCGCTTGCAGATTCTTTCGCAGTCCCAGACAGTAGCTGATAGGAGTTCTTCAATATGGTGTCAAATCATTATTTTAATCTCAGGCATCGCCCGCTCATTGTGATTTAATTACAGCAATTTATTCAAGTGTTTTCCGTAGAAAAAAGCTAACAATAGCATTATTTCTCAGGTATTAAAAAAAGAACATAACTTTTTGTGCCAACATAATATAAATCAAAATGCATTTGGAACATATTTCGACAGAGCTGAGAAGGCATCGTTGATAACCCTGCAGGGTGAGGTGCGACCATGGGTGCCACACTTTGCAACCTGCATCTCCATTCAGCGGATACTCGACAGCTGCCTGCGAATTAATCGGCCATGTAGGCGGACTTTTATCAATTGAACAGTGCCACAGATCGCTGGTTCTATCACCCCCTCCAACTTCTGAACCGCTAATTAGGCACTCACCTGACCTGACCTCGCTGTTTTAATTTTCTATTAATACTGTGGAAACTGGGAAAAAGCAAAAGGGGCGGGGGAGGGGAGGCTGTGTAATTCGAGCATATACCTTCTGTCACAGATCATCTGCTCTCGCTATCTCTTTCAGACGATAATTTACTGCTGAGGATCAAAATGTAATTATTTCTAATTCTTTTTTTACAATCTACATTATATTATCACTGTGTACATTTCACTTGCATTTCTATACAAAAAATTAAGCTAATTATATCATGAAGAGGGAGTTAATTGATGACTTATTTTCGATCTGTAAATATCTGCAGAGCATCTACAATTTCTCATTCAGGTAACGCCTGCTCACTGGTGAAAAAAATAATTTTCAAAAGTCTGCACCTAGTAAGCCTAGAAATTGCGACTGTTTCAGCTTTCCAGGTTTACTTATGGAAAGTTTTCCCATCATTTGCTGAGGTGGAATTTTCCACCATGTGGGAATTCCACTTGAGTACAATTTTACGGATTGGTATACAAAACATTTGATAACGCCGATTCTTATCTAATTATCTATAAGAACCTTCTGGTCGCCAAGATCTTTTTACCTGTTGAATAGTGTAAAGGAGAGAATCTCATCAAGTTAGACATCAGCATTCATTTTTATCTGAAAGGACCACTGACTCCGAATTCAAGTTTGAGAATTTATTATCGCCAAAAATAACTGAACGTGCAAGCACCTCAACACGAGGTTAAAGAAATAGATGGGCACTAATACAAATAATAATCTACGCAAGAATCTCATCCGACTCAGGATAAGAAGAATAGAAAGTTCTAGGAGGACCAACCAGACTATGATTGCTCCTATTTCTAAGTTGCTCTTCATTGGCCTAAACAAGCTTAAAATCAATTGCTGTCCCTACACTAACGCTAAGTGGCATCCCTGCATAACGATTTTCCCAGGCAAGAAAGAATAAAAGGTGTCAGCTGTGAAGACTTCCTAAGAAGTGCAATCACATAATACCTAAGCTCAGCTCTGTCCTTCTCTCAGGTCTCCCCTACCTCTTCTCTGTTCTCCTCCCTCAGGGCACTATCCCTAATACAAAACCCCAATACAATTGTACACGCCTCCTTGGCCAGGTCTTCTTTCTTGTGCTTTTCCACTGAAACGGTGACTTCATCCTGGACGGTTGCGTTGACCTTGAGTCCCAGGCACCTTCTCCGCTGAAAGTATCATCCCTACATTCCATCTAACTCCCCGTACCATGCCTCCCTCTCTCTAGCTTTTGAAAACAAAGAGTTAGTCTTACTAACGAGACATGTGTCCTTGCACCTGCAACAAAAGATACTTTCAACAGAAACCTTCTACTGTGCAAATTAAATCTACCGTTTGTGCCCAGAGAGCCTTACCAAGAGAAACCTTTCTCTGCCTACAAAATAAGCTAACATAAGAATAAACCAGGCCTTCCCTAAGCATATATGTAGTCAGGCCTTTACATATAACTTTTAAACACACATCTTACTTTTCCCTATGAGCATTTTCATTACACTTCACATGCAAAAATGAATTACATGTGCAACTTTAATATGGTGCATGTTTAAACTACTGCAATTACATTACACACACGAACTAATTCCTCTATGCATTATTCCCACACAATTCTATAAGCATTACATCACATCATTATCCTAACATCATTATACTGCTGATTCGCTTTGTCTCAGCAAACTATTCATTCTTTACTAAACATACATGAATATGAAACTGAATATACGAATATATGTCTGAATACATGTGGGTGCGGCCTATCAGTGATTATGATGCACCCCTACAATTCACAAGAACATTTCGCTCTATCAGTTCCCCCTTTGATGACTCCTGTCATCACATCTCATTCTACTCCCTCGGAGAAGGAACCGATCTAAACCGAACTTGTTCCCATCTTCCCTGATCTGAAATTCTCCATGCTCTTGAGCCTTTGATACTGATTGTCCTGCAATCTTGCCAATCTCATGTCATTTTCCCTCAAAGCTCTCTTAACTCTGCCTGCTCGATACCACTTGTAGGCCTTGATCATAATCCACAAGCCAGCCACACAAACCACCAAAATAAGGAGTGGTCTCAGGAAGTACCCAAGGAATCCCTTTCCTAGGTTCGCAAACCAACCTCCCACTTGACCAAAACCCTTTCCGACCTTTTCCCAGGCCCCTTCTTCGGTCAAATCCGCTATCTTTGTGTGGATCATAGTGATGTTACTTATATATTTCTCCAGATCCTTGCTACGGTCTGGTATATAAGTGCAGCACTCTTGAACCTTCAGCATTTTACAGACTCCGCCCTCTTTTGCCAATAGGACATCTAACGCAAGGCGATTCTGCAAAACCATACCCCTTATCGACAACATCTCTCCTTCCACCAACACCAACGACTTTGCTGTGTTCATCGAAAATTCATCCACCACAGTCGCTAACCTCCGGATCTTCACATCATTCAAGACTACTCCTAGACTAGGTATCATAGCTCCAAAGATATCCCCCACAACGATTCCTGCACTTGCAGCTCTTCTCGTTCTTGAATGCTCCCCACCCTCTAGAAGATTTAAATCCTCTGTATGGTAAATCTTTGGAAATATTATTGACAAATAACATGTTCCATACCAATTTGCAGGCAACCTCACATAAGCATTCTTCCCACATACGTAATACACCGTAGGTATCACTTGTACAGGACCTTGGAGAAAATCTTTTGCCACATCTGCCATGGTGAAAACGTGATCACAAGTACTTTGTCCCACTGGAACCTTTTCGTAGTAAGTCTGATAACGCCTTATACACAACTTACCCCTCTGCTCCTTATCTAACGCTATAGGACCATAGCTTCCCTGGTCTTATGCAACCGTTCTTCCTCTGTCCAATCAGTCCTGTGATGTCCCATATCTCGGGATTCAGTCAGCTTTCTATACCTATCTTCAACCTGATCTACAAACTTTCTCTCTACATCCGACATCAAACAAGTCAGATTGTGTCTGTGTGCAAATGCTGTATCCAATTCCAAACTCGGTATGAAGTACTTCCTCAGTCTGTCCTCGGTCTTATAATAGTCATACTTATTCAAATGCTTGTAAGCTGGGACTTCAGGAAGCACTGCGTCGAAATTGGAAAAGAAATACTCGAACTGCTCTCTCTCATAAAACAAACTAAGCAAAAGACTACATGAAATACCATAAGTCAGTGGAAGATGATGATACCTAATACCCTCATCCACCGAAGTAGGCAACTGCATACACACATAACAATCTTTCGCATCCATCACGTCAACATACTCATACAACAACTTAGCATACGCATTAAGCTTAAAATCACCCTTAGACAAATCTACATGTAATCTACGACTTTCTTCTAATAACATAGCTCTATCAGCTGCCCTGTCTACCCCCTTCTGACTAGGTGTGATAGGTGTAGGTGTCCCTGTCACCTCCTCTACTTCTTGCTCATGCGAACCAGTATATGAGACTATAACTACTATGAATATAGAAATTATCACACTACTTATAAGAATGCCTATAATCCACTTTGCTCTACGATTGGGATTTCCGGCTCCATGATTTCGAAAGTTCTCAAAAGTCTTGGTTATCGCAAAGAACTCAGAAAAAGTCTCTGTCCTTTATTTGTGACTTGCTTAACCAGCTCGAGCAACCGTGAAATCTCCGGGCTTTCCCTTTCCGATCACAACTTATTTACACAGTCCAGAAAAAGACTTCCCTAGTTTTTCGTTCCTCTTCTGTGGAAAGTCCCTAAGTTTATTCTTCTTCCACTCGGACCTAGGTTATCTTCTTCTTTTAGACTTTTATTTACAGTTCATAACTGATCCACAATGAGATCCTCATTGAGCAAGACCAGAACGTGATACAAAAGTTCAAGACGCAAAATCAGCACTTCATGTGAAAACGGCTCAACTCCAAAAGGCGGGAATTCGAGTCGATGCAAAAGCAAGTTTCGGACCTCACTCAGAAGCGGGGATTCGGAACCGTGAGTGTCAGTGTTCCTTCTATCTCGAGCCCTGGCATCCGCAGCACCACCTTCACCACCACATTCGGGCTCCGACAGACCACTTCCACTGACCTCAGTCTTCCCGTACTCACCACCCCCTGCATCAAACACAGTGTAAGTCCACTCAGGGGTAGAGTATCTGCGACAAGGCACTCTTGTTCTCTTTGACCTTCGCCGATTGTCTTGTGCTTGGTCTTCGTCACTTGCTTCTGTTTCAGATACTTCAGACACTGGAGCAAGGTCTCTCTCAGGTGCTAACCTCAGGTTCAGTCGCCTCTGTCTTTCAGGCCAACTTTCTGCACGTCTGTTCGTTTGTCTGCCTTCCCCTTCTATACCCAGTGCACTACTTCCTCTTTCGGCTGAATCGGACTCTTCTCCGCCCACTGCACCGTTTCTATCTTCGGTGTCTGTGTCAGGGTTCGAACTGTGGAAACCCCCTTCAGCTTGCTCTAGTGCACCACCAGCTGTGTCAGCGACCCTTACAGCTTGACTTGTCCTCTCATGTGGCCCTGCCACATCCGCTGGGTTTTCATTTACGAGAGGAGCTGTTTCTTCCAAGGGTGCTGGAACTCTGCGGGTATGGGAAGCATGCACCCAGTTCGGCAATCCTCCACACTTTACTGCTGTGTTCGTGATCAGAATCACCTGATACGGGCCACGCCAACGGGCATCCAAACAACTCTTCCTCACGTGCTTCCGGACGAGCACCCAGTCACCGGGACACAAGTCGTGGCACAGATCACTCGAGGCTGGAACCACAGCTGCTTGCACCTGCTGGGATACAGAACGGACCACATCAGAGAGTCCTTTACAGTAATCGAGAATCAAATCATCAGTGATGCTTATCAAGGCTGTAGCTGGTACTGCTGGCAGTCTCATTGCCCTCCCCATTAATATTTCATGGGGGACAACCCGGTCTTTCTGTCTGGGACACTTCGCATGCTCATGAGCACCAGTGGCAAGGCGTCGGGCCATTTCAGGGATGTCGAAGAACACATTTTTGCCATCCGGGCTTTCAAAGTTCCATTAACATGTTCCACCATCCCAGAAGCCTCCGGTCTGTAGCTACAGTGGAGTCTCTGGTCAATGTTCAATGCTGCACAAAGTAACTTCATGATTTCGCTATGGAAGTGCCCTCCTCTATCTGATTCCAAAGAGGTCGGGATCCCGAATCTAGGGATAAGCTCCCTCAACAGTAACTTAGCCACTGTGAGCGTGTCACACCTGCGTGTGGGGTAAGCCTCCACCCACCGTGAGAATACACATACTATCACTAGAATGTACCTCAAGCCATTGCACCTAGGCATCTCCACGAAATCCAACTGTAATCTATTGAAGGGCCCTCCTGACCTTCCAATATGACTCAATGTAACTACAGTTTTCTTTCCGGCATTCATCTGTTGACACGTAACACACCTCTGACATACCGTCTCAGCCATTGCTCGGAACCGTGGGTTGTACCACGTCTGTCTGAACACTCTCATCATTGCGTCTCTACCCAGGTGTGCCTGTCCATGTATCAATCTTGCCATCGGACTCAGCAATTCTTCCGGCAACACAGCTCTCCCATCGTTTGATACCCACACATCCACGTCTCCTTTCTCACATCCAGCTTTGATCCATCCCTCTCTCTCCTGGTTAGAAACTTCATCCTGCAATCGCTTAAGCTCTTCCCAAGTGTCTGCCATGGTCAACATTATGCTGAGATCGGTTCCCTCTTGGCTCTCTTCTATCTCTCTTCCTGTGAATATGCATCCTTGTTCTGCGCAGAAGCGGGCTACCTCGTCCGCATAGTTATTACCCAAGGATACAAAGTCCTCCCCCTTCCCATGGGCTGAACACTTTACCACAGCAATTTCTTTTGGATGCTGTAATGCTTCTAACAATTGTCTTACATATTCTCCATTACGAATGGGTGAGCCAGATGATGTCAAAAATCCCCTCTGAGACCATAACTGCCCGAAGTCATGCACCACGCCAAAGCCGTATTGGCTGTCTGTGTAAATCGTGATTCGAATTCGATCAGCGGCCAAACAGGCACGGGTCAAGGCAATGATCTCAGCTACCTGCGCGGAGCGTACTCCTTCTAGGCAAGCAGCGTCGACCACTCCTGAAATAGTACATACAGCAAACGCTGCTCTCAATTGCCCCACACTGTCTCTTAAGCATGAACCATCGACAAAGAAAATTTCATCTGGGTCAGCCAATGGCTCATCGACAATGTCAGGTCTCGGTTTGGTGCAAAGTTCGGTCACATCGAGACAATCATGGTCGGCACAATCTTCATCATCTGTATTCGGTGTAGGCATCAATGTTGCAGGGTTCAAGACAGAGCACCTTTTCAGAGTCACATTCTCTGCGGCAAGTATGACTTGCTCGTACCTCGTTAACCTATTGTTCGTTAGGTGCTGGGTCTTGGTCCTGGTCATTAATAACTCAACCGAATGTGGCACATGTACAGTCAATGGATGTCCCATTACAATGCTTTCACATCTTTCAATGCTGACACCTGTTGCAGCAACGGATCTTAGACATCCGGGCAACGCAGAAGCTACTGGATCTAAAGTAGCTGAAAAGTAGGCAACTGGTCTACGGACACCTCCATGGTTCTGAGCTAACACTGCTAATGCACATCCTTCCCTCTCGTAACAAAACAATGAAAAGGCCTTGTTGTAATCAGGCATTCCCAATGCCGGAGCTCTGCACAAATCCTCTCTCAGTTTCAGGAATGATATCAAGCACTCCTCGTCCCATGGTACCGGATCACTCACGTCCTTGTGCGTAAGCCTCTGCAGAGGCTTTGCTCTCAAGGAGAAACTAGGAATCCACTGTCGACAATAGCCAACCATTCCTAGAAACATCCTAACTTCTCTCTGTGTCGTGGGTACTGCCATGCTCATTATTGCCTCAATTCGATCTGGTGACACCTTCCTCTTGCCTTTTTCCAATCTGTGTCCCAAGTACTGTACTTCTTTCAAACAGTACTGCAGCTTGTTAGGGGACACCTTATGTCCGTTCTCTGCTAAGTGGTTCAACAATGCTACAGTGTCAATTCTGCAAGCATCTTCTGTTTCTGCGGCAATTAGCAAGTCATCTATGTATTGCACGAGAACTGAGTTCTGTGGCAACACAAGACTCTCAAGGTTCTTCTTCAGGATCTGGTTAAAGATCGATGGGCTTTCTGTATACCCTTGAGGGATACGACACCATGTTAACACGCGATTTTCTAGCCTGAACGCAAAAAGAAATTGGCTTTCCTCGTGGAGCGGTATCGAAAAGAAGGCTTGACACAAATCGATAACCGTAAACCACTCGGCTTCACATGGGATCTGGAACAGTATTACTGAAGGATTCGGTACCACTGGACAACAAGGGACAACTATCGTGTTGACCTTTCGCAGGTCTTGCACGATCCTGTACTTCCCGCTCGGTTTCTGTAGTCCCATTATGGGCGAATTACAGGGACTACCTCTGATCTCTTTTAAAATACCCTTCTCAATGAAAGTCTCGATCACAGGTTTTATTCCTGCAATCGTTTCTGTCGACAGGTTGTATTGAGGTGTTCTTGGGAAATCAACATTCTGTTTCACCTCAATCCGCACTGGTTCAACCCCTCTGATTAGACCTATTTCGTCTCCTGCGAAATCCCACACCACAGACGACACTGCGTCTCTCAGATCAGGTGGAAGTTCTTCCACCGTCACCATTGGGTACAGATCTATACACAGATGCTGATTGGCAATCTTAAAGTCAGCATCGTCATCTCTCGTCTGGACCTCCACTCCCCGTGGTGTACAGTAAATCGTGCAGTTCAACTTGCACAACAGATCTCTCCCTAAAAGGCAAACTGGACTCGTATCACACACTACAAACTGATGTCTAGTTTGGAAAGAACCTATCTTTACTAGGATCGGTTCTGTCAATGGGCTGCTCATCTTCTTGTTTGCTACTCCAACAACCTGGATCGATTGTCCCGAGAGGGGTAGGTTAGGGACTACTGCAGATCTTACAGTAGACCGGGTAGCTCCAGTATCAACCAAAAGTGTTGCAGGATTGCCCTCAATCTCTGCCTCCACAAAAGGTCCTCTCTGGTCTACCTCCAAGACCGCTCCAAGTGTGCAGTCTTCCTCCCCCTCAGGCACCGTCAGGATAAAGGGTCTGAGCTATCCTCATCATAACGTTCGAACAGGGGCATCTGTTGGTACGTTCGTGTTCCTTGTGAAATCCTTGGAGCTTGGGGAATCTGAGCGTGAGAATTGTAAACCCCCCTTTCATCGTTCTAGGTCTCGTTATTGTGTTAACCACCTCTTGCGCGGGTGCCTGAGCCCCCTCTTCCTCTTCCTGTACCTGATTAGCTGGGTTCAAAGGACACTCGCGTTTCCAATGTCCGACCTGGCGACAAAGATGACACGCAGTGGTCTTCTTTAGTGTGGCCACGTCCACTCCTGTCTTGGGGTCTACTGGTTTTCCCTTTCCCTGTACCTGCCCATTCTGGTTTCCCTGGAAATTTCCTTGCTTTCTTCCTAAGGTCCCTCCACTAGGCTGACTCTGTGCTGTCTGCATCTGGACAAGCATCAATTTGTCTTTTAGCTTTCGATGTTTCGATTCCACCTCATCACTACAGTATCTCGCATATCGCAAAATTTCATCTAGTGGCTTGTTCTGCCAGCAGATCAAATGATGCTGTATCATGAGGCTGATTTCCACTCTCAGACCCGTTACAAACTTTGAGACAAACTGTCCCATATCCTTAGGGTCCAAAACATCTAACCCACTATACTGTTTAAAAACTTGCAGAAGTCTTTCATAATATTCATGCACCGTTTCCTTGGGTTCCTGTACAGTCCGATCTATCTTAACCCAATCTATATCCTGAGGTGAAATCTTCGACTTCAACCATGTAATCACCTGCTCATACTTTTTCATGACATCAGGTGATGGACCATTTGTAACCGCCTCTCTTTTCGGTTCGAAGTCGGCCACTCAATAGCGACTTTACATGCTGTCCACAAATCTCCTGGTACCACTATGTCAAACAAAGTGTTCAAATCAATCCACAATACTTTTGAAATCTTCACAAACCGCTCAACCTGCTTGTACCACTCCACCGGTTTTTCCCTCAGCCGAGGAAAATCATTTGTAAATGCAGCCAAATCACCTCTATTCCACGGCACATGCACGTACCCTCCATTCTGTACTTCCCGTAAAGGAAAATTTCCAACACCCGTCGCCCCCTCCTGGCGGCGGCGTTTCTCCTTCTGCTCTCTTTACTGGTTTCTTTTTGGACCACCTTTCTTCCCATTTGTCCAACAAAATCCATATTCTCATTCCTATGATCAGGTCTCTGGTGTGCGTCTTTAATCCTGTGATTCTTTTCTCCTCCAACTCCTGATCACTGTAATGCAATCTATGTGGTCCCTGCAACGCTTTAGTTTTGTTCAGGTCCACCTCATATCTTTTGGCCAATTCCTTCAATCTATCATGTGCCATTCTAGCTTTTCGAGTCACATCTTTTGCTACAAACAGCAGCTCATCTGATCCATAAATTTCTATCCTTTCCAAAGGCAGACCCCCACTGATCATTTCGTCTACCTCTGCTTTCAGCCTCACTACGTCTAGCAACCTTGCCTGTACTGCACTCCTCAGTACGTCTCGACAACCTGAGCCATCTCGCTCATCACAGTCACTATTCTGTCCTTGTGACCTATTCCCTTCTATATTCCTGGAACCTGGTCTGTCTTCCGAGACATTTTGTGCCCTATCTCTTTGCATCCTATCCTCTTGGTTCGTTACTGTTGGTGTCCACTCCCTCAACGCTGACTTAGATTCTCGTAAAGACCTCGGTCTTTCCGGTCTCTCCTCTTCTCGCCCACATGAAGAGTCCGCAGTAGCCGGTAACGGCGTACTTGTCTCCATTGGTCTTGGGAAATGAACCACCCTTACTCCAAACCCATTCCCACTCTCACTGTTTCCTTCTTCCCTTCTCATCGGTACGGAGCTCCCTTCTCTCACTCGGTCTGGGTCATATACCGGTACTATAGGGCCAATGGTAACCGGTACTGTCAAGGAGTCCGGTAATCTCGTGTTCCCCGCAGGAGGCTGTGTTATCATAGACGCCGTTGCTCCCTCCGTTCCTGTGGAAATTCTTCCCACTACTCTCATGCTAGTCTGGTTCTGGCTCTCATCAACTATTGCCACTGCTGGGGTCGTCTTTCCCTCTTCTGAATCTGGGTTAAATGGTGGTGGCCTCTCCGCCAACATCCTATCCAACAAACTGTCATCTAGATCACTGTCGTCCTCATTGATTCTTGTAATCTTTCCATTTTGTATCAGCAGTGGGTATAACTTATCTCCTTCGATCGTGTCTGCTCTCCACCTTTTCTCCAAGGCATCCCACCTTGCATCTTGAAATGCCCTGACCGATTTCTTCACCCTTTCTTGGCATCTGTCCTTCTTCCTATCATACGATGCCCTTATCCACGCATGTAGTGCCTCAAACTGTGTTGGTCTAGGTAGTGGTCGTAATGAAGCCATTACACTCTTGAGCTGGTACAGCACCTCTAACCTGAAAGTACCATATCGAGGGAACGACAATTCTCCTTCTGCTTCTGTCATTTTATGCCAATTCTCAAGCCAAATTATGGTATGCAATCCTACATTCTTTGCCATATAATGTGCTGGTGTATCCTCGGGAGGAGCTTCCTCTCCCTCCCGAACAACCACATGTCTATCACCTCTACAAAGTTCCCTTAAAGCTTTAAAACATTTCATGATGAATCAACTTTGTATTTGCACTCAAAATGTCCGCTTTTACTTCCTGATTCCAATCCACCAATACCAGCGCGGTTCACACCAACCGGCCTATCGCAGCGCGGCTCTTGTCTGACGTCACTTTTCCTCCGCTCGCAGCAGTTCCCCTCCTTTCTAATTCACTTGTTCTCACTCGCATCTATCCCAATCATACTCTGAAATAATGTCCGTCCTACCGAACAATTACCTCTCTGACCGTCGGTCTTACCAATGACCGATCAGCCTCTTGAGCTTGTTGACCTCAATCTGGCAATCGTCTGTCCGCGAAACGACCGGACAATCGCCTTTAGCACACTCGATAGGATTCAATCATTCGATGTTCTGCACACAATAACCTACGACCTGCGTTGGTTATTCACACACTCACTCATGTGTTCCCTATCTTCAGTGGGTCTGTCAATGACGTCTCGTGACCCCCACAACTCTGGTCAACGTTCTCAACTCTGGGTGTATTCTACACCACAATAAATCTCCCGGTCCCTGCCGCGCTCACGGTCCGTTTCTCAATCACACAATTTTCGTTCCAACTCCGCAAGACATCACACAACAATAAAACACCGCAATCTACCAAACATCACTCTTTTCATACTCACTCTACTACGAACTGCTACTTCCGCCGCACCGGCACTCTCCGTCAGTTTTCCACGACCTCCGACATCCTTCTCCCGCGGTCCTCTGGATCAGCGTCACTCGAGCTCTATGGGGCAACTTAGTCTCCTATCTTGCTCTAGATCTCCCCTTACCATCAAAGGTAACCATCCTACTCTGCTACCAACTGATAACGCCGATTCTTATCTAATTATCTATAAGAACCTTCTGGTCGCCAAGATCTTTTTACCTGTTGAATAGTGTAAAGGAGAGAATCTCATCAAGTTAGACATCAGCATTCATTTTTATCTGAAAGGACCACTGACTCCGAATTCAAGTTTGAGAATTTATTATCGCCAAAAATAACTGAACGTGCAAGCACCTCAACACGAGGTTAAAGAAATAGATGGGCACTAATACAAATGATAATCTACGCAAGAATCTCATCCGACTCAGGATAAGAAGAATAGAAAGTTCTAGGAGGACCAACCAGACTATGATTGCTCCTATTTCTAAGTTGCTCTTCATTGGCCTAAACAAGCTTAAAATCAATTGCTGTCCCTACACTAACGCTAAGTGGCATCCCTGCATAACGATTTTCCCAGGCAAGAAAGAATAAAAGGTGTCAGCTGTGAAGACTTCCTAAGAAGTGCAATCACATAATACCTAAGCTCAGCTCTGTCCTTCTCTCAGGTCTCCCCTACCTCTTCTCTGTTCTCCTCCCTCAGGGCACTATCCCTAATACAAAACCCCAATACAATTGTACACGCCTTTATCACGCCTCCTTGGCCAGGTCTTCTTTCTTGTGCTTTTCCACTGAAACGGTGACTTCATCCTGGACGGTTGCGTTGACCTTGAGTCCCAGGCACCTTCTCCGCTGAAAGTATCATCCCTACATTCCATCTAACTCCCGTACCATGCCTCCCCTCTCTCTAGCTTTTGAAAACAAAGAGTTAGTCTTACTAACGAGACATGTGTCCTTGCACCTGCAACAAAAGATACTTTCAACAGAAACCTTCTACTGTGCAAATTAAATCTACCGTTTGTGCCCAGAGAGCCTTACCAAGAGAAACCTTTCTCTGCCTACAAAATAAGCTAACATAAGAATAAACCAGGCCTTCCCTAAGCATATATGTAGTCAGGCCTTTACATATAACTTTTAAACACACATCTTACTTTTCCCTATGAGCATTTTCATTACACTTCACATGCAAAAATGAATTACATGTGCAACTTTAATATGGTGCATGTTTAAACTACTGCAATTACATTACACACACGAACTAATTCCTCTATGCATTATTTCCACACAATTCTATAAGCATTACATCACATCATTATCCTAACATCATTATACTGCTGATTCGCTTTGTCTCAGCAAACTATTCATTCTTTACTAAACATACATGAATATGAAACTGAATATACGAATATATGTCTGAATACATGTGGGTGCGGCCTATCAGTGATTATGATGCACCCCTACAATTCACAAGAACATTTCGCTCTATCACATTTACATCGTCAACGATTTGCAGGAGCACTGTGGACATTCTTTGTGAAATCTTCCCGAACAAAAGTAAACCTACAGGGGTAGAACTAATTCCTGTGTTTTTTTAATCTGGCCAACTGTTCTGTTTTATATAGTTTATGTTGCTCGCTGTGAAGGAGGTAGGAGACATGCAAAATAAAGACATAGCACCTTTATTGCTACTTCTTGAGGCTGGTGTAATTGACTTTTATATCACATTCGAGTTAATATTTTATAAATCCAATAGCTTTTCTGCTTTTAGGGGCATTTTCACACAGGTAAACTTACAGGTGCGTGGCTTCAGGGTGCCGAAGATAGCGGCTTGACTCTGAGGCTTTCAGCTGACAAATCTCAAAAGGAAGATGTTTGTAGGTCACGATTGATGCAAAATTTCGAGATATGAGTGACGTAACTCATCACAAGCATGTGAAAAGTGCTTTACTTAGTCTATATGGTTCTTAAACCATATTTTCTCACCAACATGTCACTACTAAGCATGGGCACGTCATGGCTGCCATTTTGAATGCACGGTCTGTGAATTCCTTTTATCGCAGTGGCATGTGATATTTTGAGGCATCTTGCAGCTTTTGGCATTTTCACATAGGAATAAATGAAGTTATGACTAGAGGAAATGAGGGAACTGCAACTTCCACTTTTATTGGGGATTACTTCATGTTGTGCACCTTAAGTGAGGGACTGATCTGGTAGGCGGGAGAGGTATAGTTTTGATGCTTTCTGTATTTTCACAATGTTGAATACAGTAGTCAGGCATACCCACACAATCGTTGTCCTGTCCTTCCTGCTGTTGGTAACTTCTTAATTTAATGGTCAAATAGAAAAAATGTAAACATCTAAACAACCTAAATGCAATCTCCATGAGTAATCTGTTTACTGTGGGACACCCTCAGCCATTGGCAAGTGGTGCAATGGCAGACAGCATACCTACATAAATCAGAGGGCCAAGTATCTACTTGTGCTAAGTTACTTCACGCCACCCAAATGTCTATATCTTGTATAAAGCTGTCTGGTGGGATTACTAAAAGACCAAAGAAAGACCTAGCATCACCTATAAAATCCCCACCATCAATCACCTTTGAAGATTTAATGGATGAGATTAAAAACCTCATACCCTTCATTATGGAAATCAATAATACTCTCCAAAGAATGAAAGAAAGGGGGACGAATCTTGAATCAAACGTTTCAGCTATTGTGCAATGCATTAGTGATACAGAATACATTATTAATAACATCAATTCAGTGTCTACAGAAATACAGAAACGAGCTGAGGATTTGGAAAATAAGAACTGCCGTAACAATCTCCTGGTATTCCGGAAGGAGCAGAAGGCTCTGATATTGTTGCATTTTTGAGGTCCATAATTTCATAACATGTTGGTCTGTTGCAAAGCTTTGTTCGAAATAAACAATGGGTTGATTAAATTGGACCCAAACTATCTCATCCGCTGACTCAACTCAATTCTTGAGGCATCATTGTTCTTTTCTTGCAGTTTACAGACCTCATGTAAGTTTTTTCTGCTGCAAAACAATGCAAACAGATGTTATGGTTAGGTCAGAAAGTCTTTTTATCCCAGGATGAATCCAGGTCTAGAGCAAACTGATGGAAGGAATTCTTGGACATGTGTGTCGTAATCAAGACATTGGAGGCAGGTAAGTGGTATTTGTAGATTTATTCTTGCTGGATCATCACAGGGAGAGCAGCAGGGCCGTCGACAACCACCAACTGACATCAGCCCCAACGCTCGGTACGGAACACTCACGCAGTGAGGTTCCGAACCGAGGAACATTCCAACCAGCCAAGGCATAAGCTACTACATGGGTCTTCCCTTTAAATACAAATGAAAAAGAAAAAAGGAAGACCCTCAAAGAAAGAAAAGAAAAAGATAAAAAAACAAATATTAGAAATATAGCCCCAAAAGGAGAAAAACAAGTGAAAGATACAATACAAAGCAGATAAAAAAATACCTGTAAAAACAAAAGAGAATTAAATGCAAAATTCCACCGAACACATTACAAGGTGAAACAACAGCACCTGTAAAAAGAAAGAGCATAAAAATGAAATACATCAGTCCCTATAACGTGAAGGAATTCTTCTGACCCTAGAACTACGTCTCAAATCAAACTGACTCACACATGAGGAACTCCTATCACCATCCACACAAGATCCTTCATTGAGGACACCGGACTTCACCAACAAGCACTTATTCCACCACTGGCCATTCACAAGTTTCACAGAATCTCCCTTTACTTCCACCACCTTAATAGAAGGACCAACTTGGAACAACCCTTCCTCACATGGATATGTTTCTTCACACGGACATGATCACCTACAACCAACTCAAACTCTTTGACATTCTTCTTTGAATCAAAGTATTTGTTTTGTTTCTCTTGAGTCAGACTTACACGACTCCTTACACAGACATCAGACCACTGCCCACCTTTGACCCATTTACTCATCCAACTTGGACAAAAGGTGGTAGAAGCTCTACGACCTCGCAACAATTCAAAGGGTGAAACGCCAGTGGTCGAATGAGGGGTGGTGCGATAGAACCAAAGCATGCTCTTGACAGAGTTAGCAACCACACACTTACTAGCAAGAGCCCACTGTATGCATTCCCCCAACACATTGTTCATAAGTTCAACTAAGCCATTGGTTTGGGGATGATACAGGGAACTCTTGAGATGCTTGATTCCACTGGTGTGAAGAAAATCCTCAACCTCACTCGCGACAAACTGAGTGCCATTGTCAGTCACGAGAGTCTCCGGAAAACCCTCCTTCAAAAAGACATCCTTTAAAAACTCAACAACAGTCTGTGAAGTCACCTCCCTCACAAACCTGACCTCTAGCCACTTGGAGTAATAGTCCATCATGGCCATCGCAAACCTTGAAGAAGGATCAAGCGCATAAAAAGGACCAACAATGTCCAAGCCCAACTTAACCTAAGGTGCGGATGGCAATTCAATGGGAGAAAGGGGAGGAGTGTGCAACTTAGCAGTCTTGTAACAACTGGAACAAATCACACATGACTTGACCACTTCATCCACATCCCTGTCCATGGAGGGCCACCAAAAAGATAGTCTCACCCTCTTCTTTGTCATGGTGGATCCCAAATGCCTCTCATGAGCATGCACAATGATACCAGTTCTCAAACACACAGGAGGAACCAACTTTTCAGCTCGCAACAACAAACCATCCTCAATGGATAATTCATCTGCCACCTGAACATACGTTTTCAGTTCAAAACTCAGGTTCCTCTCCCTAGGCCATCCCGTCTCCACATACTTCATGACCGTCAACAAGGAGACATCAGTACTGAAAGCCTGTCGCCATTCACTCTCTGAAATCGCACACAACTGTGGGATATCAACAGCCACAACAATGAACTCTTCCTTGAACTCCTCACCCATAACAGACTCATCTTCCACAATATCAGAGGAACGTGAAAGTTAGTCCACACATCCATTCTTGCTCCCAGGAATGTATTCAGCCGAAAAATCAAAATGGAGAAGTTTAGATGACAAGCGAGCAATACGAGAGTAAAACCCCTGACATTTTTCCCACTCAAGATACATATTAAAGGCTTGTGGTCTGTTTTGAGACAAAACCTTTTTCCCCAAATAAAAGTTCAAAATTTCATCACCCCCACCAACAAGCCAACAACTCCTTCTCGATGACTTAATACGTCTTTTCAGTTGGAGAAAGCACTCTCGAGGCAAAACCAATGGTTCTGACCTCTTCACCTTTGGTCTGGCTCAACACAGCCCCTACACCTACATTACTAGCATCCACAGTCAAGGTGCAAAGAAGTGCAGGATCATAGTGCTTTAACACTTTAGGCGAAATCAGCAGTTGTTTGACCCAATCAAACACATTCTGGCACTCATCACTCCACTCAAACACAAATTCCTTCATGAGCATTTGTGAAAGGGGCCTCAACTTGCTTGCAAAATCTTGAACAGAACGTGAATAAAATTCACAAAGCCCTAGGAATGACTTGAGGCTGGCCTTATCAGAAGGTGCTTTGGTCTTGATAATGGAATCTAAGAGACTAGACTTCGGAAGAATGCCCTGTTCATTGACTAGGTGCCCCAAGTACTCAACTTCCCTCGTAAGAAAGACACACTTGTCCCTACGCAGCACCACCATTGGATTGAAACATAGACAGCACCTCTTGAAGAATCGCATCATGGGCAGCTCTGTTGGGTGCAAAAATCAAAACATCATCCTGAAAAACAGACAATCCATCAATCCCCTTGAGCATGTTATTCATCAAACGCTGAAAAACAGATGCAGCTGACGCAAGGCCAAAAGGCATGCAAACATATTGGTAAGTCCCGAAAGGGGAGACGAAAGCAGTAAGATGTCTGGATTCAGGAGCTAACTCTACCTGGTGGTAAGCAGAGGCCAAGTCTAGTTTTGAAAAAATCTTAGCGTTCTTCAAACCTGCCAGAAGTTCGTTGATGTTAGGGAGGGGATGGGAATCTACCCAAATCTCCTTGTTTAAACAGCGGAGATTGACACATACTCTCAACTCTCCATTCTGTTTACAGGCAACAACCAAAGGAGAAAGCCACAGGGAGGAGTCAACAGGTTCTATTATTCCCTTCGCACACAGGGAATTAAACTCCCTCTCCAAATCTTGCCTAATGCTAAAAGGAACATTCCTAAGCTTGTGCTTAATGGGTCTTGCACCATCCTTCACGATAATTTTATGCTGGTAGTCTCTAACCTTTCCAAGCTCACCAGAAAATACGTGAGGAAATGTATTAATAATTTCTTCACGATCCAAATTGTCCCTTACAACAAGAACTTACTCACTGGTCCCAGGCCTAAGAACCATGCCGAATAACCCTTAGTGAAACCAGCCCAGGATGTTTAATCCCTTGTGTGCAATGTACACCTTCCCTGCAATTTTTCTTCCCCTGAACTCCATGATGTCCTCGATGTATCCGGACAAATTGATCTCCCGTCCCTCATAAGAAACTGCTTTGCGATCAGCTGTGCCCGGCCTTACGCTCAATGAACACTCAGTTCAATTTAATACATCCCTGTTTCTTCAAGGTCACTTATAAAGACAAGACCACTACTTTTGGGCATCCAAATCAGCTAAAAGAGTTTTTACATCTATACTAAAGAGAGACGATGGATACCTGGAAAACATAGTTGTGTTATAATTTAATTTCAACCTTCTTTAGTCTTTTGATTATGTTAATGGTCTGATGTTGCATGGTGGTTTTCATGGTTATGCTTGTTTAAATACCACCATATGTTCTCTTTTCATTCTTATTCACAGAACCCTTCATGTTGTCTTGCTGCACCACCCCACACCTTTGTTTTTCCTCTTGCTGTACTTTTGTGGGTTTCACCATATTGTTACTTCTCTCTCACTTCATCTTGGTTGGGTAAATGTTTCCTTTTGTAGATTTTTGTTGATACTAGTTAATGTTTGTACTGTATATTTTCCTTTTTCCTTCAGATAATCATTTTCTGGTCATATCTCCAAGTTGAAAATTATTTTTCCTTTATCTTTTTATACTTCCATTCTGGGAGCTGGGGCCTATGGTTGGAGTCTGTCTTTGCTACAGCGTCTCACCATCTCCACTTGGGTAAAGTCTTGTCGACTTCTTACCATCGATTTTTCTTTACCATGTTGGTTTTGGTTTCAAATCCTATCTTCTCTTTCCTTTCTCTCTCTCTTTTCCTTGGTTCGTTTTGTGAACATTCCACTACTTATTCTGTTGCACCCTTTATTATTCTCTTTTTCTCTCTATATTCCTACTGATCAGTAACTTTAATTGTTTCCTATCCACACTTTTATCACTATTGACATGACAAATCTTAATTTTGTGCCATGGAATGTTAAGAGTGTAAAAAATCTTATTAAACGACAAATAATTATTTCACATATATCCAAATTACAATGTAATATTGCATTGTTACAAGAGACACATCATTTCGAAAAGGACATCAACTTTCACAAGAAAAGTTGGGTTGGCCAAGTACTCAATTTTTCTGCTATAGGTAAATGATCTTATTGTGTTTTTTCATAAAAATATTCAGTTGCATATAGAAAATGCTGAATCTGATAATGAACGCCGTTAGTTATGTCTCAATGTCAAGTTAAATAATGTTAGATTTTCTGTTTTTAATATCTATGGTCCTAATGGGGTGTACTTACCCTTCTTGGAAAAAAATCTCTGCTAAATTGATGTCCCGGGTTTATACTAACCTTATCGTAGGAGAGGATTATAACCAATTAATAGATCCCAAATTAGACAGATGTTCAAGCATTAAATAGATCCCTAATAAGTTACAGAAGACTTTCCAGAAGATTGTTACAGCTAAAAGACTGGTGGATGCTTGGAGAAAATGTAATCCGGATATTGTGGAATACACTTTTCAGTCACCAGACCATAATACCAAATCTAGTATTGATTAGATATTCTTAGATGAATCTCTTACCCAATCCGTAGTGGATGACCAAATTGGTTCTATTCTAAGTTCAGATTACACCCCATTCATAATTAATGTGGATATCAATAATAAGAATGGAAAATTTGATTGTTGGTGTTTAATAAATCCTTATTATGGGATAAAGGTTTTATTGCCAAATTTCAGAATTTTGCCACTGAATTTTTAGATTTTATCAACCGTAAGGATTTTGAAATTCATTTAATTTGGGATTTCTTTAATGCTAATGCATGTGGATTTATTATTAACTATGTAGCTAACAAAAAAAGAAAGTGGGAAAAGAATACTCCAAACTATCACAATTTATTAAAAAATTAGAGCATAAACATTTTTCCTTTCATAATAATGACACTCTTGCTTGCCTTACTCAGGCTAAATTTAAACATAATTTTATATCTATTGATGAAGCTAATGCTATGTTTTTGAAAGTTAATGCAAAAGATTATGGTGGGCATGATAGAACTGGGAAATTACTTGCTAATTATCTCAAAGGTAAACAGCAACAATCTCATATTGAATCCATAAAAGACTCACAGAGCAATACATTTCACAAAAGCGTTGACATCTTGAAGATAAGGCTGAACTATATTAGAAAAAGATTTCACTATTAAAGAAATCTAAATCGATAGTGGCATTTTGGTACTTCCCAACGACAAAGATCCCAACCCTGATGGTTTTTAGGTCAAATTTCTTCCCTAATTTTCACTTATCCTTGCCCCTAAATTATTGTCGATATTTTAATATTTTTTATCAAAGGAGAAAGTTCGAGATGCCTTTTCTGGAGCCATGTTGTGCCTTATCCCTAAAAAAGATAAAGACCTTATATTATCCAAAAATGTTTGCCCTAAATATTTAATCAACACTTATTGTGACATGCTTGCAAAGCTACTAGCTATGTGTATTAAAAATGCTCTTCTTGACTTAGTGGGACTAGAACAGTCATTTTTTGTTAAAGAGACATATATTACTGATAATTATAAAACCTTTTTGAACATCATTCATGGTGCTTCTCAATTAACTGATCCCATAGCAGCCATCTCTCTAGGTGCGGAAAACGCTTTTGACTGAGTAAACTAAGTTTTGATGTTCAAGGCCTTAAAATGGCATAGTTTCTGCTAAACAGTTCTACGATTCATTAATATTTTTTATCCTGCCCATAAAATCTCAGTTTTTTTCAATGGTGCACAACCCTCATATTTTTCACCTAAACGAGGCACACAACAGCGTTATCCCCTCTCTCTATAACTTTTTTTATATTATTATTGGAACGTTTTCTTGAAAAGATATGTAGGCCACTTGCCTTTTTTTGTTATAAGCATAATGAAACTGAAATCAAATGTATAGCTTGTGCACATGACATACTGATGTACATGGCTCACTCGGTTTGCTCTATTCCTTTCTTTTTTGAGATTTTAACTTCATACTCTGCTGTGTCCAGATATAAATTAAATGTGAATAAATCAAAAATAATATCACTTAATATTGTTTTAAGGAAATGTTTACAGACACAGGTTCTACTTTGGATTTTATATTCAAATTGAATTACAACACTATGTTGATTAATTCTAACACTATTAAACAACAGGTCAGTTGCCTATTAGAGAGATGGTCATCGCTTTTTATATCCTGGTGGGGTCATCTAGATACAATGATAATTATGATTTTACATATTAATACATTTGCTTTATCTAATCTTCCAATTGAAATTCCTGTTTTTTTTTACATCCATTGATGGCATGCTTTCAAAATGTTTGTGGAATACAAATAGACTCATATTTCTCTTTCTAGTCTTAATCATTCTAAAGCCAATGGAAGAGTTAATTTTCCAGATTTTATGGAATACCACTCAGCTTTTACAATTAAACAGATGTGGAATTTATTGTCTGCTACTCTCCCTGCAAAACAAAATATATGGCAAAAACTGGAGTTGTAGCTTATATACCCTTTCATTTTCAAAGACTTTATGCGTTTATCATAGAATATGAAAAAGTTCTCAAACTCAGCAGTCAATTATTCAAGTTTACTGGTTCAACCTTTTCTTATACATAATCTTTTAGACCACTGCCCAATTTGGTATAACCCCAACATTAAACATAGTCATTATGTTTTATATTGGAAGAAGTGGGCAGAAAAAGGAATCATTTACATTGGTCAATTAGTCACGGATTCGCATTTTATGTCCTTTGATGAGTTAAAAAATATATGTGGGGCTTCTTAGAATTGTGAACATATATATGATTTACTATTGTCTATCATTAAAGTCATATCTGCTTCTTTTGAAATGTTATTGAATAGGGATACTACAACAGTAGCACCATATAACTTTAATGTTCAGGCTACAACTACTTTTTTATAGAAAAAGTTAATGATGCTCCACATGGACAGGCTTAAAACTTAGGTTGAATTAGCCTAGGAAGCACAATGTGGGTGAATATTGTCTATTTTACATAGAATGAGCCTTCGTCTAAAATTCCTTGCACATCATAAGCTGCATGTACCACACAAACCTTATATTTATTTTACAACAAATTATTGTTCACCCCTTGTTCTCTCTATAAAATTAAGTTCCTTAATGATAATAAATATTAGTTTTGGTATGGTGATAATATTGATATCGTGCATATGTTTTTTTCAATGTTCTCATGTTATATTGTTTTTGGCACCAACTTGGAAAAAAGTTAAGACATCTGATATTTTAAATGTCTTTTTGGTATGTTATAATGCACATTTTTCTTAGTAATCGTTCCCTTATTTTGGAATCTAATCATCTGGTTGGACAATTTGCAGATCTCTTTATAGCTATTGCTTTACAGATTATAAATGGAATTAGAATGACAAAGGTAACATCACCTTTATTAAATGGTTTAATACAATATGTTGTAATCACAGAATGGACACAGACTATGTAAACAGTATACATGTGACTGCCAAAAAGCCAAGTTATGATCACCTTTGACTTTCTTTTTATTCAGGAGTGTTGCTCATCAAAATATTCCAGATGAAGTACAGAAACCTCCTTAGTAACTTTTTTATTCTGGTTTCATTGCACTAACTAGTATTACGCCCCCTGGTTTCTGTTTTCATTTATTCTTGAGTTGCCACACATATAAATACAGTGTGCCAAGGTGCTTTCCTTCTTTCTCTCCTCTTCCTTTTTTTATAATTTTTTCTTTTGTTTGTGTGTTTTGAACGCAAACAAATACGTGAAATGTTCTTTACAGATAGAGTTAATGCTGTTCTTTTTGGATGTTTTCTTCTCTGTTTTATAGCATTATGGATTGTGCATCATATATACAATTAACTTGTACAAAAACATTTAAAAAACATTTAAAAAACATGAAAGCACCATATTGGTATCAAACATTTTATCAATTGCAACATTCACTTTGTAGTTTATGTGATTGCTTGTAGTTGCAATATGATATTAAAACTGCAGATACAGGAGCATGTGAGGGGTCTGAAGAATGGTGACAGCACACATCCCATGCATAACCATTTTAGGATGGCGCATCCTAACGATTTTTGTAGGAAAGTAGGATCTGCTTCTTATGGTTACCCCCACTTTTTGCTTTATGGTACACTGTTTTTGACTAGTCTGACTGGGATCCTGCTAATCAGGACCCCAGTCTATCTGCTTTCTCACTAAAATGTTATGACATGTACTTAGGTACACTCCAGATTGGATACTGGGATACCCTTATTAGTCCCTAGTATATGGTACGCATTAAGGATAGTTATTCTAGGGGACGACTTTCCCGAGCCTGGTTGTAAGGGCATAACATGTTAGGCATGTAACCGGGTGTTTGTTTTAACAATAGTTTCACTCGGTAAATAATGTTCTCTTCTTACAGACAACAGACTGAGATACCGGGTGTGTCTGTGGACGATTTTTGGAAGCAAAATTGCGCGATATACGAACACTTTAGCCTATGAACCTTGTGGGTTGGAATTATCACCACATCTAAAGTAGGTTGCTGAATGAGATATGGTGACGATTAAGATCCTAGGATTTGCGGGATCGTTTATGTTGGTAGCCTTTCTAATCATTGTTGTGTCTGATTCTTTTAGTTTCATATAGAAAGATCAGGAATAGGGACATTGAGGTTTGTGAGTCACTCTGTTTGTAATAAGCATAAGGTGGATTACACGCATGAGTGTGTCACGGTTTGATCATGCCCGGTGCTAGAACACGGGGTAGATGAATGAGAACTGAGGTGCCATATAGCAGTTACATGCACGCACATTTTTCACCACATTAGTAGCACAACTAGAGATTTTTAAAACTCTGGAGCATAAGACCTTTGGATTTCGTCACTGTATTTTATCCCCATTCTGTGTAATTAAGCATGGAGTGTTCACACGGTGCGATTTACTGTCTGATGAATACTAAGTTGTTTTCACCATCAGACACAGGCACAGAGAAATATGTGCATACATTGTACCAGCTTTCGGATTGTATGACATTGGTTGTCTATTCTGTATTTTTACTTAGCCTTGAAAAAGTTGCGGGTGTATTCTCCCAATGTGGCGACGAAACACGTGTTGGCTGGCTAAGAACCTGTACGAACAATAAAAGAAAGAGGAAAAGAATAAAAGAAACAAAGAACCTTACTACTATGTTTTATTTGTGATGAATTTGACTTACGCATGCTACTGCTGTCATTTCTATGAATAGAGAAACGTGTGCTGGGGATTGTATTTTGCTCGAGCAGAGGAAGGCAGCACAATAGGCATCCTGTCACAGGGAGGTGTGACCACCTCCCAGACAGGATTTAGTGTACTGGGACTGGGTGGGTGCACTTCCAAAGTGCCTGAAAGTCTGCACTAGGGGCACACTTGGTGTCCCTGTGCATAGTCCAGTTCAAACCAGTTCTGGGAGCCTTTTGCTCCTGCTCTGGTGTGAAACTGGACAAAGGACATGGGTGTAACCCCCCTGTCCTGACCCTCCCTGGGAGGGTCCCCTGAATCTGTCCAACCCTCTCCCCTGGGTACAAAAGGGCTTACCTGGCTGAGGGACTCTAGATTCGACGTGGACAAGATTCTTAACAAGAAACCACTGACCTTCGACCGTCTGGACACTCTGGACTTTGCTGGACTTTGACTGGACCCGACTTTGCCTCCCTCTCCGTCCAAAGCATCGTCTGAGCCCGTGCACCATAAAGGTTCCATGCAGGACCTGTGGAGCATGAAGGACAACTGAAGTATCTCCCTTGGGGTGAAGGAGTCACTCCCCTGCGTTTTCAGGCACCATAACGCAACTGACCGGTCTGCTGATCCTGAGCTCCTGCAGACTCCGAAGGCTACAGCAAAACAGGAGGTGGGTTCCTAAGTTCCTTGAGGTTGAGCTGCCCTCTCACCACGTTTGAGGCCAGTATCCCTCGTGGGGACCGCATAACCCGAGCCCCTGTGCACCGCTTACTTTTGCAATTGCATATGCTTGTTGGTCTTACCCAACTCTGTGCATTGGGCTGTCAATAGCCCCAACCTCTCTGCACATTTTGTACAAAGGTCTCCGGCCTCCTCACACTCTGTGCCCTGCAAGCTGTGACTTTGTGAAATTGCTAGAGGTCACCTCGCGACTCCTGTGCCTTCGGCCTGTGGGTCCACTTGAGGGACAATCCTGATTTTCTTGGGCTCCTCTGGTTGCTCCAGGCCTGCCCTGACTCCCCTTGCTGTGGTGAGTCCTCTGGTCCTTGCTGGGCCAACCGTAACCTTCTTTGACCTTCTTCATGGGTTGCCGTTGCCAAGGCTTTTTGGTGCTCCCGCTGGACACCAACCCCTCAGCACTCGACATCCTTCATGGGACAGCTCGTATCCAGCTCATGGTCATCCTCAACATCTCCTGGTCCCTGCAGCTGTAGAGTCAAGGTCTCCATCTTCGCACCAGAGGCATCCGACATCGGTGGGCATTCGTCTACCGAGCCCCTGGTCACCCCTGAGTGACCCAGACTCTGTCCTCTCTGTTTTCAGGTTCCTTCCATCAACAATCCACCTGCGGATTCCACCGGACACTTTTCTTCTTTCCAGCAGTGGCATTTCTTTGAAGACTCCCATTGAGAACGACGGTGGTTTCCAACGCCACTTCATACCTATGCACCCGGCTACCCTGGGATAGGTAACTCTGGTACTTCAAAATCCATGGGTGGGGTGGCCCTCCAACCTTCTATGTTCCAAAGGGTTTCCTCGTAATCCACTGGGAAGGGTCCTTTAACTTTAAAATTGCAAACGTGACTCTCCCATTGAATTGTACGTAGCACGTGGTTGTGTTCTCACACTTCACCCGTCCTCCGTGGGGTCTCTACTTACTCACCTTGGGTGGTTCCTTGGGGTCCCAGCAATTCTACACTCTCTAGTCATTGTCTTGACTCAAGTCGTGGTTCTTATACCACTATTTTAGTATATGGTTTGGTCTCCCCCTGGAGCCCACTGTGTATTAGTGCTACTTACGATTGTTTCTGTGCTATAGTATTGTGTGCTTTGTGTTTATCTGCATGTAGCAGATACTGTGAGGTATTTAAGGTGTTATAATAATAAATATATATTCTCATAACTACTGTGTGGTTCTCCTTTCATTTCACCAATACAATAAGATTGCATTCAGGTGAAACAAGCAGCTTAACATTCCTTCAAGACTAAGCCTGAAGGCTGCTCTCCACAGCTACCACTTGGATAGCTTTCTAAGGTTATCTTTGACCTCTTAAATCACCATAAGGGTTGTTTGGACTGGAGTAAAGGTGCCCACTTTAATTAGTGGACAGCATATACCAGGCCAACTTCTCACATTGGTGTGCAGCGGTTGGGATTCAAGCCTGCATTGTTTTACCAGATAAATCTTTGTATTGATTAACTGAAAACCACTAAGTACTAGGTACATATAATACTAGCTTAGAATGAGTCAGTTCTACTGAACTTAGGGTTGGGTAAGTCAAGGGTCTAGCACACCCTTTCTCCAACCTCAGAGAGTTTAGTTCCCACTAGGTTAGGTCGGTGCAACACCTCACCACACTTAGTATGTCTTCTAAAGGAGATGCCAGTGGCTCTCTGCCCTCTAGATACAGTGAGCTTTCATTCCAAGAATTGAAAGCCCTGTGTGCCCCTAGTAAGCTGAAGACAGGGAGAAATGCCAACACCCAACGCCTCATAGAGGCCTTACTGCTTGATGACCTTAGGAAGACCCCTGGGTCAGATGAACAGGAGAAAGTGGGTGGGGCAGGGAATGAGGACAGGTCAGGAGGTGACACCTTTTATGGCCTAGACTCAAACCCTAGCCAGGAGGAAGAGGATGATTCCCACCTGGACAACTCAGCTCTTCAGGGAGATGGTGAGGAAGGACAAAATGGCCCTCTCTTTACCCCTCATGGAAGAGTGCAGAGTTTACCAAGGAGATCTAGATCTCCCTCTGCAGAGTCACATCACTCAGGACAGTCTGTAGGGACCTCTGTATCAAGCAGGAGGGACCATTCCTTGAACAGGGAGTACCAACTGCTTGAACTGGAGAAAGCTAGGTTTAGGCTCAGGCAAGAGCCGTTGACCCTAGACAAGGAATCCCTAGAAGTCCAGAGAGCTAGAAAAAAGTTGGGACTAGAGTCCCATGGTGGCAGCAACAGTGTCCCTAGAGTTAAAGAACATTCTTTTGACAATAGGAACCTGAGCAAGATTGTCCCTCCCTACCATGTTGGGGACGACATCCATAAATGGATAACTGCTTTAGTGAGGGCCTGTAAAGTTCAGAGGGTCCCTCAAGAGCAGTGGGCAGCTATCTTGTGGCTCTCCTTTGCTGACAAAGGTAGAGATAAGCTTCTCACTGTTAGAGAAGAGGATGCTGACAACTATTTAGTCCTGAAGAGTGCTCTCATTGATGGGTTTGGCTCAACCACTGAACAGTACAGGATTAAGTTCAGAGACACCCAGAAGGCACAGAATCAGGACTGGGTAGACTTTGTGGATAGTGCTATTAAGGCTCTGGAAGGCTGGTTACTTGGCAGCAAAGTGAATGATTTCAAGGGATTGTACAATTTGATTATGAGGGAGCAGATCCTTAATAATTGCCAAAATCAGTTGTTGCATCAATACCTGGTTGACTCTGATCTGACTTCTCCTCAAGAATTGGGAGAGAAGGCAGATACGTGGGTCAGGACCAGGGTGAAGCAGAAAAAACAGAACTCTGGTGGTGACCAAAAGAAGCAAGATTCTAAAACTCCAGATAAGGGGGGACAAGGGTAAAGATCAAAAGTCTTCATCAGGGCCCCAAAAACCTGCATCTGAGGGGGAGTAATAATCCAACAAAGGAAAAGGCAAGAGAAAACCTTAGTGTTAATTTCGTAAGGTAAAGACCCACTGGACAAAAGATGCTGATTGTCCAAAAGCCAAGGAAAATCCTCCTACCACCACTGCCACTAAGGCAACTGCGCCCCCTAGCACAGGTACAGGTGGTGGTACAGGGAACAAGGGATAAGTAGGGTTAACCTTGGGCTCTGAGATGGGTTCTGGCCTAGTCAGAACTCCAGCTCAGTCTGTACTTGTCTGTGATGGTGGCATGGATATTGCCACCTTGTCAGTCCCAGTAACTTGGGCAAATACAGACAACAGCCTTTGATTAATGGCAAGGAGGCCATGGCATACAGGGACACAGGTGCATGTGTCACTATGGTGACAAAAGATCTTGTGGACCCTGATCAGATCATACTTGGTGAAATGTACCAAGTGACCAATGCTAACAATGTCAGGACTGATCATTCCTTGGCAGTTGTTAATTCCAGCTGAGGAGGGGTAACTGGCCCAAAGAAAGTTGTGGTTAGCCCAGACCTTCCAGTGGAATGCTTATTGGGCAATGATTTGGAAACTTCAGCTTGGGCTGAAGTGGAATCGAGGACTCATGCAGCAATGCTGGGCATCTCTGCAGATGTGTTTGCTGTGACCAGGTCACAGGCCAAACTGATGTCTACTGAACAGGCCCTGGATTCTGAAAAATGGACCAGGTGCCTTCCAAGAGAAGGAGCAGGAGGGGTAAGGCTGTGTCTTCCCCCCAGGCTCAGGGAGAGGATCCATCTCTTGAGGGAGACGATCCCAGTCCCTGTGAAGGAACTGTCTCAGAGGAACTGGAACCTGATCAGGTTGAGTTCTTGGGGACAGGGGGCCCTTCCAGGGCAGAACTGAGCCAGGAGCAGCAAACCTGCCCCTCTCTTGAACCCCTCAGACAGCAAGCTGCTGCTGAGGCTGTTATGAGTGTCAGTGGATCCCGCAGGATCTATTGGGATGAGGGACTCCTTTACTCAGAGGGTAGAGACCCCTAGCCTGGTGCCACTAGGAGGTTGGTCATACCTCTGAAGTTTAGGGGCTTCCTACTCACCTTGGCACATGACATTCCCTTAGCAGGACACCTAGGCCAAAGTAAGACTTGGGACAGGTTTGTCCCTCACTTTCACTGGCCTCACATGTCAGAGGACACCAAGGAGTTTTGTCGCTCCTGTACCACCTGTCAAGCCAGTGGTAAGTCAGGTGGTACCGCAAAGGCCCCCCTCATACCACTACCTGTGGTGGGGGTTCCCTATGAGAGGGGTTGGGATTGACATAATTGGTCCCATGAACCCTCCAACTGCATCCGGACACAGTTATATTCTAGTGGTGGTGGACCATGTCACTAGGTATCCAGAGGCTATACCCCTTAGAACCACCACAGCTCCTGTGGTGGCCAGGGCCCTCCTGGACATTTTTCCCAGAGTGGGTTTCCCTAAGGAGGTCTCACCTGACAGAGGTACAAACTTCATGTCTAGTTACATCACTACAATGTGGAAGGAGTGTGGAGTGAATTACAAATTCACCACACCCTATCACCCACAATGCAATGGGTTAGTTGAAAGGTTCAACAAAACCCTGAAGGGCATGATCATGGGCCTCCCAAAAAAGCTTAGGCAAAAATGGGATGTCCTGTTGCCCTGCCTTCTCTTTGCATACAGAGAGGTCCCACAAAAGGGGGTTGGCTACAGCCCTTTTAAACTTTTGTTTGGGCATCCAGTTAGGGGTCCCTTGTGTTTGGTGAAGGAGGGATGGGAGTTACCTCTCAAACCGCCCAAACAAGACATAGTGGACTATGTATTTGATCTCCGCTCCAGGATGGCTGAGTACATGAAGAAGGCCAGCAAAAACCTTGAGGCAAGTCACGAATTGCAAAAACCTTGGCATGACCAAAAGGCTGTACTGACTGTTTATCAGCCAGGACAGAAAGTATGGGTGTTGGAGCCTGTGGCCCCAGCAGCTTTCCAAGACAAGTGGTGTGGACCCCATACTATTATTGAGCAGAAGGGAGAGGTCTCTTACTTGGTGGACCTTGGAACTCCCAGGAGCCCCCATTGGGTGCTCCATGTAAATAGGCTCAAACCCTATGTGGACGGGGCAGACATGGGCTTGCTCATGGCTACTGATGAGGGACAAGAGGAAGAGAGTGACCCACTCCCTGATCTCCTCTCACAGAACCCTGATGATGGCTCAGTTGATGGTGTAGCCTTGCCAGGCAGCCTCACTGAGCAACAGCAGATTGAATGTAGGAAGGTCCTCAATCAATACAGGCACATGTTTTCTTTGACTCCTAGTCAGACCACTTGGTGTACCGTTGAAAGTGGACACAGGTAAGAGCCTACCTGTTAAAAATAAGATTTACAGGTAGCCTGACCATGTCAGAGATTGCATCAGGACTGAGGTCCAAAAGATGCTGGAATTGGGAGTAATTGAACCCTCAGATAGCCCTTGGGCTAGTCCAGAGGTCCTGGTACCAAAACCTCATACCCAGGGTGATAAGAGAGAAATGAGGTTTTATGTGGACTACAGGGGGCTCAATGCAGTCACTAGGACTGATGCTCTCCCTATTCCCAGGGCAGATGAACTCATTGATACTTTGGCCTCAGCCAAGTTCTTGAGCACATTTGACCTTACTGCAGGATATTGGCAAATCAGACTAGCTGAGGATGCCAAACCAAAAACAGCATGTTTAACCCCTAGTGGACATTATCAATTTATTGTGATGCCCTTTGGCTTGAAGAATGCACCTGCCACATTCCAAAGGTTGGTGAACAAAGTCCTTACAGGTCTGGAAGCCTATAGTGCAGCATATCTGGATGATATAGCTGTCTTTTGTTCCACCTGGGAGGAACACTTGGTCCATCTGAAGAATGTTTAGGAGGCTTTGCAGAAAGCAGGTCTCACTATCAAGGCCACCAAGTGCCAGATAGGGAAGAGTAAGGTTGGTTACCTGGGCCACCTTGTGGGTGGAGGCCAGGTTCAACCATTGCAGAGCAAAATCCAGACCATCAAGGACTGGGTTGCTCCCACTACCCAGACTCAGGTCAGAGCTTTCTTGGGCCTGACTGGGTACTACAGAAGATTTGTAAACGGATATGGGTCTATAGTGACTCCTCCCTTGAATGATCTTACATCAAAAAGAATGCCCAAGAAAGTTCAGTGGACAGTTAGCTGTCAGAAGGCATTTGATGATCTCAAGCAGGCCATGTGCACTGCTCCCATTCTGCAAAGTCCTGACTATTCCAAACAATTCGTTGTCCAAACAGATGCATCTGAGTCGGGGGTAGGGTTGTGTTGTCACAACTTAATGCAGAGGTTCAGGAACAACCAATAGCTTTTATTAGCAGAAGGTTGACCCCCAGAGAGAAACGTTGGTCAGCTATTGAGAGGGAAGCCTTTGCTGTGGTTTGGGCTCTGAAGAAGCTGAGGCCTTACTTGTTTGGCACTCACTTCATTGTTCAGACAGACCATAAGCCCCTCTTATGGCTAAAACAGATGAAGGGTGAAAACCCCAAACTTTTGAGGTGGTCCATTTCCCTTCAGGGGATGGACTATACAGTGGAACATAGACCTGGGAGTAACCATGCCAATGCAGATGGACTCTCCAGATATTTCCACTTAGAAAATGAAGACTCAACTGGGCAAGGTTAGTCTCATCTCCTTACGTTTGGGGGGGGGTTGTGTAGGAAAGTAGGATCTGCTTCTTATGGTTACCCCCACTTTTGGCTTGATGTTATACTGTTTTTGACTAGTCTGACTGGGATCCGGCTAATAAGGACCCCAGTCTATCTGCTTTCTCCCTAAAATGCTATGACATGTACTTAGGTACACTCCAGATTGGATACTGGGATACCCTTATCAGTCCCTAGTATATGGTACACATGTACCTAGGGCATAGGTTCCCCAGAGGCCTCCCATGGGCTGTAGCATATATTATGCCACCCATGAAAGGCCATGCAAAATGGAACTACAGGCCTGCCATTGCAGCCTGTGTAAGATGGTGCATGCACCACTTACTTTAGATATAGGTTTACTATATCTATAGGTCACTCCACTTAAAACCTATAAGTCACCCCTATAGCAGGCCTTGACAATCCTGAAGGCAGAGTGCTGGGTTTTACGAGGGTGCCCCTGCATGAGCAGAGCCCCTCTGCAGCCTTCGGAAACCATTCTCCTGGGTTGTCTGTGACACAGCTGGACATATAGGTAGAGGTGCATTATAACCTCGTGGTAAATGCCATCTCGAAAACGGCTGAAACAAAACATGTCGTGTTTCATATCAACACCTTGGAATCATACCTCCACACCAGTAACCGGTGTAGGAGGTATGATTCCACCCTTCTGAACCAACCTTCGTGGGGTCCCTGGTCTTCCCGGTACCAGCCTTCTCGACCCGGACAGCACAAAATGGATGCTGCCGACCAGAGACACATTTCTGCCCTCCTGCTGCTGAGCCAAGTTAGAGCAGAGGAAGGCAGCACAATAGGCATCCTGTAACAGGGAGGTGTGACCACCTCCCAGACAGGATTTAGTGTATTGGGGCTGGGTGGGTGCACTTCCAAAGTGCCTGAAAGTCTGCACGAGGGGCACATTTGGTGTCCCTGTACATAGTCTAGTTCAAACCAGTTCTGGGAGCCATTGGTTCCTGCTCTGATGCGAAACTGGACAAAGGACATGGGTGTAACCACCCCCCTGTCCTGACCCTCCCCTGGGAGGGTCCCCTGAATCTGTCCAACCCTCTCCCGTGGGTACAAAAGGGCTTACCTGGCTGTAGCACCCTAGATTCGACGTGGAAAAGATTCTGAACAAGAAATCACTGACCTTTGACCGTCTGGACACTCTGGACTTTGCTGGACTTCGACTGGGCCTGACTTCGTCTCCCTCTCCGTACAAAGCATTGTCTGTGCCCGTACACCATACAGGCTCCGTGCAGGACCTGTGGAGCATCAAGGACAACTGAAGCATCTCCCTTGGGGTGAAGGAGTCACTCCCCTGCGTTTGCAGGCACCGTAATGCAACTGACCGGTCTGATGATCCTGAGCTCCTGCGGACTCCGAAGGCTCCAGCAATGCAGGAGGTGGGTTCCTAAGTTTCTTGAGGTTGAGCTGCCCTCTCACCACATTTGAGACCAGTATCCCTCGTGGGGACCGCATAACCCGAGCCCCTGTGCACCACGTACTTTTGCAATTGCATATGCTTGTTGGTCTTCCCCAACGTTGTGCATTGGGCTGTCGATAGCCCCTACCTTTGCCCACATTTAGTGCAAAGGACTCTGGCCTCCTCGCACTCTGTGCCCTGCAAGCTGTGACTTTGTGAAACTGCTAGAGGTCCCCTTGCGACTCCTGTGCCTTCGGCCTGTGGGTCCACTTGAGGGACAATCCTGATTTTCTTGGGCTCCCCTGGTTGCTCTAGGCCTGCCCTGACTCCCCTTGCTGTGGTGAGTCCTCTGGTCCTTGCTGGGCTAGACCGTAACCTTCTTTGACCTTCTTTGAGGGTTGCCGTTGCCAAGCTTGTTGGTGCTCCCGCCGGACACCGACCCCTCAGCACTCGACATCCTTTGTGGGACAGCTCGTATCCGGCTCCTGGTCGTCCTGGACATCTCCTGGTCCCTGCAGCTGTAGAGTCAAGGTCTCCATCTTCGCACTTGGGGCACCTGACATCGGTGGGCATTCGTCTACCGAGCCCCTGGTCACTCCTGAGTGACCCAGGCTCTGTCCCCTCTGCTTTCAGATTCCTTCCATCAAGAATCCACCTGCGGATTCCACCGGACACTTTTCTTCTTTCCAGCAGTGGCATTTCTTTGAAGACTCCCCTTGAGACCAACGACGGCAGTTTCCAACGCCACTTCAGACCTATGCACCCGGCTTCCCTGGGATAGGTAACTCTGGTACTTCGGTATCCCCGGGTGGGGTGGCCCTCCAACCTTCTATCGTAATCCACTGGGAAGGGTCCTTTAACTTTAAAATTGCAACCATGACTCTCCCATTGAATTGTACGTAGCATGCGGTCGTGTTCTCACACTGCACCCGTCCTCCGTGGGGTCCCTACTCACTCACCTTGGGTGATTCCTTGGGGTCCCAGAGATTCTACACTCTCTAGACATTGTCTTGACTCGAGTCGTGGTTCTTATACCACTTTTTTAGTATATGGTTTGGTCTCCCCCTGGAGCCCACTGTGTATTAGTGCTACTTATGATTGTTTCTGTGCTATAGTATTGTGTGCTTTGTGTTTATCTGCGTGTAGCAGTTCCTGTGAGTTATTTAAGGTGTTATAATAATAAATATATATTCTTATAACTACTGTGTGGTTCTCCTTTCATTTAACCAATACAATAATATTGCAGTCAGGTGAAACAAGCAGCTTTACATTCCTTCAAGACTAAGCCTGAAGGCTGCTCTCCACAGCTACCACTTGGATAGCTTTCTAAGGTTATCTTTGACCTCTTAAATCACCATAAGGGTTGTTTGGACTGGTGCAAGGTGCCCACTTTAATTAGTGGAAAGCATATACCAGGCCAACTTCTCACAATTTTTGTTTCTGATTTGATGAGATTGACAATGTCATAAATAATACTCGTGGTGGTAAAAGGGATCTGATCCTCAGGCAAACTGAGGCCAAGTGGATCTGCCATTTTAAAGCAACGCAGTTGGGACACAATACTGACAATGAGCTTCACCATTGTTTGGGCTGATACCAAGATGACATGTCTAGAGAACCATTATTTTTTGCCCCAGTGTTTTCACTTCGAGTACTCATAATCTCCTGCGGTGACTCTCCCTGCACCTATATTCCTGAAAGCATTGCCACACAAGAGGCAAAGGGTTTAAGTGCATGTTCTTCCCCCTTAATCTTGTCTACTTTTATCACTCAGCAAAAGGAAAAAGAAAAGAGAGTTAAAGAAGGTAAAACAGTGGAAAAAAGGGAGAAATATATATATATTATTTTTAGGGGCTTATAATCTCTTGGGGTTATTTCTGATTGTTTTGGATCTCAGTAGACTGTACATTAAAACACTTTTTATCCAGACCAGTATACATGGAGGATTGGTGCTAAGTTGTTTTGTATTTAATGCAATGCCTTAACTTTGCTGAGGGATCACCTTGTAAATATTAGCACTCTCTTAAGGCCAAGGTTCATTGTATACGATCCCTTTGGACTATTTTAGACATGGGCCTATATGCACACCCGTTGAGTTGTGTATTGATGCCATTTTGGCGCACATATTTGGACATCATGCAAATTGTTATGATCCTAGTTTCAGCACAGACTTTTTTGCTAATGAGGATTCGTCAGGCCTGTCTTTTGTGGGTGCCGAGTGTGCTCCTCCATGCTAGCATTCCTCACATGCTGAAGATATATGCTATGCCTTATGGCACGTTGTTTGTGGATGCTGGGGGATCACCTCTTTGGTGACATGTATACATTGTAATAAATGTGGAGGTCTTTCTGACCTCCGAGTTTGTGAAGCCAGTCGGGATTCTAAACATACAGGGAACCCAGGGGTTTTCTTTGATCCAGAAACCATCTCGTTGGAGTCCTAATGGAAGGTTAGGAGTTGATGGAATTAGTGGTGTTAATCAAAATGTAGTGTAGAGTGGAACTATGAAGGACTATATCAGGAATTCTGGTCCTTGGTGTTCGTTTCTCTAAATATCCTTTGAACTTGATATTCAATTCATGGTTGGTTTAATTTCTGATGAAATTGTGACATTATCGTGATTAAAGCACCATGTCATACATACTTTGACAGGTGCCTTTCACTGAATAGCAGTAATTACGCTGCACCGGCTTGTTCTTTGGTAACCTTGTAGAATCATGCATGTAGTTTGGATCAAGGGCACTTTGCTTTTGTTTTTCTTTTTGTGTTTGTTTCATATTTGTTTAGATTTGCGGTTCATTGTCTAAGCGCAAGGGCCATGTGGGCTTTGACGCATATCACTTATGCTTAATGCACATATACGATGGTCATTTCAAGATGTCTGCCTCGAAATAGTGAGCATTTATGGGCCATTTAGGGAGAGGATATATTTGTATATCATCCAGCACAAATCCTACCAGCAAAGGTGAACCAATTTACAACAGGGCGGTGCAACTGGGATTATAAGTGCAGTTGCTGCCCTTGTGGTTCATTTCCTCAAAGCTTTTCTGTCGGGACGGTAGGCTGGACCAGCAGCACGTGGCACAGATACCTGGTAAGCACACTCCACTGAGGGCGTACTCTGTCTTATTTTATATGCCGAGGGTATGGGCCTTAGCCTTAGGTGCGGGACACGGCTTCATTATATTAGCTTTCAATCGCACTCATTCATTTCATTCTCTATGAATCTGAATGCGGTATGGATTACAATGCACAATTTGTGGTATTAGAAGTTTTGGACTAGTGCATTGTGGGACTGGGAGGCTTGACACTGTGTACCATATACTGTTGAGAGATAATGTTTGGCATATTTTTCTTCTACATTGGTTTTATTGTCAATCCATTACGTTACTCAATATTACACATTAGCGTAATTGAGCAGTTTTGTGGCCCCGTGTGCCAGCTAATTTTGTTAGAAAAGCAGCCTCTACAAGTGTGTGCAATGGAATAATGGTGCACTTAGATATGGGCAATAGCATAGCCCTAGAGGTTACGGTCATATGGACTGCTTTTATCATTAATATAATGTTAGATGTTTCACTTGGTAGATTAGTCATGTTGTAAACGCACCCGCTTTTTGCTGGCAAACTTGGCTAAGGTTTCACTTATTGTGATGTCAAAATGTTATTACGTTACATATAATTTGGTTGTTTTTGGCAACATAGTGAAATGAATTTATGAATGGAAGTAGGATACTTTTTGCTACATGTATTTTCATGCTGAGAAGGAGCTTCATTGATAGACTCAAACCTGAGTGCTTCTGTTTTAAGCCCTGAAGTGCTCTGGGCCTAATGTCCCACAGTGACACTTGCCACAGAGTGGGGTGTGGTCAGCAACTCCAATTGACCCCCAGCCCACTCTGTGATGAGCCCCCTTTAAATGGCTGACCTTTGATAAGGTCAGCCTATGAGAGGAGGTGGCGGAATCTTTCTCCCACCAGGAAACAAGAGAGGCTTCCCTCATGCCACCGAAGATTTTTTTTTATGTTGGGTGTGTGCGTCTGTGTATGTGTGAATGCTTGTTTATCTGTGCATGCGTGCATGGTGTGAATATGTGTGTGCGTATGTATGTGCTGAGTGTATGTGTGTGCATGTGTGAAGAGTGTGTGCGTATGTGCCTGCCTCACGCCTGCTGAACATCAGGGCTGCCACTGTATTTTGGGCTAGACTGTTCCCAATGGAGCAGGATCAAGACTCATCTACATATGGCTGGTTCTGTCTGATGTGGAATAGTAGGCAAAAGAACGATGGACTGGGATGCAGCCCCGAGTATTTCCAGTGGCTGAGATTAATTCAAGCATTCTATGTGTCACTTTTTTGAGTTCAATCATCAGCCCGCATATTCCATCCTGAGGCACCATTGTCCAAATTTTATGGTTAATCCATGTCTAGTGCAAATATTTAACTTGTAAAAACAAATGTTCAAGCCTAATATTGACCTTTGTTGAGGGATCACCACAAAGATGTATGCCCTGTAACAAGACAATACAAACCTGTGGAATGTAGCCTAGCATTATGTAAATGCTATCTTGCTAATGCCTCTACCGAAGCCTATACATTTCATGGCCCAATACTGTCCCATTACAAGCTCATGTCTCAACAATAAATGTCCACATCAATAAAACATATCCATGAACATGTGCGTAGTTGTTGATGCCCTTGTCATGTTTTAACTCACATTTTTACATTTATTATTTATTAGCAATTTGTAGCATTCTGCCACAATATATAACAATACACCCTCACAAGATTGAGAAACTAGCATGGACCTGACACTACATCAAGACCACCAAATTATAATGACAACTATATCGTGGAACACTACATCAACTAAGACAAGTGACACAAAAATAAACATAATTCAAAAGAAATAAATGAATACTAAGGGTTAATCATAAAATAGGTATATACATCTAAAAAGATGTATGGAATTTAAATAAGAAAAAGAAATACATAAATACTTATGGTTAATTGTTAAATAAGTACATAAAGCTAAAAGAAAGTATAAGGCATTAAATAAATTAAAAAATTAAAAACCAAGTGAATAGGCTGACGTGGATCTCCCTGGGTCCACTGTATAGTGTTAATTTGAAATTAATGAATAAATCTGTAAAAAGAAAGAAGTATACTTTTTATACTACAATTAAAATTACATTTAACAAGAGGATGGAAGAGGATTCCATACGGAATATATTACTGTGATTTTCTACTTTTATTCAGGCAATTTACATTCACTTGAAATACTTTAGAATAATTAAGCGCTAGTGTTAGTATAATGGAAACATTATGAAAATGCACTAACATTAATAGAATAATTAAAAAAAGAAAAAAATATTGAGAGTTAGGAATAGGATTAGTATTAGGGCTCGGCTACAATTGGATAATTTCCTTTAAAAGTTACAATCAATAAGGGGTTACATTGAAAATTGGGATTAGGGTGATGTTGGGTACAATAAAATAAATACAAAATAAAAGCAATTAAAATGCATGAAAAATTAAGTTAAGTTTTAGTGTTAGCTAAGGATAACAAATTAAGTAATATCTAATACACATACATAGGAAAGGGTTGCTATTTCTGTTAAGAAGAATAACTAATTTAATGATTTTATTAATTTAAAAAAAACTATTAGAATAAAGGCAAAATAGGTCAATAGAGTGGGGTTGTGATAGTAGAACGATGCATTATAAACTTATCTTGATAATGTGGTGGCCCTCGATGTAATTGTAGGTCAATGTAGTGGTAGTGGATGTAGTAACAACCTGTGTAATATCACGTCTACACATTGTAAAATCCTTAATGCAGTCTGACTGCTCTTGTTTGCATATGTCTTTGAATCTTTGTTTTGTGTTTTCTTGATGAATTAAGGTCAAAGAACCTGCCACCATGGGGAGGTCGTCCCAAATGAAAAGGAATGTCAGATCCCAGTTCACCCCACTGCAGAGGAGGATATTGGCAATTACTGCCTGACCTGCACAGTAAGCGCCAAGGATATGAGAAATACAAGGTAGTCAGTACCGTTTACTGTTCTTGCTTTTGTAATATTTTTTTCTGCTTTGCTGATAAGTGGTTCATATTTTATGTTTAAGCACTACAGGAATTTGACCAACATTATGACCATGTTAAAACAGTATCACTTGTGAAGAGAGCTTATGCTAAACTTTAATTAGCTGTTGTTGGGACGTGTATGTTCCCAGCATGGCATACAGGCATGTACTCCTGACATGAGTGCCTTCTTACATTTAAAACTAGCATCCTGACTTATTTTTTTGTCCTGGCATTATCCTAAAATAGCGCAGGCACAGAGGCCTATGCTTGTCCTTAACTGTGAGAGGCCCAGGACCCGTCCTGTGACTTAGAGGGCCACACCAGGCATGTCCTCAAAGTGCAGAGTGGAGTACTGCCAGGTTATGTCTGTATCATGTAAAATGGTGATGGCAGCATACCGTGTTTTGTGATCTGTAGTGCCACCAGACCTTTCTCTGTGTCAGTTGACAGCATGGTCTACTCACTCCCCTTGAATAAAGTTCCGCTGTTATATGAAACACAGAACCTAGCACTGACATCTTGTTTGCCTGTTGATTGTCTGTGCATGTACAGTAAGTACGTGGCTAGGGGTGTGTGAAATTTGTGTAATTTGCTTTCATGTAATTATGCTGCATTTCAGGAAAAATACACATTATGCATAATTATGTTAAATGCAAATCCATCATTTAGCATTATATTTTAGCATGGCGTGTCCTCGATTCAATTTTTGATGCAAGGACACAATTTACAGTGAAAAAATAGCTTGAAAAACACAACTGCCATGAACATCAGCTGTTATGTTAATGTAAATAACTAAGCGTCTATTTTTATCATTGCTCTCCCGCTATAATTTTGCTGTGAATAGCAGTGTAATTATGCAACATGGCCTAATGGTGTAAGTTCGCGCAACATGTGCAACACGAAATTCCTGAAAGTACACTGAAATAATTTACATTTTGTATGGGCCTGCATGTTATACACATATTGTATCAGGATCCTATGTCCATGAGTCTTAGTACTGAGGTCATCAGGATCCATTTTGGATCCCTCTGGTTGAAGCATCTCCCAAGACAGAGGGTGAGGTTACCTTCCCCAGACAGAGGAAGTGTATTGCCTTCATTCCCATAGCTGTAGGATGGAGATCTAGATTCTGAAGTGAGGAGGGTGGAGATAAAGCTGTCTTTAAAAATTCCTCTAAGACTTCTTGAGCACTGCCCTTTGCTAGATCCTAGGGGTCGGACAGCAGTTTCTGTTCATGTTGAGGAAGATTCTAGGCTGGCCCTGCCCTTTTGTCTGTCTCTAATTACTTGTTCGGTAAGGCTGATGACCGCGATCTCACACTCTATTGTTGGTGCTCATGCTAGGAACCAGCCTATTGCTACATGCTGTGAGAGCCATTACTTATTAATTAATTGCTGTCTGGAGAGCAGTATGGAAATTACATTTAAAAGGGAACCAACCCAAACCAGTTCTGAAGTTTTAAGACAGTGGATCCACATCCTCGATCTAGAAAAATGTGTATAAAAGCGAGATACAAACCACCACACTTTGTTCCAGTCGCAGGTTCTTCTTGACAAATGAAGGGAGAGCTCCACAGAGAACTCAAAGTGCAGCAATGTAACCAGGACTGATGTGTGTCTTAAACCCAGTCTCCCAGAGGTAAGGGCACATCCACTGAAGTCAACAGTTTTTGTTCTAGGGGTTAAGCACCTGCCTGAAATGCCTAGATGCCTGCCTGCTGAGAGAAGGGAGGAGTGTGCCTGGCCTGGAAGAGAGACTGTACAGGTGGAGAGGTCTAGCATTTTTCCAGCAAGATAAGCACCCAGAAGAAGCTGTCAATCCAGAGAGTGATCCAGGAGTGACCAAAGCTGTGGGCTGGTCCTCTGGTGCCTCATCACAGTTCTTGAGAAGCTGTAACTAAAACTGCAGTAGAGTGTGTAATTCTGTGGCGCACAATCCAGACAGCTGACAGTCACTTTCTTTTTCATAAAGGCAACCATTGCGCTTGACATTATGTTGTTGTGTCTGTTGTTTTACTTTTGAGTTCTGAGCTCCTGGCCGCCCATCTACCTCCCTGAGAAGCCTGTAACTGCTTGCTATTGCTAGCCTCAGAGTTAAGTACGGAAAGGTTTGTACATGGCCAAATCTACAGAACCTTAGTAGGATGAACACCATTAGCAAATGACCTCAACTACCAGAGTTATAACTCAGTTGCATCTGTCTGCCCTTTGACCCCCGAATAGAGTCTGACAGATGTAAATTTCACAAAAATTCCTACCGCCTACATTACTAATGCTTGGTGAGTATGGGATCAGAATTTTGTAGTTTGATACCATTATTGTGTCCTAAATATCAACCCATTGTAGTTAATAATTTGTTTAATCCTATTCAAGAAATAATATTTGTTAGAAAGTGGGATAAGGCAAGTATCAAAGAGTGAAGACCTCGATATGTGATTACTCTCCTCGGGCCTGCTGTATTTTATCATGCCGAATGTAGCCACAAACATGTAATCAATGTTATACTATGTCACCATTGACATCAGTGGTACCTGTTCAACATTAAACTGATTGCCTAATATATCTATCAATTTCAAGTTTGAGAGGCACGGTAACGAGCTGGTAACAATGGCGAATGTCCAATTATGTGAAGTATGTCTTTATAGAAACTGACAAGATAGTGATGTAAGAAGTCAGGATGTAACATATATCTTGCAAGTGTTATGTTATTTGGAGGATCACATGGAAGCTACGTTTTCCAAATATACGTTGGGCTGAACACAGATGAAGTCCACATAGCAACCCCATGAGGGCATGTCTGCTTTTAGAAATGGTGTACCCTTACAAGTGCTACAATATATTAATGGAATTATCCAAACTGCGTGATTATATTTGATTAAAAACGTGTGCAATTGTTACATCTTGTGCCAAGAGGTTTCTTACATCCTTTATGTCTGCTGTGCATGATAATGTTACTGAGCAAAGATATATGGTCTATTACCGGTTTTGAATGGCACCCGACTCTGTGCTGCCATCTGTGACATGCATGCTTGGGTAAATATCATCATGGACAGATGGGACAGTAGTGTGGATTTGTGCATATTTTGACTGGTACATTACAGCACATCAGCTATTTTAGGGATTGAAATGTACTACAAGTAGTGGCTTATTTACTAAAATGTCACGCAACGCAGCACAGCAAGCGAAGTTGCTGCACTGTATTGCTTGATAGGGAGGGCCCGATTCACAAAAGTAATCTGAGACAAAATCCTAAACTTACTACTTTTGGTATTCACAGAAGGCATTTAGTAGTAGTAAAGTTAGGAATTCTAAGATTAAACCATTAGACATTACAAATAAGTCCTATGCCCCCACAACTCTTTTCACAACGCTCAGCACAATACAAAGTGCAGGTGAGGACAGTTGGATGGTTTTAAATTAGCCATTGGAGTCTAAAATTCATGCCTCCATGAATGTCTTTGCTGTGTTAAATTCATCTGACCAAGTGGATTTTGTCCATCCTGCCCCCAAAACCTCTTCTAGCATTCAGAAAATTTCCCAGTACCCAATCTTGTATGTAAAGTGTCTTGATATTCGAAGTGTAAAAGCTGTTATTTATCATGCCTGGATGATAGCTGTCTATTGGGTGAATGATGATTGAGGGTCATGAACAGCTTGTCTGGGGGCACAAAAGACTAGTGTGAATCCCTTTATGAGTGTGCTGAGGCAGAGCCTTTGTGATGTGCAAGTGTGGTAGGTGACAGCTCTAGACCCATGGAGGGGCTCCATCTTCTGCCCTATATTTAGGAAAGAGGACCTGCCAAAACCCAGCTAATTACTGTTTGATAGCCCTACTAGATCTAGTGGCCAAAGCTTAAGCTCAATCACTGCTAACAAAACTAGAGGCCTGGACCACAGACAACGATATTCTTCCATTCTTTCAGACAGGATTTTGAGCAGCTGCATCATCTATAGATAACATCACCACACTCGCTGTCTTGAGCCAACAAGCAGGCCAAAACAAAAGCGCTACTACTGCTCTGCTGCTTCATCGACTATAGTACCGCCTTTGATAAAGTAGACCGTCCCACGCTATGGAGAAAACTAAACACGTAGGGCGTTGTCTTTAAACTATTAAGGGCTAATATCTCCTTGTATACCTATACATAGGTTCAAGTGAGAACTGGGCCACAAACCATCCCTTCCAAAATCACCAACCAAGGTGGCCTGAAGCAGGGATGCATCCTTGCATCCCTTCTTTTCAACCTATACACAGCAGACTTGGGCAAAGCTCTGGAGAGGAGCTGTCTGGCTCCCCCACGACTAGGCCACTCAAACCTACACATCCTGCAATATGCAGAGAACATTATAATTATGGACCACACCAAAGTAGGCATACAGGGGGCACTGAGCGGCCTCCAAGCATAAAACGAAGGAAACTATCTCACAATCAACCAAGATAAGAACTAAGTCCTGATTTTCGGCCGTTTCAAGAACAAGAAGTTTTTAACATGGCGCATCAGGACCATGATCAATAAAACAGCAATTAAGTACAACTAATGGGGGTTTGGTTTACTAAGACCTCCAAACCTACAACTCACTTAGCCTCACTGAAGAAAGCTGCAGCCATCACTTTTGGTCTCACCTGCCTCAACTAGAAATTAAAAAGTGCCTCTGCTGCACCTATTCTCAAAGTTATGAAGGCATCCCTTCTTCCTGCATTACACTACGGGCACCAGGCATTTCCCAGGGACTGTGCTCCAAGTTTAGAGCACAGTGCTCAGGGTTTAAGATAGTACTTCAACTGCCCAGATATCTTTGCAGGTCCAGACTCCGCCTGGAATTTGGCCTGTCAAGTCAAAGGCTAATCTGGATGTCTGACACTTTGAAATACTACATGCGAATTCTGAAGGCATCCGGCAACTCACTCAAGGCCTGCTTGAAAGAAACATTTGAGAGCCCAGGGAATCTGTGGGATCAGCAACTACAAGAAGCAATCAAACTTTCCACATTGAAGCACCAGCGTTAAAACTTGATACCATCTCCTTCTTGACCTGGCAATCAACAGGCATTTGCAACTAGCTTCATTTCAGCAGGACACTGCTTCCCTAAAGTCCACAGGCATTGTGCTTCCCCAGACCCTGAGCACTTTTTATCTGGTAGGGAAACCTCAACCATATCTCTCTGAGGCCATCAATAGACAAATGTGAAAAGACATCTGGTATATGCATCACCCGGGAAAGGAGGGGTCATGAAGACTATGCAACTTCAAGCGTGAATCCTGGTTGTATCTCCTGTGCTGCTGCCCCACTTTCGATGCATTGGGAGGTCCGTTCTGAAACCAATCTATCTGATGAAGGGGCCTCTTTGTGCTTCTCTGGATCTGATGTAAGAACTTTATTGAGATGTGGAAAATTTGTCAAATAACTCAAAGCTCATTTTCAACAGCGAACCACAGGCTCCCAACCAGTTACCCTTTGCCCAAAAGCTCATAACGGACTACAACACTCAGAAACAGTGTAAAGGGAAATGAGCATGGCTAGTGACTCGCAGCCTATTTACTGCACGGAGCTCTTTTTGACTCCCATGATCACTCTAAAAAACATGTAGAAGCCCAAAAAATTGGGCCCTGAAGTGGCAAGGGGCCCTTCATTTACGAACTGTGCAAACTGTTTTTTATAGGTTTGCTGTCCTTGCCCCCCAAGAGTTAACCTGGGGTGCAGCCACCACTTTTACCAACTGACGCACTGTTCATTTACCCTGAGTACTGTATTCATACTGTATTTCAGGGGCACTTTTGGGCATGAGCATGGGGGGACCACTGTCATTACCCACGGGCACTCACATCCCACCTGATATCCTTTTCCGCAAGCTAAGTTAACATCTCACACCATGCACTTTACTCACTCAGCACCTTGCTTTTATCCTCTTCTCTCACTTCAGTTTCAGTGATTCAAAAGATCTATTCAAAACTGATCTCACCCTCCTGTTTGCCACGAAGCATACCTGGAATACTAGCAACAATTTTAATGGCCTACTATTTTTTACAGTTGTATATGGATGGGTGTGTCTATTTATATTATTTTACACATAAATTGTAATGGGTTTTTTGGGGCGAGGCTTGTCAGCCAAACATGGCGGACGTGTGAGCTCAGAGCTGGCCCGTTATATATCCAGCTGACATTGGTGTCCTGAAGGTGCGGAGCGGACACCGCAGGCGGCCGGCAGTACTAGAAGCACTGCGGATCCGGCGGAGCCGCTTGTGGGAATGGAGGCGCTCGAGTATCCCAGCAACGGGTAGGAGGCCCAGAGACAGCGCAGCACCCTCAGAGGGCCGGAGCCCGTGGAAGGCCTGTGCGGGGAAGCGCTGATCTGGCCGACCGGAGAACCGCGTTGCAGCCAGAGAGGAGCCGGGATGAAATAGGCAGAGCACTGACATATGGTCGGCCCCCTCTACAGACGAGGAGAGTTGTAATGGGAGTCCCGATCCGAGCAGAGTGAAAATGAGTCCGTACGCGAGCTGAAGGGTGAGCGGTGTCGGAGTACGGAGCAGCTCCGAGAGACGAACCCTGCCGGAGGTGGGAAGTAGAGGCCGCGGAGCGCGGGAATGGAGGCAGCCGGCAATGGTGCAGTAAGAGGCTGGAATACCAAGAGAGCACTGTTAAAGCTACCAATAGGCCCAGTGGAGCACTACTGGTGACCCCCATGTGTGAGAGACGCTGTAAACCCCAAGGCCTGTGCTGGTAAAAAAGGCCTTGCTGAGCTGCACACCAAGGGTGTGGGACCCCCAAAAACGAGGGGCAGCTGGACCAGGCCTGAGTTGTGACTGACGGGCCCCCCGGGAGGACGTGACGACTATCCCTGGCCCCTTGCCCTGTACTTTTGACACACAAGACCGCCCCAGACAATGGGCTTGTGGACCCCATGAAGTAAATAGAAGATCCAGAGTGGACACCCACATACCCCGAGCACCCTAGACAGAGAGAGGGACAGACTTGGTATGCGCTGACAGCGCAGAAGCGTCGTAGTGGCAAGTGAATGCCCCTGGGACTCTGCTGTGAAGTCCCCTCCCACGAATGGTTGCACTTGGGCTGACACGCAAAGCTAACGTGCTCGGCGAGAAGGCACGGACAGACATGGGCAAATACAGAATGAAATCGACTGGGGCACCCCAGGAGCATGAGGTTGCCCCCTCGGACCCCCAGCAATTGAATCTGCAATCCCTGCCATTGGAAGATCCAGTACAGCAGCAACTGGCCAAAATCCTGTAGGCCATAGCGGACACCAAGGCAACGCTACACCAGGATATAAGTACAGTTTCGGTAGGGCTGGGACTCTTGAGAGCGGAGTACCACAAGTTATCCGATAGAGTGAAAACAGTAGAAACTACCATAGCAGACCTAGCACCAGCACAAGTGTCAATGCCACTACAAATGACAGACATGGCCAGCAGGGTAGAAACACTTGAGCGTAGAGCGGAGGAGGTGGAAGGACGCAACAGAAGGAATAACATTCTGGTGGTGGGATTGCCCGAGAAAGTGGAAGGCAGAGACATGATAAGCTACCTAGAACTATGGCTCCATACAGTGGTTGCTCCAGGAGGCCTGTCACCCTTCTACACACTGGAGAGGGCACATCGAGTTCCGGCCAGTCCGCTGGCCCCTGGGTGCCCTCCACGTCCTGTAGTGGCTAAGCTGTTACATTTCAAAGATAGAGACCTGCTATTGCAGAAAGCACGCACAGACGGCCCGTACACAGTCAACAACTTCAAGGTCTCCATCTCCCCCTGTTATGTTTTGTAATGTACTCCAATATAGGCCTGGGTAGTCACCTAACCTTTTGGCAGAAACAGGTTGTTCTCAGCTAGGCTAACAGAGTTACTTCAAAATTTTGATGAGGCGGCATTGTCCTACGTGAATGATATTTATCTGACGGATGATGATTTATTGGATCATTTGACCAGGGTGAGCAACATAATTTTGGGATTTGCCTGTGAAGGCTACAAATTCAACTTAAAAAAATCGAAAATAGCCCACCTCAATGTCTTATTTTTGGGATACGAGTAATCAAGTGAAGGAAGAATCCTAGCAGCTAACTTTTTAGAAAAGTGTGCTCTGCTCCAACCTCCAAAAACTCTGAAAAATTTACAATCCATTTTGCAATTCCAAAATTTTGGCAGAACATACATTTTGGATTACACAGAAAAAGTAAAACCTTTCTATGATTTAATCAGACCTGATTTTTCAATTGGACATTGGACACAGGAACACATGGATATCCTTCGTTCCTTACAAGCTGACATGATAGCTTCCAAACACATACATACATGTGTAAATACCACAAATCTAGTGATCCGTGTAATTACGGGTCAATCTGGGTACACTTACCTGACCTTCAATGAAGGAGAAACAGTACCCATAGCATACAAATCACACTTGTACACAAACGCTGAAATGCGCTTTGCTTCTACAGAAAAAATTCTGTAAGCAGTACAGACTGCTGTAGTGAGAGAAAGATCACTGGCTCAGGGGAAGCAAATAATCATTGTGACTCCTGTACCGGCCTTAGAAGCTGTTACAAAAGCTAGCATTCCAAACGCAAAAGAGCTACATCCACGATGGATACAATGGGCTAATTCTCTCACTGTGACAGATGTAGACTACAAATTTGATTCTACACTAAAAACACAAGCATTTCTGCAGTATGAACAAGAATCTCCTCTTCCGAATGAAATAATGCCTCTAGATCAGTATGAATACATTATTAACACTGACGGTCTGCTCTGCCTGTCATAGGAAGTAAACAGCAATACAGCGCAGCTTGTGCAATTGTAAAAGGATGCATGCGGGACGGCCAGTTCCATCCTAGCAGTACAAAGATGCAGTCTCTAGGAGACTGCACAGCACAGCTGGCAGAATTAAAAGCCCTATTACTGGCACTAATACAAACGGATCGGGAATTCCCCACTCTTATAGTGTGCGATTAATTTTACTGTGTCCAGTCTTACAATGAATATCTTCACTACTGGGGTCAGAATGGGTTTAAAGACTCAAAAGGTTGCTCAATAAAGCACAAATTTCTTTGGGAACAAGTGGCAGAGCTGAAAAAATACTTGCCAAGAGCTCACGTGATACATTCACTGAGTCATCAACGTGATGGCGTTCACATTAAAGGGAATTCATTGGCTGATGAAGATACCAAGGCGACAGTGCGAACTGCTACCGTAGCTGCAATCACTTGTTCCAACACAAGAATAGACGGAAGCACAATGATAGCTGTCATTGCTTCACGCAAAAACAGCAAAGCCTTGCCTAAAGGCTTTCCACTCAAGTACTCCTACAAGTTAGATGCAAAAAATATTCTGTATGCTCAAATTCCAGGAGTTGGGGATATAGTCATACCAAAGATGGATCGCAGATTAGATTTAATTCTAGCTGCACACAAGGGTTTGGGTTCTGCACACACAGGGATTACCGTGACGGTTTCTCTACTGAAACAACGATATTGGTGGCCAGGTTAATAGACCTGCTGATCCTACTAAACTGTAAGTACAGCCTCCCCCTGGCCCTGCGTGTTCCGTTGCATTCAGCTCTGTACGCATTAAGCAACTAATGCCACAACTCTCTGCACAGATTTCGAGGACTACCTCAGCTGTACCTCATGGGACATTAACCCTGTTTTGTATAGGTAAGCGCATACCACGCCATTCACCCCATGTCAGCAAAGTGTGACCTGAGGTCTTGCCATCAATGGTCTACCTTAATATATGTTTTTACTCACAATACCGCAATATATTTTTCTACAATACCAATCCAGTCGGCAGAGCTCACAGTATGAAATACCGGTGTGACTGGCCCATGACCTTGCTCTTGGCTAAACAAAATGCATCTATGTGTTTGTTTGTCTACGCCAGTATGTCTATGACATTGTAAATCACGTCATAATTTTAACCAAGATGCCTTTATATATTTATATGTTTGTTCGTCCTCTTGAGCGTCACCACAAGACTATGTTTGATGACAGCCTACCACCTGGTAAATACTATGCTGGGTGATAATAGTAGTTGGTAAATACCACAAGTACACGGTCGACCAATGGGGGACCTTACTCCATTCTTTATCTGTACCCTTCTATAAGGGTTTACCACACAACTGCATTTCTTCCATTCCTTTTATCTTGTTTCTTTTGTCGTTCCAGATTACATTACTCCAGCAAGTGGCACTGCGACTAATTGATAGGCCACCACACTGCACTAGCACTCACAGCACTCTTTACATTGGTCCTGAAGAAGCGCAAAGGATCTCCTCCTGAGACCACGATCTGCGCGAAGCATGTCGACCTTCAACATGCCCAATATGGACATGACACCTGTCTAGCTACCGGGGACCATTATCACCCCCAAGCAGCACAACCTCCTGGTTTTTTATTGATGACAGAGGGGTTATTCCCTAATAAATCTACTAGTTCCCCCTCCAGCCATCTTTTAAGTTCACACTAGGACACCACTCCCACTCAGACCCGCACACACCCTTACGGCTTTATTATTGAAAAGATCTCCGATAAAATGACCCTTTGGGGGACCTGCAGGGCATTGTAGAGCCGGCCCAATGAGGAGCATCGCCCAATGATGAAGCATGACATCCTTCGGGGTGTGTGAGGGCACCAAGATAAGGACACACTGTCCCCAGGCACTATATTAAGAGAATGACTCCTCCTATCACACTTTTTCCATAGGAACTGTGACTGTGCCGAGCAACGATTCTAATATTCAGGAGCACGAGTCACTGGACCTAGATCCAGCTCCTTGTCCCCCCTCCCCCATTTTTTTGTGAAGATACCAAGGCGACAGTGCGAACTGCTGCCGTAGCTGCAATCACTTGTTCCAACACGAGAATAGACAGAAGCACAACGATAGCTGTCATTGCTTCACGCAAAAACAGCAAAGCCTTGCCAAAAGGCTTTCCACTCAAGTACTCCTACAAGTTAGCTGCAAAAAATATTCTGTATGCTTAAATTCCAGGAGTGGGGGATAGAGTCATACCAAACATTGATCACAGATTAGGTTTAATTCTAGCTGCACACGAGGGTCTGTGTTCTGCACACGCAGGGATTACCGTGACAGTTTCTCTACTGAAACAACGCTATTGGTGACCAGGTTTAACAAAACAGACAAAAGCATTTTTCCTTAAGTTCGACATCTGTCAGCAGATGAAGGGTTCCGCCGTAGCATGTCTGTCACAAACACCATTACTAATATCAGACCGACCTCTCGCTTGTATCTATTTGGACCACTGAGGCCCCTTACAATCTGAAGGGGCTACCAAGTACATCTTGGTGGCAGTGGATTCATGCTCTAGATTCCTGTGGGTTTGGCCCCAGCGCTCGGCTGACGCTCAAACTATTATAAAGGATTTGCGAGTCTTCATGGGGACATACGCAATTGGCACATTACATTCTGACCGTGGCCCTGCATTTAGCTCTCGGGCTTACAAGGAAGCCATGGGAAGTTTGGGTGTTGCATTGTGGTACTCCTCTCCGTACCATCCAGAGGGAAATTTGGTAGTGGAGAAGAAAAACCGGGACTTAAAGCAATCTTTAACAGCAAGGTTATTTGGTTTGGGTGGTAGTTGGGTCAATCACCTAAATGGGATCCAGAGGGCACTTAATAACATCCCAAGAGGTTCCCTAGGAGGTATCAACCCTTACGAAGTCCTGTTTGGGATGAGAATGTGGGTACCTAACCTCGATTGTGGCAGCACAGTGGCAGTTGAAAAACAATTTGACATCAATAAACGTTTGGCTGTTTTACAGAAACTCAATGAATTCTGGGCACTAAAAAGCAACGTCCAAGTAAAATGCACCATCACTGGGGAAGTAAAATCAGTCACGGCAAGACCTGCCTGGATCCCAAAGTTCGGGGATCTGGTCAGAGAAAGGATTGTGGAAAAGAAAGAATTTGGGCCATCATACAGAACACCTGTACCTGTCCTGGGTGTCGAAGGAACAAGAACAGTACTTCTTCCGCCTCTTGCCGGCAAGAAAGAAAAGAGATTCGTCTCCATTGATCTGATCAAACCACACTATGTGACCGATCCTGAATAGCAGGCCACGTGGGCTCCAGCAGTCGCTCTCCTCTCGCTACCATACAGGAAGTTCAGACAGAAAAACTTGTAACATTCTAAGAGTCTTCTACACGTAGTGATGGAGTTACCAATAATGAAATGGAACTTGTTCCTATTGAAATTGAACATCAGAACTCAAATGAAACACAGATATCAATTCAGCCTACCACCGACCTCTACATCAATATGCCTCTACAGGAGACATCTGCCATTTCAACAAAACATGCTGAGCTACCCATGATAGACTGAACTGCATCTGGCTACTTCATCGATTTCGACACTTTTTCTCTGGATCCAAGTGAACCTGAGTCACCGCCAGCTCCAGTTTCCCGCAAACAACAACTTCATGATTTTTACATTTTTTTTAAAAAGACATACCTAGTCTCACCATGGCTACAACTCTGGATAAAAACAGGAATACTGTTCCTAATATTCTGGATAGGTTTAGTGACTGTCTTTTTCTTGTTCGTAAATGAATATTATCTCTCAGAACGCTCCGCAGTATCACATGTAAACTTGGTATTGAAACCTCATACGTCATCTCATCATGAACAAAGAGACCTGTCCTATGTGAACATTACTGCAATTCCAGTTCCTGACGGAATAGTTTGGGACAGAGTTTCATATGATGTATTTGGTCCCACTGAACTTTCAAAAATACCACATGTATTCAAAATTTCTTTAAATGATATCACCTCCAGTACATACTCTAACGATTGGGATTTTGAAACTGTTAATAATATGTTGTCTGATTTAGAACTGTCTGCAGCATTTACGAAAAATGAAATGTTCGATGACTCGTCTGATTTTGACCCAATTATGGTCATCAATTTTTGCATAAAACATGTGCACCACATAATGTGTTCACATACCACCAATGGGAACATTGCCCAACACCACCGAAAGGTAGTTCACAAACGTGTGCACAAAAGTTTGCTTATTTTTCGGGGTTTAATACATCAGATCGACGCTCATATTATAAGCTTGCACCTACATCTGCAAAAAAAAAGTATGCTTACTAACACGAAACAGGTATACTCTGCATCCTTTATTGCCCAACTGTCTGAACAGGGTTTCGACATTTGGAAAGACACTATAGACACAAAATCAGTCTCGGGCACCAAGGAATGGCAGGTTCAGGGAACCGAGGCACTATTTAGAGCATGCCTCATACCACAACAGATTATTTTCCTGAACAACACTGTGCAACAGACTTCCTGTCTTGGGTTAGCCAAGATTAAGGACTTGAACACACCTCGTATTCCCTCACCTTCACATGTGGAGGGATGGCAAAATTATACAGAAAACTGTGAGGGTACACTAGATGACATCATGCATGGCGTTTCATACAATTCAACAGACCCAATTGGAAGGGATGGCTAGTTTGGCCTAACAACATAAATAGGTGTCAGTCAAGATTCAGGGGCATCTCCGAAGGGTTTAGTATCCATAGACCTGACTTACGCTATGTACAACGAGAACATCCGGGGTGGTGACATCATACAGTGTTGGGAAGTTATGCCTAGAATGGCTAAGAATCTCGACACTGTCACAGGTGAAACAACACTTGTCCTTACTCTCAGATGACATGGATCTTAGGGATTTTTTGCCAGGTCCCCAAAAGCCACGTCAGAAACGCTTCTTATACGCTGTTTATAATGAAATTTGGAAAATCTCTCAACAGGAAGCTGCGGAGAGATTACGTGAAATTGACAGAATTAACTTAGAAAAGGCTTTGGCTGTGGTTGACAATGGCATGACCACACTAACATCCAGGATTTATTCAGTGGGCAGCATTGTATCTTCTGCTATAGATATAATGGAACAGGATCTGTCCATTTTACAACACGGACAATCACAGTTACGTTCTATTGTTTTATTAAGCTAGCAGCTACAATCACTGCGCTCTGGTTACTTGCCCTGGCGATGTATCAACATTACGTCTCTGTTCTCTGAATATAATCTGACTGAAAACCGGACAACAATGGCACAAAGGGATGCGAAATATACAATGCTGCGCATTGAAAAATGAGACCGTTTACCTTTCACTGTGGCAGAGTCACCGTCCACAGAATAGTTAATTCATGGCCATATAACATTGCCAGTAATAACTTTCCAGTTTCAATATTGTCTAGAACACCACCAGGTAAGCAGGTATGAAGCAATAGGTAGGGAATTCATCCATGAATCTTGGGAATTACTGTATAGATTTAGATGCAGAAATGGGGACACTGAAGTGTTTCTCAGCGGTGCAGACTGTGAGAATTCTTTGAGTGGATCTTATCTTATCTTATCTTAATTGTGACTTATAGAGCGCTCGTTCACCAATTGGTTTCATGGCGCTGAAGACTAGGTGGGTGCCAATCCGGAACAGTTTATTCATAAGCTTGTGTGAATAACCAAGTTTTAAGAGATTTTCTGAATAGGAGCAAATTGGTGCTAAGTCTAATTTCCAGGGGGATGGAATTCCACAGGCGTGGGGCTAAAGTAGCAAACCTGCAGCCCCCCTGACGTTTCAGTTTGAAGGTGGGTATTGTCAAAAGGTGAAGTTGGGCTGAACGAAGATTCCGAGTGGGGGTATAACGAGAAACAAGATTGTCAATGAATTTTGGGCTATGGCCGTTTAGGGATTTAAACACCAAACATCCGACTTTAAAGGCACATCGCTGTGGAATAGGGAGCCAGTGCAGCTTCCTAAGGAGGGGCGAGGCGTGCTGCCATCTGGGCTGATTATGTATCATTCGAGCCGCTTGGTTCTGTACCAACTGAAGTCGTTTGGTGAGGCCAAGTGGAAGTCCCAGGTAGGTGGCATTTGCGTAATCCAGACGAGACAGCACAAGAGCTATTACCACCTGGACCAAAGCAGCGTGGGACAAAAACCTGCTTATTTTCCTAATTTTTCGTAGTTGTAAGAAACAGGCAGAGACCACTGTGCCTACATGCGCTTTTAAGGACAGGTCGTTGCCTATTGTAACCCCTAAACTTTTTACTGAAGTTGAGGGGTAGGGGGAGGTCCCAGATTATTAGGCCAATATTGTGGACCCCATGGATTGCAAGCTCCCCTGTCAAAATTAGTTCAGTTTTGCTGGGATTAAGTTTTAAATGATTAAGATTCATCCATTGCTGGATGAAAAGCATAATAGATTGAAAGTTGGTTATAGATTCAGGGGAATTATCGATTGAGAACATGAGTTGGAGGTCATCTGCATAATTGAAGAGGGTCACCTTCCTGTCTTTCAAAGATCTTATCAATGGGCATAGGTAGAGGTTGAACAAATGTGGTGAAAGCGAAGAGCCCTGTGGGACCCCACAAGTTGTTTTTAGTTTAGGGGCAGTGAATTGGCCAATACGGACTGCCTGAGTGCGATTTACTAAGAAGGAATTAATCCAGCTAAGGGCTGGACCCTGAAAGCCAGCCTCTCTGACACGGTCCACTAGTATGTTATGGTCGACCGTGTCAAATGCAGCTGAGAGGTCAAGCAATATCAGGGCCTGGTGAATGCCTCTGTCTGCATTATCACGTAGGGAGTCCAATATTGCCACAGTCACTGTTTCAGTGGAATGGTCAGGCCGAAAACCGGCCTGACATGGATCAAAGAATCCCGTCTGTTCCAAAATGGATCTCTAATTTGCCAGGATATTATGCTTCACTGGGCCTGTAATGGTTCAGTAGCTAACGTATCCTGTCATTTGAAAGGTTCCCCAGCTGCCGTGATTAATTCAGTGTTCAGGCTGCTCTCAAATGGGAGTTACTTAATGCTGAATGATCAAGGTTGTTGTGGGATGCTTCCAGGCATCGCATATCTTGACACTGTAAATTCCAGGGTTACTTGTTCTATGCAAGTATTGTTTCCACTGACCCACACAGTCAGGGAGGCGCCGTTATGGCCTTCGTTGAATGTTTCCTTTATACGGCTTGATACTCTGAGCCGAATGAAAGCCATGCTTTTACAGAAAGATGTGCCCTTAACCTCAGCCCGAGAGACTTTTGATCTTCAGGTTGCAAGGCCCTCTGCTGAGATACAGGCACTGGTATGAACTAACTGCCCTTTCGATTTCGGAGAAATGGTACAGCGTATCTTTAACATGTCTGACACGAAGGGTATAGTACACCTATTTAAGACCATAGGTTCTGGACTGTTAAGCAACTTTCAGACAGTCTTTGGAGTGATTTCAGCTTTTATACACTCCGTATTTGGAAGCAGTTTTGGAGGACTACCGCTAATCCTGCTACTGGTATTGGGAATCCTGATTTAAATTTTTCTGCTACACAATGGATGTCCCAGTCACCAAGGAGATGGAAAGAACGCTCTTGGAGTGATGTTACCGTGATCGCATGGTACTCCATTTGGGCACACCTCGACTTCGGGAGCTAAGCGAGTCTTGGTTCCTATCATTCCAACCAGTCTGGATTGACTATGTTTTACCTGTCCTCCGCTGCTTGTTCTGTGGACAAGAATGCGTGTTGGACCTCTGTCTAACACTTCCATCGGTTGCGCCACCGGAGGTGGATGTATTACTAGACCCACTAACGGCGCACATAGTGCAGTGTCCCCAGCGTATTCCCATGTTGATGTCAGCATTATTAGAGCCACCACGGGATGCTTCAGCTCCTGTTAGATTGGATAGCGGCTCTACTACAGGCACACAGGCTTTGGATTTTTCAAACGCTTCCTCAGCATCTACTGTGGGAACTGAAGAAGATCATAATTGCTTGATTGACCTGATCTGTGAGGTGTTACAGGGACTGTGGACTGCGAAGGCAAGCAGCAGTGATGTTGCGTCTCCCACACAGGACACATAAACATTTGGCTCTCCGTGTGCTGGGAAGAATTCGGCCTTTTCCCAAAACAACCAAAACTGTAATTTTAAACAAAATGTTTTTTCTCCTTCTATGCTATTACTGAGCACCATGGCTTTCAGACTCTCTCAGTTGCTCCAACCATATATATGAACATATTTTAAAGGACTTTTAACATATATAATGGATCTATAGAGTTTTTTAGGCACCTTTTATATGCTTTTTAGACCTTTTTTATTCTGAACATTTTTAACAATGTTTTATGATTAATTAGCTGAACATTCGCTTTTAGTATATCATCCGGTCGGATGAGGAGTAGGTGTTATGTTTTTTGTAATGTACCCCAATATAGGCCTGGGTAGTCACCTAACCTTTCACCTACATTTCCATGCCATTGTACTACATAACGGTTTTTGGTATTGACCTTTTGTCTAGTTAACATGCTGCAAAAATGTTGTGTGGTTTTCCCAGAAAACTAGCCTAATGTATTATGCATGAGGTTTCTCAGAATCACAGCAGGGTTACCAACTTCTGCATAATAACTATGTATAAGGGTCATCTCTTCCGTCATCCTCGGCTGGCATGACACAGCAAGGTAGAACCCCTGAGGGTACCTTTTGGGTATATATACACCATATCTTTGCTGTGGCAGGCAGAGGAGAAAGACTTCCATGCTGACACACTTACACGAGACGCTGAGATTCCTGCACGGAGACACTCCAGCACGCAGTGGTATGACATCCCTCGCGGGGTGTCCATCTCGAGACCAAGATGGGGTCCTTCATTCTCTCACACCAGGTAATGGGGTTGGCTTCATCCTAGGGGGATTCTTGGCTCTACACCTACATATATGCTAGTTACATTTAGGTAAATCTAGTTAGGGTTGTATCGTAGGAGTACACATTATTATTAATGTCATGTATTTATATGGTTGCATATTTTCATTGTTTTAGCACTGTGGTCGAAATCTACCATCCATTTACTCTATTGGTGCTTAGAATCATTTATATCTGTTTCTGTCTTATGGTTGTTTCAGCACACCTTTAGCGTCGCGCGCTTTTAAATAAGGCGCCGACACGAGCGGTACTTCAGATCCGTCTTTATTTTATCTTCACCCTTCTCTAGTCTGGCGCGCGCGCTCGCGCCGCCTCCTCTCCTCCCCTTCCTGCCATGCCTGACCCGGAAGTCCGGGACCTGGTCAGGCATGGCGACACGACATCTCCCCCTTTTGTAAATTGTCATTTACCTTAGATCGTTATTCTCTAAAGTTCTTCAATGAGTCGGACCGGTCTTCGAGTAGTCCTCTGTGGCCGGCGAGGAGGGTGTTGTTCTCCGGGTTCATCCATGTTGATTACGCGAAGGCGTTCTTCGAGATTGTCTGCTCCTGGGTCTGTGGTGTCTGTGTCTCTGTCCGTTTCATCTTCTCGACTGTAAACTGCTGGATTGCACTTCGTGAAGTGCGATACGTTTCTCGTGGTCCTCTTTGTTGTGGAGGCTGCTGTGATCATGGTTCCTTTCTTCTTCACTACTTGTAGCGGGTGGGCATGATATCGGCTGTCGGCTTTAGCTCGCTGTTCCTGCTTCACTAGTACCCAGTCTCCTTCTTGGATAATGGATGTCTTTGCATGGCGCCGATTGTCAGCGTGGTCTTTCATCTTTGCTTTCTTGTCTCTATCAGTGTTCATTAGTGTCACATGATCTGAGGTCGGGAGTCTGGAGTGTATGACTGCGTCCGACGTCGGAATCCTGGTGCGCGGGGTTCTCCCGAGCATCAGGGTAGCGGGGCACCTGTTGGTGGTGCTGTGTGGTGTTGTTCTGTAAGCTCTCAGTACTTAATTGAGCGCTGGTTGTATGTCACGCTGGGACAGTTCAGTTTGTTGTATTGTTTTCTTCAGGGTGGCCATGAAGCGCTCAACCATTCCATTGGCTTGGGGCCATAAGGGGGTGATTTTCCGGTGTCTAAAGTTCAGATGGTCTGCGAATTCTGTGAACTCATGTCCATTGAAAGGTGGTCCGTTGTCCATTTTTACTGTCTGTGGAATTCCCCATGATGCAAATATTTCGTCAAGGATAGGTATGACTGCCGATGCTCTTGTGGATGATAGTTGGTGTGCAATGGGAAACCGAGACTATTCGTCCATGATGACGATGACATATTTCCCAGATTTTAGTGGACCGAAGAAGTCAACAGCTACTTGTTGCCATACGCCATCCGGGAGATCAGACATTTGCAGTGGGGCGTGTGGTTCTTCTCGCCCCACTAGTTGGCATTGCGGGCAGTCTTGAAGCGTGGCTTCTACCATCTGGTCAAGAGACGGGAACCAGACCCTCTCTCTCAGTGCTTTCTTCATGGCTACTACACCCCTGTGGCCTTCATGAGCTAGATTAATGGTCCCTTGTCGTAGTTGCTGAGGAATGACAATCCTCCTGTCTCTCAGTAACAATCCCTCTGCACTGATTGTGAGGTCGTCCTTGACGTGTCTGAAGGAAGAAAGTTCTTGCATGTTGATGGCAGTGATGGTTTGGGAGGTCTCCAGATGTCTCCATGAGTCCGCTCGGATACGCTGCATAACATCTTGAAGCGTGGCATCCTTGGCAGTGGCTTCTATAATGGCGTCTAGTGGGACGGCAGGTGGGCGCGCTTGGTCAATCACAAAGTGAAGGTATTCTTCAGCTAGCGAAGTGCGTGACTGTGTAAATGTTTGCGGATGGCGTGAAATGTAATCCGCTGGGTTCTCTGCCTTTCCCGGTTTGTGGATAATGGTGTAGGTGTAGTCCTGCAAGCGGATCCCCCACCTTTCGATCCTTGGAGGCATCTTCGCTCGTGGGTTGCCGAAGATGGTAATTAAGGCCTGATGGTCAGTAATGAGTGTGAAGTGTTTCCCGTAGACGAATAAGTGGAAATGCTCGCATGCCCACACGACGGCCAGGCTTTCCTTCTCCGGTTGTGAATAGGCCTTCTCCGTATCGGTGAGGCTGCGGCTGGCATAGGCTATGATGTGACGCTGGTCTTGTTCGTCATCATACTGGGCAAGTATAGCACCTAGGCCCACGGGGCTAGCATCAACGGCGACTTCCGTTTTCCGTTTGGGATTGAAATAGGCCAAATGGGCGGCAGAACTTACAGCGCCTTTGATCTTGTTGAAAGCATGTTCGCATGCCTTGGACCAGTGAAATGGTTGGCCTTGTCTTGTTAGCTCTCGCAGTGGGTAGCTGATGGTGGCATAGTCTTTAATGTACCTGGCACAATAGCTGGCCATGCCCAGGAATGACCGAACGTCACTGACGTCGCGAGGTTGCGGGGTGTCAGCGAGCGCTGAGACTTTGCCGGGATCTGGTCTCATGCCATCTTTCGAGAAGATGTGGCCGTAGAACTTGAGGGTTGACTTGTGGAATTCACACTTGTCTCTGTTGAGCGTGAGGTTGGCGTTTAGAAGGGCATGGCACACGCGTTCTAGGGCTTTGTCATGTTCTTCACGTGTCGTGCCAAACACAAGTATGTCGTCGCTGTAGTTGAATGAGTTGGGAATGTGGTGGATCACCCGCCGAACGGCTTCTTGAAAGATTTCTGCCGCTGACGAGATGCCAAAATTGAGGCGTTTATATCTGAAGAGTCCTTGATGAGTGGTAAACGTGGTGATATATCTCGATTTCTCATGGAGTTCGAGCTGGTGGTATCCTTTGTTGAGGTCTAATTTTGAAAAGACCGTCGCTCCGTTCAGGCGGGTAATCATGTCGCTAATATGAGGTCCGGGATGTCTTTCCTGTTCTATGGCTGTATTCGGGGCGTGCATGTCCACGCACAGGCATACTTTGTTTTCATGCCCTCGTTTGGGCACGACTACCACCGGTGACACCCAGGGAGTGGGTCCGGATGATTGTTCTATGATGTCCGCTCTCAGCAGATCTTGAAGCTCATCATCGACCGCTTGCTGGAGGTGAAATGGTACTTTCCTGTGGTGTTGGGCCACTGGCGTGACTTGCTCGTTGATGTGTAATTTAACTTTAACGTTGGCTAATTTTCCTAGGCCTGAGAACAGCTTCGGAAATTTGTTGATCATGTCAGGCGAGTCATCTACTTTGAACAGGATCTCTACCAGCCTCAACCGTTCTGCTGTGGGTAAACTGAGTAGGCAGTCGGCAGCTTCAGGGCCCTCTATGACATGAACTTGAGCCTGAATTGATCTGTTCTTGTAGGTTAGCGTTGTGGGAAAATGTCCTAGACAGTGGCTCCTTGGACATCCATGTGTAGACGCGCACTGCAGCCGGTTCTAGCTTCGGTTTCGGGCACATCTTTTCATATTCCGTTGTGCAGATATAGTTTAGTGACGCTCCCGTGTCCAGAACAAACTTGGCGGAGTAGTTTCCCATTCGAATGTCTAGTCGGGGGTATTTCTTCAGCCGGTCTGGGTCGTCCACCATGCATACATATTCGTCACTGTCCTGTGATATGGGAGTGAGTGCGGACGATTCTCGTGACGATGACCTGTGAGAACGATACGACGCCTGGGACTGGGTGCTAGACCTGGATGAGCTGGTTGATCGGTCTCTTCTTCCATGCACCGCCCTTGCGTGGTGACGTGTCCCAGCACTTCGTCTGACTGGCCTGGTTTCTTTACGCCTGGTTTGGCACATAGCTTCGAAGTGATTGTCTCTCCTGCATCGGTGGCATTGTTGGCCCAGGGCTGGGCAGGTGCCAGCGTGTGGATATTCCAGGCCGTAGCGGTAGCAGTGCGGCGGTTGTTTCTGGGTTTTACCGCTTCTGGTCCCACCGTGGGACGAGCTCGTGGGTTTGTTAGGCCTCCGATGATCCGGCCGACGTCTTGTTTCTGTCTGGGATTGAACTCGGAGGGCTTGTTCCCGTTTTTCTGTTTTTCCGGCTTCCATTTTCTTTGCGTGTTCTTCGGCTTGGTCATTTATGCGTGTGAGTTCTTCAATGTCGTCGAGCGAGTAGTGCTTTTTGAGTAGTCGACGGCGCAGTGACTCGGATTGGCATCCTTCGATGATGCGCAGACGAAGTGTGTCCTCAGTGTTGAAATTGTCGAACTCGCAATAGCGTGCCAGACGCTTTAGTCGTGCGATGAATTCGCCCATGGATTCATTGCGTTCTTGGGACGCGAGATTGAAGGTGTAGCGTTCATAATCTAGGTTGCGTTTGTGGAGAAATTTTCTGTTCAGAGCGTCCTTCACGTCTGTATACGACGCAGTGCCTGCCGGGGGCAACTCTTTGATTATTTGTCCTATGTCTTTGCCCACTAAGTTTTTTAGCGCTATAAGTTGATGGTCAGGATCATCTACTCTTGAGCCTTTCATAAAATCTTCAAAGTCTTCTATCCAGCTTTTCCACTTTGGGCCCATGCTGTTTCCTGAAGTCAGTATTAGAGGTTCGGGGGGACGCAGGAATGATACCCCCATCAGTATGGGCCCTTGTGGTGCAGCTGAGGCTGGACCTGGTGTTGCGTTCTGCGTGGAATCAGGTCGAGTGGACATGGTGATACACTGCTATCTTCACTGTCCCTCCTGACGCTTCTTATGGCTTTGTAAGGCTTCAAAATCTATTTTGGCGGGCTCAGGGTGCTTCTTTTGCCCTTTGCCTGACCTCAAAATGGCCACCGGAATGAGACCAATGTCTTCCTATGGGATGCATTATATTTCAAAAAAGACCTGACCTACTCAGAACAGTATCTTATAATTCCAAGGACCAGGGGTATGAATTCCCCTTACACGGCAGTACAATTATAACTTGCCTGTATGTCCTACTGTTCATACTTTAGTATCCAATTATGTCATGTACCACAGTTTCCAACAAACAAAAAAACAAAAAATAAATTTTTGTCTCACCACATAACTTTGTGAAAATATGTGAAAGAATGGGAAGTACCTCACGGTAGTAACACCAAGGGGAGCTGCTGGCATATGTTTACCAGTATGCCCATACTTATCATCATCGGTAACTTTCCAAGTGAAAAAAGAGAGAAAAAGTGAAAGTGAAGAGATTCCACTGTCCCTGAGGAATCTATGAGAAAATGAGTGACAAAGGATGACACAGTCAGTGCAAGAAATCACTGCGTGCCTACTGTATCCCACACACAACACAAAAGAGGAGATGCAATCCTCAATTAAAAATAGGTACCGCTTACTTGCAACAAGGATTTATTCAATGTAGTAAGTGTCCTCATTTAAAAACGGCATCTACTTGGCCATTCATAACCATCTGGGGCCAACATGTTTCGTTTCCTACTATTATTCCGGCAACTTCATCAGGGCAAGTGTGGGACCCTATAACACCTTGCTTGTTGGTCACTCATACCAAGAGGCTGCTGTAGTCCGTCGTACCTGCACGCCACCCTCTAGGGCAATGCGCTGCAAAGTCGCATTTCCACTAGTACTTGCTAGCGTCAGTCTCACCGCATCCGCGGTGTCTTGCTTTACTCGGTGCTCCGTCCCGTTCCTATGGGATGCGCCTGACTTTAAGATGGCCGCCGGACGTGACACCTATGTGCCAGTTGTTGAGATGAGGAACTAAAGTTCTTACCCCCGTGCTGTGCACCTTTCTTTGTTTGGGGCCTCAGGATCTCGCCGCACAGGAGGTCCTTGTCAGGGCTGCAGCGCTGAGACGATCGGCGGCGCTTGTCTGTTCATTTACTAGCGCGTCTCCTCCTGTGGCTGGACGCTCTCTAAACACTGTCTGTATCATGTACAGGTGGAGGGGGGTGTCCTCGGATCCCACCCTCGTCGCCAGATTTAGCGTTGCGCGCTTTTAAATAAGGCGCCGACACGAGCGGTACTTCAGATCCGTCTTTATTTTATCTTCACCCTTCTCTAGTCTGGCGCGCGCGCTCGCGCCGCCTCCTCTCCTCCCCTTCCTGCCATGCCACGACAACACCTATTTTACACTAGAATGACGCTGGTTCAATAAATGCTTGTTGAAAATGTCCCCACCGTTTATTCTGTGTATATCTCTGAGACAAAGTGAGCACGAGTGACTGAGCGAAAAGTACTGTACTGTTTCCACGATCCCTGATAGGACAGGGTTGTCTTGTTCGATAGTTACCAGGAAACATTTTCTCCTTGGTAAGAGGAGTTTACAGTGGCACTGTGAGCTAGCTGGTATACAGGCGAACATACCCGGTGGGGTGTCTGGAATCAGTCTGGACACCAATCCCACAGTCTATGTTGTCTAAACCTGCAGATCTTATATACATTTATAGGAACTACACAACACTCCGACTACACTTTGGAGGTCCAAAGAAGGAGGACCTTGTATCTGGAAGTGAAGAAGGCCCTGTGTAGCGAGGGGCTGCAGTACTACCTGATGTTCCCTACACAACTCTGTTTCCTACTAGATGGGCAAATTCACTACTGCGAAGATCCACAAGCGGCATGGTATTGGCTTGAAGCGTACAGGGCGGGGAGGCCGGCACCAAGAGGAGGAAGGTCCCAGGAACAAAATGATGGAGAAGCCAGGAAAAGACTCAGGAGAAGGCCCAGACATGGCCAAACAAAAAAGACAAGCCCTTCCCAGACTGAGAAGGAGAGAGCTGCGGCACTCCAAGCAGTAATGAAATAATGCAAGGTACCAAGACTCAGTTGGAAGCGGAATCGCAATCGATAAAGGAAACGGAAGACTTGGACTCAGATGGCTCTAGAGACAGCAGTGGAGCCCTGCCGAAGGTCACCCCAAGAACTGTGGATGAGAATTTGACATGGGCTAGGAGACAATATGGGCACTGAAGCCTAACTGTGGAGAGTTGTGCCCTGCCGGTCGCCGGGAGGACTTCCTGGACTAATAGGAGAGAAGGGACAATGCCCACAAGATGAAACACTGCCTTTCTTTATCTATGGCTCCACCCCACCAATGGACCGGTCCTACGCTAGACCATGGTCCACGTTGGAATTTGTTGTCTTGTCTGAGGTTTGGGCGGTTGGCCGTTGCTGAACTGCCCTGGGAACTGGGAGTTACTTGTTGGGGAATGCTGTTCACAGTTTCTAGTTTTCTCTGCAGGATGGGGAATGTTTCCAGCAACTGGGAGTGGACTGGGTGGGAAGGAGGAGGGGTGCGAAACGATGAGCCCAACCACCAAACATGACACATATGCCACACACTATTAAATTCAAAACATAGAATATTAGGGGCATGGGCACAATGAGTAAGAGGCACAATATTCACAGCTATTTAAAGCAGAGGGGTGTTCAGATCGCCCTACTCCAAGAAACTCACCATCTACACTGCGATATAGTGAACCTAAGGAGGAGATGGCGGGGTCAGTAATATGCAACTGGTTACTCAGCTTACGCCAGGGGGGCCCTGATCTGGGTACGACCATAGCCACCCAGATTGACAAGGAAGGGAGATACATGCTGCTTACAGGAAAATTGAATGGCTGTGACGTTACAATTGGCAGCATATATGCTCTGAATCCTGATCAACTGGCTTTCTTACGGAAACTCTCGTCCTGACTGGCTGGACTTACACAAGGGGCCTTGATACTAGGGTGAGACTATAACTGTGTCGCAGACATAACACTAGACAGGTCACATCCCCCACTGTCGGGGGCCCAAACACACCGAACGACAGCGTTGGGGATTAGTAGACATTTGGACGGCACAACATGCAATGGAGAAAGAATATTCCTTTTTCTCACCTCCCCACCAACTACACACAAGACTAGATGCCTTCCTTTGCACCTCGGACTTTACTGAGTCTACCAATTACACTGAGTATTTGGGTCGTACCTTCTCTGATCACAGCACCTTATTGATGACCCACCTTTCTCTTGAGCCGAAATCCCGTCCCCCTATGGAGATTCAACCCTGGGCTGTTGGAAGATGCCCCCTTTAGGAGATCCCTGGTCGCCTGTGTCGAGACCTTCTTTGCGGCCAATGCGCACTCCACCTCCTCGAGCCTGGTGGAGTGGGAGGCCTTTAAGGTGGTGGTTCGTGGGCATTGCTTGGGTCAATCGGTAGGAGTCAGAAAGACACTTCACAGGGAGCTAGAAACACTTCAGGAAAAACTGCGTGAACTAGAGAACGCGCAGGACACGGGTGCGGCAGTCCGGCAAATTACACGGATAGTAGAGCCAAGCATACAGACTCACTGGAATGCTTACAAAGATATGAATACAAAAACTACCTCAAGAGGGTCCAGGAAGAAGAGGGAAAAGCTGGCCGTCTACTTTCGTGGCTGATTAAACCAGAGCTACGTGGCACCCAAATTACAAATGTTAGTACAGAAACAGGCATAACTATACATGAGCCGGGGCAATAAACACTTTGTTCCGCGAATATTACGAGAAACGTTATGTGACTCCCCCCTAGATTCCCCAAGAAGTCATCAGAGATTTCTTGGCACCCTTGCAACTGGAAACACTGGACATATTGACTCATGAGTTGCTGGGAAGTCTGGTGACCCTAGTAGAGGCTCGCCAAGCTATAGCCTCAATGGCCACTGAGAAAATGCCAGCACAGATGGACTCCCGGCGGAATTCTACTCGGCACTTGCCTCTCTGATAGCGCCCCAACTGGTGACTCTCTATGCAGAGTACCTGAAACTGGGATGCCTCCCCTAAACAACACAAAGTGCACTGGTGATTCCATTCCCCAAGACGACAAATTCAGGAGCCCGAGTGACACAATACAGGCCCCTATCCATGCTAAACATGGATTTTAAGATCTTAAGTAAGGTCCTGGCACTCAGACTACTCCCAGACATGAGTACCCTAATCCACATGGACCAGAATGGGTTTATTCTGTCCCGGAATACCTCCTTCGATTTGAGGAGACTATACTCTGTATTATACCACCCTGACGCGGGAACGCACCCAAAAGCAGCGATTTTGTCAATAGACCTAGAGAAGGCTTTTGACACGGTGAGCTGGGATTACCTGTTCGAGACCATGGATAGGATGGGATTGGGAGAGGGTTGGAGCAAGTGCATTAAAGTACTATACACGCAGCCCACGGCAAGAGCAAAACCGGGAAGGACAGTATCTGTCCAATACGAAATTTCACGTGGAACCGGACAGGAATGCCCCCTATCTCCAATGCTGTTTGCCCTGGTGATGGAACCTCTAGCTGCAATGTTTTGCCAGGGGGGAAATGGACTGGGATTAGATATAGATGGCCAGACCTATACCATCTCCCTATATGCTGACGACCTCCTGATTTATTTGAACTGGGCAGTGGCTGACTCCGATACAGCCATGGCACTCATGAATAGATTTGCTGACCTGTATATTTGCGGGTCAACAAGACTAAAACCTACCTGTTCCCTGTGTCCGGCCATCTGCCTAGGCCCACAGAATTACCGGAAGACCTTAATTGGGCGCAGACTACATTTAAATACCTGGGGCTCTAAATCTACCATTTGTTAGACGACCTGAGGGAGGGCAATTTAGATAGGGCGCTCCGGTCGCTCAAGACTTGTGTCTTGTTTTGGAACTCCCTGAATCTACCAATCATGGCGCATATATCACTGACCAAAATGGTCATGCTGCCCCGACTTTTATATTTCTTTGTTAATCTCCCCTTAATACTGCCTAAGAGATGGTTTGCTCAATTGGACTTGTGAGAGACTTGGTCTGGGGGGTAGGATGAAAGAGGGTTTCCCTGAAAATGCTGCAGCGCCCAATGAGGGAAGGAGGCTTAGGCGTGCCGAATTTTGAATTTTACTACTTAGCCTCCCAACTACAATGGCTGGCGCAATGGTTAGAAGGGGTGAATACAGAGGGGACATTCCTGTCCGCATCCGGCGTACACCCCACTTATTTGTTGGCCAAGATATTAGACTACAAAACGGTGACCCCTATAGTTCACTATTGCCGCCTACAATGCTGGAAACGATGCATATCTAAAACGGTGGAAACTCCCAGATACACACTGATCCTTCCACTGGTGGGCTTACCCCATGGAGCTCCATGTTTAATATTTGGGCTGGAGCAAATATCTACTTGGACAGAGGCAAGGATAGAGAAAGTAGGACACTGCTATTGCGAGAACACCCTGATTCCCTTTGAGGACTTAGTAGAAAACAATGGCCTCCCCATGGGCCAATTCATAAAATATGGAGCTCTGACACGCACCTTTGGAGCACTATGGGGCAGAGATCATGAAGACCCGACGACGCACACTCTCCTACATGCATTTCTCACCTTGGGTACAGTTGGGCACCAGGTAAAATGGTTCTACGTGGTGCTGACAGAGGCCACTCTGACACCCTTGGCTGGGGTTAGGGCCAAGTGAGAACAGGCCTTAAACAGGGAATTTACCGACCAAGACTTGGGGAAAGTGCTGGCCTCACCTAAGTCAGTGTCCCGCAATACTAGACTGAAATACACCCAGTTTAACTTTGTGCATATGACCTATATGACCCCGCACAGACTTCAGACTATTCATGGAGGGGAGGTATGTAATTGCCCAAGGTGTACCCTCCCAGATGCGGACTTTATACACATGGTCTGGGACTGCAAGTAATACGTTCATTTTGGAGGACACTGACGGTGCAGGTCGGAACCACCTTGGGGAGAGTAGTAGATAATTCCATAGAAGTGTGCTTGTTGGGCCTGTTCCCATGCCCACCTAAGTGGAAAATAGGGAATAAATTCATAGATTTGGCCATGGCCCTGGCTAAGAGACGGATAGCTGTGGCATGGAAGGCTAGTGCAGTGCCACGAGTAGAAGCCTGGAGAAGGGACGTCACTAACTAGGCTGCGGCTGAGGGCCAGGCATTGTCCAGAGAACAAGCGAGGGGCCTGAGGCAACGTCCCATAGCAGACCAATGGAGAGAACTAATGCATGCCTGGGAGTTCCCGGGACAGATGAGGAGTGATAAGAGGGAGATGAAGAGGCAACAACGCTTGCAAATACACCTGCAAATATATAGGCGCACAGAATAGCAACCCACCCAAGATAATCACATACAAGATGTAGGCGCAAATGACCTAGTTGCAATATGGGCCCCAACACTAAACACAAATCCGTATCTCCCCCCCGAAGTAGTACAACTCCACCCAAACACACCAGGCATTTATACCATGATACACTCATCTGCAAAGTTGAGCCTCAAGGCTCGGAGTTCATTATCATTTTGGTTCTTTTCTTCAGTTCTAGAGCTACGCTAATCCTGTTATAACATAACTTGGCTATGTGAATACCAGAGTACTGAATATACCAGACGAATCACGCCCCCCCAATCAACAGATGTGATATGACACACTCTGACAAGACCTCGCAACACAGTAGTGTCCAACAAATCATAAGCTCATTAATTGCAGGGGGTGAATACCTGGGGAAAAATATGCTACAAAACACAGAATTGAAGTTTGCCTAAAATGAGCATGTAAAGCACTGCCTACACTATACAAATCCTGTAATTGTATGTATACATAACACAAATGCCAATAAAAATATGTTTAAAAAAACATTGTTATTGGTTTTATCAACTAAACAATAAATTAACATTGACACTCAGGTGGTTCTGGATGCAAGGTGCGGGTCCAGTCCTTCTCACGAAAGCAGCAGGACTGCACAGTAACAGGGCAGCAGAGTAGCAGTCCTTCTTGCAGAAGAGCAGCATAGCTGTCCTTCTGAGCCTTTTACAGGTCCCGAGGTGTACTGAAAAGTTGGCTGTGAGGGCCCACCATTTATTCCGGGTGCCCACTTTGAAGTGGGAGACGCTTCTAGAGTCCGCCCCTTACACAGGAGTATGGAATTTCCTGCCTACTTCCCTGGCCCCAGCTTGTCTGGGGGCACAAAAGACTAGCGTGAAGCCCTTTGTGAGTGTGCTGAGGCAGAGCCTTTGTGATGTGCAAGTGTGGCAGGTGCAGCTCCGTCCCCACCATGTCAGTGACGGTCCATCCTGCCAACACCTATTCCCGCTCTGTCTCACTGTCTGACAGTAATAAACAAAGTCCAATAGTCAGCTAATCCTAGCCACGTGACCCAGGCTACAGGCTGCTGGCATCAATTGTTAGGACAGGAAATGCCAACTTTCTAAAAGTGGCATTATCAGAATTGACCACAAATCCAACTTTACCATTAATGAGAGTTTTACATTGCAGTCCTTTAGAGGCTAAACATGACTTTCCTACCTGATCTCAATAGTTAACTACGTATTAAATGTAATAAGGTAACCCAGTGTTATCCTATCAGCGAGGCAGGCCTTGCAGTAGTGAAAAAGAATTGTAAGAGCTTTTCACTACCAGAACATGTAAAAGTTAGAAGTACTTGTCCCACTTTTTAGATGTACTGCACCTGCGAGCTATTTGGGCCTATCCTAGGGGTGACTTACATGTATAAACAAGCATTTGCAATGCAATCGGTCTCGCCTTTGGGACCTTATATGTATTTAGCTATGCAGCACATTAGCCTGGGTGCTGAAACATCTACTGTTCTTTAACATTGAGGGAAAGTAAGCACCAAACTGCGTGACACGCCAGGTATGGGAACACATGGAGAGAAATATTGCCTTTCAGCGGGAAATGGTATAGTCCAAAGCTCTGTTATTATTATAAAATCAGGGCCTTTGGTGGTCATATCATTGAAAATACAAGATGTGAAAAAAATATTATTGTCTACGTGTGCTCGTGGAAGAGAATTTCTATGGACTGGAATCTAGAGAATGCTAAAGTGATTCTGGTATTTTACTGACCTGTGCTGGTAGTTTTCTATCAAGAAAGTTAAATAGAGGCATTTGCCAGAAAAATTAAAAAAAGAAAGTCCCTCAGCAGAAAGCAATTCTGGTATTTTACTGACCTCTACTGGTCGGTTTCTATCAAGACAGTTAAATAGAGGCAGTTGAACAAGCAGAAAGCAATTCTGGTATTTTACTGACCTCTACTGGTCGCTTTCTATCAAGACTGTAAAATAGAGGCAGTTGAACAGAAGAAAAAGTCCCTAAGCGGAAGCAGACAAGTCCTAGGGCTGATCTCCAGAGCCCACAAAGTACATACACATATAAGTATATACTCTAGTATATACAAGAGGTCTCGACTGCTCGACCTAAAAAGGAAGGTTTAGCCTGGTAAAAGGTTTATTTTGCCAGGTCGAAATGGCACTTTAAAACTGCACACACAGGCTGCAATCGCAGGCATGAGACATGTTTAAAGGGCTTCTTAAGTGGGTGGTGCAATGAGTGCTGCAGGACCACTAGTATAACTGTATTACAGGCCCTGGGTACATGTAGTACCACTTTACTAGGGACTTACAGGTAAAGTAAATGTGCCAATTGGGTGTAAGCCAATTTCAACATATTAAAGGGAGAGAGCACAAGCACTTTAGCACTGGCTAGCATAGGTAAAGGGTAAAGAGTCCTAGAAGCTCAAAAACTAAATGGGTTCAGAAAACAGGAGGGTGAAGGCAAACAGCTCAGGGATAACCCTGCAGAGTGTGTTTTGTGAAACCATCAAATTTGTAGTCTTAGACCATGACGGATGTTGCAATATTATGCATGTGTAATGATGTGCTTACAAATCTCAATTTGAGAACTGGAGAGAAACATTTTTACCCTTGTGCCCAATTCATCAAAATGTGTTACAGCAAACAAATGATGGACGGAATGCTGACAATGCAAACATTCTTCCCCAGTCAAAAGATCTGGGTTAAATCCATCGTTCTTTTGCCCACTACGCCACCCCAGTATGGACCCAGCCATATGCAAATCAGTCTTGACCCTGTGCCCCATGGGAACAGTCCAGACCGAACTGCCAGGCCAGGTCCTCCCTGGACCGGAAACAAGCATCCTGGGACCGGTTTCAGGGTATGTCACCCTTCTTCAGCCAGGCTAGCTTGAATCCAGTGGCACAGTGAGCAAGGGACCCAGGGTCAAGACTGATTTGCATATGGCTGGGTCCAAACTGGGGTGGTGTAGTGGGCAAAAGAACGATGGATTTAACCCAGATCTTTTGACTGGGTGAGAATGTTTGCATTGTCAGCATTCCGTCCATCATTTGTTTGCTGTAACACTTTTCGCCCTAAGTGGGATGGGTATGCCCAGACGTGGGTCCCTTGCTCACTGTGCCACTGGATTCAAGCTAGCCTGGCTGAAGAAGGGTGACATACCCTAAAACCGGTCCCAGGATGCTTGTTTCCGGTCCAGGGAGGACCTGGCCTGGCAGTTCGGTCTGGACTGTTCCCATGGGGCACAGGGTCAAGACTGATTTGCATATGGCTGGGTCCAAACTGGGGTGGCGCAGTGGGCAAAATAATGATGGATTTAACCCAGATCTTTTGACTGGGGGAGAATGTTTGCATTGTCAGCATTTCGTCCATCATTTGTTTGCTGTAACACAATTCATCAAAATGAGCATAAAACTGATTTGTGTAGTTTTGGAAATTCTTCATAATAATCTTCTTTTGTATCCAAGAAAATCAATACAACTCCTAGGTGTCCTAGCAAGTCCTTGAGGCCCTAAACGTACTGCTGATGACTGCGTGCAGTGCTGACAATCTGCCAGAATAAGCGTGGCTTCGATGTTCATTAGAAGATTTAAGATTTTACCTTTTTTTAAAGGAGAGGGACAGGGAGCTTGAGGAAAAGAGAGGACCAGTTACCATGCTCCCAAAGTTTATGTGGTAGACACTAAGGGGTAACAGTTCCTATGACTAGAGAGCGTCGACTGAATTTAGTCGCTTCTCTAACTGTAACCGAGAGGAAGCTCTCTGAATATGTGGGAGAAAGAGATTAGAAATGGTACAGGACTGACAGGGAGGGGGAATTACTCCTATTAGGAGAAGTGCCCTCACACACCCTAGCAGGTGTCATGCTTCATCATCGGGCATTGCTCCTCGTGGAGGTGGCACTGCTGTCCCCGACGGGCCCCGCGTGAGGGCACTTTGACGGAGATCTTTTTGGAGTAACGCCGCAGTTGTGAGTGCAGGTGTGTGGGCTAAAAAATGTGTAATTTAAAAAACCACAATGGTACCCGTAGTACCTTTGTTAAGGGGTCCAAGTGGCCAGAATAAAAGATATATATATATAGTATATAAGGTATATATACTATATAAGTGGAGGTGACAACTAGGGACTCAGGTAATTTATAACTTAGAGGTGGCTATTTTCCTTCCTTATCTGTTGTCAACCCGTGAGTGTGTGACAGTGAAGGTGAGAGTAAGTTTTGAGGTCTAGGTCGACATGTTTCACGCCTATATGGTCCATAATGGATCCAGTGGCGTTTCTTCAGGACCGTGGGAGTGCTAGGTGAAAATAAAAATTAAAAATAGGGGGCTGAGACAGCGGCACTCAGTCTCCCTATGTTACCTATAGTAAGGTGATAAAGCAAGTGTCAATGCACCTGTTGGAACTTCCTATTAGGAGTTCCTCTGTCCAACCTGTATCAAAAGGAGAAAATAAATGGTATTGACATCACAATTCTGATGATTTTCGACAACACGAGACTCGCACTTCATGACGTGCTCGTACATACGTGCATCCATCCAATATTGTATAGGTAGCAGGCTTTCTATACAAAGTGCTTTCTACGTCGGATCGAAGACCGATGGTGCTGTGCTCTTAATAATGCCTTGATGGTGCAAAAATGGAGCCGCGGCTAGATCTGCTAAATATTAGGCCTACGGGGCGTCGTATGCGGTGTGGATCGTGATACTGTCACAGCATGAACGCTGGTAATCCAAGCGTCATAATGTGCTGCTAGAGGGTATGCATAACCCACACACACATTCGGTAAAGGTTCACACACAAAATAAAGGAAACAGGTATAATGAATATTCCATACCCCACCAAACGTAGGTGCAGGCTGCATCGGCGTGGGTAGCAAAGAATTGGCGAAGGGATATCTGTCAGTGACATAATAGGTCATGAATAGATTAGCAATAATAATAAATCGTATTACCTGGTGCCAAGGTTAGATCCAGAAGGAAAATACTCACTTGTCCCTGCCCCGTAGTGTGGCTGATTACCTGCCCGTAGCTACTCCAAAGCCGGTAGACAGGGATCGGCTGGAGTTGTCTATAAGTACACGCCCAATGAATGCAACCCGGAAGGCCACGGCGTGCTGGGCGGAGTGCGGAGGGGCGCTCGATGAAGTCACGATGGTAACGTCAGGAGCGTGTAGGCCCTAGGGACGCTGATTGGGTGTGTCTCCAAATTGTGAATAGAGCGCGCGGGGACATGCAGGCCAAAATGGTAGCGGCCATCTTAGTCGGGTATAGTATCCTAAGACTGTGGCAGCCATCTTAGACGAGTTAAGTAGTCTCAGGACACTCAAGTCCAAATAATTTACATGTGGGTCAAGAGAGTGGCGGCCATCTTAGTCAGGTGTTGTGAACTAAGAGTGGCGGCCATCTTAGACGAGTAAAGTTATCTCAGTACATAAAGGTCCATATAGTTCGTCTGAGATGCGTGAGGCCGTACACAATTGTGATGGTCATGTTGTGTGTCTCCAAATCGTAATGTATACTGTCATCTAAAAAGGGCCAACAAAATAAAATAGAAGTAGACTAGTATGGCTTTTAGGGGTAATCCTGTAACCACCCAGGGACGGGTGATTAGGAAAAACTATACGTGCAGGCCCTTTCGGGAAGGGTGTCTGATATGGGGGATAGAGGTAAAGTGCCTAATCCGCACACTGGGATACTCATGTTCCTGTGGGCCAGCAGGGAAGTTGGGAGGATATTGTAGGCCTCATAGTGTATCTAGGTGAACACGTATAGTCAAAAGAATGATAGGGGCCACCTGTGGTGAACTTCAGGGGAGGAGTGAACACCGAATGTAAAAGGACTATACAGTGTCGGGATATGACCTCTGAAACATGTCAGTGGTCAGGAGATAATTTCTGCCCATTGAAAGTCATCGTTCAGACCAATGGCATTACTTTGGAGGCGGAACACCCATCTTTGTTCTTGTTTGAACAATGTGGTGGTGGACCAGTTCTGGTTGGACTCATTGATAGAACACTTTAGACTGTCGGGTGTGTGATTTGCGTCCAAAAAATGGCTAAGCATTTTGGTGTTGTTTTTTTTTATACCAAATGGTGCTTTTATGTTCACTCATACGAGTATTCACAGGTCTCGTGGTCATGCCCACATATCGTAGGTTCACATGGGCAGGTGATTAAGTATACACAGTTACACGTGTTACAATTAGTGTGTTTCTTTTGGCGCTACGGTGTTCTCAGGCCTAAATCAATGCTTTTACTTGCCGTGGTGAGATGGCAGACTGCACACGAACCACAGGGGTAATGGCCTTCTACCGGAGGCAGTGTCCATAAAGTTGGTTGTCGTGTCTGTCGGAGCCTAGGGCGGGTGTGAACTAGGAGGTCCCTCAGGTTCTGAGTGCGTTTAAAGGAGAAAAGGGGTACAGGTCCCGGGGAAAAGTTCCCTGTTCCCAGGATGCCCCAGTGTTTTTTGATAATTTTTTGTATCTGATTTGAACTTGGTGTATAGGTGGTCACACATGTCAGATTGTCAGTAGCTAGTTTAACCTTAGTTTCTAAAAGGCCCTCCCTGTGATTATTCCTGGCTCTTTTACATGCCTGACGTATCACTTTCCTGGGGTAGTGGCGTTCTGTTAAATTCTTCGCTATCATGGTTGCCTGTTTATCGTACTCAATCATAGAGTTGCAATTCCTCCGGAGGCGGAGGAACTGGCCCACAGGAAGGTTATCTCTAAGGGCTTTTTGGTGATGGCTCTCGTATAGTAGGAGAGTTTTCCTGTCTGTGGGTTTTTTATAGTTAGTTGTTAACAACACTCCGTCCTTGTGGGAGATCAGTAAGTCTAGAAATGGAATGCTGCCTCAGATTTTTTACTAGTGAATTTTAGAAACAGATCAAGGGTGTTGACCCAATCACAGAATGTCTCCCAAGTGTCTTTTTCCCCTGTCCAGAATATTAAAATGTCATCGATGTAGCGACGCCATACCAGAATGTTCTGTTGGTATGGGTTGCTCACATGTCAAATGAATTTCTTTTCGAAAGCTGCCATATACAGGCAAGCCAGACTGGGAGCGAAGGTGCTACCCATGCTGGTCCCTTGAATTTGGTGGTAGAGTTGATTGCCAAATGCATAAAAATTTTCCTTGAGGGCAATAGTGGCACACTCTAGAATGAACAAGATTGGAGTGAGGTGGGGCCATGGTTCTATTTCATGTAAGATGGTCTCTAAGACCTCTAAGGTGGCATCCTGGGGGATATTGGTGTTTAACGCCTCCACATCCAGGGTAACCAGGAGGCTGATCTTCTCAGGTTCGGGAAACTCTTGAATGAGATTCAGGAATTCTGTAGTGTCTCTGAGGTAGGTGGGCGTTTGCATCACAATGGGGTGAAGGAAAGAAATCGCAAAATTTACTCAAAGGTTCCAGCAGGGAATCAATGTCCGTGACTATTGGTCATCCTGGTGGGGGTGTTACTCCTTTATGGATTTTGGGGAGTGTTGGACTTGGCCCTTATGGCAAGTTCACCCCTAAACGTTTTGCCTTTTCTGTGACCTGGTGTTGGTGGTTTTAGGCCTCTGGGCACTTTCGCACTGTGGTCCAGTGGAAAGTGCGTGCGCTCTCTGTGTACATTGGTGAGATTGGCCTGCCCTCCCATCGGAATGCATTGGGGATTCCCTGATCAGTGTGTGTCAGTGGTAGTTCATGGTATGGGAGGAGCAGAGTGGTCGAGTTTGGTATGTATGAAATTGTGAGAATAAATGCTGCGCAATGGTGTGCGCAGATTTATTATGACTATGGGAGAAATGCCACTTTTAGAAGTTGGCATTTCTGTGTGCTATGTGTCTGCCTGCCTGAGGTGAATTGCATGTCTGGCTTGTGAGTGACAGTGGCTGGGAGGTGTGTGTGGCTCCAGGAGGGGCAGGGTGAGTCAGCGCTGGGCTGGGGTTAGTGGGAGGAGTAATCCCCTGACTCTGAATAGGAGTGTGCCTGCCCTGTACAATGCTGGCTCCGCCCCCTGTGGTGTGTCTGATCACCTAACCCCCACCTGACAAAGGGGAAGAGGAGCTTGCAAAACAAAGTGCTCCAAATCCCCCCTGAACCAGTTGCATCTGGTTCCCCCATGCCCTGCACTACAGACAAAGGAATGAGTGGTATAAGTAGAGGGGCTGTGACCCCATGAAATTGTTCTCTCCTCTGTTCCTGAAACCTGCGGGGACGTGCTGCTGCTGGGGCCCAGGAGGAACCACCATGATGGCTTGCCTCCCTGGGCCCTGCATTGCCCCCTTGATCTCCATGGACTTATTCTTTTTTTAGGCAGGACCTTTTCTGCATCTAGCGCCTTGTGAGCACTGTACCTTCTTTGCCAGGAGCTGCTTCACCTGCAGCGTGAGGCTGTGAGGGAATCCTGGCGTGTGGGATTCCCCCTGCACTGCTTATTTGAAGCGGGAGCCCACCCCGCATGACTGCAGTGCAGTGCCGTGCTGCGTGCCGTTTCCTGGAGGGAACCCCGGCGTGAGGGGTTCGCGTGAGGGGTTTCCCGAACCTGAGAAGATCAGCCTCCTGGTTACCCTGGATGTGGAGGCATTATACACCAATACCCCCCAGGATGCCACCTTAGAGGTCTTAGAGACCATCTTACATGACATAGAACCGTGGCCCCACCTCACTCCAATCTCGTTCATTCTAGAGTGTGCCACTGTTGGCCTCAAGGAAATTATTTTGCATTTGGCAATCAACTCTACCACCAAATTTAAGGGACCAGCATGGGTAGCACCTTTGCTCCCAGTCTGGCTTGCCTGTATATGGCAGCTTTCGAAAAGAAATTCATTTTACATGTGAGCAACCCATACCAACAGAATATTCTGGTATGGCGTCGCTACATCGATGACATTTTAATATTCTGAACAGGGGAAAAAAACAATTGTGAGACATTCTGTGATTGGGTCAACACCCTCGATCTGTTTCTAAAATTCACTAGTAAAAAATCTGAGGCAGCATTCCATTTCTAGACTTACTGATCTCCCACAAGGACGGAGTGTTGTTAAGAACTAACTATAAAAAACCCACAGACAGGAACAGTCTCCTACTATACGAGAGCCATCACCAAAAAGCCCTTAGAGATAACCTTCCTGTGGGTCAGTTCCTCCGCCTCTGGAGAAATTGCAACATTATGATTGAGTACGATAAACAGGCAACCATGCTAGCGAAGAATTTAACAGAACGCCACTCCCACAGGAAAGTGATACGTCAGGCATGTAAAAGAGCCAGGAATAATCACAGGGAAGGCCTTCTAGAAACTAAGGTTAAACCAGCTACTGACAATCTGACATGGTGACCACCTATACACCAAGTTCTAATCAGATACAAAAAATTATCAAAAAACACTGGGGCATCCTGGGAACAGGGAACTTTTCCCCGGGACCTGTACCCCTTTTCTCCTTTAAATGCACTCAGAACCTAAGGGGCCTCCTAGTTCACACCACCCTAGGCTCTGACAGACACGACAAGCAACTTTATGGACACTGCCTCCGGTAGAAGGCCATTACCCCTCTGGTTCGTGTGCAGTCTGCCATCTCACCACGGCAAGTAAAAGCATTGATTTAGGCCTGAGAACACAGTGGCGCCAAAAGAAACACACTAATTGAAACACGGGTAACTGTGTATACTTAATCACCTGCCCATGTGACCTACGATATGTGGGCATGACCACGAGACCTGTGAAGACTCGTATGGGTGAACACAAAAGTACCATTCGGTGTAAAAAAAACAACACTAAAATGCTTAGCCATTTTTTGGACGCGAATCACACACCTGACAGTCTAAGGTGGACTATTATTGAGTCCAACCAGAACTGGTCCACCACCACATTGTTCAAACAAGAACAAAGATGGGTGTTCCACCTCCAACGTAATGAGCTTTGGTCTGAACAATGACATTCCATGGGCAGAAATTATCTCCTGACCACTGACATGTTTCAGAGGGGATGCCTGGCACTACACATAGGTCATATCCCGACATTGTATAGTCCTTTTACATTCGGTGTTCACTCCTCCCCTGAAGTTCACCACAGGTGGCCCCTATCATTCTTTTGACTATACGTGTTCACCTAGATACACTATGAGGCCTACAATATCCTCCCAACTTCCCTGCTGGCCCACAGGAGCATGAGTATCCCAGTGTGCGGACTAGGCAGTTTACCTCTATCCCCCATATCAGACACCCTTCCCGAAAGGGCCCCCACGTATAGTTTTTCTAAATCACCCTTCCCTGGGTGGTTACAGTATTACCCCTAAAAGCCATACTAGTCTATTTCTATTTTATTTTGTTGGCCCTTTTTAGATGACAGTATACATTATGATTTTGAGACACACAACATGACCACCACAATTGTGTAAGGCCTCACACATCTCAGACGAATTATATGGACCTTTATGTCCTGAGATAACTTTACTCGTCTAAGATGACCGCCACTCTTAGTTCACAACACCTGACTAAGATGGCCGCCACTCTCTTGACCCACATGTAAATTATTTGGACTTGAGTGTCCTGAGACTACTTAACTCGTCTAAGATCGCTGCCACAGTCTTAGGATACTATACCCGACTAAGATGGCCACCACCCTTTTGGCCCGCATGCCCCCGCGCGCTCCATTCACAATTTGGAGACACACCCAATCAGCGTCCCCAGGGCATACACGCTCCTGACTTTACCATCGTGACGTCATTGAGCGCCCCTCCGCACTCTGCCCACCACGCCGTGGCCTTCCGGGTTACATTCATTGGGCGTGCACTTATAGACAACTCCAGCCGATCCATATCTACCGGCTTTGGAGTAGCTACGTGCAGTTAATCAGCTACGCTATGGGGCAGGGACAAGTGAGTATTTTCCTTCTGGATCTAACCTTGGCACCAGGTAATACGATTTACTATTATTGCTAATCTATTCATTACCTATTATGTCACTGACAGATATCCCTTCGCCAATTCTTTGCTACCCACGCCGATGCAGCCTGCACTTACGTTTGGTGGGGTATGGAATATTCATTATACCTATTTCCTCTATTTTGTGTGTGAACCTTTACCGAATGTGTGTGTGGTTATGCATGCCCTCTAGCAGCACATTATGACGCTTGGATTACCAGCGTTCATGCTGTGACAGTATCACGATCCACACCGCATACCACGCCCCGTAGGCCTAATATTTAGCAGATCTAGCCGCCTCTCCATTTTTGCACCCTCAAGGCATTATTAAGAGCACAGCAACATCGGTCTTCGATCCGACGTAGAAAGCACTTTGTATAGCAAGCCTGCTACCTATACAATATTGGATGGATGCACGTATGTACGAGCATGTCATGAAGTGCGAGTCTCGTGTTGTCGAAAATCATCAGAATTGTGATGTCAATACCATTTATTTTCTCCTTTTGATACAGGTTGGACAGAGGAACTCCTAATAGGAAGTTTCAACAGGTGCATTGACACTTGCTTTACTACCTTACTATAGATAACATAGGGAGACTGAGTGCCGCCGTCTCAGCCCCCTATTTTTAATTTTTATTTTCACCTAGCACTCCCACGGTCCTGAAGAAACGCCACCAGATCCATTAGGGACCATATAGGCGTGAAACATGTCGACCTAGACCTCAAAACTTACTCTCACCTTCATTGTCACACACTCACTGGTTGACAACAGATACGGAAGGAAAATAGCCACCTCTCAGTTATAAATTATCTGAGTCCCTAGTTGTCGCCTCCACTTATATAGTATATATACCTTATATACTATATATATATCTTTTATTCTGGCCACTTGGACCCCTTAATAAAGGTACTACGGGGTACCATTGTGGTTTTTTAAATTACACATTTTTTAGCCCATACACCTGCACTCACAACTGCGGCGTTACTCCAAAAAGATCTCCGTCAAAGTGCCCTCACGCGGGGCCCGTGGGGGACAGCAGCGCCACCCCCATGAGGAGCAATGCCCGATGATGAAGCATGACACCTGCAAGGGTGTGTGAGGGCACTTCTCCTAACAGGAGTAATTCCCCTTCCCTGTCAGTCCTGTACCATTTCTAATCTCTTTCTCCCACATATTCAGAGAGCTTCCTCTCTGTTACAGCTAGAGAAGCGACTAAATTCGGTCGACGCTCTCTAGTCATAGGAACTGTTACCCCTTAGTGTCTAGCACATTAACTTTGGGAGCGTGGTAACTGGACCTCTCTTTTCCTCAAGCTCCCTGTCCCTCTCCTTTTTGTGATTTATGATTTAGTATGGCAGCTAGCCGTGGGACATCTCTCTCTACCTTTTCCTCTGTTAGTTCCTCTAAATTTACAGAGGGGATTTACAGACCAACTCAGTCCATCCCCCTATAGTATTAGGAGGGAACCCTTATTTTCAGGCGGTTTGCTACACTGCTGAAGGCTCCAACACATGCATACTCACACATTACCAAACATGGATAATCCCGGTTTAAGCTTTGACGACGATACAGTAGCAGAAATCCTGAGCGCACCATCTCTACTAACAACAGAGGGAGCTTTAGCAACAGGCAGTAAGACAGAGGATTGGAAATCCTTACAGGCACTTAGGAAGCAACAAATTAACACCGCCCTACATGGGTCAATTTTGACCGAGTACCTGCGAGCTAACATAGCCCCCAATGGCCTTCTAGTTACTCTTACTCCTAGGATCTTTTTAGAGGACATAACCTTCGTAGAGAATGGTCAAAAATAGCATGGAAATACACCCGGGATTGGCTTGTCTAAATTATCAACACTGCTAAACGCCTCTCTGACAAACTCCTCATTCAGATCACAGTGGCAGAAAATGGCCTGAAGGCGGGGATATCCATCACAGCGTTCAAGTCACGTCTCTCTGAGATAAATGAAGAAATGAACGAGCATAAAGAATATCTTACCAAACAAAAGATCACAAAGCTACAGAAAGATGTCAAGCGATTTGACCAAGAGATGATTTATCCATACATAAAAGAGGACGATGTTTACCAGACCTCAGATGTGTCATCGGACGAAAGCACAAGCCATGTTTCTAAAAGGTCAGGTTCAATGAGCAGTGACTTCAGCTATGAAGGAAGGAACTACACACCAAAGTACAGGGGTGCTCAAAATAACCAACTACCCCCCCTTTTCCAGAACTTTCATCCTCAACCTTACCAACCACAGATGTATCCTGGACAATGGATGGAACCACCACCTGCATGGAACTAGAGAAGCGACTAAATTCGGTCGACGCTCTCTAGCCATGGGTATTTCTTTACACACAATTTCCAACCTTACTCCACTGTTTTTGTTTAACACTATGGTTAGTGCGTAAATAGGGCATTAAAATCCATTGGTAAAATTGCTAACAAAGCAATTACTTACTAATGGCCAGATGTACGAACCTTACAATTGGTGAGTCACAAATTGCATCGCTTTGCAACTCGCAATTTGCGACTTGCAAAATGTAATTTAAACAGTGTCTCGGACACTGTTTGCGAATCCTAATGGGGTCGCAAATTGCCTGCCTCATTAATATTCATGAGGCAGGTGCAATTTGCGACCCCATTGGGAATGGCTAGGACTCCCAGGGATGGTGGCCTGCTGGGGCCAGCAGACCACAATGTCTGTGACTGCTTTTCAAATAAAACAGTTTTTTTAAAAATGCAGCCCGTTTTCCTTAAAGGAAAACGGGATGCATTTAAAAGAGAAAAATGAAACTTTTCCGTGGGACCACTGCCTGCTCTTAAGAAATATTTTTGCTTACATTCACAAAGGGGAAGGGGTTCTCTGGGGACCCCTACCCGTTTGCGAGTGGCTTTCCACCTGCTTGAAGTAGGTGGTAAACTGCGAGTGTTTTGCGACCGCAATTGCGGTCGCAAAACAATCGTACATTGAAGGGCAACTCGCTATTAGGAAGGGACGCCCTTTGCACGCCCCTTCCTAATAGTGAGTCGCAAACCCCATTTTGCGAGTCAATAATAGGTTACCGAGTCGCAAAATAAGGTTTGTACATGGGGCAGACCTATTTTGCGGTCGCAAACAGGCCGATTTCCAGTTTGCGACCCCACAAAATGGTCGTACATCTGGCCCTTAGTGATTTCCCACCACATTTCCAGTAGCTATTACCGTGCCCTCCAGGAGAACACCCATGTTCTTACCATTATCCTCAGGTTCTAAGTGAGCTTTACTTGTTAATTAACCATAGTAGTAATGCCATTTGCAGGTGTAAATGTCTGTAAATCCTTATTCTATTAGTTAGATTTAGCCACTTATTTTTAACTGCCAACACTTTTTGCACAACGTGAGTACACAAGGCTCTCCAAGTGTTCCTTTCCCTCTCACCACTTCCCTTTTGATTGAGCTTTAATCCTTCCTATTATTAACTGCTTATCTGTAATCTGTTACTTGTATTTTGAAAGAATTGCCTTCATTTCTACCTGTGTTTTTTTTAGAGAGCTCAGATACCGCCAAGGCTGGATTTTTTGCCACACTAGCATTTTCCAGATGGGTTGCAGGCTGGGGGCTGCTTTCACAGCTGGAAGAGCTGCAATGAGCTGCAATAATCCCACTCTAGTCACAGTTTTCTGCAGCGTGGGATTGGTTTGAACATTTTTGCCGGCCAGGGTTGATTTTAGTTTGTAGTCTGACACAGGTCGCCAGTAATTGCTTTGCATGCTCAATAAAAAATAAATGAACACATAAATGTGGGAGCTGAGCTCGGTGGGATTTTGGAGATACATTTGACTGCATATTGTACTGCCTCAATTTATTTTTTCAGCTATTGATACAACAGAGTCCAGATAAAATACATTTCTTATCAGATATCGGTCAATGGAATTCTGGAAAAAACATTAACTTATTTTTTCAGCTCAAATACATTTTCTTAAGAGGCATCTATTTAATAGTCAGTCAGTCAGTCAATTCAGCTTTATTTGCCTTAAAAACAAACCATAAAAACACACAAATGAAACAGCACACAATAAGAATCATATCATCAGTAATATAAAAAGGAATTTATCTGATGTAAAAATAATTAGCATAAGAACAAAAAGTGTGCATAATCTACACAATGACAGCTACTTCATAGATTTTCCTAACAATCAATGCACTTCTGATAAAATTCACCTTTGCCACACAGATTCTAGGGAACTTAATTGCTGTAGGAACACTAATGCTGATTCATATTGTCTAATGTTAGCGTCCTTCAAAACAGGTAATAAAAAACATTCACGAATGGACCTAAAAAGTGCACAGAAAAGTAAAATATGAGCTGTACTTTGATGTGTAGCATTGTCACAGGAACATTTTGGCAAGTCTGCAAACCAAGTGCCTTATATGGAAAATGAAACTAAAGAAAAGATCATATTAAAACAAATTCGAGTTAAAAGGAATACATATTGGGGGTTAGAAGTGAAAAAGAGATAAAATTCTAGCCTTGATTGTCAAATTAATTCATTGATAGTAGCTTTCACACTTTGTGATGCCAAATTAACTCATGCAGATCTCTTGTTGGCAATTAAAAATGGCACCCTTCACCAAGACCCTGGCCTCTCTGCTTGTGCTTTCAGGGCTAAAGAAAAAGCTCAGGAAGCCCTAAGTTTATAAAAGCTGTCTTCACATACACAAGCTAGTGTATTACCGCCACTTTGATTAAAGATAGACAGTCACAGATAATCAACCTTGAGAGATTGGCTTCCAGGGTAGCCCAGACCTGCAACCACAGTTGTAGAGCTGATTTTAATTTTATCCTCCAAATGCTCCAACCCACATTCTGGGTGGCACATTAGGATAGATGAAGACTAAGGGCCAGCAAGCACCCTGCACAAAAACTTGTTTTCTGCTGGTAATTATAAATATCCCCCGAAATCCCCGCATCAAAACAGCCAATTGCAATACATTTGCTCTTATAAGCAAGAATCATTTGTCTAATCGGTTTATGACCCAATTTGGTTGCAAAACAAAATATAGACTTGACAGACCTTTGCATGTGGAGTACTCTGTGCTTGACCAAGCAATGCCAGTTCATTCCAAAGTCAAATCAAGACACCTAAATATGAAAACGTATGCACTTTTTTATTACTGCTACTCCATTGATTAAAAAAGTGTTAGGGGCATATTTGCAAGCCTCTATCGCCACCACATATCACTTTTCTCAACGTTGTGGTGGCGATAGGAGTTTCGCCTTATTCAAAAGGCGGCGTTAAGCCACTTAACGTGGCTTAATACCGCCTTATGAATAAGACAACCTTTCACGCTATACTTAGCATGAAAGGGGCGGGCAATGGGTGTTGTGGTGGGCGTTCCACCACAACACCCATTGATTTTGATGCTGTCCCATATTTACAAGGGTGGCGTAAATATGGGGCAGTGCCAAAATTAAGACCAGGGAAAACCTGGTCTTACCCTGGTGCTGCGAGTCGAAATATTTAATTTCTCCTAGTTTTTGCTGTTTCTATGTGTGCTGCAAGGTGCAGCACACATAGAAACAGAAAAACACCATTGATTGTTTATGTGCAGGAAGATGGCCCTTTCTGCACATAACATAAACAATCATTAAAAAAAGTGACTTTTTGCAACTTCTATGCGTGCTACATTAAGCAGCACACATAGAAGTTTCAAACCGCCATTGGTGATTGTTTCTGTGCAGGAAGGGACACCTTCCTGCACATTAACAATCTTCCCCTCAAAGCAGCTAAATTAGCATCAGCGCAGGGGGAAACGCAAAGCTGCACCATATTCTTGTAAATACGGTGCAGCCCTCCGTTTCAGAAGAGGTGGAGCACAGTGTTAAGCCAAGGAGGCTAACGCAGCACTCTGCCACTTCCTTGTAAATATGCCCCTTAGTTTTCAAGTTCTTTGGCCCACAACTCATAACAAATGTTTTACCTAGATATTTGTTTTCAGACCCAGATGAAATTTGAAGCCTTTTGGCTGTTCTTGCAATTAGAATCGCATCATCTGCGCACAAGAGTACTGGCACGGAGAGATTTCCTAGATAGGGCATATCCTTACCAGCTTTGCATAGGTGCTTATCTAGACTGTTTATATACAGTAAAAACAAAAAAGGTGCCAACACACAACCTTGGCGGACTCCTCTGGTAGATTTGATACTGGGAGAAAGTTCAACATTTAGTACCATAATGTATCTTAGCTGATGTGTCCTAATGCATGCGATGTAGCAGGTCAATCAATGCATAGTCAATGTCCATTCCCCTTCAAAATATCACATAATTTAGAACTAATCACTATGTCAAATGCACAGGAGAGGTCCATTAAAGCCATATGTGTAGGTGCTCTCCTGGTGTTGACATATTTCCCAATAATGATATGAGGTTAAGGCACTGCTCAACAATGCCTACACCTGACCAAATTCAGAACTGTACTTCTGACAGTTTTTAATTCTCTGCTACCCGCTCCTCAAAGTTAGAGACTAAAACCCTACCTAAATACTTGAAAGTGCTGCCAACAGAGATATGGGCCAATAGCAACTAGGGTGAGTTATGTCGCCTTTTGTTAAAAAACTGTGACCACTATTGTCTCTCTCCACAAGGGGACTAGAGGGCCAACTATAGCAGCTCTTATCACATGCTGCCCAGAGAGATAAATGTTCCTTAAATAAATCAGAAAGAAACCCATCAGGACGTTGGACCTTCCCCAGTGGACTTCTCCTCATTTCAAGCTCAACGCCTTCTAAACTGATAGACTGACTCAGTGTTATTGCAGCCCCCTGATCAGTAGAAGCTATTTTCGCACTTTCTATACTACTATCAGAGCCCTCGGGATTAAACATTTTCAAAAAATGGTCAATCCAGGTCTGTACCAAGATGTGGGACTCTATTTGAGGCCTTTGGTAATTTCTGAAATAAGTGTAACTAACCAAGTTCCAGAGAGCAGAGCTATCCTTAAGTGCCCCAGCCCTCTCTAAGTCCCCCCATGCCTTCTCTCCAATCTCTGACTTTGTTGCCTACAGAATTCCTTTATAAGCCTTCCTTGAGACAAATATCTCAGCCTTAGCTCATAAGCATTTACTGAGAGCCATTTTAAGTTTAGTGTGGGCAGCAGTACAGTCATGATTAAATCATCTCAAGGGAGGTTGGCTTTTGGCCTGCTTATGGACATGAAACGTGGGGTAGATAGAAGCACACAATAAATTAAAAGCTTCTAATGTAATGGGTGGATCTTGCTCTATACAACCAATATTATGACATAATTTCTCCTTGACAAGATCTTGTATGAACTGATCCTTATTTATTTTCTCCCAGTTAATGCTGACCCCTTAATTCTGTGTGTACTGTAACTTCTGAAATTCTGTCTGGGTGGGTGCTTCAAGTAGGCTTAAACCAGGGGTAATTATAAGTGGATTGTGATCACTAATGCAGATAGATAACACATTGTACTCTAATTAGAGAGGGGACAAATTGGAGAGCAAAATTATAAAATCAATAGTGCTGCAGTTCCAATTATCCTTAAAGGTCAGAAGATATGTAGAGTCAATAGGGCCAAAATTGCTTGCAAATGCCAAATATATAGACATTATTATGTAGTTTAGAGCATCTCCATAAGGCACATGCTTAAAGTTAGTCAGCTCATTTCCATCGACATCCTCAAGACCACATGGCACATGAGATCCTAGGTTACACAACTGAATATAAAAATCTCCAACCCACAGCATACGTAGTTCCTTTTCATGCACATACATTAATTTTGTTAACTGTACATCTAAGCCTTCAATAACATGGATAGCGCCAGCAACAAATATATTGTGGGAAACTTAACTAACAGCAAATCATAAGATTCAGGGATATTCAATAATAACATATTATAATAGGGTGTGCAGTGAATTTAAAAAACTACTAACTTAGTCAAATTCACTGAAATCAACATGCCTAATCCACCTTTTACGCTGCCATCCCAAGACGGAGATGCAGATGTGCACCACAAAGGTATCCTGATCGCTAGCCTAAGTTTCTTGACAGCACATTATGTCATAATTCTCTGCCAATAAAAGCCAATTTGGGTTATTCAATATGGACTGAACACCAGCCACGTTTCATGAGAGCAGACTAAAAGATTTGATTGAGTCAGGCTTATTGGGGGGGTGGATGCAACAAATATTTTCCCAATGGGAGTTGTAATATGAAAGCTCCGGGGAAAACCTTTAGGATCTGCAGTTGTTTGAAGTTCTGCAGAGTGGGATTAGAGTGTTGTCAGTCCTGCTGTTCCATGGACGAAAGGGCATCATAGCTGTGTGTTCCTTGTCTATACATTAAAAGTCTGTTTCCCAGAATTGCCCGTTGTTTCCTCTGTCAACGCAAAAGGTACACAACTCTGAGGTTGAAGCCTATAAAAGTAGCTGAGCAGCAGAGCTATAATAGTCAGGTGTTGAATTCTAGGGCTGCAGTCGCTGGAGAAGGGAACTAGCCACAAAATGTCTTCTAAAGTTGATGGTTACACAGTTCCCCTGGAATTCTTCTGCCCGATTTCCAACCCATGCTGTTCTCCGAACTGAAAGGATCTCAGATGATAGGTCATATACCCAGCCAGCATTCTTTCTGAGCCAATGCATTGTTTTGTTCTTAAGAGCAAAGTAATCTTCCCTATGTGAGTGTATAACATAGGCACATTTTATAGAACCACAATGTAAGAGGTGCATTCTGTGGGAAGCTGGGGGAAAGACACAATTAGGTTTAGAGGATGGTCTACTCCCTTGGCCTGCATAGGTCATATGTGTGCAATTGGCCAGGCTATTCCCTACCGGGCACGTTGGCTGTGGGCCTATGACTTGTAGTGGACCATGTATAAACACAGCTGGATTTAATAGAGCAGGCTTTCTCATTTACTAAAGAGAATATTTTCAGACCTTTCTCCTTTTTTACTTCCAGGTCATTTCGTTTTTCCAACATTAGGGTGCAAAGATTTTTAACCTGCTCCTCTAAAGTATTCAGACTACTCGGGGGAGGATCTTGTTTTCTTTTTTCTAACATGGTCAATAAAGTTTCCTTTTGAGTGGGGGCAGTAAGAAGAACCAAAATAGCAGGGGAAGAATTTTGAGTAACACAATGGTTACTCCTAGGTCTAAAGCAAGGCCTTCCTGTATGGTTCTCCTCATTGGGAGGATTGGCTGTATTGGTCCCACTATCAAAGTCAGCAGAGGAGCTGGTACCCTCAAAATTGCCACATGTTGGTTCTGCATTAATATCAGTAGATGATAAAGAGGATTGTCTTTTAACAACATCAATTTTTTCTTTTATCTAACATATTTTAAGAGTTTATCACTCTTATCACTGAGAGCAAATGAGAAGTCAGGATTGGCCCGTGCAGGTAAGAGCGGTGGGGCAAGGTGGGGGGCTCAACAGACGACGACGAGGAAAAGTTTAATATTTATTTATTTAATTTTCCCTTGTCGACGTCTGTTGAGTCATCCACCTCCCCGCCCCACTGCTCTTACCTGTGCAGGCCGCTCCTGTAAGAAGTTATAGATACTTTCAATGGAGCTAGAGGGCCTTTTTTGCTGGCATGTGTGCTAGCTTTGCTGTGCCCCATTTTGTGTAATCTGGCTTAAGAACAGCAATATACGTGCCATGATTAAAACATGGGTACCTTTTAGGTCCTTAATGTCAAACACCTGAGGCCAAGAGGGGTGACCCAGACGAGCCTCTTCCGGGCTCTGAGGCGCACTGACGGGCCTGCTCTTGGCTTGGACTGCACCCGGGCTGCACTTGGCGCGTCTTGCGCATGTTTCGTGCTGCGGGGCAGAACAGAGCGCTAGATGCACTGGGGCTGATGTGCTCTCCCTCCTCCTGCCCCCCCTAGAAGTGCTGGCTTGTGGGGCTTGTGGTACTGCCACTGCCAGCAAACTTGGCATCTATTTAATAATTATGAAAAGTAAATTAACATATCTGTTATAGTTTGTTACATGTTATTTTACATGCTATATATTAGGCTATAATATGTTATATTATTTTGTAAGCAGATATATAACTATTCAGCTACTAGAATAGTACTGTAAAATTTTCTTGATAAGGATGCCCTTATTGTAATATTCTGGGGTTTCCGTCAACTGACTTTGTTTTGAGTGGTCAGCAAAAATCTATTAATTGAAAGCCTAATTTAGAAAAGGTTTGTGTAGGGAAATGTTTAACTCAAATAAACCTTTTTGTAGTATGTTTTGTATATGGGTGGGAGTACTGACAGACTTTTTATCTTTTCATGAGTTGTGTGGTTCAATGTGTATTGCCCCTCATGTGCAGATTGTTGTTTAGCTCGGCATCTCCACTAACCATCAACATCAACACATAAATAGCCATAATAATTCAGTACCATCTGCCTGAGGGATGGTTTGTTTAAGCTAACTAAATGGATGTTGCAGTGGTGAGGAAAATTGCTGTTATGTTGGCAACACGTTGAAAGGTATGTTGCTTTAGCCCTTTGTTATGCACATGATGGTGTATTTAGAAAGTTGGGGGCTTATTAACTAGCCCTGTGCGCTGCTGGATCATCACATTTTGTGACGTTCCAGTGGTGCACAGGGCTTAGCCATATTTACAAGGCCATTTAAAGCCACTTGCGTGGCTTTTAATGGCTTTGTAGATATGGTGTAAGGCAAAGCAGCGCAAGTCGTTGCCTTGCCTTATTCTGCAGCACACTTGGAATGAGGAACACGTCTCTCGTGATTATTTTTGAGCAGATGGTGTCCCTCCCTACTCGAAAAGAATCATGCCAACAACACAGACACCCTTGCACCATGGTACAAGGGTGCCTGCATTCATGCACAACTGCTAATTATGCGCCGGCTGTAAGGACAGGTATGCACCGCATCTTGTAAATACTGTGCATTCCTGCTTTTTTGAATTGGCGTAGAGCAGGGCAGCAAAATGACTTGCAGCGCTGCCCTACGCCAATTTGTTGCAAATATGCCCCTTGGTATAAAGCGCATTGATTTAAAAATGCTATTGGTTATTCAGTAACAGACAATTATATCAGAGGTGAGTTGGTGTATGAGAAGTTCTCTCTACTTTGTACTGATTGGTTGTTATGTGGTGTAATTTGAGTTTGACAGTAGCCGAATATCCGCTAAACATGGTCCATGTTACATGCATGTGTGGTATTATATCAAGCAAGGGCAATAGGTATTTTGTCTGTGCTTTAAAAGAAATGCAAAGTCTAGTATATGCACACAATGGAAACCCAAAGATCGTAAGGAAGCAAGGGTAATGCAAGTCAAGGTAAGTTGTATAGATGAGGTAGGTTGTAGAATCATCGGAGTGCAGCTTGTAATCCAGCTAATTATACACTACAAAGCAATAAAAGCTTTAGAAATAATAGTACAGTCTGTTACACTAACAAATGATGAAGTACTCTTGCACATACATGTCAAAAAACACACAGCCGACCATGCATGCGCACATGTTGTATGTCAATGTTTGCATGGCAAAGCAAAAACAGTCATCCATGCGCTTGCAGGTCAAAACATAATCAATGCTTATAGACAAAAAGACATATAGACACCTGCACACAAAAGCATATATAAACACATATAGAGGCACTGATCAAACAGATCAACACAGCACACAGGTCCACATTAACATACAAATAGTAACCTAGTACATCACAAACCCTTTCATAGGAAAACAATGCAGATGAGAGGAGCCATTGAGTGCTCCAAGACCACCGATTCCTAGAATTGATGGAGTCTTGACAAAACTTTCACGCTGATGCGCATCTGTGATGTCTGAGATGAGGCCAACCAGCCATGCAAGGAGAAGGAGAGGTGGATTCTAGTGTCCCCTATTCCCAGTCCAAAAGTAGTGGAGTCTGTTGAAGGTTGATGGAGTCTTGGTAAAGCCTTTCATTCTGATGCGCATCTGCAATGTTTGAGATGAGGCCATACAGCCATGCAAGGAGAAGGAGAGGTGGACTCTAGTGTCCCCTATTCCTATTCCAAAAACCGTGGAGGCTGTTGAAGAGCCATCAGGAGGTAAAAAGGGGGAGTCAGTTGAAGCTATTTTTGAGAATAAGCGGAGAGGTGATGGACCTGTGAGAGGATAAGAATGGCTCGACAGACATCTTGATCTCATCTCCTCCAGGCAATACCTCATAATCCTCATGTCGCTATGTGGCCCCTCACAATTATCTTCCACCTAATGTAAAAAAATGCCCTCCCTTGCATGTGTGATGCAGAGGGTGCAAACGATATCCACGTTCAATGCAGGCAGAATGTGGGAAAAGTCCCTGGACTTTAGACAGGCAGAGAGGGGTCAACATAAATTAGAGTCAAGGGGTTGGGATGGACGAGGAAATACCCATGAGTTCCAGGAAGAAGGGTCGCCTGAGGCACAAGATGAGAGAAAGGCCAAGAAGAGATAGAAATTAGGCAAAAGACTCAGCCTACCTTTTCTATGAAAATCCAGACATATTTGGTATTGCTAGATTCACAGCACTTCTAAGTTAACCTTCCATGTTTTTTCCCATCTTTATAAGAAACCCAGCAAATCAATGAACAATATTGACAACATTTGTCTTTATATTAACCCTGGGCGGTGAACTACGCTCCGCTCGCGGAGTTTGCGGAGTTTTCTGCACTCCGCGTTACGCGGATCTCACGTAGTGCAGAGAAACGTGTAGCGGACATTTTTGCTCGCTCGCGTTCCTCAACGTCAAGTTGGCGACCGCAAGCGAGCAAAATCAACATCCCGGCAAGATTTTTCCTCGTTCGCGATCGCCAACATCAAGTTGGCGAGCGCGAGCGTGAGCGTGGAAAATAAACCTCCCGGCGAGATTTCTCAACACGGGGGGGTCAGGTTTCCCATTGCGAATGGTTGCGTATGCTCGCGACCGCTCACGATGAGAAACTGCCCGTTCGTGTTGAGAAAGCTGGCGCTCAAGTAAAAATCTACTCGAGCGGCAGAAAACGACCGCTTGCACTGTGCATGATGCTGTTTGCAATGATTGCACAGTTAAGCTGGCAACTAATATTAGTCAATGTCTATATCCACCCTGAGAAAAAGAATCAGAAGGATAAATTTACAATATTAATCAACCTGATTAAGGCGCTGCAAAGATCACATGAACGATGTCCTTTGATCATCTCAGGAGATTTTAATAGTAATCTTATAAATAACAAACTGAACAAGAAAAAGAGGAAGGAGGGCTGGGGATTTCATACAATAACGTGCGAGTTGGAAAGCCAGGCTCTGACTATCCTGAATGGTAATATAACTGGAGATATACCAGCGGCCATAACATATCTGAGTGGAAAATGTCGGTCAACAGTAGACTTCACCATTACCAGTAGTAATCTCGTCCCAAGCATAGACTCATTTCAAGTGTGCCAACGCATAGAAAGCGATCATTCCCCGCAAATCACGAACATCAACATTACTCTCGCTCAGGCCCAAAAAATAAACTCTCTAGCACAACATGCAGAAAAGTTTAACCTGCGGAAATTAAAATGGCGAGGATTGGACATGAAGACAATACTGGACACACTTAAGGAATACATGAGCCAAAATAGGCCCCCGAAAGAAGAGGAGCGAGTAAAAAGCTGGGAACATCTGGGCCTCGTTCTCATCCGAAAATTTCCAGCCATTCATGGTAACCAAAAAGGAATAGATACCAGGAGGGAGCCATGGTTCAATATAGAACTGAGAGATCAAAAGAGAAGGATTGCAAGAGAGGTGCGCCTACAAGCCGTGCCGGCAAGAATGGGTAGGAAAACAGACAATGGAAAACTGAAGGAAATGCGGAACAATTACAAGAAGATGTTGAGGGAAGCTAAAACAACATATGAAGAAACAATCTGGACAAAACTTTTGTGGGCAAGTAAATTACCAAACAGCAGGGAATTCTGGGGCATCATAAATAATCTGACAAAGGGCTCTAAACTGCTACAAGAAGCAGGAATCGGAGAAGAAATCTGGATTCAACATGTGCAAAACATGTACAGCAGCCCGAAGTACGAAAAGCGAGCTATGTCGACAACGGCCTTAGAATCACCTCAAAATCAAGTACTCGATGAAGAAAAAATTACCATAGGGCCCCAGGCAGAATATAAAAAACAAGGACAAGACATAAGCAGTAACGAATCTAATAATTTGATTGACACCAAACAATTAAGAGGAATAATAAAACAATTAAAAACAGAGGGGGCGGCTGGTCCTAATGGGCTTCCCAACGCGCTCTTTAAACACGCCCCAGATTTCTGGGCAGATTATCTCACGCCTCTTTTTAATCAGACAGAACAACATCCCCAAATCTTGGAAAATGAATATAAATCACCCAATATTTAAACAAGGAGACCACAGTAAGCCTTGAAACTACAGATTGCTATCTTTGACGTAGAGGCCAAACTCTACGCATCATGTCTCCTAGGTCATCTGCAAGATTGGATGGATGAAAAGAACATAATCCCTAAGTTTCAAACGGGTTTCAGGCCAGGGATGGGCACCACAACAAATCTGGCTATCTTGGCACTCTTAACTGAAAAAGTGGCAAAAAAGAAAACTCGGTTGTATGCATGTTTCGTCGACCTGAAGTTAGCGTTCGACAGAGTGAGCAGAGATCGTCTCTGGGAAAAATTAAAAGCATGGGGGTTACCCAGTATATTATTGGACGCAATAATTGCCTTATATAGTGAAACCTGGGCAAGAGTGAAATTAGGCGATGGGAGAAGTGCAACCTCCAGTATTCACACGCAGCAAGGCTTAAAACAAGGCTGCGTCCTGGCTCCTAGCCTATTTAACTTGTTCCTCGCAGACATCATCAAACACATGCATGCAGCCGATTGTCATCCGCCAAACTTGGCCAAAGAGCCAATTCCCTTTTTACAGTACGCAGATGATATTGTGGTGTTGAGCCAAACCCCAATTGGATTACAAAGAGCGATAAACAACTTAGTAACCTATTTGGACCAGGGAAACCTGGAATTAAACAAAGGGAAAACCAAGGTGGTACGCCTAATGGTTCCAAAAAAACCAAAGTTCAAATGGCTCGTAAAAGGGGCAACTGTAGAAGAGCAAGCTTCTTACAAATACCTCGGCATAAAATTGGGGCGGGGTTCAACATATAAGGAACACAAAACGGACCTAAAAGCAAAAGCGCAATCGTTAATCTTCGCACATAGACTACTGTACAAAAAATTGGGCTGCCCGAATCACAACCACCTCTTAAAAGTGATGGCAGCCCAAATTCTTCCCACATTGTCATATGGCCTAGTCATTTGGTGCGGCAAGGAGGCCGACCTGTTAAACGAACTTCAGATGAAGGTTTATAAGGCCGTCTTCAATCTGCTAAAGTGTGCCTCCCCAGCTCAGGTTCGGCTGGAATTCGGCCTCCAGAATCAGAAATTCAGGGGCATGAATGGCTTCGTGAAGCTATGTCAAAAGTTTCGCTCATCCGAGCTTGGCTCATTGAATAGTCTTTGCTGGGAAGAAATTAAAAACCAGATGGATCAAGAAACACCAAACTCATGGGGAGCGCACCTGAGAAAATGTTTGTCGGAGCTTGAAATACAATTAGCATGGGACAGTACTACAGACCGGGCAAACTTCAGTAAATTGGTTAATGATGCAGCAAAGAAGAAATCTTTTTTGGAAGATAAAAAAGCAATTTCCAAACGTCGGCATGGGTGGACTGTGATTAACTCTTACACGTCTTTAAAGCCCCAAGCTTACTTAGTAGCTCATTTCAACGTTGTGTTAAAAAAGAGCTTTATTGATTACCGGTTGGGCATGCACAATTCGAAAGACCTACAGCCATCTTGGAAAAGCAACCAACAAACAGTGCACTGTCGATTATGTGGCTTTTTTAATGAAACATTAGCTCATCTGCTATGCGCATGCCCTGCAGTTATGGACTTGAGGAGACGGCTTTTAAAACCCATTTTTAACGAATTGAACATTCGCACTTGCAGGCAAGCAGTGACACGCTGGATGGAAGGGTCTTCCATAATCTTGTCCTGCAGGGGTGTAACATTTTTGGCAGAAGTAAGGAAACTTTTACGGCAAGTCGATCTAGTGGAAAACAAAAAAACATCATCAATGCTGACATGGGTTCAGTCGATTAACTGCATCAGCTCACAGGCCCACGTAACAAGCAGACTAAATGCCTAACCCATTATGGGACAATTTGAACAGTAGAAATTTTTAGAAGATTGTTTTAAATTTTAATGTAAAATTTTGCACATTATCTAAGTACATCTTACTTCAATAGGGCTAGTTATTTTAACATCATTTGACCAACTCAGTTGTGTCAGCTCTTCTAAAACAGTGAATGCAGATGGTCTTTGCTTTGAACTCATATCACGTTATTTTGCCACTTGGAAGATCTATACAGGATCTATCCAGGAAAAGTAACTTTTGTTCAAATTATAACATCTCATGCCGGTGGCTCAGCACTCGCACTTTAGTTAACAACTTATGTGCATCTTCAATGTTGTTCAGATTTTTTAAATTGAATATTCGTTTATTATTGGGTGGAGACTTAGTTGGAGGTTTTTATCATTTGTGTAGGACAAGAAATTTTTATATATTGTAAATTGTAACGATTTTAAGTAATTACATAAAATAAACTATGATTGATTGATTGATTTATTGATTGCACAGTGCGGACAAGCATCCGACACTGTGCAATCACCACGAACAGCATTTTCCTATCGCACTACGCTGCTCGTGTAGCTTCGCGTAGCGCGGCGGAGTTGTTTTACCGCTTCGCGTAGCGCAACTCCGCGAACTACGCCCAGGCTTACTTTATATCTTCAGAAAGGAAATTTATGTTTAAATGTGCTTCCCCAAAAAATAGCTCTGGTTGTGCTCAAGAACAATGTGCAGTTGAGGAGAGGCAAGGAATGCATAAGCGACTTTGTGGGAGGAAATATTAGTCATGTTTGGAGAGCCCACGGAATAAGCTTCGGAGGGTAGGGGGGGGAAAGAGGGCGGACCTTTTACCTAGCAGAAGACACTGGAATTAATCTAGCAAAATAGAAAAAAACACACCAGGGGAAGACAGACGACTTAGTAAGGGGATTAGCAATGATTTTTAAGTTGTGAATGTGTCAATATTTCTGTGAATACATAGCCGTATTGAAAATTACGACTAGGTAGGAATGCTGTTTGCAAGTCGGACTGAACTCAAATATGAATGACAGCAATGCTGACATTAAAAATGCTGTTTTTGTGACCACCTAACTAAAATAATAAACCGATCAAAAAAATATCAATGTACAGATGTCTGCATACACTAGTTAAAAAAATATGCTACAGTAACATAATACCAAAATTGTAAAATTCCGCTAGTCCAAGAAGCACCCTTGCACTGAAGGGTTGAGTGTCTTCGCAACATTTACCACAACAATTGAGGAATTAATAGTCAATGTTCTGTTTCTTGCTTAACACTTTCTGTCCCACAACACCAGAAAACACATTTCATGGAAAAATAAAAAAGAATATCCTAACACAGCGTCAACCAATTATAATTGTATATGTTGTTTAGGGCACCCCATTATAAAGTCTATTCTTTTTACTCATCCTGTCCTATCTACTGCCGAAATGGAGGACGCCTCAACCCACCAGACCACCTACGTTCCTTCACCCTCTGAGCTAATGTAACTGAGAAGTTGGTCTCAAAAAGATGGGTCTGTAAGGGTACATTAGGACCCATGCATGATGGATGCTGCTTGGGTATATTAGGATCCATTGCCCCTCCTCTTCCATGTAATATTTTTTGTACAATCAGATGGCAACCAGTCTCTGGACCTTCTATGCTTTTCTTGGAGCAATTCTATCTGCTCATGACTATGCACCCAGGAGTTTGACTGTGGAGGAGAGCTTGTCATGCTGGAAGCTTGACATGGTTGCTTATTTTTCCGACAGCCTTCTGTTGCCTCCTAAAGAGGACCAACAGGGTCCTAGTGGCAAGTGATTCAGCCCGTTTCAACGATCCATCAGTTCCTAAGCACTTAGTAAACCCTGCGGTCTGTGACTTTCTTTTACGAGAGTGGAGGGATCTTGAGATAGTGGTACTCAAGTTCATGGGTCACCTACATCCTCTAGCCAAAAGGGACCTGGAAATTTACAGTTTATCACGCTGCATCCAATTTTGGTATACTTGAGAAGTCATGGTGCGGTATCCACTGAAGAGGTAACCCTCACGTTTGCAGTTGCCAAGAAGTCAAATGCTATCTTAAAGCATTCATATGGTGTTTGATGCTGCCATTGCATGCTGGTATTGTTGTAGAAAGATTTTTCAATCTTTCTCATCAGCCATGCAGGAGGACGAAGACTACTCTCAGTTGCTGGTCCACATAAAGGCCACTGCAAAGTTTCTGTCTGATGTGACCTTTAATGGTCTGAGAGCATCAGGGATTGTGGCTTGAGCATTTGTATCTAGCCATCAAAATCTACATTTGCATGGCTGATCTGCGGATCTGTCACAGAAAGCATGTCTTTTGAAGATGCTTTTTTTCTTGGTCAAAACGTATTTGGTGATGAACTAGAATCTTTTCTTCCGAAATCATTTAAGAAACAGAATCATTCACAACCATTGAAGCCGTGTGCTGAGCATCTTGACAAGTACAACAAACCTTATGAATGATTCAAGCCTTTTTCAAATAACTCTTGCTTCATTTTCATTCCCTGAGATGATTGCAGGACCCTCCAGAAAAAAATTAACAGTCATAATAATTATACTGTTTTCCATTGGATGAGGTAAACTTTCTGTATTTCTTCACCAGAAGCACCAGTTAGCCTCTGTCCAGTTCTGGTGCTGACATCCAATCAGAGAGCAAACTCCCACAGGACCCGGGGGAGAGGAACAGCCGACAGGGGAAAAAAATCTCCTTCTGCCACTCAGATTGCTCTATTATTTGAAGTTGTGTACCTACAGGACTGTTGCTAGAATCTCACAAACACAACTAATCAGATATGCATACATTTTGAACCTTCATTTCTCTAAAACTACTAAATGAATTTATACCAATTCCCAAAAGGTACACTTTCTGGGTAAAGATCTAGCTTTCTGCCAAATTTGGTGCAATTCTGGTCAGCCATTTTAGCTGTAGCACTGTTCAGAAATCCCTATGGAAACTGCATGGGAAAACTGCATTTGGGGACACCACTCTCCCCTTTTTTTGGTCCCCAAAAAATTTCTGAGCAAAAGCAGAGCTGGATGAACTTTACGGTTGCAAAGTTTCATGGCTCTAGTAGGCCCAAAAGCCATTTTATTCAGTGTAGTGCATTTGCACATTTTTTAAAAGCATAACTTCATTTGTGTTGTTGGCAACTGAAAGCAGGATTTGGGGAGAATAGTGAGCCCAGTGTTGGATACATGAATTATATCTTTTCAAGGATATCTTGTGCTTCCCCTGGGAACAGATCCTGCCATCTCCTAATGGATAGTTTTTTTGCTGAAAGTAACAAGTGTTTGTCACATGATAGGCTCTATGGACTTGTATTGAGAGAAATCATATGTACACTGCCATGAATTTTATACATTTCAGCATTATGAGCTACCTAACTCTTTTCTAGAGAGAGCTTCCATCATTTTAAATGATAATTGTCTTTTCATTATTTGCTCTCTATTTTGCATTAAACCCAAGTTAAAATTTGGTGCTTCCCAGTGTTTTGTGTTTTATTTTTAACAGGAGTGCAGACCCTAAAGGATGAATGTGCAAGTGAATGAGATCAGATGATATAGCTACTTGGCCGATTCATGAGCCCTTTGGGGTGATGGCTGAAGGTCCATTGAACTCAAGTAGCTCTTTGGGTGTAAGTGCACCTTCCCCCCTTCCCTCCATACGATCATTTAGAAGAAACATAACTGAAGGGAACCCTATCAAACTTTTTCTTTCCTTCCCTGCCTACCTCTGTGGGATGAGCTGCTTGCACAAGTCCTGTGTTCTTTTTCCCTTTTAGCCAGGTGTGAGTGAACTGTACTGAACGGTGTTGGGAGCTGCACAATCTAAATGTAGCAAGACTCCACCGAAAGGGACTCCTGCCCATACTGTGTACCAACAATATGATAAATGCATGTGCAACTATTATGAGAGTGGTTGGGACTCATTAATGAGGATGGGAAGCCCTTTCAGGAACATGGTACCTTTGATAAACAAAGATGGGTTTTGAGGAGATTCTTCCCTCCTTTGATGTGGAAGCTTGGCTGCATTTGTTGAGAATATATACCACTACATTGCATGCATTTACAACGCATGCGATTACAACGCAGTTGTTACAACAACCGCGTTGTTACTTCGCAGTACCATTACAGCGCAAGTCGTTACAAAGACTTGCTATAGGGGATGCTGGATGTTGGAATCGTATCATTTACTATTCCAACTCCAGTGTGTGCAACTGTAGGGAAGGTGTTGGAATAGTAAAATATACTATTCCTTAGCTTAGAGCGCCCCCTACAGCAAGTCGTTGTAACGACTTGCGCTGTAATGGTACTGCGATGTAACAACGCAGTCGTTGTTACGCATGCGATGTAATGGCTGTTTCCCTTTGTTGAATGTAGCATATGCTGCAAAATGTTACCTTCATAAATTTGATGATATTGAGAGGTGTGACAGCCTCTTTGATAATTTTCACGAGATATGATGTGGTATCAAGTCTGGGTCTTTGGAAATGTTCAGTGATTACCCTCTAATGCAGCCAAGCTAGGCTGCCCTGCCCTCATCAGTGCTGGGATCATTCACCAGGAGGGAAGACTGCCTCTGGTCAGAGTTTCAGGTAGATCTTCAATTTCAAACATTTGCACTGCAGCAACATAGGCTGCTCAATCCAATTTTGACTCCCATTGAAACTGAATGTAGCACAGGACTGTGAACTGGAATATGTTACTAGAGTCCTAACGTGAACATCAGGGATATGATTTGCATTGTTTTTCTGTGTGTTTTTTTTTCTTAATTGTGCATTAATAAATATTGGTTATTTATTACATCTGCCACGTGGTGTGTCTTCTGGATGCATTGCAACAAAGGCATACAATGTGCTACATCCTCATGGACCAAGCAGGGGCGGCTCCTCCATGTGGGTGGAGGAGCGTTGCCTCACTGCTTTCTCACAGTCCGAGAAGCAGAAACATAAAATGGTATTATAAATACCATTTTATGTTTCTGCTTCTCGCACTGTGAGAAAGCAGGAGGGTTTGGTTGGGGTGGGCGGATGGGCTGTCCTGCTGTAGGGCGTGGGAGGAGTGGCTTGCCCACTCTCAGGGCGCTGACTGTTTGGTCGGCCCCAGGGCTGACCAAACCAGTCATACGCACTCTGCCTTTTGTCCATGTAGGCTGCATGCAGCCTACATGGAGAAAAAGGCCTCCCCATAGACGCCTGTGTGGTCGTCGTCCCAGCCAATCACAACGCTGTCATTGCCTTGTTGTGATTGGCTTAGGGGAGGGGAGGGAGGCTGCCTGCTTCCTGTGAGAAGCAGAGACGACGCGGGACTGTGCCGGCAAAGGTAAGATAACTTTTTTTTTTTAATTAACCCCTCCCCCACCCTCGCCCCACCCGTGAGTCATGCCGGCCGCGACTGGGAGCAAGGAATGGAACTTGGAAGGAGATGTGATGGTAATGGCAGGATTACTCAACACTAATCTTCATTATTCGATTCTTCCTTTGCCGTTCCTTTACATACATACCACCGTCCTTCCTGGTGGTGCTTTGTCTGCAGTCCATGTTATGAATGGTATGTGCAGGAGACATCCTTTGTGACAGGTGGAACAGAATGAATAAAAAGAAAAGACTTTAGTGTGAGGTGTCAGTGCCTTCATACATAGGCTAAGTACAGAGATAGAGAAGAAAGAATTAGAGTAATAAAGATTACCAATAAGTAATCCAGGCATTCCTAGTACTGTGCTATCCTCATTCATGAAATTATTTGCAAAATAAGCTCTATGAAAAAAACACTTCCCTTTTGGATCGGAATGTGGCATTAAAAATAAATATCTTGTGCAGGGAGACAGACATGGATGGCCATGCATCGTATGTGTGCTCATTTCCCTCTGTACCATGATAAATGAGTCTTTTTCTGTTTGTGAGACATTGACGTAATCAGATAGACTATCAGTTTCCATAGTTAGCACAGGGATGTAACACATTTCATAGTGCGAACGTCTTCCTGTAGCAGTTAGAAAAGGACGGGACAAAACACAACAATTATATTTAGATTTGCAATTTTAACAAAACTATCATGGAAATATAGTAGAAAATACTCTTTAGCAACAGAACGAAAATGTATTTCTCTGCTAGTGATAAAAAGGTCTTATCACTTTCCAGATGGAATCCGGAGTGGAACCTTCAGCTATTATTTAGATATTTAGATGAGACAGACAGCAGTCCTGCTCTGGTATTTATTTTGTCAATACCTGTAGTGTTTCCTTGCTATAGTGAGTTTTTAACCATGGTTAACACTTGATACTGTTACATGGTCTGTTTATGTCCATGGTTTTATTAAGTAAGCTGGTCCTTTATTTATCTCTTTCTGTCAGCTCCAAATTATACTTTGGCACAATGGAGCAGGCTACACAAGGGCGATAGCACACACAAGTGCCTATTATAGAATTCGCCATTACATTCAGAATAAAGGTCTCAATCCATGATAGTAATTTCTGCTGCAGTTTTATCTGGGATCAGGTGTTTGTGGAATATCAAGTTAAACACATAGGGGGATATTCTCAAGAACGTGCGATAATCATCGCCAAAATAGGTTAACGCAATTTTTCATATCGCCGTCTATCGCGGGAAAATAACGCTGTGTTAACGTCTTATTCTCAACACGGCGGTAACATGCGATAGTTACCCGATAACGTGTCAAATGTCCGCGATAAAATTACCGGGACGGCGATAAAAATCCAAAGCCGAACGTGAAAAAAGTTGCGATGGGCCCAACCACAATAAAAAAATCAGCGATAAGCTGCGCCAGGCCTGCAATTCACACACGCCAGGCGGGAAAATCACCATAAAAGCAGGGGAAAAAGCACAAACAAAACCAAAACAACTGTGAAGCACAATGGAGGGAGCCGGAGCAAGTACAGAGGACAACCAGAACCCAACAAGCCCCACGGTGACCAGCCTGGGACCTCGTGGTCAGGGAAGGGCAAGGAGAAGAAGAAGAGGACGACGCAGTTCAGTCCGCAGGAAAACAGGATCCTGATAACGGAGGTGATAGAACACCATCAACAACTGTTCGTCACCTCCACTGTGTCATTGGCAACAAAAAATGGAATATGGCAGTCCATCGTGGACAAGGTGAATGCAGTCGGAGTGCTGAGGAGAACAATGGAAGAGGCCAAGAGGCGCTGGAATGATGTGAAGCGCAAAACCAAGCAGAAACTCGGCGCAGACTGGAGGTGGGAGTCCAGCGCCACAGGAGGAGCTGGGTGAGATGGAGGAAATGGTGTCCACAGTCATCAGTGTGGAGATGGTGGCAGAAGTTGGGGGACCGGACACTGCTCAACATGACCTGACACAACAGCAACAGGGTGAGTAACGACCAAGGACTGGGGGGACGGGGGAGATGGGCACAATGGCACACATGCACAATTAAGTATAGCACAGTGCACACCCACAATGACTCTGGATCATGTCCCTGATCCCCTTGGCACACTGCAGGACACCTAGAAACAGCAAGTAGGCCCCCGTCGACTATGTGCCCAGAGGGGGCCCTTCCCACACATCACCAATCTCACAACCAACCCATGCACATGCGCAAAACCCAGCAAAGCGGCGTGTCTGTGAGCCACACTGACAATGCAAGTGACACTGCATGAAGAATAGCATGGCTGCAGTCAATATATCATGACATGTTGCACGCCACAACACTGAGGTGGCTGAGTGTGGACCACATCCGTAAAGGAGCAGGTCACACTCTGACACATCCACGTGCACAAACAATCCCTGACGTCAACAACACATCTGCGGACAAACCATGCCCCAGAGTCCCAACTCCCACCAAGAGCCCAATTTACCCAAGTATGCAACATCTCAGCACTGTATAAGCACAGAAGTCAAAGGCACACCGCCTGAAAGGGATAAGGGGCAGCAAAATCAGAGCTGCAGGGGCGACTCTCCCAAAATGCAGCACACACACATAACATTCAGAGCACATCAACTTTGACAACAATGTGGTACAAACTGCAACACGTTCACAACAGAACAGAGGACACAACTGGTGCTGCTTGTGTGTAGAAACTGGCCAATCACATTTGGCATAGCAGGGAAATGTGAGATGATAATGTACAAGTACAAACACACATCCGGGATGTTGTCGAAATGTCCACTGTCCCGCATCAAATAGGCAGCTCCTCCCAAACAGTCACAATGTACATTGTCATGCAGTCTGTATGTAAACTTGTACAATGCGTCAACATACATGTGAACACAATGTTAAACTGCCTCTCCCCTTCACATTGCAGAGGGAGAATCAACACCTCCTGCAGAGCAGACCGAACATCTCTTCACTGATGACGAAGAGGACCTCCACACCTTCGACACCGACGCCCTCCAAGAGCTCATGGACAGCTTCGGCACCTTACCTCCAGGAGCAGGGCAGCCCAGCTGCATCGAGGAGACCTCACCCCCTGCACAGACCACACAGCAGGCAGCACCCACCACCACGCCTGTCTACCAGGACCCCCACGAACAACACATGGGCTACCAACACTGTTTGTTAGGGTGCCAGGAGAAGATAGCTGATCAGGTGCGGGTGGTGTTCGACCTCATGGCAGCCAAACTAGATGCCATACGTGGGTGTCTAAGTCCCATCAGGAACCACTTACAGTCCTTAACGGACACCCACAGTCCACTCCATGCGCTCCAATGATCCATGGCTGACAACGCTGGAGTCCTGACTCTGAGACAAGAACAACTGTCTAGTCAGAGTAGCTCCAGCGATGTCAGCCGGGAGTTGGGACACATGCGGAGGATCATGGAGAACAGGGAGCGGATGCAGGAGGAAAGAATGGCTGCCACGGCTGCACACCAGCGAGATGTAGCTGGGATCTTCCATTCCCTGCAGACCCTCATCATGGCATTGCTGCCACAAGGCCTGGCGCCGATGAATGCTGCTGCTGCTTCTACATCCACATCTCCGCCCCCTGATGTGTCAGTGACACACAGTGCTGCAGACAATCCACCTCTGGCCACTGATGTGTCACTGCCACACAGTGATGCAGACAAAGCAACACCACCCACATGTGAGGCACATGAAACATCAGAGGACGAAGATGCGGATGAGTCTGCCTTAGTGGTAAGAAGGAAGCGGTAGCATTCATCTCCGTCAGATGGCCTGTTTCTGCTTGGTTCTGCCCTCTGCATCATCACCTTCCACTGTCCCCCGATACACTCTGCGACACTCACCTTGGACCTCGACATGGACTGCCATATTCTGTTTGGTTACCAATGACACAGCAATCAGACTGCGGACTGAACTCTTCCTCTTCCGATGAACTTGTCATTCCCTAAAGGACTGTGGCTGGCCCTCCACGGGGCAACAATGTAAAGTGGGGTTTGCATGGCCTTGTACTGCTCCAGCTTCAACACTCCACTGAATGTGAATGAAACATTCAAATTCACACAGATGTGTCATGTCTATGATCATTCAAGTATGAAAGTATGGATGAATGTAGGGTCAATGATTCCCCCTTACGTCCATGTAGCTCATGTTGTGGGACTTGAGTCACAAGGTGCAACATTGCCGAATGCGGTCCGGGTGGCGCCGACACTATAACAGAGACACACGCATTAGTTACTTCCTTGTCCAGCCCAGAACTGAACCACGCCCAGAGCCCCAGGCTCATTGTTCACACCCCTACGCTGGACAGGCATACGCCAGCCCAGCCCACTCCGCTTACGCTTACAGGGGGGGACGACAAAACTACATGTCCTAGGTCTTCCCTGTAGTGATCTGCTGATCACTGGTCTAGTTGTCAGCATGCCACAGCCACTCCCTGAGGGCTGGTTCACACCCACACCACACCCCTCCAGCACAGGCGTCACAGGACATGTGACCCTGCCAATAAAAGGGGCCTACCACAACACATTCCCCACTGCCGGAGGTGACATGATGGCGTCCGCACAACGAGACTCAATCATGAAGGGTCCATGACTTGTGGCGCACTGGGTTAGTGGCACCCGATGCACTGCGGCCGGCATGGGCCTACTGCCACAGGACGATGACTTGCGATGCACAGAGTTGGTGGCACCCGATGCACTGCGGCCGGCAAGGGCCGATCGCCACGGGACGGTGACTTGCGGTGCACTGAGGTAGGGGCACCTGAAGAGCTGAGCGGGAGTGCAGCCTGCGATGATGCGTAGACCTCGATACGCGGTCCTGTCAATCAAGATTCGATTTGAATTGAGAGCCCTGCTGGACCGCAGTGTACGCCAAAGGCAGCAGTCAGCACACACATGACTCCGCGGTGCGGTGCCGCAGGGTGCGCTGGGGGCCTGTGGCGCGGAATCCAGCGATCGGCTGAGGAGGTTGCACAGGCACGTGGTGGGCCCTCTTGGAGACATGCCGGTGGTGGCAGGTGAGCATTGAGGCCTGGGTGCGCAGGGGCGGCCAGTCATCGCTGGGCGGCAGACCGGTCTGGGGACCAGGGCTGGGGTGCAGCAGGCGCACAGGATCGCGCAGGCACCACCGGTCACGGCAGCGGCCTCGTGGCTGGGTGGGGGGCGCCGCCCTGGCAGACACGACCCTGCATGCGATGACGAGTTGTGTGAGGGTTGGGTTGGGATGTAGCCACCTCGTCTCCGGTGTAAATCTGCCCATTGAAGGTGGTCGGCCATGTGTTTGTAGGCCTATGGACAGGATATGGCAGACACACGCAGTAGTTACTTTGGTGGCCATCCCGGAACTGAAACACGCCCAGAGCCCCAGGCTATTTATTCACCACATACGCCGACCAAGGCCACTCCGCTCACGCTTATAGGGGGGGACGCCAAAGCTACATGTCCAAGGTCTTCCACACTGCCTGGGAAATTTGCGACGAAATTCATGAACAGGCCCCGGTGGTCCACTTTTGCCTGCACATTGATGGAATGCGTGTGGTTTCTGTTGCGGTTATTGTGTGCAGTGTGGCTGGGGGCGCAAATAGTACATGTGTGCAGTCAATTGCCCCCAACACGTACGGGAAGCCAGCTATGGCGTAGTTCCCTTGCTTGGTCTCCAGCTGTTCCTGCGCAGTGTGGGGGAAGTGAAGGTGCAGGGGTATCAAGCTGATACAAACCGTGATGCTTACAGGTATGATAAATCCTGCATAATGAGACCGTAACAGAAGTTCGTGTGGTCGTAACCTTCTTTTTCTTTCCTACGAAGGTTATGTCCACACGAACTTCTGTTACGGTCTTTTTATGCAGGATTTATCATACCTATTAGCATTCCGGTTTGTCCAAGTGCAATACGCTGCGCCAGATTACTTTTGTGACTATAAGGACGCTTGACCATTGTCAGCATTTATCCAACATGTTTCTGAATACTGACTTTCGGAATATGGAATTGTATTGGGGAGTTCCCGCAGCATATGCAGTTAATTGAATCCACACGATGCCCTGATGAAGTTCCCCGTTGGGAATGGAACGCGTTGGCTGAGCTTTTCGTATTGTTGATCAATGTATTTGTAATAAAGAACTGTTTTTACACTACTGTTGTCTACTGGACTTCATGACGTGGCGCACCCCCATTTCAGTGACTACAATCTTGGATCTGGAGCACAGAGGCGTCAAGCAACGGCTGGCGTTGGGGTTGGTTGCACAGGAACACTACGAATTGGAACTAGCATGTGGTGTGGATACAGGGGCCCGCCGTTGCTTTTGTGGACATGCATCCAAGACAGGTGTGAGGAACTTTGATAGGGCTGGCTGTGAGACTCCTCCGACTCTGGCAGTTGTTGGTTGGAAGGTACCAGAGGCCAACAGGTGCAGCACAGCCAGCAGCTTTGTCTGCGGTGGGATGTTGGTTCTCTGCTGTGTTGGTACCGTCAGCCTGTGGGCAATGTGGGTCAGGATGCGGAGGATGGTTGTCCTTTTGAGCCTGTGGTGGGCAATGGCATCCTCTGGCATTGAGTGTCTGAGGCTGGTGCGTTTTAGGAACGTCCGCTGTCTTCTTCTGCGCTGCCTAGGTGGTAGTGAGGGGGGGTGGTCCGGGGGGGGCCTGGGGGTGGTGGCGGTGGGTGTTGTGGCCCTCTTGGGTCTCCAAGCTGCATGATCATTGGCTCCATGGCATCTGTTGGTCTTCAGATGTGGCTCTGGGCGGGGCTCCCTTTCTACTGCAGGTTGTCGTCCTGCTTAGCACCAGTAACAGGCAGGTGTTAAATCCCTGCTGCTAACGCGCCTTTTTGGATCGCTTCGCCGATCTCGCTGGTCGTTGAGAATATCGCGAAGTGGTGTTTTCGCACGGGAACGCCTACTCTGCATATCATTAGCGTTAGTTGTCGCTCTCATCCGTGGCAATGTTTTTTGCGGCAGCTATAGCTGGAAAACTGGCGATATCAGCAGTTTGCACCAGCTTGAGAATGGGGCAAAAAATCTGTTGCCACTTTTGTGGCGCTAAAGTGCTGATAAATCGGCGATAAGTCCTTGAGAATATGCCCCATAGTTGTTGCCTGTAATTCCTCCACTTTTCTCCTGCAGCCTAACGCTGCTTTTGAGACTTACCAGATGCGCAGAATTACCTTGATTCATCCCAGGATTATTTCTTCCTTTCTCGGTAATACCAATGAGGCATATATAATAGTGCATTAAATGAATTACAGTACATTTTATTTTTGCTTTGCACCAGTACAGCCACCAACATAATAGGGGTTGCAGTCCTCAAACACTGTTGTAAGGGGTGTTTCCTCATTTTCAATGTAGCATTCTTCACACCAACAAGTAAAGGCTTGAGGCCCTTGTCAATGGCCTAATAAACAATGTTCATCAAGAGCAGTGCCCTCGTCAAAGGCAGGTCTTACCTGAGCACCCACACTTTTATATGGAGCCTGCGACAGTGTATGCGCTGCTTGTGCTCTCACTTGCGAGACACTATTGTTTACAATAAAGGGCTGGAAGCCCGCCCATTGATTACCATTCGTGGGCTTCGGTGTCACTCTTTTTTGCAGCCTCCTAATTGGCCAGTGCATGCCAAGCGACACTTCCATTCCGTTCTCTGGAGCATGGGCCAAGCATGGATTGATACACCTTAATCAGTGCCTGTATGCTGTCAAATAGGGATTGAGGTATTATTTCGTCTTACCTCCCTCCCACTGCTGCTGCCCTGTCTGTTACGCCCTTTCTCCTCCCTCGGTTTGTTTTCCCTATCGCCCTCCCCAGCTGACCATTATTGCTGCTCTATCCCCCTCCCTCTCCTGTTGCTTCCACCCCCTGCTTCAGTGTCGTAGCAAGGGGGAGGTGGCACGAGTTTTGGGGGCGCGGCCTCCCGTGCTCTTAGCGGCAAACACAGGAATCATCACGAGCACCCCGTCCCGCTCTTCCACGCGGCAAAGGCAGGGACCACCACGGGCGGCAAAGTGTCTAGCTAAGCCACTGCCCTGTTTTTTTTAACATATTGTATAACAAAGAAGGCTGCTGTGCAATATGGCCTTAAAAAAAGCGTTATGGAGCAGTCCGCACTAACTTCATCATATTGTTTTTTTCTTGGCTGTAAACAATGTTGCACGGCAGCTCCGGCTGCTGTAAAAAATGTCATGAAAACATTAACAATACCAATAGATTTCGTACAGGCGAGACCTATTGGCTTTGTCAAAGCTTATTTTTGCTTTTTGAAAAGAGAAATTCCCTTCTTTTCTCAGAGTCCTCTTTACAAGAGCATTCTTACAGTGAAGCTAGAACGGGAACTAACTGCAGTATAAGATTAAGACATTGTACAGAGGAGGAAACAAGATTCCAGGAAAAACAATCTGTTTTAGAGGTATTGAAAACAATCTAGAAGAGTTTATGAAAAAGAATAGATCTTGTAATAAAAACTTTCACTGAAATAGCACAGGAGAATTGAGAGAAGAAAGACGGGGAAGACTGTAGGATGAGAATAAGCATCAGGGGACGTTAAATTAAAAGAGAACAACTTCGTGGCACGCTCAGAGTGAGGAAAATCTATAAGGGATAAGAAATAAGATATAAAATGCAAATCTGAATGAATCCAGAAAGCACACCACAGAGGAAATGGTTTAATGCACTTTTCCAAAATGTGTGGGCCTGGAGCCCAGAAAGCATATCACAGCGATCTTGACACACTAACCCAATCTTAAATCAGAGTGATTACCCACATGGAGTGCATTCAGCTGTAACAATCTGGAAATGCACATCGGTAGAACCCTAATCCTGGTTGCCTGCTACCGAGACACCTGGAACCCAAAATTAATCAAAATCAGAAATGCAGATGACCCAAGTCAGGAATCTTAAAATGATACCCACATCTGTTGAAGAAGTATGTGCCATGTTATTTTGACAAAAGAGCAAACTGCTCAAACCAGGACCATAAAAATAAAAGAGGGAGATGGTCTCCCACATCCAATCACAAGGACTCTATTACTTCCAGTCAATAAAAATAAACATACAGCTATTTTGGAAACATGAACTGCATATGAATTGCATATTTTTAAACCTTATTCTCAGACACTCAGTACTGTTTGGCAGAAGAAGAGGAGTGACTAATTTTTGAAAGGAGCTGAATAAAACGAGATAAAGGGATTTATTTACCTTAACAAAGCGATACACAAATTCCATGCCTAACCCCTTGGCTGCTAGGCCTTTTTCCCCTTGAATGCTAAGCCCTTTTTTTGCTATTTGCGGTACTTCGCGCTTATTCCCTCATAACTTTTTTTTCCAAATAAGATACCCATGCCAAATTTGAGTCAATTTTTTCAGCATCCTGTGGATTCTAAAAGTGGATTTCCCTGGAGGGGACGAAGAAAATAGTCATTTTTACTCCAAAAAGTGCATCAATTAAAAGTTTGCAATGCTAGGATCACAGTCTTTCCAGCTTTCAGGAACAAGCACAGTTGTTTCAAAAAATGCCCCAGAGCATGGCATAGGGGCAGTCTTCTCAAATATCAATGATAAGGGCCTAGACCAACCTGTAGCTTTCATCTCCAGGAGGTTACTTCCCAAAGGAACAGAAGTCGAGTGCTATTGAGAGAGAAGCCTTTGCTCTGGTCTGGGCACTGAAGAAGCTGGGGCCATACTTGTTTGGGACTCACTTCTGGGTTCAGACAGACCACAGGCCCCTCAGGTGGCTCAGCACATGAGTGGTGAGATTCCAAAATTGTTTAGTTGGTCCATCTCCCTACAGGGGATGGACTTTACAGTGGAATACCATTCTGGGTCAGACTACGCCAATGCTGATTGTCTATCCAGGTTCTTTTGCCTTAGTGATGAGAACTCCCAGGAGGCTGGGTAGTTCTCCCTACTTTCAGCTGAGGGGAACTTGTTTTAGACCCGTGTGCCTTAGGATGGTCTTTTCCCAAACGTTTTGCCTACTTACCTCCATTTTTCTGCTGGAATTCGTTTTTATTGGCCTTAGGACTCTGTGCACTATACCACTGCTGACAAGTGCTAAAGCGCTTGTGCTCACTCTCCTGAACATGGTTAAATTGGTTTACACCTGATTGGCATATTTTACTTTAGGTCCCTATTAGAGTGGTATACTGTTAGACCTGGTATCCTTGCTGTGGTTTCCCCTGACGTTTTGCCTTCTGACCTCCTGTTTTTGAGTGTTTTTGATGACTTCGTTTTTATCTGGCTTTAGTAGTTTGGGCACTTTACCACTGCTAACCAGTGCTAAAGTGCATGTGCTCTCTACTTAAAACATGGTAACATTGGTTTATCCACAATTGGCATATTTGATTTACTTATAAGTCTCCAGTAAAGTGCACTACATGTGCCCAGGGCCTGGAAATCAAATTCTACTAGTGAGCATGCAGCACTGAGTGTTCCACCCACTTAAGTAGTCCTTTAAACATGTCTCAGGCCTACCACTGCAGAGCCTGTGGGTGCAGTTTAAACTGCCATGTCGACTTGGCAAGTTAACCTTCTTGCCAGTCCCAAACCTTCCTTATTATTAGATATAGGTCACCCCTAAGGTGGGCCCGAGACAGCCCATGGGCAGGGTGCAGTGTATTTTAAAAGTAGGACATGTACTTTTAAGCTTTACATGTCCTGGTAGTGAAATACTCTTACATTTTGTTTTGCACTACTGCAAGGCCTATCCCTACCATAGGATAACATTGGGATTGCCTTATTACATTCTATACGTGTAATTTACTTTTGGGAAAAGATGGGACCTCCCCAAAATTGGTGTCTCTGGAATCACAATTTAAAAACACAACTCATGGTGAAGTTGGTTTTTAAATTGCAATTCTGAAAATTCCACTTTTAGAAAGTTGACATTTTCTTACTGTAACCATTTGGTACCTTCTACATGTCTCTTAAATACGTGTCTGGGGTGGGTCACAGCTGGCGTCCTGCATTCCCTGTAGACAGACACACACAAAGGAATTGTAGGTGTGACTGAGTGGCAATCTGCATGCTGATGAGCCATCCTGAGCAGGATGGGAGAAAGAATGATTCTTACACCTGAAAATGCTGTGTTCTGTCCCCACACAAAGCCATACCCGCCTGTAGTGAGTGTGGAGCCAGGGCAAGAAAGAAAGGGACTCAATGCACTTCAAAGTATCTCTTTGAAGCCACCCCAATTTCAAAGGCCCAACTGGGTATAAGTACTGGACCTCTGACACCACCAAAGGAGAACACATGTGGAACTGAGGACATTCTCCCAGGAAGAAGGACTGCTGTGCTGCTGGAGGGACTGTCACTTTTATGAACTGCTTTGCTGTGTTGGCCTGCTGCATCTTGCCTGGGAGTGAGAAGAACTGGACCTGCAAATTTACATTCCAGAACCAAAGTATCTCCAAGGGTTTGTTGGCTTGCCTCCTGTGTTCTGAAGTCTCAGGGATAACAAAGATTTCTTTCTTCATCCTGCAACCAGCACCTAGACTCAGTCTGCTTTCAGGGTGCATTCTAATTAAAAGATTGGAATGCACTTTTAAGTTTGACATGTCCAGGTAGCTAAAAACTCCTACATTAGTTTTTCACTACGGTGAGGCCTACCTGCCCCATTGGATAACATTGGGTTGCCTTATTACATTTAATAAGTGTTAACGTTTGCTTGGGACCAGGTAAGCAGTTCGTGTTTGCTATCTATGAAATTCTAATGAAAAATCCTCTAATGGTAAAGTCGGATTTTTAATTAGAATTTTAAAAATGCTGCATTCAGAAAGTTGGCATTTTCCTGGCTTTACCCATTTGGTGCCGGAGCCTCCTCTGTGTCACATGACTGTAGGTGTAACAGACAGTCAGACATTGTGAATTCCTCCCAGTGATGCAATGGGTGTGCCTGAATGGGCCATCTACTGGCAGGATGGGGCAGAGATGGGCACAGCCCCACTTGCAACTAAATAGGCTGTGCTCTGCCTTCACACAAAGGGTTTGTCACTTCCATATTGTCCCTGCAGCCAGCTTGGAGCCAGGGCAGGGGAGTCAAAAACTTCAGAGCACTTCAAAGACAAACCTCTAGAAACTTCTCCTAACTTCAAAGGAGGCACCAGATATAAAAGTAGGGCCCTGGACCCAGTCTGAGTGAGCCCTGAAACACCAAATGGTGTCCTACTAGCGCTGAACCCTTGGCTGTGGTGCTAAAGGTGCCCAGAGAGTGAAAATTCAAAATTTGGGACTTCGAAAGTTTTTGGCTAAGATTCGGCACTGAGAGCCGAGGGAAGATGAGGACCAACTTGCTCGTCGATCCGCTTAAGGTGCATCATCGGTCGACCTGACTTTGCGGCTGCTCCCGCTATGTTCTTCTCTGCAGCAGCAAAGCCTTTTCAGCTGTCATTCCCCAAAGGGGTGCCCGACCTCCTGGAACAGTCTTCTGCCTCATCCCACTAGAGATTTTCGACTTCTAAAAAGGTAACTAAGTCTGAATGTAGTAATCTTCACTGCAACTTTTTCCAGAGGCTCCCCAACAATGGCATTCCCTCTTCTGACTCTGCCTGCAGCCTTGTCCCACTGAAAATTCTTCAAAGTCCATATGTAAGCGTTTACCGTGCCCAATCCATTTCTTGTATCTGGACTGCGCTCCATCTTGGCTGTCCATATTTATCTACTTTGGCCCAGTCTCGCACGACTACATGTCCGCTATTGGCGCTTTCATCTTTTAGGCGTTAGTTTTTACAAAAATTTTTAAAAATCATAAATCTGGTTCTACTGATTGGAGTGTTGTCATTTTGGTGTCGAATAATTTATTAAAATGTACTATGTTTTTATAAATTGGTATGGAATTTTTCTTGTGTTGTGTTAATTTTATTTCTGCTTGTGAGCTGCATAAATACTTTACACATTGCCTCTAAGTTCAGCCTGACTGGTTTTTGTGCCAAGCTTCGCAGGGTTAAGCACAGGTTAATTTAGGTTTTTTTTCTGGTTCACCCTGCCAGGGATTGTTGCTGTTGCTTTACCAGGGCTCACACCTAAGTCAACCAACAACCCAATTTCTCACATAGAACAATAAGGCTGTCAGTCAAAAACAATTCAAAATCCAGGCACCACAACTTGTTCTCTGAAGAGACGGCTTGGTACACCGCAAAAGTAGGAGAACAATTTGCACCACATGCATTGCGAATTTCTTATACCCAGTGCCCTTATGTGCAGCATTGTAAGGCTGTAACCTTTGATCCACTCTGTCTACATCACCCATGTACTTGTTGTAGTCAAAGATACAAGTTGGTTTGTAGATTTAATCGCATAACCCTAAATGGTAACTGTTTACACACTCTGTCTATATGCTGGTGAGCATAAGGACATCACTACGGTAATGGTATTTGTGAGCAAGGAGATCATTGCACCGCACAGCACTGCACTTACCCATGAGAACTGTAATCTGGTGTAAAGATTATCAAAGTATAAATGGTGACCCTGATGAAAAAGATACTGGGCTAAATCCCACACAATGTGTCAGACACTCCCAAAGACCGTGGGAAATCAGGAGGGTTGGTAATGGAATCTTTTCCAGTATACACTCTAAAATATAAGTCTAGCCAGTGCTATATACAGCTTATAACTATACCGGGCCCTTTTGCTCAGTAGATACTGTCTAAATATCAGCCATATATTTTTTTAACACAGCGGGTAAAATCCCAGTTTTAGGTCACACACTAGTCTGTCTTTTTCAAGTGTCGATGGCATTGGTCGTCCAATTGTTTTATTGGCAGTGGGAGACCTTCTCACCACCAGTATGTGCCTCCTGTATTGCGCCTCTTTCCTTTAAAATATCCTGTGTCCAGATTAGTAATGCCCATATATCTTCTCAGTTCCCCAGGTTCACCCTTGTCCTGATGAGACCCCGATATCTGAGAAAGGGTTGAAACGCCGTCGACACTTAAAAAAGATAGACCGGTGTGTGGACTAACCCTGGGATTTTACCCCCTGTGTTTGAAAAATATATGTAAATGTAATTTGGCTTTCTTATGAAGCAATAACTAATAGACCATATATGCTTATTCTCATTGTCACCTTTTCTGTTTCTTTGATGGTTTTGGTTCTTAACACTTGGGGTTCGTACTCACTACTCACCTGTTGATTTTGTGACTCATGATTGATTTATTAATTTCTGAAAGAATAAACTTCGATTCGGCTGAATCAAATTTACTAGTTTTGGAACACTGGCTCGTGTTTCTTTAAGATCAAATCGGAACAGAATTTCTTTTCTGTAAGAACAAAATTACTGTCATTTATAAGATTACATCTATCCAGGATTTCCTGTACTATCATACTTTGTTCTTAGAAAAGGAGTTCCATGTGAATGCTTGTTACAAGTTATACACATTGTAAGCAGCACGCCCCCATGATGTCAGCCTGCTTTGTATGCGCGCCAACGTCATGGGATCACCATGAGAGGGGCCCTTTATGGCAGAGGCAGGTCTTCTGCTACAAGCCAGGGTGGGGAGAGCAGAAGTGAATTACTCTGGTCCACGCACTAGAGCGATCCCCTAAAGTGGGTGCATGAATTGAGGATGACACGATCTCATCAACAGGACTCAAAAGGTTAAATAAGGACCAAGGAAATTCAAAGCCATCTAAAAGGCCTCATAGGAAAAAGCAGCTAAATGGCATATATCCAGAAACTCGTCCTCTGACTGGCACAACTGGGGGTTCAACACAAACAGGCTGCAAATGTTATTGCTTGTTTTTGTTTTGGCATGAAGAAATTTCTCATATGCCTTCTTGAAGATCCTGCAGAGTATGCACTCTTGCTCGCTGAGGAGACCCTCAGTTTGGATTTCATAAATAAGAAAATTATTAAATGAATCGCAGATATCGATAACGCCATCATCCAGTTCGATTGAGTAAAATTGGTAGACCACGAATATGTCACTAAAGTATTTGGTTGATAATTGGAAATTGCCAACTGGTGCACTGTGAAAAACAGAATATAGACCCTTATAATCATAGGTGTTTTGTGGTTACAAAGCCTGCAGTTCACAAAATTACATGTTTTGTGACAACAAAATACCTTTTTTCCTATTTACAGAAGCTGTTTTATGAGTGGGAAAAGTCTTTCCGACTCTCTAAAGGGCTTCTGCAACCCCCTCTGAACTGCAAATAGGAGGGATCATGAAAGGGGCATCCACCACCTATTTGTGATTCAGAGAGTTACGTATCCAGGGGCGGCTCCTCCACGTGGGCGTCGCCCACAATGGTATACATACCATTTTATGCTTCTGCTTCTCACACTGCGGGAAAGCAGAAGAAGGGTTTGGTTGAGGAATGGCTAGCCCAATGTTGTGGGCGCTGACTGTTTGGTCGGCCCCAGGGCCAACCAAACCAGTCATGCACACTCTCCCGTTTTTTTCCATGTAGGCTGCATGCAGCCTGCATGGAGAAAATGGCCTCCCCATAGAAGCCTGTGCAGTCGGCGTCCTAGCCAATCACAACACTGCCATTGCAGCATTGTGATTAGCTTAGGGGAGGAGAGGGAGGCTCCCTGCTTCTGCTTCTTGTGAGCAAGGAGAGCAGACGCGACGCAGGACTGGAGGAGAAGGTAAGTTTATTTTTATTAAATTAACTCGCCCCCTCCCCGCGTCCCCCCCGCGAGTCATGCCGGCCGCGACTGTAAGTATCAATGTTTTTTACCGCACTTGCGGTCCAAAACAGTTGATCAGATACCAACATCTCAAAGGGGGTGGTATCTGATTCACAATGGGGAAACTGTCGTAGTGGGACATCTATATATCCTCTGAGGAGGTGAGGGCCTGCCTGCAGTCCCCGATGTCTTCCCAAACTGAAAACTTTTTTGGAAAACAAAATGCAGCACCTGTCCCTATAATTATCACAGGCTACTTTTAAAAATATTTCCCAGGTCATGTCTCACATTGAACATACATAAGGGATTGAAAAACTACTTACCTAAACAGCAATAATTTGACAAGTCTCACTTTATGGTCCCTGTGATTGGTTGTAACTACAGTGATGGAGGCCAGCAGACTTCCATTCATTTATTATCATTCCCAAATGTTTTTTTTTTCTTTTTAAAGCAGCTTGTGTCCATTAAGGGAAAAGGTCATGCTTTAAAAAAAATCCCATTTGGAGGACACTGCCGGCTCCACCAGAGGCTTCATGATTCAAAAAAAGGGAAAGATATCCTACGGGGACCGAAGGTGTTACTCTCTTATGTATAATTTGCAACCACAATTGCGGTCACAAACCATTGATACATTTCTCCATAAATCGCCTTTTTGAATAGGAAAAATGCCATTTGCGGTCGTAAACCCTGTGATTTTGCGATTTGCATGCTTTGCGACTGCAAAATACCTGTGAACATCAAGGCCTATATTTTTTGTTCCACATTATCTGATCCTATTTAGGTGAGAGAAGTCAAAGGATCATTTTCACTTAAAAGACTGTAGATGTATCCATGCGGCAGGCACATATGCTATTAAGGTAGCGGTGGTGTCCAGGGAAAAGAGTAATTGGTATTAAGGCAATCTATACAACTCTGAATAATGTTTATTATTTTCCAGTAGTTAAAAAGACAATAAAAAGACAACCTTGGATGTATATTAGCAGAAGAGAGAGCATACTCGCACATTAGAAGATAGTCCTCATTTCAGAAAAGTAAATGAGAGAATGAAAAAAGTTGCAATAACACTACATAACTACTATTTCTGTTTCAGTTTGCAGGAACGCCAGTTACACTTCAACACACAGAATGTGAGTCTAAGAGACAATCAAAAGGTGTATCATTTCAAAAGAAAGTTAGATCAGGTACTGAGGATATTCATCATATTTACCTGTTCTAAGCATAGTTTCTGTACAGGAAGCGATCTCTTCTGTTATGTTATGTTAATAAGCTTTTAAAGCGCACTTCTACCCAAAGGTGCCCTGGCGCTGAGCCGTGCCTCACTGGTTACCAAAAAACAAAATGGCTATTCGGAAAACAGCCAAGTTTTCAGCCCCTCCTGAAGGAGAGGAGCTCGGTATCGTTCCTGAGATGTAATGGTAGGTTGTTCCAGGTTTTAGCAGCACAGCCGATGAAACTTCTGCCACCCCAATTGGCTTTTTTAACTCGTGGGACGGCCACTTGCTTTGCCTCCGCGGATCGCAATGTTCTCCCGGGAACATACCATTGAAGGCGTTTCCTCGGATATTCAGGGCCCCTGCCTGTCAGAGATTTAAAAACAGTGCAAAGTACTTTGAATTGTGCACGCTGTTTCACTGGGAGCCAGTGGAGCTGCCTAAGTTTCTTCCTAACAGAGACAAACCTAGGTGTACCAGTTACCAGCCTGGCTGCCGCATTTTGCACCAGCTGGAGTCTGTTTAGATGTTTCTTGTGAATATTCAGATACAGACTATTACAATACTCCAGCCGAGACAAAATGAGCGCTGTGACTGCCGTCCTAAAACTATCCTCAGGTAAAAAGAATTTTATTTTCCTCAAAACTCTGAGGAGATAAAAGCTTGTTGAAACAACTCCGCTAACCTGTTCCCCAAATGTAAGTTTATTATCCATAATCACCCCTAAATTCTTGGCTTTCCTAGTAGGGGCCGGGGGCATTCCCATTTCTTCAGGCCACCAATCAGGGGTCCAGATATTAGGGTGGTTGCCGAAAATGATGACCTCCGTCTTGCCTGCGTTTAGTTTTAGGCAATTTGAGGACATCCAGCCGGCAATAGCTTTCATGCTTCTTGTACAAAAACTATGCTTTAAGGCATTTCCTATTTTGTATGTGTGCAGTAGAGTGCATTGCACATGCAAAGAGAGAAAAACAAGGAGAAATGAACACATTTCTCCTAGTTATACCTATCCTCAAGGAGGCACAGGATTTTAGCACAAATCCCTGTCTACAATTCTTTGTAGACAACGATTTGCGTCAAAATGAATGGGTGAATGAATGCCCAAGCACCAACCATAAAATGCCCCTTTGATGTAAAGTAATGCAAGGCAGTGCATTGCACAGATTTATGTTATTTTTGGGTACGTTTCAATGCAAATCGCAACACACTTCAATGCAAATCGCAATTCGCTTTGGATTGTAAACCCCACCACTACATTTTGTGTCTGGTTAGCATTAAAAAATTAAAACAAACCTGACGCAAAGTGTTTGCAAATCTGAGCACTTATCTTTAGGTGTCCACTCTGACGAGCAGATATGAGTGCCCCACAGAGTGATGGGTCAGTGTGGCAATATCCAATGTCTCTTTTTTTTCCTTATCCCAGTCCCCTTTCTCCGAGACTATGCTTAACTGACATATTGTTTCTGTGCCCGGTTGACACAGAGAAGTGAGAAAACATTAATTACTCCCATTGGACCTGGGTTACAAGATTATAGCATTCTGACAGCAAGGTGGACTTGCTTTCACAGTTTTTTCCACCAAAATCCAATTCCGCCATAGACAGGATTCAATAAGGAATGATGGTGCCCCTTGTGCAGCCATTCTAATTCACTTTGTCACCAAATTTGTTTTACATAGTATATTTTTATAAAGTTCCAAGATTTCTGCAAGACACCAAAATATTAGCAAAGATGTGCAGTCCAGTTGTGACAGCAAGTTATTTTTTCTGATTGGATCAGAAGGTAAGCCTTCCTGCCCATCACAAACTTCGGTAACCATGGCCACATCGTGCCGACCCCCTTGTAGCTTGCATAGCAGTGCGTTTTCCAGCCTCACGCCATTCCTAACCCCAATTCCTCTCCTCTCTAATCTTTTATGCACATAATGTGAAATAAACCAACCAAAAACCATTATGCTCTGAAGAAAATGGTGTAAAATTACTGAGTGAAATTAACATTTACATTGAAATTAAGAGAGGGAAATCTACTCAAAATTGAAACATATATGTGTGGAATTTCGTAGACTCAGGAAATAATACCCTGCGTTTTCTTGTTTTCTTGGCAAGAGATTGGTCTCTGTGCATACCTACTCCTTCCATACATTTATCAACTCAAGGTCTTTATTGAAGGCACTAAAGAGAGCCAGACCGCTTCTTGATGTATGCATCAAGTTGCTCGTGCAAGCATTTTGTACAAATCAGGGCTGGCTTTAGCGCTAGTGGCGCATGGTGCGAGAGATTTTGGCGCACCCCATGACCTTATTTTCCACAGATTACCTCACTACCACACTCTAACAATGTCCCTCATCCCTCCATACCCCCTCTATCACCTGCATTTTATTTGATTTGTTGCACTACTTATTCCATTGTAAGGTGTCAGTACACTTTACATCACACACACATTAAACAGAGACTATTAATCCTATGTGTGTAAATCAGTCTGTAGGAAATGTTACATAAGGCAATGAGGATTAAAAGATGTAGGAATCACATGTCGTCCACACCAATAGGCAGTATATTTTAAGAATGGTGTTTGGTCTGCACAAACTCAGGATTTAAAATGTACCAGAGTGGTTGGGGTTAGCTTTACTAACAATAATTTATTTCTACCCAAAGGAACCTTTTTTAGCAACATTAGTATAATGAAAGACTAGGGAAAAAAATATATCGTTCTAACCCATACCCAGGGCCTGCCTTTAGCATGTGCAAGCTGGGACCACACGCAGGGCGCAGACCTTTAGAGGGGTGCAGGAGCTGCCTGCAGCCTTCTTCCGATGTGGCTTCAATAAATAGTGCATTTAAACACCGTTTCTGGAGGCTGCTGGTGCAAGTTTCTGTATTTTGATTAAATTCCTACACATGCCTCTCCTTTCTGTTGCCCCCTCACCTTACCTCTGCCACGCCCATTTTTTCCAACTCAAAGACAGCTAAAAAGGGGGGTGCCACATTTGGTTTTGCCCAGGGCACTCTCTGAGCAGAGGCCAGCTCTGCCTTTACCATGCACTTTGCATGCAGCTATTTGATGATAGTTCATAGGTGACAGTGCTATATTAGGATTATAACTTATGAACTGCAAGCAACAAAAGGATCTCTGTGACAAAAGTAGTAACCTACAGAGCTATCTACATAAAAGACAGTTCTTTGATTGGAGTAGGCATGTTAAGCCTCTGCGCGGTGCAGAGCAGGAATATCGACGTATAAATATCGAGGAACATAAATATCGCTGCAGAAATATCGTGGGGAAGAAATATCGACAACAGAAATATCGTGGACAAGAATATCGACTACAAAAATATCGACGTATTAAATATCGTTTACAAAAATATAGTTGACAAAAATATCGAATTATTAATAATGTTATGTATTTTAGTGTTTTTATTGAGAATTGTTTGTCATTTTATTATATGTTTGAAAATTTTAGTAGTTATTAATTTATTTTAAGTTTAATTTTGTGTTTTTAGTTCAGTAGCGGGTTGTGGGTTTATAGGGGAATAGGGTGGGAAGTAATTTAATTATATTAAATTTATTGAATAATTAATGTGTTAATTGATTAATTAATAATAGTTTAATAATTAGTTGTTAATTAATTTCAATTAATCAATTAATAATTAATTATTTTAATTGTTTAATTGATTTTAGGTGTGTGTTGTGGTGTTTATATGTGTACATGGTGTGAAGGGTGGTAAGTAATTTATTTTTTCTTGATTAATTATTAAATATTTATAAATTAATTTCCATTAATTAATTAGTAATTATTAATTGTAATTGCGTAATTAATTTTAGGTGTGTGTTGTGGATATTATAGTGTTAATTAATGTGTAATTAATGATTTTTTATTATCTTTGTTAATAATAATATATGTAATTTTATATATAAATTATGTTAATATTGGAAATTAAATTTAATAAAAATGTTGATGTTTTTGATTTTTATTGTTGTGGGATCCAGCACTTTCCCTACTGTTGCACTCACTGGAGTGGGAATAGTAATTTTTACCCCTACGCTATCCAGTGCCTTCCCTACTGTTGCACTCACTGGAGTGGGGATAGTAATTTTTACCCCTACGCTATCCAGCGCTTTCCCTACTGTTGCACTCACTGGAGTGGGAATAGTAATTTTTACCCCTACGCTATCCAGCGCTTTCCCTACTGTTGCACTCACTGGAGTGGGAATGGTAATGTTTACCCCTACGCTATCCAGCTTTTTCCCTACTGTTGCACTCACTGGAGTGGGAATAGTAATTTTTACTCCTACGCTATCCAACGCATTCCCTACTGTTGCACTCACTGGAGTGGGAATAGTAATTTTTACCCCTACGCTATCCAGCGCTTTCCCTACTGTTGCACTCACTGGAGTGGGAATACTAATTTTTACCCCTACGCTATCCAGCGCTTTCCCTACTGTTGCACTCACTGGAGTGGAAATAGTAATTTTTACCCCTACGCTATCCAACGCTTTCCCTACTGTTGCACTCTCTGGAATGGGAATAGTAATTTTTACCCCCTCACTATCCAACGTTTCCACTATTATTGTGTTTATTTTGTTATTAAATGTATGGTTTTTTTTTTTTACTAGTTTAATGTGCTAATTAAATATAGAATATTTTATTTAATTTTAAATTATTTATATATGTGTATATTTTATTTTTATATAATTTAAAAAATTTATAAATTAAATAAAGATAATAGTTAATAAAATGTATTTAAGTAAATATATGTATATGTACACATTTTTTTGTGTTTATATTTAGTAAATTAAGTTTATTAGTTATAATTAGTTAAAATATATATTTCATTTAATTTATTTTGTTAATAATATTAATATCATTTAATTAATTTTATTTAAGTTATGTAATTTTTTAAGTCGATATTTTTTACTTCTATATTTTTTACATCGATATTTTTGTGTCGATATTATTGTACTTACCTGTTTATGTATAGGAAGTCGATATTTTTGTTATCGATATTTTCACATCGATATTTTTTTCATCGATATTTTTAACAGCGATATTTTAACATGGAACCCTCTGCGCTACTTTAGGATGAGTCAAAATCGCCACTAGACAAAACTCTGATCTCTCTCCAACAGAACATTAGTCACCAGAGTTATCTTGATATTTTAATTGTTGCCTGAAAGCTGCTGGATACAGGAACTCTGCAGCAGGTGCTTTTAGACTCCTAGGTTATTTCTAAACGCAGCACCCACTGAGGTCAGCGCCAGGTGCGGCTGCACTGGTCGCACCACCCTAGAGCCGGCCCTGGCACAAATAATGGATTCAGCCTGTGGAAAGGAGACCTTGCTCAGGTCCATGTTTGACTGCGATGACCTTCGAGGATTGAAAGCCCTTTAATTTGTTTCCATTCTCAATCATTTTAACAGTAACCACCATGGGTATTCATTCTTGCAGCTGCATCAAAACAGAAAATAGATAAGAGACTTTTCCTGATTTTTCATGCCTTTTTCCCTTTTTTTTTTTAATATCCTTCATTTCAAATGTACTATTTGAAAACGCATTGACAATCACAACAATCACATCCTTTCAATATATTAGACAAATAATGAAATTCGGTCAAGTATCAAAGGCAAACAGTAAATGGCCACAAACCTTTAAATAGATTATGTAATATCTTGCACATCTGAGTGATGTTAGCGGTCTCCAAAATATCACTTTAGTTTCCATCCTGAATGTGACAGTCTGTATTTGTTCTGTATGTACTTGTTAATTAAATGGGCCCATGTAACGCCCTAAGTCGATCCTGGCTCTGTGCCTAACAGTACTTTGCATGCTGCATCTTTTGAGCCCATACTTACTTAAAAGGAAAATTATGAGGCACAATTGTGATAACATTTTTCTGGAGTCATTAGTTAGTCAGGGGTTACTGAGTCTCAATAGTGATAATTGAGGGCACTTATCACTAATGTCCTGGGGCCAAATTTCTGTTGAACCCAAGTTGAGAGATCAGATTCTGAGATTCATATAGAGAGCAGCAACATCATCTTGGAAACTCAGGGCCAAATTTATCATAGTGTTGCGTCACCCTTGCGCCATGCAAAGATGTGCAGGGAGACCCAACACTAAAGAAAGATTTATCAAGCCACAGAAGGCCACCTTGCATGGCTCCGAGTGGCTTGATAAATCTAGAGCTCAAGCAACGCGAGGCCACCTTGGGTGGCCTTGAGTAGCTTCATAAATCTAGAGTAACACAACGCAGCACAAATCACTGCATTGCATTACTCTACCCCGGGAGGCGTTCTATGTGTGGAGCGTGGGTGTTCTCACACATCCACCTATGGATTTTGGCACATTACCAGATTTACCATTACTGATAAAACTGGGAATGTGTCAAATTTCTATTCCTCCCCAGGTGAGGCATATCTTTATTTCTCCTAGTTTTTTTTTCTCTTCCTAGGTGTGCTGCATTCTGAAGAACACATTGAAAGAGGAAAATGCATCAGAGGATTTTTTTTCCAGGAAGGTGTCCCTTCCTGCACACAAACAATCCTGTTTATAGGGTGGGTGGGGGGGGGTAATGGGTCCGGAGCCTCAGCGAACCTATAATAATAGAGCTGATCTGGTGGAGTTCACTCGTTCGTGATAATGAGAAACCCTTTCCACATTACTGTTATGGAACTTGTTGAAGTAAGCTGAGGTAAGCTGCGTTTCAGGCACGCAGGCAAAACCTGATATCTTGTCACAAAATGTTGATATTGAATTTTTACCCCATCTCACTCGATTTACGTAAACCCTCACACCCATCCCTATAGATTCCTAAGGCCGTTTCACATCACGACATATGAGAGCACCAACACAGGCCTACGGATATTGTTCTCATCACGGGATTTTAATAATCCCTAGAACCCCGGGCCGGTCTTACCAAGATATACCATATAAGACTAATACACCGGTCCCAGTTTATACTGTATTATTTTGCTCTATGCATGCCAACTTACTGCTGTTAAAAAAAATATTCTTCCAACCACCGCCTCCATCCTTGAACCTCTGACCCTTGTGTACTGGACCTCGTATGTATCATGTTATCTAACATTTCATTGATGTCATATGATAATTGTGTCTATGCATGTGCATGATCATTTGACCTGTCTTTTGACTTATTTACAATGTCTTGTCTATTAACTTACCCCCAATTCATGTCAATTTGTTCTGCAAATGTACGCGCCCTTTCTCCCAACCTCCCCTCTGTCAACCACTCTTCGTTACTTTTAAATTACCTCTCTGTCATGTCTCCGGTCATGCCGGCTTATGCCACATCCATTGCATATATTCACGATGCCATATAAATTAATACCGTATTTGTAATGCATAATTTCCGGCCCTCTCTGATACTCTTCTTCCTATCCCCGGACGCATTTCTCTTTCAGCACTTTCTACTCCTCCCTTTTCTCTCTCATACGGTTAACTTCCCACCTTTCCTTTTCTTTCTTTCCTTTTCCTCTTCGCTTTCTATCTCTCTACCAATCTCTCACATACCACCCAACCGGGTTGGATCCACTCACATACTTCTCACCCCTTCACTTTCTATACTGTTAATTTTTCATGTTGTGTTGAATCACTATGTACGTGCTACCCTGTATGGCCCTGAGGAACCCCCAGGCCAGATGGCCGATGTAAGGGGGCGAAACACGTGTTGGCTATAAATGTTCTCCTTTGGTTAAGAAGCATCACGAAATAAATTGGAATTGATTTCAGCAAAAAGCGATTTGCTTAACTCGTTCTGATACTTCAAAAAGTACAAAAACAATTCTGGCTACAACGCAGGCACCCTTGCACCATGATGCAAGGGTGCCTGCATTAGCCCAAGGCAGCACATTATGCACCAGCACAAGGAAAGGACAGGAATTCACTGTATAATGTTAAATACAGCACATCCCTGCCCTTTCCCTTTCACGCAGCGCAGCAAGGTGGCTTTCTGTGTTGCATTGCGTGAAAGTTTGATAAATCTGGGTCTCAGTGGCTTCTAGATTTCTAAAAAGTGAGAGACAGCTGTTTGCTGCAAGGAGCTCATGAATGGTCTGGTTGCTCATGAATGCTAGATGGTTTTGTGAATTATTTGAGTTATTTGGTATGCTAGTATCTTGTTCAGTTGTTATACTAGATTTTTATGTAGAAAGGGAGTGAACTGTTCAAGTCTTGAGTGTGTAATTACTATTGCACCTGGAAGCATGATGTAAATACCTCCATTTTTCCTCGGGAAAGAGAACTGCTTCTGCCTTCAAAGAAATGGAAGAAACTGTCTGATTTTAATCTGATTCCCATAGATTTGTGCTAGGTTTTCAGTGGCAAGAAAACAAAGGGGTTTATAACATTTTTTACGTATATTTATGAGCATTCCAGAAGTCATCAGAGGTGAATCAGAGGGAATGGCAAAGATGTTTACTCCAAGAATGTGGATGCTGGAGGCACAAGTTGTGTTCTTTGTAAGACAGCAGGGAAACAAAGAAACAGTAGGATAGTGCAGTTTTAAAGGGTTTAGGTCCGACTTGTGATTTTCTTGCTCTTGAAGACTCTTTGATTTGTGAAAGCTGGTGAGGTGACAAAGTAATACACACAAACAGAGGTTGAAATAAAAAATCAATATCTCAGGAAAGTCACTGCGATAGCAGAATGGATGGAATACGTGGCATTTTGTTTCAGGAAACCAAGTAAACATGGGCATAAAGATGTTATTTTATTGTATGTCATATTTTATTTACAGAGGGCAACATTCGCTGAGATATCTTTGTGTTACCAAAAACACAACTGCTAATAAAATCAAATACCTATTTGGGAGGGCAGAACATAAAATGTCAGAGCACTGCGGGGAGAGGAAGACAAAGAGAGAAATTACTAGTTAAAAAGTCAGGTAAGGTTAGTAGGTTCGGATCCAAGCGCAGGACAGTGGGCAAGGTGTTCAGGCCTTGGTTGCTGCCAAAGGAAAAGCTCTGTCACCAAAGGTGATGATTTTTGGTTTTTGAGCATCTGGTAGGGAGAGATGTGCAGAGTGGAAAAGTTGTGGTGGTGCGGGAAGTCTGAATATGGCTACGAGGAAGTCTGGGGGTGATTTATAGATTGTCAGCGATTTCTAGAGAACTTTGGGTCGCACTGGCAAGCAGTCGAGAGCCCCGAGGTTTGGCCTGATAAGGTCTCTGCAGGTGCATTCAGAGATGAGGCGAGAAGCAGCATTTTGGACCAGGTGAAGTCTCTTCAGAAGTGTGACAGGAGAACCTAAATAAATTCAACTGCTCTAATTCAGCCTATATCACAGTAAACCATTTACTACTTGGCAAGGTGGTCAGAGTAAACTAATGGCTTTATTTTTTTCAACTTTTTTTGTTCTGGAGAAAGCAAAAGCTTGAGACATTAGCTACCTATCTGTGTAAAGAGAGGCTGGCATCTATATAGGTACTGGGATTACACACCGCTTTCGATTGTTCTTTGTGGGGCGTTGGGGTAGAAGTACTGCCTGCCTGTCCCTAAATTTTCATTCCACAGAGAAAGGTTGTTTGTGACGATCGGAATGTCTGTTTTGGTAGAGCTCAGTTCCTAAAGTGGGTGTATCTCCACCACCGGTTGATATTTAGGGCGAAAAACAGGGTGGGTGTATTCAGGGATTCAGGTGAGAGACCGAAAATGAGTTGGGGTCCACATATATAAAACTGTGGCTGGACTTGCTGGAGCTGCTGTTTATTAGTGTTCATTAAAACCAAGGACGTGAGACAAGGTCAATGACACTCAAAAGAGTATGGGTATGAATGGAGTTACAGTAAGGTGACGTATTACAGTTATGGGAAGGCTGTGCATTTATCAACAGGCTTACAAGGCTGTTGGGAACTCTGCATGTCCTAAATGTGGGGAAAAGGTGTCGTCCGCTAGACTATGTAAAGACGCCGTAGTATATTTGGTGGAATAAATAGCAGAAGACCCAGAAATATTTTTTTTACTACAGGTGTCATTTAGTGGTGAGGAATAGCAGGAGAAGGTAAACATGCCAAAATGTTAAGTAGTATTGGATAGATGAAATATTGGGATGCTGGCAAATTCCAGACCACTGTAGACTCTTATAGGGGATGAAAGTTTTGAAGAGATTTTTAGTGATGACAAACATCAGAAGAAGTTAATATATTTTTAAGCATATGGAAAAATGAAAATAGACCTATAAGTTAAGGTCAGAGGGAGACTTCATTTGAAGGGCAGGTGTAGAGGCTTTGCAATGTTTTTGTGGTGAAGAAGCAGATGATCTGAAGGAGTGGAGACACAATATGTGACACAAATTGGATCACAGTTATTCAGAGTGTGTGAAATCAGTGACCGGATCAAAGCTGTGAAGGAATTCTCTCCAGAAATGTCCAAATGTGTTTACCACTAGGTTTGAGCATTTTGTGTCTTGAAAGAGAGTGATTTTGCTGGCAGAAAGTGAATCATACACCACGTTTGATGATTGGACCTTTGCAGAAGGAACTGGAGAGGGTGATGAAATAAGGATCATTTAAAGGATAGAATCATCTAGGTGATTGATGCACACAGTTTAGACAGGAATCCTCTGTCAAATATCTTTGGGCATAATAAACTCTTTTGGAGAAGGGAAATGTGGATACTGTCATTGATATGACCAGGTGGGAACACATAACACATAAGGCTTTCACGATTTTGTTGAGATTTTGCTGCCTGTCGTCATGCAATGTGTCAAGTCTTGACCGGTTTGTGGCAGGTAATTTTTTTCCAGCACGACATAAAGGTTTATAGAGTGAATGCCAAGGAGCATGATGACGTTTTGTATCAAGTGTTGTGAAGGCAGGAAGAAGATGGGTTGACAGTGAACACAGCGAAATGCCTGATCTTAATAGGTTTAGAAACTTATCTGGGAACAAACATATGGAGTGACCGGATAAAGCCAACGGTGTATTTTGTAGAGGCTGTGGAAGAATGCCCTATCTGCAGGAGATAAGGGACAACTAATATCCATTCGTGGATTAGCTGAATACTGTTCAAAGTCTGCTAAAGATTTTGCAGGAAAATTTCGGCCTGCTGAGGACATGGTAAAGAAAAATGTACTTGCCATAGTACAGGCAAAGTAAGAATATTGCAATGGATGACAAATCTCAGGGAGCACAACTTCAGGGAGAAATACTTGCCAGGCCTTAGGAACAGGGCCGCTAGTTTTCTGTTTAGACTACCATAGAGAAAAGAAGAAAAATACTTTCTGAAAAAAGGAAGCTGATTTGGATCAAACTGTAGGGACTGATGAGGCTAAAATTAGATTGAACAAAAAGTTGTGCAATTGCAGCAAAATAAGGAAAGTTTTCTACGATGGTTGTAACATTTTGTGTTGTTGAGGAAGTGTTGAGCACAGGTAAAGTGTGTGTGTGGAAAGGAGGTCTTTTGGCATCCTCAGACGCTCTCCCAGAAAATGGACAAAGGTTTGCCAAACATATTGTTGGCCTGGTATGGAGGCCCAAATGCAAAAATAAATAAGAAATTATATGAGGTGCTAAAGCATGGGCGACAAGGTAAGGGTAACCATAAACTCCTCTTGTCTCTTGGGGAAAATCCGGTAACTAGTCACAATATCGAAAAAAAAATATCGACTGGACAGAATATCGAGTTTTTTATATAGAATGGACAGAATATCGAATTGCAAAAATATAGTGGTGCAGAATATCGAAAAGCAGGTAAGAAATATCGAGTTCCACAATATCGAAGTTAGTAATATCGACAGTCATAATATAGTTGTTAAAAATATCGAATTTGTTTTAGTGTTTTAAGTGTTAGTATATGTGTTAAAAGTATGTATTATTTTTGTAATGTATGTTAGAATTTTGTAAAAGTAATGAATTTTATGTTAATTAATTTTTTTGTAATTTAATTCCGTAGCGGGTTGTGGGTTTATAGGGGAATAGGGTGGGAAGTAATTTAATTATAATATATATTTTTAGCATTATTTAGAATTAATTAATTATATGTTAAAAAGTTTTTGCGTAATTTAATTCTAAAGCGGGTTTATAGGGGAATAGGTTGGGAAGTAATTTAATTGAAAATAATTAATTATTTATTTTATTACTTAATACATTAATATTTAATAATTTAGATTGTTAATTAAGTTAATTAATGTATTATTGATTAATTATTAATTTATTAATAACAATTAATACTTAATTGGTAATTATGTTAATTGTGTAACTTTTTTTTAGTAATTAGTAATTAATTAGATATTAATTATTAACAATTAATTTGTAAATATGTTAATTAATTATATTGTTAATTGTAATTAGTTAGTTAATTAATTGTTAATTAATTATGTTAATTTATTAATATGTTACAATATTGTAGGTGATGTTTATAGGGGAAAATGGTGGGAGATAAATTAATTTTTACTAAATAATTAATTGTTAATTAATGTTAATTATATTGTAGGAGTGGGTATACTAAATAATTCCCCTACGCTATCCAACGCTTTCCCTACTGTTGCACTCACTGGAGTGGGAATAGTAATTGTTACCCTCCCGCTATCCAACGCTTTCCCTACTGTTGCACTCACTGGAGTGGGAATAGTAATTTTTACCCTCCCGCTATCCAACGTTTTCCCTACTGTTGCACTCAATGGAGTGGGAATAGTAATTTTTACTCTCCCGCTATCCAACACTTCCCCTACTGTTGCACTCATTGGAGTGGGAATAGTACATTTTACCCTCCCGCTATCCAACGCTTTCCCTACTGTTGCACTCACTGGAGTGGGAATAGTAATTTTTACCGTCCCGCTATCCAACGCTTTCCCTACTGTTGCACTCACTGGAGTGGGAATAGTAATTTTTACCTACCCGCTATCCAACGCTTTCCCTACTGTTGCACTCACTGGAGTGGGAATAGTAATTTTTACCCTCCCGCTATCCAACGTTTTCCCAACTGTTGCACTCACTGGAGTGGGAATAGTAATTTTTACCCTCCCGCTATCCAACGCTTTCCCTACTGTTGCACTCACTGGAGTGGGAATAGTACATTTTACCCTCCCGCTATCCTACGCTAAAAATATTGAATATTTTTAAGTTAATATATATATGTATTAAAAAATAAAAATGCATGTTTATTTTTTTTTAACTTACATTAATTATTTATTAATTTTAATGTTATTTAAGTATTTTTAAGTATGATTTGGTTAATTATATTTATTATTTCATTAATTTTACATTACTTTTAAGACATTTAAAAAATTCGATATTTTAACAAACTATATTATTTACAACGATATTTTGGATTTGATATTTTTGTACTTACCTGTTTGTAGATAGGAATTCGATATTCTGGTAGTCGATATTTTGTCACCGATATTTTTGTAGGTCGATATTTAGCTCCTCGATATTCTGTCAGTGATTCGGAAATCCAACCAGGTTTTGGGTGAAGGTGATCTGCATATTGTGGGGCCAATCAATATGGCACTATTGGGTGATTGGTGCATCCTATTGTTAGTCGACTACTACTTTAAGTGGGGGGGTCAAAATTTGTCAGTACAGTAAATATAATAATAGTTCTTGAGTTTTTCAGAAGTGTATTTGCTAGTAAATGGCTAGCAAAAAGATAATCACTGAATGTGGGGTCCAGTTTGTGTGTCATGATGTGAGGAGATTTTTGCCATACCTGGCTGAGTTTGTATATTTATGAACTGTGGTATATCTTCTGCGCCTGAATGGAGTGTCAAGGTCTTGAGAGTCAGTCAACAGGATCATCCAGGAAAGTGTGATGATGGTGTTTTCGAATGGGATTGTGCCAAAGATCGGTATGGTGGGTATTTTTATTTTACAAACTGTTACGCCAAAAGACCTTTAGGAATCATTCATATGTACACCATTAGTATAAAATAATAATTAATGACTATCTAGATCACGAGACAATGGGGCATTTTGGTCAGGGCAACGTGTGCAAGTAACTGAACAGAACAATGGGCTAGAGATGTACGAAAGCTAGGAACAGCAACTTCCTAATTGTGATTTCCTGCGAGTCGCAATTAGGAAATCGCTATTCCTAATATTTGAAACTCTTTTGAGCTTCATTTGCAATTTGTAGTGGGTCATAAATAGACCTACCTCATGAATATTAATAATGTAGGTTGCAATTTGCGACCTATTAGGAATCATAGCAATTACAGGGATAGTGGCCAGCTGAGGTTAGCAGACCACTATGTCTGTGATTTCTTTTAAATAAAGCAATTTTTTTTTTAAACACAGCCTGTTTTTCTTAGAGGAAAACAGGATGTGGTTAAAATGAAACAAGAAAACTTGAAAGTTTCATTTTTTAAGAGTAGGCAGTGGTCCGTGGGACAACTAACTGCTCTTAAAAAATATTTTTTCAACCAATCTCAAATGGGAAGGGTCCCTTGGGAAACCTTTCCCATTTGCGAATGGGTAATCATCAACTTTGAATTGGCAGTAAAGTGCAAATGTTTTGCGACCACATTTTGGTACCACTGCAAATCAGTGTTTGGAAGCGATGCTTTAAAAATGCCTCTTCCAAATACCGATTCACAAACCCAAATTGTGATTTCTGCGAATCGGGTTGTTTGCAATCACAAAAAGGCTTTGTACATTTAGCCCAATGGTATGGAGGACACCAGTTTTGAGTAAGAATCTTTCTGATGCAGCAGAAGGGGTAAAGTCCATGAACTTGAGAGTTAAGACTGCAGCCTAAGTAAGGCTGTTTTTTTCAAATCAAACTTTGTAGTGACACTGAAAGGGGAGAATATGATAAACAGTATACTCAGTTTTGATGTATTTTCAGCTTGAGGGTCATGAGAGAAATGTTTTTTCTCCAGAGGAAGGGAAGCTAAGATTCCCAAAAAGCATTGAGTGAAAAGTGGTTTAAGTTGATGATCAACAAAACTAATTGCAAATCTTGCTTTTGAAAACATATAACAATACGTTGTTAAAAAGTATTAAATTAGCTGAAATGTTAAAAAACTTCATAAAGAATGTCTGCCCTCTGTAAATGGTTCAGAATAACATAATTGAAATTATTATAATTTTTATGGTCTGGCTTGACAACACAGCTGTTGCCAGACAATGATTTGAGCATCTTTAGAGAGGGGCTTTGACTCCATCCATATGTAGCCAGGAGTACATGTTTTGATTGGGCAGAAGTTTTGTGCTTCCACAAAAATATGCTTGCCTTTCACACAGCTGTGATCATTTTATTTATTCAGCTGCCTGAGTTTGAACTTTCAGGGGGAACACCTATGACATCTGAATGCTATTGAACTGTCCTAGATAACTAGATACTTTATCTTGTTTTTCTCTGGCATATGGGAGGGCATTCATTAACTTACATGGATTTTTCGGTCAGGCTTGACAGTGCATTCATAAGACAAACTTTTTGGCATTGCTAATAGTTGTTATATGGCTTCAAAAAGTAAAAAGCACACTAATAAACTAGAGGAACCTATAGTGAAACAGGAGTGAAAGAATTCATTATATATATTTTTCACTGAAAAAAACAAAGGCTAAAGTAATGTTACAGTTAGGTGAAATGTTCAATAACAACGTAAAATTTTAAACTAAACAAACCCACAGAAATTCACCACTTATTGTTATCTGAAGTAACTATAACTCGTGCCATAAGGCAACTATAACTCGCGTCTCCGCCATGCACAGTTTTATCATCCATAATTTCTTTGCAAATGTTGCAGTGATATTATCAATGATGTCATAGAGGATGTCATGAGTGTTGTAATATGTGGGTAAATTAGCAGTGCATGACCTATAGTTAGGTCAGCATTTCCATAAGACATTGCATTTTTGTATTGTTAATAACTTTGGCACCGTTTGACGAATCTCCACGAAACTTTTCAAAACAGTGCTCTGTTTTGCCTAGTTTGTGCATGGAAAGTTGTGGCGTGATCCATGAAGCAGGAGGAAGAAGCGGGTCCTAAATGCAAAACCCCCACGCTTTTTCCATAGACTTCTTTAAGCAGGGCAACAGCAAAAACTGCTGAACTTAATTAAAACAAATTTGGCAGGAAGCTAGCAACTGCTCCGCAGATTGTGCTTTTTGTGATTTGGTGTAAATCCATTCAGTAGTTTTTTAGAAATTAATGGTCAAATATATTTGTATATCTGGAAGGTTGGGTCAGCGAGAGGCTCGAGACTCGAGACTCTCGCGAGAGTGCCAATTCAAAAATAGAGTGTTTGGATTGGCACACGGATCTTTATTTCCCTGGGGCTAATTCACTCCTGCGAGAGTCAGACTCCCGTAGGAGCAAGCACTCTGATTTGCTGGCAGCAACATGAGAAACATGTTGCTCTCAGCCATTACAGCACTTGGGGGCTTAGTCCCCTGTCCTGAAGTCTGGAAAAAACCCAGATATAAGGGGGCAGAGCAGGGATACCCAGAGGGACCCCCCGTACCAAAATTGAAAAGAAAAACAGCACTTTTTGCAGCAATCTGAAGTCCATGCGCGGTGGGGGGTGGCTTTACATATGGTGATAAAATATTGCTTTACCTTAAAAAAAGAAATTAGAACTTCACTGAAAAAAATAAAAAGGTTAAAGTAATGCTGTAGTTAGGTGTGATAAAAAGATCTGTTTTTGTTTAAAAAACTATACAAACTCACGAAAAAATGGTTAAAGTAATGTTATAGTTAGGTTAATATGTCAGTGACAACATTAGCGTTTTGAACTAAAAAAAATACAGAAATTCACCAGTTATAGTTAGCAGAGCAAACTATAACTTGCGCTTCCACCATGCACTGCTTATGACCTCACATAATATATCATTCATGACATTTTCTATGACATAATTTATGACGTCACGGATGAGATCTCAAATGACATCATTCATGACATCACTGAGGAAATCATCCAAGCTTCTTTTCAAAACATTACTCTATAAGCTAGTATGGCATTAGAGGCTTGAAAGTAGGTACAAAATAGCTCTGAATAATATGAAGCATCATGAATGTCATCACAGATACAACTCCCTTAGGTGTGGCAAGAATGTGTTATGTGCAACATTGACCCCATATCATACACTTCATGGGTAGCCTAGTTCACATTATTAATCAAACCCAGATATATGGGACACCCTCATTGCACAAGGTGTTCAATATGTATACACTGTTCAGAGAAAGCCAAGTCACTCAAGATACTCAACGTCTTTTCCAAAAGTAATGGCCTATTGCAGACAGCTTTTATCTGTATCAGTCACTGAACCTACATTGAGAAATGAAGTTGATATTAGTAGAACAGTGGGTACTATAAACAATGTTTACTCTATAGAGAGAGTTTACTCTGTACCACACTGTTTGCAGATAGTGAAACTCTCATGATAAATGCACCACAGAGCCTTAAAAACTATCTACTAAGAACAGTGTACTCGCTATCCAACACATGTCAAAAAAGACACTATTCGCTTAAAATAACCAAGGTCTGAAGGTGTTAAAGATAATACTACCTGCAGTGTTCATACTGTGGTAAAAACTTTACAGATAGCCCATCTTCTAAAGCAAAAGAAGAACATGTACATAAGTTTGTACCTGGTGCACACAGTCTTCTATGTTATGTAGACATTGTTATGCTGTGACAATTCTGTCTAATAACTCAAGGCTTCTTACAATACTTAGTATGTAGCATGTAAACTTGTGTGAGACATGCTGAACACAAGTCAACTGTCACCTACACACAGAGTTACCCTTCAATACAAAGATTTATAACGTGTTTAATACCTCCACACACCTATGAAGCATATGGCGCATATGCGTTTTGTAAACACTTACACCCATTAGCTGGACACAGACTGTACAAAATAAGTTAGAAAAGTAATATGGCAGTTACCCACCACTATGTAAACTATGAAACAAATTAACACACTCGTTGGATGATGTCATCAGTGAAGTCATCAGTGATGTCTTCAATTATGTCATTTAAGATGTCATTGGTGAGGTCATAAATGATGTCAGATAACATATCATGAGTCATGCAATATGTGAGGTCATAAGCAGTGCATGGCAGGGGCACAATTGATGAGTTTCTGTGTTTTATTTTAGTTCAAAATTTTAATGTTGATGTTGTCACTGAAATATTCACCTAACTATAACATTACTTTAATCTTTTTTTTTCAGGGTCTGTATGTGTGTGTGTGTTTGTGTGTATATATATATATATATATATATATATATATATATATATATATATACGGAAAAGCTGTGTCTCTCTGATGAGCTCTAATATTAGTGAAATACATGTGTCAGAGAATGCTTTTATTAATGTTAGTTTGGATTTGATGTTTTTTAAATTAATCCAATCCAGCCTAATACTATGCATAGTGGAGGGTTGGGCACTCACGGAAGCTGGGTGCAGGGATAACGGAGGTGGCTGAGGAATTGTTACTGTAGGCCTCTACAGAACATCAGGCATGGGGCACATATTCTGAGGAAAATTAGACATTCCTCTTGTAGCCCCACCTGAGTCATTGTACTCTGTTGGTAGCCAGGAGAATAGGCTGGTACTCCATTCCCACATTCAAATAAGGAATAACATGTGGGCACAACAACACTAATGGCTTTCCTGATGGATGCAGATGGATGCAGAAAGGCCAACAAGAGTGTCCTGAATGATGTGGTGCTGACAAGTGAGGCAGTCAACTCAGCAGATGAGTTGGGGATATGTGGATTTCTGGGGCATGTTAAAGCTGCGCAAGATGGCCGACGGGTAAGGAGCCCCGGTCAAGAGCTCCCCGGTTTGGGATTGCCTTTTAGCACAAATCCCTGACAAAAACCACCGTTTTGGACCTCCTCCACCACCGGTATTCCACAAACCGTTTGTCCGTGATTTCCAGGGCCGACCCGTCTGGCGGTGCAAGGAAGCCTAATTTACGCAGCTCTGCCGCCGCGGACCTTTACAGCGTGCTATCCCACCACTAAGACTGGATCCGATAACATGCTTTCCAGTCCCGGAATCCAGAACACCTACAGAACCGAATTATGAGGGGTCAACATTTTTCCAGCATATTGATGACGTTTTCTCGATTGTGGTCTGCTGAGATATAGCCGTCCTCAGCCTATCACTAACAACATGGCCGCCATTGCGACACAACAACGACCGGAGCGCTTGCCAAGTAAGCATCCCTGTGGGGTTCAGGGCTCTATCTGAGGATCGATTGGCATTGTTCTTCTCACCGTCCCAGAAAGGTTTGACGAGGGGCTGTGTTACTCGGCGAATCCCTGCAGAACTCCTCCATTCCATTTAGCTGTTCGGCCTGACTCTAAAATGGCGCCCACACAAAAGGCGACTTGATCGGACCTGATCTGACACAGGCACAGTGATCGTAGTGGTTACCAAGTCTCTATCCAAGGTACAATTGGCATGTTCATCTCCCGGTTGAGAGGGGTATGCCGTGGGGGCTATGTGGTCTGCCGAAAGCCCTGCTGAGCTAAGACCGGAAAGTGAACAGAGCATCCCGAGCGTATGAGCACGCCTTCCGGACCCCGCGGCTAGTACAAGAAGCAGCCCGGCTGCACGAAGGGTGGCCAAGCGGAGGCGGAACGATCCCGGGGAAAGCCCGGGACCCGGTGAAGATTTGGAGGTGAGCAGCCCGGGATACAGAGACGGCGGGGATTGCGGACCATCTTCGGCGCTGGTGCGGGGGAAGGGGTGGCTCAGCAGCCGGAGTGATCTACAACAGCTCGCACACTAGGAGGTAACGGAGAAGAGAGCTGTGGGCCCCCTCCCCTGAGCTAAGCAGAGTCTCGCTGCAGCTTGCCTGACCTTAAGATGGCAGCCGGCGTGAGACGAAATGGAGGCCTTATCAAAATGATCCTTGGAGGCTGGGGGGAGGGGTGGAGCAGCAGCCACGAGGAGATCTGGCCCGGGGACATTGTAGAGGGCGAAACATTCATTGCGGAGCCTTCTCAGGGCAATGCCTGACCTTAAGATGGAGGCTGGGACCAGTCTAGATTACCGCCCCGGGGGGCTCCTGAGGCTCCGGGGCACTCCCAAACTGAACTGTAGGGACATTCCAACTGATCCCCCATTGCGAAGGCACCCTATTCTGGGGGCTTTCGAGCCCGGGGTGTCCTCTGTAATGACGAGCCAGGACAACGCCTGACTTTTACATGAACTCCTAAGCACAAAGAGACCGATCATCGTGGCCAATTTCCGGTGGAGCTGCCTAGTCAGCTACAGAGGAGATCATCTCTGGGTCACCCCTTGACCGTCACCTACCCAGCCGGACTTTGGACATAGTTATCCTCGTCTCTACCCCTACCATTGAATCTGTGAACTTACCATCGACCGTTGAGTTAATATGAAGCATCATGAATGTCATCACAGATACAACTCCCTTAGGTGTGGCAAGAATGTGTTATGTGCAACATTGACCCCATATCATACACTTCATGGGTAGCCTAGTTCACATTATTAATCAAACCCAGATATATGGGACACCCTCATTGCACAAGGTGTTCAATATGTATACACTGTTCAGAGAAAGCCAAGTCACTCAAGATACTCAACGTCTTTTCCAAAAGTAATGGCCTATTGCAGACAGCTTTTATCTGTATCAGTCACTGAACCTACATTGAGAAATGAAGTTGATATTAGTAGAACAGTGGGTACTATAAACAATGTTTACTCTATAGAGAGAGTTTACTCTGTACCACACTGTTTGCAGATAGTGAAACTCTCATGATAAATGCACCACAGAGCCTTAAAAACTATCTACTAAGAACAGTGTACTCGCTATCCAACACATGTCAAAAAAGACACTATTCGCTTAAAATAACCAAGGTCTGAAGGTGTTAAAGATAATACTACCTGCAGTGTTCATACTGTGGTAAAAACTTTACAGATAGCCCATCTTCTAAAGCAAAAGAAGAACATGTACATAAGTTTGTACCTGGTGCACACAGTCTTCTATGTTATGTAGACATTGTTATGCTGTGACAATTCTGTCTAATAACTCAAGGCTTCTTACAATACTTAGTATGTAGCATGTAAACTTGTGTGAGACATGCTGAACACAAGTCAACTGTCACCTACACACAGAGTTACCCTTCAATACAAAGATTTATAACGTGTTTAATACCTCCACACACCTATGAAGCATATGGCGCATATGCGTTTTGTAAACACTTACACCCATTAGCTGGACACAGACTGTACAAAATAAGTTAGAAAAGTAATATGGCAGTTACCCACCACTATGTAAACTATGAAACAAATTAACACACTCGTTGGATGATGTCATCAGTGAAGTCATCAGTGATGTCTTCAATTATGTCATTTAAGATGTCATTGGTGAGGTCATAAATGATGTCAGATAACATATCATGAGTCATGCAATATGTGAGGTCATAAGCAGTGCATGGCAGGGGCACAATTGATGAGTTTCTGTGTTTTATTTTAGTTCAAAATTTTAATGTTGATGTTGTCACTGAAATATTCACCTAACTATAACATTACTTTAATCTTTTTTTTTTCAGGGTCTGTATGTGTGTGTGTGTTTGTGTGTATATATATATATATATATATATATATATATATATATATACGGAAAAGCTGTGTCTCTCTGATGAGCTCTAATATTAGTGAAATACATGTGTCAGAGAATGCTTTTATTAATGTTAGTTTGGATTTGATGTTTTTTAAATTAATCCAATCCAGCCTAATACTATGCATAGTGGAGGGTTGGGCACTCACGGAAGCTGGGTGCAGGGATAACGGAGGTGGCTGAGGAATTGTTACTGTAGGCCTCTACAGAACATCAGGCATGGGGCACATATTCTGAGGAAAATTAGACATTCCTCTTGTAGCCCCACCTGAGTCATTGTACTCTGTTGGTAGCCAGGAGAATAGGCTGGTACTCCATTCCCACATTCAAATAAGGAATAACATGTGGGCACAACAACACTAATGGCTTTCCTGATGGATGCAGATGGATGCAGAAAGGCCAACAAGAGTGTCCTGAATGATGTGGTGCTGACAAGTGAGGCAGTCAACTCAGCAGATGAGTTGGGGATATGTGGATTTCTGGGGCATGTTAAAGCTGCGCAAGATGGCCGACGGGTAAGGAGCCCCGGTCAAGAGCTCCCGGTTTGGGATTGCCTTTTAGCACAAATCCCTGACAAAAACCACCGTTTTGGACCTCCTCCACCACCGGTATTCCACAAACCGTTTGTCCGTGATTTCCAGGGCCGACCCGTCTGGCGGTGCAAGGAAGCCTAATTTACGCAGCTCTGCCGCCGCGGACCTTTACAGCGTGCTATCCCACCACTAAGACTGGATCCGATAACATGCTTTCCAGTCCCGGAATCCAGAACACCTACAGAACCGAATTATGAGGGGTCAACATTTTTCCAGCATATTGATGACGTTTTCTCGATTGTGGTCTGCTGAGATATAGCCGTCCTCAGCCTATCACTAACAACATGGCCGCCATTGCGACACAACAACGACCGGAGCGCTTGCCAAGTAAGCATCCCTGTGGGGTTCAGGGCTCTATCTGAGGATCGATTGGCATTGTTCTTCTCACCGTCCCAGAAAGGTTTGACGAGGGGCTGTGTTACTCGGCGAATCCCTGCAGAACTCCTCCATTCCATTTAGCTGTTCGGCCTGACTCTAAAATGGCGCCCACACAAAAGGCGACTTGATCGGACCTGATCTGACACAGGCACAGTGATCGTAGTGGTTACCAAGTCTCTATCCAAGGTACAATTGGCATGTTCATCTCCCCGGTTGAGAGGGGTATGCCGTGGGGGCTATGTGGTCTGCCGAAAGCCCTGCTGAGCTAAGACCGGAAAGTGAACAGAGCATCCCGAGCGTATGAGCACGCCTTCCGGACCCCGCGGCTAGTACAAGAAGCAGCCCGGCTGCACGAAGGGTGGCCAAGCGGAGGCGGAACGATCCCGGGGGAAAGCCCGGGACCCGGTGAAGATTTGGAGGTGAGCAGCCCGGGATACAGAGACGGCGGGGATTGCGGACCATCTTCGGCGCTGGTGCGGGGGGAAGGGGTGGCTCAGCAGCCGGAGTGATCTACAACAGCTCGCACACTAGGAGGTAACGGAGAAGAGAGCTGTGGGCCCCCTCCCCTGAGCTAAGCAGAGTCTCGCTGCAGCTTGCCTGACCTTAAGATGGCAGCCGGCGTGAACGAAATGGAGGCCTTATCAAAATGATCCTTGGAGGCTGGGGGGAGGGGTGGAGCAGCAGCCACGAGGAGATCTGGCCCGGGGACATTGTAGAGGCCGAAACATTCATTGCGGAGCCTTCTCAGGGCAATGCCTGACCTTAAGATGGAGGCTGGGACCAGTCTAGATTACCGCCCCGGGGGGCTCCTGAGGCTCCGGGGCACTCCCAAACTGAACTGTAGGGACATTCCAACTGATCCCCCATTGCGAAGGCACCCTATTCTGGGGGCTTTCGAGCCCGGGGTGTCCTCTGTAATGACGAGCCAGGACAACGCCTGACTTTTACATGAACTCCTAAGCACAAAGAGACCGATCATCGTGGCCAATTTCCGGTGGAGCTGCCTAGTCAGCTACAGAGGAGATCATCTCTGGGTCACCCCTTGACCGTCACCTACCCAGCCGGACTTTGGACATAGTTATCCTCGTCTCTACCCCTACCATTGAATCTGTGAACTTACCATCGACCGTTGAGACCTTGCACTCTGGCCGATGCCTGGTGGAGCTACCTGTTAGCTGAAGAGGAGATGGCTGTGGATCCCCACTCGGCCGTCACCTACCCAGCCGGACTTTGGGCAGACGTTCCTTCGTCTCTCTGTCATATCTCCCTCCTACCCCTTCACCCTACCCCCTTCCCCCTCTACGCTCCCTTCTTCTTGCCTTCTATCCCTTTAATGTTTTTCTGTTGAGACCTAGCTATTTGACCGATGCCCGTTGGAGCTACCTGATAGCTGAAGAGGAGATGGGCTGCGGATTCCCCTTGGCCGTCACCTACCCAGCCGGACCTTGGGCAGACTTTCCCTTCGTCTCTCCATCGTATCTATACCCTACCCCTTTTTCCCTTACCCCCTTACCCTTCTCACTCCACTTTCCTTTTCTTCTATGCTCCTTAAATGTTTTTACTGGTATCATTTGTAACTTGTAACTGATGTAAGTTTGCAACTATGTGGAACCTTATGTAAAGCGCTCTGATACCTTCGGGTCTAGCCAGCGCTATATAAAACTCTTTAAATAAATAATTTTTAAAAAAGCAGTTGGCCCAGGGTCAGCTTATGCTCACAGAGCAATCCAGTCACACATCCATGTGATGGACACACTGGATACCTATTTGTTGCCTTGTCCACAAATCCCTGACTGGTACATAGTACTGAGGAGCACCACATTTCCCCTAAATATACACCTCTACTCTCCTTTACAGTTTTCACAACCCCTTATGCAACAAAGATGTTCTGAATGCGCTACTCATCTCACTGGGTCTACATATCCCCTTGATAAAAAGGCCAAAGATTACTTACACCATGTCTTTTTGATTTATGGAAGGGGGGCTATTTACGGAAGGGGGGTCTTTGATGTCAATCAGGGATGAGTTGGTTTGGGTTAAGTCTTATGTTTTCTTTCCAGGTGATCTCCTTCTTGCCGGCTGCCGCTCCGCCCGCCTGGACCGCGCCTCTGCTGCTCTGTTGCTGGTTCCCCTTCGGGCCGCTTCCGGGCCAGACTGTCCCGACATCAGCGCTTCAGTTTCATCGGTGCTTCAGTGTCATCGGCGCTTCAGTGTCATCGGCGCTTCAGTGTCTCGCAGCGCTGCCACACGTTGCTACCCGGCGAGGGCTTCACCCAGCTTGGTGGTGCTTCAGTGGACGCTTTAGTGGATGTCCCCTGAGTCCCGACACGGCCGTAATACAGCCGCATGTCTGTATGGTGCCGAGAAGGCGTTCTAAGCTGGCAGAACTCTCACCCGGCTTGGTGGTGTTTGGTGGTTCTGAGTGGATGCCCTGGGGCTAGTTCTCATCCTTGAGGAGATTTCAGCGTTCCACCCCTTGGGGTTGAGGCAGTGCGATGGGGGTGTGAGGTTGCCCCTTAGGTTGTCAGCTGGCCAACGATTGAACTACTTACTTTTTAGAACCCAGGGGCACATAGAGGAAAGCGCCCCGGGACCAGAGATGAATTTCTCCTTCTAGACCTGACCATCTATTCCTCGGTACCTACCCCAATACTTGGATGAAGGTGATAACCCCTCTACCATTGTGAACAGGAAGGGGGAGGTCTAAAACGGTCCTTTGAACGGTCTTTGAAGGGGTACAAAGAAATCCTTGGACTACATGGTGAGGAGGCGGTGGTGGCAGTTGGGGCGTGATCAAGAAGGAGGTAAGTTCAACTTTTGTTTTGTTTTTTACATTAACTTCACCTACTTACTGCTGGTCTAGTAATGAATACCTCCTCCTATCCATCACCTCCAGTGCTTCGCTGTAAGAGAGCTCTCCTTAGCGCCCCAAAAAGTAGATCGCAGGGGAGAGTTTTTAAAAGGAGGAAAACAGGAGGGAAGAAGGTGTCTGATCAACCTGATCAAAGTGCTCTATCAAATGGGGAAGCCCCGTGCTCACCCCTTGTTACCTCAATAAAGAACTTTGTCCTTAAACATTTTAATAATGGAGTCCAACCGTTACTGGAGGAGGGGGTAAAGATACCCCAGATACCCCAGGAGCAACCCAGTACGTCGGACTTGGCAACAGACGTATTGTGCGCAGCATTATAGCTAACCTTTCAGTGTCTTCTTCTCAGGCTATAAGTGTGACCGCAATCAGGGGCCCAAGACTGTCTTCTTCGCCCCAGTTAGATATCTCTTTATCATCTTCCTGTTCTGATGATTCTGGACTCTCCCAGTGGATTTGCAGAGAAGATCAACAGAATCGAGTTATATCTCATCATCATACAACGCTCCCCTGGTTGGGGAACCAAACTCTACACTTGGAGCCCAGGGAAGGTCCATAACAATTAAGTCTACCACTTCATCATCTTTGTTGGACGTAATGCTACTCATGCAGACCACTCTACAAGGGATCTTGGAAACGCTGGTGTCAATAAGGACAAATCAAGTGGACCAATCAAATTTTTTGAAAGACATCCAACATGAACTGGAATATCTTAAAACAATGTGGGCGGAACCACGATCACCCAGCCACCCACTGCAGTAACGGTCACAGAGCCTTGGGGGGCCCATAGTGTAATTTCAGGGAAACTTGAATGCCAATTAAATTCATAAGGATCTGTTTATATTTCAAAATGCCCTATGCTTGTGAGGAAAAAGCATCAATCCTTCTAAATTTACCACAAGGTTCTACCGTACAATAGGGGCAAGGTCTCGGAATGTATTGTTTGGGTCCCATGCCCCATGTGTAGGCAAAAAGAAACCCTCGAGTACGAAAGGGAAAGCCAGTAATGGTATTTGCCCCCAAGGCCAATAGTCGAGGCCCCAGGCTGGTAGATCCGTAGATGCACCCTCATATAAAAAGGCAAAACCAAATGTAAATCCTTGCCCTAAAATTAGTTCGGACCCCTTTCCTTCATTCCTGGCAGTCCGTCCCACCTCTAATAATAAAGACCCAATAGCAGCCCGCAGCAAGGTGGGTAAGACTCAGTCTCTGAATAAATCTCATAAAGAACTCCTTTTTGCTTTTGAATCCTCCCTTAGGTCGCAATTGGTGAGTTCAGAGCTATTGTTGGATATTACCCGTCAGGGGAAAAAAGCAATGAAACTTTGACCCTTGAATCGCTCCAAAATTCTCCATATATTTCATCAAATTCCCTCCCTTTCAGGGATATCCTCACTGGATCTAACGTCGGTTGGGTTTCAATTGGGCGAACAAGGTAGTGAAGTTTCTAGAGTCTCTTTTATTTCACCCTGTATCGCAAACCTAGTGCTTAAGGCCGAATACAACTTAGCCAAGGCAGGACTACAAGCCTTATACCCTTCAAAAAAGAGTCTTCCGCCATTAGCCCCCCAGTTGGGCTCTATTCCTCCTGCTATCTTAAATATGCACAGCGGATTATCTGCTACCCAATGGGAGCGGTCTATACCCTATAATCCGCCTGTAAGGCACAAAGGTACAGGGCAAAGTAGCCAACCACCTAATGATCTAAGAGTGGTTATATTAAATGATAGACTATTCTCGCAGCCTAAGCAATCAGTAAGGGTTCAGGGTAATAGGTTCTCTCCCTTGCGGCACCTTTTGGAGGATGGCAACTGGAATACCAGGCCTCGTTCCCCCTAGAACGAGGGGTCCTCTCCAAACCTGAGAATCCTGAGCTGGAATATCCATGGGTTCGAACGCTTGAGGAACAGTGGTGTATTGGAAGAAAGTTTGAAACCCTTCAATCTGGTATTCCTTCAGGAGTCCTGGCTGAGAGAGGACCAGTCAGTAGAAGGTTTTATGGCACTGAATAGTAAAGGCCAGACCCGGGGTAAGGGGAGAGCATTTGCTGGTGTTCTAACGCTAATATCTACCAAGGTGATCAAGAGATCATTAGAGGTTATAAATGTTTCAAGTGGTCTGCAGTTTTCAGTGATTGAAATGGGTGTGAGTAATAATGTTCTCAGATACTTCCTACTTATAAATGTCTATGTTCATAAAGAAGACCATCGGCAAATGAAATGCTGGGTGGAATTATGTGAATCGCCCTTCAGCATCTGGTAGCAAAATATCCGGAAGCAGTGATAATAATGGCCAGGGATATTAATGCTCACATCTTCCCTGTACAGCTGAACCTGCAGCTGGAGGAAGCTTTGGATTCTTATAATATTCCCCCAGTGCAGTTTCCTCCTGGTATCATTAAAAAGGAGGCTAAAGTGTTGAGTCAATGGCTGGCGAGTCATGGTCTGATTTATTTAAACGGACGATTTAGAAATGATTCGCCAGCAGCAGCAACTTTCGGGCAGGGCCGTCTTTATGCCCTATTGATTACATATTCACGTCTCTTTGGCAATTCAACCTTTTTAAGAGTTTTGATGTGGCAAAATATGAGGGTAGTGATCACTGGGCAATTACAGCAGTCCTTGACCTGTGTGAGCCAGTGCCCCCAGAGAGGGTTTTGCCACTAGAAATGTCCTATCCGCGTAGGCTCTCAACACGTGTGGATCCCATGCACCTCCAACAGCTAGCCACCATTCAACTAGAGGAGAAGATTGATATCTACCCTATCTATGTTGATGATGTCATTGTGTGATACAATAATATTGTACAATGAGTTTTGGGTCGCATCACAGTAAACATATGTGAGAAGGGTGTGCGGGCAGAATCCCGTCCCCAGGGGCTTTGGGGCTGGTTCGACTCTGATTGTCAAAAGTTGAAACGACTGGTGGGACTGAGAGCTAGGAGCGTTAGGCGTCATCCAGGCCCCTTAACCTCTCAGGAGCTGGTTAAACTTAAACGTCAATATAAATCTCTTGTGCAGACGAAAAAAGTCGCCTTCTACCATAGTGAGTGGGATGAGATGCAGGAAATTATTCTCCTCAAGGTTCAGCAAACGTTTTGGGCAAAGGTCAATGAGTTTAGTGGTCAAAATAGGGGCACACTTGTTTGTACGATCTCGGAAGCTCAGTGGGCTACATATTTGACAGACCTATACAGGGGACCTTCCGGCTCTGATAGAGCCCATAAAATTCTTGGGCGAAAACTTCCTGTTACATGGTTTTCAATAAAGGAAGTAAAGGCCGTCATCGAGAGAGTAAAGCTCTCCCGAGCCGCTGGCCCAGATAACATCCCAGCAGTAATAATTAAGACGAATAGTGTTTGGTGGGCCACGGTTTACTCTTCCTTGTTTAGTTGGATTGCCACGTCCTGCCTTTACCCCTTTTCCTGGAAAGGGTCTATAGTAAAACTTATTCTAAAAAAAGGGAGTGGTGCAGACCCCCATACATTATAGGCTCATTAGCCTCCTTGATATCTCACTAAAGATCTTTTCTAAGATTATTTTAGCCAAACTTGAAGACTGGGCTATTGAAACCAAGAGAATTCCAATAGAACAGGGGGGCTTTCGGGAGGGTCACTCCACTATAGACCACTGTTTTGCATTATGGGCCATTATTCGAAAGGCCCTGGAGGAAAATAAAAGGCTGTGCTGTTGTTTCGTAGACTTCTGGACAGCCTTTGATTCTGTGGATAGGGATATCCTGTGGGGGAAACTTGCTGCTTGGGACCTCCTGCCAAACCTCCTTCGTGCACTTCAATCCTTGCACTCTGGTAATTGAGCTCAGGTGGAGTTAGATAAGTCAGGTCGATTATCACAAAGAATTCCCATTGACAACGGCCTGCGCCAGGTGTGCGTTTTAGCACCCCTGCTTTTTAGCCTATTTTTGGCCGACCTTCCCACCTTTATCTCCCAATCTAAGTCTTTTTCTCCTAAAATCGGAAACCAGCACATTGTCTGTCTGCTTTATGCAGATGATCTGGTATTACTGGATTATACCCCTATTGGTCTGCAGAGGAAACTAAATGCTCTGGCAACTTATAGCAAGCAGAATCAGCTCCACATTAATTTGGAAAAGACCAAGATTTTGGTATTTGGAAAAAAAGTAAAGAGTTTCACCTGGCACTTAGACACACGGGAGGTGGAGCAAGTCGATCAATATAAATATTTGGGCTTAACCTTCAGGATGAATCTGAATTGGGGTACGCACTGGGATGGCACCAAGCAGAAGGCTCTATTGCAGGCTAGTTGTCTATCAAGATTTAATAGTAGATTTGGGGGGCTTTCCCATATTCCATTACTAAGGGCTTATGAAGGGAAGATACCTCTGCTAGGTCTGTATGGAGGAGAGGTTTTTTCCCTTGATCCTACATATGAATAGGACAGATTAGAAGGGGTAGTGCTTAAAAGGCTCTTAGGCCCCAAAGCACCCAAGGCACCATGGTTCAAGCCATAAGGAGAGACTGCAATCTGGTCTCCTGGAACCTGGCGGCTTCTACTCGGGCTCTAAGATACTTTAACACACTTCTGGAGGATGATGAGGTGGTTAAAGTCTCCAAATTGTGCTGGGAAGAGATCAAATGTAGTGAAAGGATGTGGGCTAAGGCCGTAAAAACCAGACTAATTGCCTTCAGGAACCTCCATGTAGATAGTGGTACAATTACATATTGGTTCTCCTCCCCAGGCAAGCACGCATTGAGAGAATCTGTTGCTCTGGTGTCTGAATCAATTGACCTATTGTACCTAAGCAAGAAACCATCCATCAGCTTTTCAATCTCTACACTGGGCCAGGACAATGTTTTCCCTTATTTATTGCAGTTACCAGACCCAAGATTGAGAAATGAATATTAAGCGTTAGGGTGGGATGTAATCCAATCTATTCATCCCGCCCACACAGGACCAGGGTGCAGAATAATAGTGGTCTCTGCCCCTACCCCCTGAAAGTTAAATGCTCCCTTCTGCATATACATATGGACTGCGTCTTTTATCTTTCAAATCGAATTAAGTTTTTAAGACCTTTGTTTTTTAAATATGATGTTCTCCATAGGAGGAAAGCTGTGGAGGTATTGTCAGAAATGCGCTATTTAGATGTGGCAGTTGGAATTGCACGGTTTTTACAGTCTGTTAAACAGAATTTTAATGATGAAATGTAGTGGGTTGAGGGTGCTGGGTAGTCAGGAGGGGGCACTTTTAATGATTTTAATTGTCAATTGAGTTTTTAGAATGTTTTATGTTCAACTGTCTAAATAAACTTGTTTTTCTACCTACCTTTCCAGGTTATATGGGCATTAAGATAGAGAAGTCTCGATTTAGGTTCATTTTGGGTTAGGGTGTTAGTCAAGAATAGATTACTTTAGGTTATGTGTTATAGCTCCTTTACAGTGGGGTGAGTTACAGCAATAGAATGGACCAGCCCAGTTTAGAGTGTCAGTCAGGGATGGGTTAGTTTAGGGTAAGCATTAACTTTTCAATACTGTATTTTCTGTTGTGTGGTTTCATTAAAAAAAATATACATTTTAACTGTTAATCAGTGTTTAGTGCAATTGTTTCTACAGATGATATATGATACGTATTTTAAACTTAGAATTAAGAGATTATGTGGTCATCTTATACGGCAGCTGCATTACAGTCCACACAACATTGGCCCTGTTGAGGTACTGGATGTTCCTCCTTATCAGGGGAGTCTGGACTAGCCTCCTCACCATTGTTAGGGAGGAGTATACTTTGTCTCTGTGCATATCCAAGACATAACAGCTCAATGTATTTTTTCAGACCTTCTTAGGTGAATATGCCAGTGCACAACCACTTCAATGCAGGCAATGGAAGCAGCACTTTAAAATGCTGAAAGCTTGCTCGATATTGTTATGGGTCATGCTGTGGGCTATGTTGAAGGCATGCTTTGCACAGGTGGAAGGGTGTTGCCGTGATGTCACCAGTCATTAATGACTAATCCAAGTCGCCTATGAGAATAAGAATGATGTAACAGTATTCATGTTCAAGCGAACAAAGCCATGCTATAATTGAAGTAGCACTGTGGCTGGCAGATATATGGGATAAAGTACCTCTTGCTGTACATTATATGGGTATTGTAAGTCGCAGAGGAGTACCATGTCCAATATCCTTTTAACGTAGGCACAGGGTTTTTTTATTACTTATAATACATGGTCACACCATCACCCATCCTACAAACCACTGAATCCTTGGTGAATTGCTCCTTCATATGAAAGAGATAATACAGTGGTAGAAATGAAGAATAAGAATCTGTAGTGGAAAATTAAACACACCAAATTGCAGTTAGTAATTTGTTGCAAAAACATACAGCAATAAGTTTAATGTAAACCATAGTAAAACATGCTGTATCTCAGAATGGAAAAAGAACAATTGATGGACAGAATGCAGAACAATGTCATACATTCACCCCAGTACAGAGATCTGGGCCTAAATCCATCGTTTTTTTACTCACCATGCCACAAGGAACAGGGTCAAGACTGATTTGCATATGGCTGGGTCCAAACTGGGGTGGTGTGGTGAGCAAGAGAATGATGGATTTAACCCAGATCCTCATGACTGGGGGTTAATGTTTGCATTGTCCAGCATTCCATCCATCAATTGTTTCTTCTGCATATGTTGCCCTAAGTGGGAAGGGTATGCCCAGACGTGGGTCCCGTGCTCACTACACCACTGGATTCAAGCTAGCCTGGCTGATGAAGGGTGATGCCCTGAAACCGGTCCCAGGATGCTTGTTTCCGTTCCAGAGAGGACCTGGCTTGGCAGTTCGGGCAGGACTGTTCCCACAAGGAACAGGGTCAAGACTGATTTGCATATGGCTGGGTCCAAACTGGGGTGCTGTGGTGAGCAAAAGAATGATGGATTTAACCCAGATCCTCGTGACTGGGGCTGAATGTTTGCATTGTCCAGCATTCCGTCTATCAATTGTTTCTTTTGCGTATCTCAGAATGGGCCAGTTGTTCGAATTAATTTGTGACTCCTAAATAGCGATTCCGTAGAATTTGCTATTTGCAAGTCGCATATTGGTATGTACGTACCGTATGATTTCCTAATGCCGATTTCTACTGATTTGCATTCGCTATTAGGAAATCTCTATTTAAGAAATCGCTAAATTGCTATTTCCTGATAGGAAATCGCAAGTTAGGAAACGGAGGCCCAAATGCATCTGGAAGCAGTTTGATGTCAGAGCCCAGGTGGACGATAATTATAGGGTATAGCCACCAGCCAGAGGCCTAACGCACCTTCTGGAAGCAGGAAGTGTCCCTGAAACACTGCTGCCAGCACAGGAGAGCATCAGCACACTACACCATGGCTGCAGAGGATGGAAATCAATCAATCAATCAATCAGGGGAATTGTAAGCACGCTGCTCACCCGTGAGGGTCTCAAGGTGCTGGAGGGGGGGGGGGGTAGGCAGCTCCATTCAGTCAAACAGCCAGGTCTTGAGCGTCTTCTTGAGGATGTTCAGGGAGGGAGCGCATCTGATGTCAATCGGGAGCTCGTTCCAGGTTTTTGCCGTGATGTAGGAGAAGGCTCTTCCACCTGTTCTGGCTCTGTGGATGCGCGGAGTTTCGGCGAGGGCGAAGTCGGCAGATCAGAGGTTACTCTTGGGTACGTGGAAGGAGATTCTCTCGTTGAGATATTGGGGTCCGGTGTTATGGTGGCATTTGTAGGTGTGGGTGAGTATCTTGAAAGTTACTCTCTTCTCAATGAGGAGCCAGTGGAGGTTACGCAGGTGTTGGGTGATGTGTTCGTGTCGGGGGATGCCGAGGACGAGTCTGGCTGCGGTGTTCTGTATGGTCTGGAGTTTGCGGAGCAGAGACTTGTTGATCCCGGCGTAGAGGGCGTTTCCATCGTCCAGTCTGCTGGTTATGAGTGCGTGGGTGACAGTCTTTCTTGATTCAGGGGGATCCATTTGAAGGTCTTTCAGAGGATGCGGAGGGTGTTGAAGCAGCTGGAGGCGATGGCGTTGACCTGTCGGGTCATGGAGAGGGAGGAGTCGAATATGATGGCGAGATTTTTGGCGTGGTCCATGGGGGTGGGAGGGCTGCCGAGGGCGGTGGGACACCAGATGTTGTCCCATGCAGAGTGGGAGGGTCCTAAGACTAGGACCTCTGTCTTCTCTGAGTTGAGCTTGAGGCAGCTGTTGCTCATCCAGGATGCGTTGTCCTTCATTCCTTCCTGGAAGTTGAGTCTGATGGTGTCAGGGTCCTTGGTGAGGGAGAGGATGAGCTGGGTGTCGTCAGCATAGGATACTATGCTGAGTCCATGCTGTCTGACGATGGCGGCGAGCGGGGCCATGTAGATGTTGAAGAGCGTGGGGCTGAGCGATGATCCTTGGGGTACTCCGCAGTTGATTTGTGTGGGTGCGGAGAGGAAAGGCGGCAGTCTGATCCTTTGGGTTCTGCCGGTGAGGAAGGAGCGGATCCAGTCGAGGGTGGTTCCCTGTATGCCGGCGTCGTGGACTCTGGCAGGGAGTGTGCAGTGGTATACTGTGTCGAATGCTGCAGAGAGGTCGAGTAGGATCAGGGCCGCGGTGTGTCCTTGGCCGAGGAGGGTGTGGATGTCGTCTGTGTCGGTGGGTAGAGCGGTCTCAGAGCTGTGGTTGCTACGGAATCCGGATTGGAGGGGTCGAGGATGGAGTTTTCTTCGATGAATTTTGTTAGCTGGGCATTGACGATCTTTTCGGTGACTTTGGCCGCGAAGGGGAGGAGGGAGATGGATCGGTAGTTCTTGAGGTCCGTGGGGCCTGCTGAGGGCTTCTTGAGCAAGGGTCTGACTTCTGCGTGTTTCCAGTCATTGGGAAAGGTGAAGGTGGTGTTGATGGTCTGTCGTAGTTCTGGAGCGATGGCGGCTCTGTGGTAGATGTGCAGCGGGCAGGGGTCCGTGGGGGCTCCTGAGTGGATGCCTTTCATGGTCGAGGTGGTGTCTTCGGTGGTGACTGTGGTCCAGGAGGAGACGGTAGGCTGGCTGGCGTTGCAGGAGAGGGAGGCGGTTTTGGAGTCAGGTGTCTGGTCGTTGAAATGGTCGTAGAGGCCCATGATTTTCAGATGGAAGTAGGATCTGAGCTTGTTGCAGAGGTCCTGGGAGGGGGTGATGTCCGTGGTTTTGCTGGGGGATTTGGTGAATTCCTGGATGATGCTGAAGAGTTCCTTGGAGTTTCTAAGTATCTTGTTTTGGATGAAGGTCCTTTTGGTGGATCTGATGCATTGGTGGTATTTCGTCATGGCGTTCTTGTATGTGGTGTGATCTTCTGGCGTTTTGCTGTTTCTCCAATTATTCTCTAGACGTCTGCAGGTGCGTTTGGATTCTTGGAGGTCGGTGGTGAACAGGTGGCCTTCCTGGGGCACTGTCTGTCGGGGTTGCGTGGGGGTGCGAGCTCATCTGCGCAGTTGGAGATCCATCTGTGGAGTTCTTTGGCTGCAAGGTTGGCGTCGGTCGATGTGGTGGCGGCATTGCATTTGAGGGCAGAGTTGAGCTGCTCCTCAGTGATTTCGCTCCAGTTCCTTCCTGGAGGGCGCGGTGCAGGTTTGGGGGTGGTGGGTTTGTCGACGTTGAAGTGTATGCAGTGGTGGTCAGTCCATGGGGGTTGCGTTGTGTGGCTGAAATGGATGCTGTTGCCTCCTGCAAAGATGGGGTCGAGGTTGTGTCCTGCCTTGTGGGTGGGTGTGATGACGAGTTGTTTCAGGCCGATGTTGGCGAGGTTGTCCAGGAGGGTGGTGGAGTTGGGGTCGCTGGGGTTGTTGAGGTGGAAGTTCAGGTCTCCGATGAGCATGTAGTCCATGGAGGTGATGGCATGGGGTGCGATGAGGTCGGCGATGGTGGTGGCAAATGAGGCGCGTGGTCTGGGGGGTCTGTAAGCGAGGGTGCCACGGAGTGTGGTTCTAGGGCTGGTCTGGATCTGGAAGTGGAGGCGTTTGGTGGTGGAGAGGAAGTAATTTGTGGTGGAGGTGGAGAGTCGGAGGGAGCTCTTGCGTGCGATGGCGAGTCCTCCTCCTGGACGGTTGGGGAAGTCTTTCCTCTGGATCTTGTATCCGTCGGGGATGGCGGTGGCAATGTTGGGGGCGGAGGAAGTGTTGGTCCAGGTTTCAGTAAAGAAGGCGACGTCTGATGAGAGGGTGTTGAGGAGGTTCCAGATCTCAATGGCGTGTCTGTGCAGGGAGCGTACGTTGAGGAGGATGCACCTCAGGGTTTCTGAGGCGTTGGCGTTCGGAGCAGGGGCGGTGGCTGTGGGGGTGCTGATGGTGTTGAAGGTCTGGCGGCAGTGACGGCAGGAGAACTGTCCGTGGGTGGTGCTCGGCGTGGATAGCTGGCAGTTGTTGTGCCTCCCAGGGTTGAGTGCGAGGAGGGTAGCTGAGTCATTGCTGTGGGTGGTTGGGGATCCAGGGTCCCTGGCACGGGCACGGTTGGGTCACGGACTGGCGCAGACGGGCTTGCCTTTGGCGCGCCTTTGGAGCACCAGCGGTGCGGATGCGCAGCGGCCGCCATTAATTAGGGGAGGAAGGAGGGAAAGCTCAGCTGGGAGGCGGGAGCGTGAGGGTCAGGGGGAAGGGGCCATGGGGGAGCAGCAGCGGGAACGAGTAATGCGCAGAAACCAGTGAGAACAATAACAGTGACCACAATTGGCAGGATTAAACTAAAAACAACAAATACCAACTAAAACAACAATTGACAGGATTAAACTAAAACAAAAAATACCTACAGGACGACAGGAACAAAAACAGGCACAACGAGGCAGGAAAAAGCGGGCACAACGAGGGAGGCTTAAACCCTACCAGATCCCTGTCAGTGGCGGCAGCAGAATGGAGGCGCTACTGGGGGAGAGAGCAGGTCCCTGACCCGAGGTCAGAGGTCTTACTCACTTATCCCAGCAGCTGCCGCCATTAAATAAGGGAGGAGGAAGGGAAAGCTCAGCTGGGAGGTGGAAGTGTGAGGGGCAGGGGAGGAGCCGCGGGGGAGCAGCAGCGGGAATGAGTAATGCACAGTAACCAGTGAGAACAATAACAGTGACCACAATTGGCAAGATTAAACTAAAAACAACAAATACCTACTAAAACAATAATTGACAGGATTAAACTAAAACCACAAATACCTACAGGACGAGAAGAAATAAAACCGGGCACAACGAGGCAGGCTCGAACCCTACCAGTTCCCTGTCAGCGGCGGCGGCAGAACGGAGGCGCTACTGGGGGAGAGAGCAGGTCCCTGACCCGAGGTCAGAGAAGAGGAAGCTGGGAGCAGCAGGAATAGGGAAATTAAGTGTTCAGAGAGAATTAGCTGGGGATCCTAACAGAGGAGTGCATGGAGAACATGGACCAGCTATTTCGGAAGTCCTCCTTCTCAGTCCCTGAGGCCCAGAAGACAACCATCTGGAATGGGATACTTGAGAAGGTCAACTCCCTGTGGGTGACACAGAGGACCATCCCTGGGATACGGAAGCAGTGGTATGACCTGCACTCCCGAACCAAGGAGGAGCTGGCCAGCAGGATGGCAGAGGGTTGTGGGACTGGAGGAGGACAATCAAAACACTTCCCACTGACTTCCATGGAGACACTGATCGAGGAGACCCTCGAACTGGAGCATGTCCCTGGAGCTGGGGAAATTTACACCTCTATCCCAGCAGGCACCAGCCGTGGTAAATCATCTCCCCTTATGTACCATTCAGACCATGATGTTAGGCAATCCGCATCACATACATCAGAGCATGAAATACTCAATTGAGTTGCTTGATCCACCCAGGTAATGCATCATGGAAGTTGTAGTGCACTTCATTACAGTGGCGGCTCCTCTGCTAAGGTGGAGGAGCGTCGCCCCACTGAATGTAAAAGGAAAAATAAAATGATAACGCAGTGTTAATAATGTTACGTTATTATCATTTTTTTTTCTATAAGCAGCCCGAGCCAGGTTGCGGCTGGGCAGGACAGGGTTGGGCTATTACACAGGGAGGGGGAGGAGGAGTGGTACAATGTGCACTTAAGTGCCCATGATGGTTTGTCCGGCCGTCTTGGGCTGGCCAAACCATCATGCGCACTTAGCATGCTCTCCACCCGGCTGTATTGCATAGCCGGGTGGAGAACATGCACAGGCTCCCGCTCCCTGTCTGAGCTCCAATCCAGGGTGATCAGACCAATCACGATGCTGCTGTCAGCGTAGTGGTTGGCTAGGGGAGCCTCAGAGCCTGTGTGCTTCTGTGCTTCCGGGAGAAGACAGAGGAGAGGCGGTGGTCCTTCAGGTAAGTGAACTTTTATTTATTTATTTATGTATTTATTTAATCGAGCCTCCCTCTCCCCGCGCCCTACCACTACATTTCCAAAGCGGCCACCACTGCTTCATTAGCATGCTGTACTGAATGCTGATGACCACACAAAACATATGTGCACATCACTAACATGTCATACTGTTATGTTTCAAATAGGTACCCCAATATAGGCTCACGTAGTCAGCTAACCTTTCGCCTATACTCTCCCTACCTTTACACTACATAACGGTTTTTAGTACTGACCTTTTCCCTAGTTACGGTAATGTCCAAAGATGACATGGGTTTTTTTCTCCGAAAAGCTTACACCTCATTCATTATGCATGAGGATTCTTGGAATCACAGCAGGACAGCAGGCCTTCCATCTCCTGCATAATAAAAATGTATAAGGGTCATTCCTTCCATCATCCTAGTCCGACATGACACAGCAAGGTATATCCCCAGGGGGTACCAAATTGGGTATATATACACCATATCTTGTTGAGGTAGTCAGAGGAGAAAAGGACTTCCATGCCGACACACTGACGCGAGACGCTGAGGCTCCTGCACGCAGACACTCCAGCTCGCAGTGGTCTGACATCCCTTGCGGGGTGTCCATCTCGAGACCAAGACCCACAGTCTCTCACTTCAGGTAATGGGGTTGACTTTGTCCTAGAGGGATTCTTGGCTTTTACACCCACATACATGCTAGGTACATCGAAGCTAGGGTCGCATCGTAGGAGTACGCATTTTAATGTCATGTATCTTATATACTTACCTGTATTCATTGCTTTAGCATGATGGTAGAAATCTACCATCATTTCACTCTGTTAGTGCTTATAATCATTTATTTCTGTTACTGTCTAATGGTTGTTACAGCACACCTATTTTACACTAGAATGACGCTGGTTCAATAAATGCTTACTGAAAAACGTCCCCACTGTTTATTCTGTGTATCTCTCTGAGACAAAGTGAGCACGAGTGACTGAGCGAAAAGTGGCACTGTTTCCACGATCCCTGATGGGACAAGGTTGTCATGTTCGATGGATGCCAAGAACTATTCTCTCCTTGGTAAGAGGAATTTCTCTTGGGACTGTGAGCTAGCTGGTACACAGGCTAACATATTCGGTAGGGGTGTTTAGAATCAGTCTGACTCCAATCCTACAGTATATGTTGTCGAAACACGCACATCCTATATAGGTTTGTAGGAAACACACGACAATACACATGCAGCAGAGTCACAACATTATAGTGCCAAAACATTAACCATTTAATGACAATAACTATTTACCTATATGTTCCACAGATCACAGCCCATACGTCTCTGCACATGTGGCAGCTGAAGAGGCTACTGGGAGTGACATTGTACCTGAACCCCCCACACCACCATCACCTCCGCCATCATCTACATCAACACCACCAGGCAGGAGAGCTGCCACCTCCCCACTGCCCACTTTTGATTACAGTGATGGTGACCAGTCAAATATGAGGGACACCACCACAGCAGAGTCCAGGTCAGTGAGAAGGCGCACTGAGACCATGCCAGAGTGACTGATACCTCGTCCGTCTATGGTGGCCTGTAGAAGTCCATCCTAAGGACACAGTGCCAGCAGAGTAAGAAGATTTGTGCTGTTAGTAGGGAGCAGCAGCGCTTGACAAAGACAGTTGAGAAGGGGCAGGATCGCTGACAATCCGCTATGGAGCACAAGCACACGGCGCAGCGGATGCGCCACAGGCAGTCCATTAGTTGGATAGACACCTTCACCAGGTCCATCAACCTCCTGTCAAATGCCACAGCAAGCTTGGTAGGTGTACATTCAATATTCAGACTGACATGTCCCACTGCTGCCAGGACGTTGCTCGTGGGGTGGTGTAGGTCATGACTGCCATGGAAAACATTCAAACACACAACCTGTGCCTCCCCACAATCCCCCACCACCTGAGAGTGAGGAAGGACCCAGTGTCATTGGCATGTCTGTACAGGAGCCTTGCACAACTAGCCGTACATGCCGCCATCCCTCTGGGTCTGACACAGCATCTGTCCCTCGACCCAGTGCAGAGAAAAAACACCCAACCCAATGGGACAAAAAAAAGTGACTCCCTTACAACTCAGTGTTATGAGTTGCCTATGTTTGTTTGCCACATATTTTGCCCTGTTAAATGTATGTTTCTTCAGTTGTGGTAGCCACCTGAATAAAAAGTGGTCACACAGTTGTGCACCAAACACTACCCCATGTGTAATGTTTCACATCCATGATGTCATGTTATCGCTTACCCCAGAAATAGTAGTTTGTTATCTCTGTGCATCGTGCGCGTCCCTCAGCTGCACAGCTTCCCTCCTGCTGCCTTTGTAGTGGCTGTAGGTCATCATCTGAGTCTTCGTAAGAGTCAGGCTCAATGTCGATATCGGGCATTCCCCTCCTCATTACACTGTTGTGCCGGCACAGGTCGCTATGATTTTGCAGTATGTGTAGAGAAGTGCCCCGTCGGTCCTGTGGATGACACAGAAGTGGGACTTTAGTATGCCAAATGTTTGCTCAATGAGTGAGCGTGTTGTCTTGTGTGCCCTGTTGTATCATCTCTCATTTGGTGTCGTTGGACTCAAGTAAGGTGTGAGGAGCAATAGCTATAAGGCATATGCACTGTCACCTTAAGAGCATGGGAGGGGAAACCATTAGGTCTCATCACACCTACTCCTGGCCAGTGCATTCATTGAGTTTGAGATTCTCTCACCAAGAAGGAACCCATCTCCAAATTCCCCCTGTGCCAGTTGGTTGTGTATTCCACTGAGGCAGAGCATGAAGGACTCATGGGTGCTGCCTGGGTATCTGGCCACAAGGTCGATGATGACTCAGGAGGCATCACACACCATTTGCACATTCAGTGAGTGTGTGCACTTCCTGTTCCTGTACATGTATTCTGCAGCTGAAGGGAGGCATGTGACAATATGTGTGCCATCGACACAGCCAAGGACCTAGGGGAACTTTGCTACCCTGTAGAAATTAAATTGTGTGTTCTGCAAGGATTGGGGGTATTGGAGAAATATGTGTATTGGTTTAGCTTTCCAACCATTACGTCCAGTAATCTGTGGAAGATCCTGGAAAAGGCATTTTGTGACACCCCGCCCCCGCCACTGCTATGACTGTCTGAAAGGTAGAAATCGCATTTTGCAACCCCGTTTTTGGCATTCATACATACTAAATACCAGTTTTGTATTTCTTAACGGCCCGAAATAGCGATTCGGTCAGTTAAGAAATGCAAAATTGTTTCATACATCTGGCCCAATGAGTAGTAACATGCAGAGAGGATTCCTTTCCTGTAATTAGCTATATTGTGCAAAAAACATAAACATGTTGGTATAAATCTTTCCGTTACGATTATTGTCCATTTTAGGTAAACATCATAAAAAAAGTGTCTAAACTGCAGATAAATTGATGCTTTGTTACCAGACTTTTACTTTGGCTGCTGGCTCTGGCATCAGACATTATGACATCACAACTTAACTGTAATAAATTATTAAAGTGCTATGTCATTATTTTATTATATGTGACTAGCGATATCACCACTCGACTATGATAAGGAAATTACAGGCAGGTTTGTATACAGGGTTTTCAGTCTTTAAAGCATTATATATGGGATTATGTTTCCCCTGCATTTCATTGCAAGTCACCAAGGGCCATATGAAGGAATGAGGCCGAAGGCCGAATTCCTTTTTAAGTTCATGGAACTTTGAAGAGTCTTTCAATATCCTTTTAATATATAGCAGGGGTACTTTATTACTTATAATACTTGGTCATACCATCACACTTCCCACAAAATACTCAAATAATTGGTGTGTTTTTCTTTCATGTTGATTGTAGAAAAAAAGAATAAAAGTAGAATCTGTACTGCAAAATGTAACCCACCAAAACCGGTTCGTTTTTGCAGAAAATAAACCAGGATCAGTTTAATGCAAGTCATGTTAAAATGATGTGGCTCGGATTGTGTAGTGATGTCTTTCCTGCTGTCACCTATGGAATGGAAAAAAATAAACACATTTCCATAAATAGCTCCTTTCTGTATATCACTTTTTCTTTTCAGAAAACAATATTGGAAGAAGGAAAAATCAGGTCACGTTTTCCATGTTTACATTTTGGCAGCAATTATGCTCCATGTCCTCTCACCTTGCCTGCTGGCTCTAACTCCAGGTACTGTGATGTCAGGTTTCAACTGTAGTAAATTATTACCATTGAACAGTTATTTAATTTCTTTATTACAGGTGAATCAAGATGTCACAAGTCACCAGTGATAAGGAAACTAGAGACAAGCTTTTATAAAGGAATTGTAGCTTCCACATATTAGATCTACTATTTTTGGCTCCTAGGTCCTCTCTGCATGCTGCACGGTCAGTGATCTGACATGCTAGCAGTGATACAGTCTGTCAGGCATCACTTTACAGACTGACAGATGCACATATTGAAAATGATGCTTTGAAAATGTACACATTAGGAAAGATTGCTATGGTCTCAGCCCTGTGTATGTGTCAGAGTTTACACCATACACATCAGGTGAATCTGACTCATATTTTCTACTGTCATATTTCTATTGTATGCATCTGTGTTGATTGTACAGCGACAATGAAGTACTGGTATTTCAAGTCATGCGTGCATTTAGGGGTTGTAGTCATTCAGACAGATACGAGCGCTAGAATTATTATTTTTTTACTATCTTGAGCAATCCAGGTGTAGAAATGAGTGGCCATGATGATGAATGAGTGAGACGGTAACACCACGAGTGCCTGTCCTGTTACAATGACTCTGTGTTTTCGTATTTGCTGTTGTATAGTTTAATCCATATCTATATAGTTTTGTGCTGCCGTCTCCTAGTTGTGTTGTTCTTTAGGGATGCCATCTCTCCATCATTCTTGAGATCCTGATGGTTCTCAGGATCATGCAGGCATGGGTTAAACCAAGATAACCGGCATAGAGCTTGGCTATTGTCAAATTTCTATCACACACCAGCTATATATAGGTCGTGTGTTGCATTTTGTGACCACAGAATATCGCTTTACTCTCTCCTGGTGGCATTAATGCAACATGGCCCTACAATGTACAATGCCCCTACCAAGGTTTGGAAGCCTGCAATTGTGTAACTTGCATAGTACCTGCTTAAGGAGATTACTAATCAATCAATCAATCAATTGGGGGTTTGTAAAGCGCAACTACTCACCCACGAGGGTCTCAAGGCGCTACTAAAGGAGGGCTGTGTCATCACATGCAGAATGGCCATTGGTACCTGGAATCCACCAGGATATCCATCACTGTCAGTTGTTTCATGGGGTGGGGTGTTTGCAGTATGGATGCCTATAGCAATGCTCCCCAGTGGCATTCAACAGATGCTGGATTCTATCAAAGTTGAGTCTATATGTGGCAAGAATATAGGCTGGAATCATGTTCAGGGGTTCAATGCATCTCCTGCTCAGTTTCAAGTGTCTCCTCAAGGTTGCAATGGTTCTTGGAAATGGCCATCTGCTACTCTTGTTGGTGTGGTCTCAATATCTGGATCTGCACTGCATTCAGCATGATGGACTGATCCACTGCTCCCTCCAAAGTGTGAGTTGCAAGTGTGAAGAAGGTGAGTTGTACTGAGCTATTTATAGTCCTTTTTGCACTTGGGCATCTGGGAGTTTACAAATTGCTCATCAGTATTGTTTTTGTGACACAGGCGTGTAGTGAAATTTGGAGCATATCAAATTTTGAATACATTTATATTTTGTGCTGTTCACACTACAGACATTGCCATTTGGTTTTTTTTATACAAATGCGTGTTTCTGTCTTTTCTGCCAACTGACGTGATTTACCACCTGCTCTTTTGTGTTTTCCTGCCAGCTGGCGTGATTTATAACTTGCTTCCAGCAGGTGTAACTTTTCCATTTCTTCTGCCTGCTTTTTATTTTTTACTTTCTCTTCAAGTTCATTAAGACGCACCCAGATTTTCCACACCCAGTAATACCAGATACATGGAGCATTCACCCGAAGTTAGCACTCCGGTGTTACCAGGTGTGGGAAAGCTGAGTGCTGGGTTATTTCACATAATCCGTGTGCAGTTTAATTGCGCCTGGTTGAACCTGTAGTCGGCCCAAGAGGTGTTACTGCTGAAAACATGCAGTAACTGTACTCCATCCAAGAACTAATGAGGGCTGTGTACATGTAAAATAAAATACAATGTGATAAATGAGAACATTAACATAACAGGGCATATTGCTGTCTTCCGTTGGCTAAAAACACCTAAAATGTACTCACTCCCTCGATTATGTTAAACAACTTAACATGTGCATCAAGCTAAATTCGTCCCCTTGTAAAAATTCCTCTCTATCACCCCTTCTCACCATAGATTTCCCAGAGAGATGGTATAGGTGCCGCTCTCCTCCTGTCCACACCGTCATTCCCCATAAATAGAACAAGCATAGTTCTTTGGATGCAAGGATTCAGCATAGACTTTTGAATTGTCACAGCACTCTAGTTACAGGCTTTGTGATGGGCAGGTCTACTGGAATTATACGCCAGGGGAGGACAAAATTATGTGGCAGGATTGACTATATTATGTGGCAAGAAAGGCAAATTATATGGTGTAATTCAGCACATTTAGTGATACTATTAATTCTTTTTTTTGTTATTTTGACTTCTGTTAACACTGTATGGGCAATGGTTTCGCCCCATTAGTACCTGGTTAACATCAAAAACATCAATAAGCAACTGAAAGGTGACCAGTCAATGTTTGTGAAGGGCCTTCCATTACGCAGCAACAAGTGTTGCTGTGTTTTTTGTAACTTTTGAGATATAAATACATTTTTTGTTAAAATCTGCAGATTATGCAGCAGATGAGGGTTAACCTGGCAAATGCGGCAAAACCATAATTATGCGGAAAACACCACAGCCGAACAATTGCGCAATTCCTGTGGCCCTGGTTAAAGGTATGGTATACACATTTCTCACATGGAGCATTTCACATCAGAGCACTTTACATGAGCACCAGTTGCGTTAAGACGGACACATTCATTTTTGTTGGGCCCGGGAGTTTAAGTGATTTGCCCAGAATCGCAGGATGTTGAGCGTCCCTGCCAAGACTCGAACCTGGTTTCCCTGCTTCGAGGTCGACCGCTCTGTCTCCAAATGTATTGTTATTTGCTTAGTGCAAAATGCATCCTGAGGCCCATTTTGGATACAAGGGCGCATTTTGTTCTAAGAAAAAAGTACTAGATGCTGGATTATGACTCTTATACAATGACACATAGTTACTAGTAATTTCGCTGTAGTTGTGAGTAACTATGATAGAGAGAATTATGCGAGTTACGCCCACCCCTAATCATTTGTTGATTACTTACTGCTAATCTTCATTACTCCAATTGCCATTCATCATTCCAGTCTTTACTAAGGGGTCTATTAGGATGTCTGGCGGAGGCACGACCGCGGTGGCGGCGGTGCAGAAAAATGCCTTTTTCCGCACGCCAGCAGCGGTCTTCACGGCCACCATATTAGGATGGGAAAACAGAGGCATTTACCGTCCGCCGCAGTGTGACGCCGACCGCCATCGAACAGCGCCCGCCACCGCGGCGGAGTGAGCCAATCACCACACACCGCCGTGCGGAATGACGTCCCATACGCCGAAGATATCACGATGCCGGAAACAGGGCAGCGCACCGCGACGGAGAAACCGCACAGCGAAAGACGGCGGAGACATCACAGCGGAGACAGAAAAGAAACACCGGGACACACCGCGATGGATCCCGCCCTACACGCCTTCCTGGTCCTGTACATGATCCACCACCTGCAAGTTATCCACCGCCATGGACGCCTCCGCAGGTACGTACAGACACAACAGTGCAAGTAACACAATACACAGCTCCAGGGGGAAAAACATCGCATGGGAACACCACACACCCCTGTGGGGACAGGCACACAGCCATCACTGCACACACACATGTCCCACCTGTCACAAAAACATCGCGCCACATACTGCCCACCCATGTACCGCATTCATGAACAAATGTCCCGGTCACGTCACCGCCGCGGTCAGTGTGCATGAAACCATGCACACAACGCAGAGCACAGGGCCAGCGCATGCCAAGGGCACCGTACAAATTGCACAGAGCCACAACTCCATCCACAACACACCAGCTTCCTCCCTGAAGGGACACAACATGTGCCTCACAAGTGCCACTCCTGCACAACAACCACACAACTACAGCCACACCATGCCCCACGTCCCAACAACTGCATATACAGCCACAGCAGGACCCTTTGCAAAGAAACACATAGCACAGAAGCCCAGGCCCCAGCCAACACACACACCACAACAACATCACACACAAGCCAAGAACACTGAGGGCAGGCACAAAATGTACACACACACAGATGAGGACCAAACACTTCACTGCACACACTACCTGACAAGTCACACACACACACACCACCCTGACTCACAGCTACATACACACACCACATGCCAGCAGTAATGTAGGACAACATATAGGAAAGCCAAAGTGAGGTGCCCACAAATGGAAGGGCAGTGACACAACCATCAAGCATGTGTGATGCACATGCAAGACAAGACACATGTGAGAACACACACAGCCCATCACAGCACACATGGCTGACACAGTCAGTCAACACAAACCACGGTCACCCCAATGCAACAACTCCCGGAGACAGCAAGGACACCCATTTATAGGCACAGGGATGTAAGGAAGGCCCTGAACTCAAACACTGACCAGCCACACATAGGCATCCAAATACTGGACAAGACAATGTCTGCTGCACAACACACAGGGCCCAGGGACACACTACATGACAGCCAAGCACAAGTAGGATATGTCACACATACCTCCTCCCACAACAGCAACACACAATACTGCCATGTGCACAAAACACAACCACAGGGCTAAACAAGTACACATACAGGCACACCACTCCAGGGTCACACATGGCAGTAGTTGACAATGCATGTGCACACACATCCACAGTCACAACAAAGTCACCCCCTTCACACCATACACTTCTCCACCACCCAAGTGCACACATTGGAAGTAAGCCATGGGACCTGGATAACTCATCACCACAAGATGTCCATACACCGACACTGATTGGCACACAGAAAGGAAGCTCACACAGACCCCATGACCCTGGCCTGCCTGCCTGTAAGCCTGTGCCCAAACTCCCACCCTGTGCTGCCATTGCCCACAAACCTGACATGTGTCCACCATAGATAACATGAGCCAAGAAGGAAGATGACTACAAGATTTCATTGCCAACCACCTGCACTGCACCCATAAGTATCACAGTCATGTAGAAATGAAGTGCCTCCCACCCCTGCAAAAAAATGAAATGTGACACAACCCATTGGCAATGTCGAAGTGGCATACTGAGCCTGTGACACAGTAAACCATGCACACACAGAAACAACTTTATTCAGGAAGGACACTGACACAACTCACTGCAGGACCAACTGTGTTTATTCACAATTTGCATATAGAGCCAACAAATTTGGGCAACAGCAAAGCCAGTGGGCATTTCAATATGCACAGTATTTACATGAAAAGCTGCACAGGCAGGGGGCAAACAGCAGTGAACAACAAGGCCAGTGGCCAGTACAATGTGCAGAGGAAGTCCATTAGATCCTGCACAGGCAAGGGGCAAACAGCAGTGAACAGCAAGGCCAGTGGCCAGTCCAATGTGCAGATTAAGTCCATGAGAAGCTGCACAGGCAGGGGGCACACACAGTGAACAGCAAGGCCAGTGGCCAGTCCAATGTGCAGAGTGAGTCCATGAGAAGCTGCACAGGCAGGGGGCAAACAGCAGTGAACAGCAAGGCCAGTGGGCAGGACACAGTGCAGGTGAGGCACATGAGAAGCTGCTCAGGCAGGGGGCACACAGCAGTGAACAGCAAGGCCAGTGGCCAGGACACAGTGCAGGTGAGGCACATGAGAAGCTGCACAGGCAGGGGGCACACAGCAGTGAACAGCAAGGCCAGTGGCCAGGACACAGTGCAGGTGAGGTACATGAGATCCTGCACAGGCAAGGGGCAAACAGCAGTGAACAACAAGGCCAGTAGCCAGGACACAGTGCAGGTGAGGTACATGAGAAGCTGCACAGGCAAGGGGCAAACAGCAGTGAACAACAAGGCCAGTGGCCAGGACACAGTGCAGGTGAGGTACATGAGAAGCTGCACAGGCAAGGGGCAAACAGCAGTGAACAACAAGGCCAGCGGCCAGTACAATGTGCAGATGAAGTGCATTAGATCCTGCACAGGCAAGGGGCAAACAGCAGTGAACAGCAAGGCCAGTGGCCAGTCCAATGTGCAGAGTGAGTCCATGAGAAGCTGCACAGGCAGGGGGCACACAGCAGTGAACAGCAAGGCCAGTGGCCAGTCCAATGTGCAGAGTGAGTCCATGAGAAGCTGCACAGGCAGGGGGCACACAGCAGTGAACGACAAGGCCAGTGGGCAGGACAAAGTGCAGAGTGAGTCCATGAGAAGCTGCACAGGCAGGGGGCACACAGCAGTGAACAGCAAGGCCAGTGGCCAGTCCAATGTGCAGAGTGAGTCCATGAGAAGCTGCACAGGCAGGGGGCAAACAGCAGTGAACCACAAGGCAAGTACAATGTGCAGAGTAGTTATATCAGAAGCTGCACAGGCAAGTGGCAAACAGCAGTGAACAGCAAGGCCAGTGGGCAGGACAAAGTGCAGTGAGTCCATGAGAAGCTGCACAGGCAGGGGGCACACAGCAGTGAAACACAAGGCAAGTACAATGTTAAGAGTAGTTACATCAGAAGCTACACAGGGAATGTATGCAACTCTACCATGCCATGCCCAGCAACAGAGTAATGGGCCTGACAATGGGCATCAAACGCACCCCTGTGGACAGACAGGTGTGTGAGGGTGACCACCACTCAGATGGGGCTGTCTGTCGGACTTGGAGCTGACTGTGTGTTGGGGTCTGTTGGCGGACTACCCTGGGCAGTGGGAGTAACAACTGTGGAAGAGCCAACTGTGCATGTGTTAGCTGGGGGGCTGCTTGGACCAGGTGGGGTGGTGGCCCGGGGAGGTGGACTCATGCCCTGGTGAGACACAGTGTGTGCCGGAGATTGTGGAGGGGTGCCTCTCCACTTCTTGGGGATCCTGAAAGGCTTCCCTGTCTGGAGATTGAGGGGAACTGTGGCAGACACAACAGGTGACCCCAACACCAAAGCTGATTCTGGTGTGGATGGTGACCCCCCCTCTGGGGACATGCTGGAACCCGCTGTGTGCTTGCCTGGTGTTTGCCGCCGCCCTGCCTCCCTCTGTCCACCAGCTTTGCCCCCTACAGTGTCCTCCCGTGCTGGCTTCACAGGGCTTGGGATGGGAGTGGAGGTCAAGGATGGATTATCCATGGGGCCCTCATCCTGTGTAATGTTTGCAGGCAACACCTTCTCAGTGTGTGTGGAAACTGTCTTTTTGCCTCTGCGAGACGTCTTTGGGACAGGGGAGTCTTTGGCAGGGGAGGAAGGTGAGGCCTGTGAACCTGATGCTTTTTTCTTTGCTTTCTGCCCCTTGCTGTTGCCTGATGGGCTTTTCTCTCTGCGCTCTGGGGTGGCCTTACTCTTATGTGGGGATGGTGTCTGTGCCCTAGTACGCTTGGGTTGCTGCTGCTCCTGTGTGCTGCAGGTTCTGTATCGGGACTTTGGGGTCCGTTGGGCATTGTCACTGTCGTCAGAGGTGCACAGTGACACGGGGCCGGACCGAGTGCTGGGAGCCGCTCCCTGACTATGTGCATGTTGCAGGGCTGCTGTCACAGTTGATGACAAGGACTACACAGTCCGGTGTAGCCCACCTACGTCGGAATGTAAGCCCTCCATGAAAGCTATAACCTGCCCCAACTTTTTGTCGTGCTCTTTGAAGGCATTGAGAAGTGCTGTCTGCCCCACACACAGCTAGTGCAATAGCTCGACTGCTTCTGCACTGAGGGCAGCAGGGCTGACATGGGCTGGGGCAGCTGTGCCTGGGGTGAAGGTGACTCTTCCCTTCCTACTCGTGCGGACACGGGCAGCACCAGTGGAGGTTGAAGGGAGGCTGGGCACTGGACTCTGTGTGGCGGAAGAGGAGGCAGAGTCCCCGTTCCCTGTACCCCCTAACATGGATGTGTCACCGCTGGCGTCAGATGAGGTAGAGCTTTGTGTCTCCAGCTGTGAATCCTCTAGCAGACTCCTGTCCCCCTCCTCGGCGCTGGTCACATCTGTGTCAGTCAGCTCCGGTGCGGCTGTTGCAGTGGAAGCCTCACCACTGGTGTCCATCCCCTCTCCCTCTGCACATACGGGAGATGCTGCATAGGAGAGAGAAGTACTGTGAGACGAGTGGCATCAACAGAACTAACACGTGCCAATACATCTGCATCCTAGGAAGAGGTGTGCAGCACATTGCATGCCACCCTGTGCACACATATATCTTGACACCCAAAATTTCTACACAACGGTGCATGTCCGCCACACGTCCTGCCATAAGTGCCCCAGGTGATTCACACAGCACACCATCCTGCAGTTGGCTCACATCAGACACAGCCCCAAAATGGCCTGTGCACACACACTGTCCCGATGTTGGCAAGGATGAACACCACGACATGGTGCACATCACCTACATGTGTGGAGCAGTAGGGGACCACACAGACTACAACATACCAGCCCACAATGTCCCTGCACACATGCCATCCACCATATCGAGTCCATAGGCACATCTACTGTTGCACATTGGCCTCAGATGTCTGACTGGCAGACATCTGAAGTCTGGAATTGCACGCATTCATTGAAAAGCATTCACAGTTGGCACACTGGCATTCCCATCCATCAGAATTCACACACTACCCCACAGCAGAAGGTACCTGAAGGCCACAACTCCAAATGTAAGAGAGATGCACAGTGCTAAAACTCACTTCATGAAGCGCCGTTTGGGCAAAAGCATGGCACATACACCCAGCACAGAGGCCACTCACAAAACATTGCACCACACAACCAACGTCACACAGCTGACAATTTGCACACTCTGTAGACACATGCACCCACTCCCAGCCAAAGGCAGCCTGCAACACATACTCACCCCTGGCTCGCTGCTGATGCTCCCTCAGTCGTCTGTCCAGCTCAGGTTGTGTGACAGCAAGGATGTGGGCCATTAGTGGTGTCATGCTGCGCCTAGCCAACCTGCCAGTCCGAGGGAGCAGCCCCAGCGTCATCTCGGCCACGTTCTTGTTCAGCCGGCAGATGTCGTCCCACCTTTTATGACAGTGGGTGCGCCTTCGGTTTGACACACCCAGATCCCGGACTCTGGAGGCAATGGCCCTCCACACGGCTTTACGCTGGTGGACCTTCAGCTGCAGGCATGGGAGACAAGAGGGGTGATGTTCCAGTGACACAGTGCACAATAACAACACAACGAAAATGCAGTAGCATGACACTGACTCATCCAAAACTCCAGCTACAACTGTCACATAGCCAACAATTGCTCTGAACATGGTGCAATGTCATTGGTCAATCAGACGTACAGGCATGCATGTTCGATGGTGGACACAGTACCTCCACATCCCATTCACATGCAGGATACCAACACAGCAAGCAACGTGTAGTCTGCCTGCAGCTACTGTCTGCAGTTACCTACAACTACACATAGAGAAGATAGCAAAACATGTGTCATGTTGTTGGACTCACTGTGTCCAACACTGCGCAGACCTAAGTGTCCTAGCCCTGTGAAAGCCTCACTGTGTCTTGGAACTCACATAGAGTGACAACAACTGTCATACACACACCTTTCTCCCACGCCTGCTCCTGTGCAATCTACATGGCAGAGATGGGACTTAGATGAAGAGGCGTGAGCCAAACACACATGGTACACACTGTACATGCAGTGATGTGGACATGTGGCATTCGGTGGGGACTGTGCAGGGCAGGTCGACTGACACTGAGAGGGTTAATTGGGAGCAACACAGCCATTCACACAAACGCTAACTGGCCAGACTCCTGCATCACCAAAATGCAGCTGCACTGTATGGCTGACACTACAGGACATGTCCCTCTACTCAGGATAGGCATGCAGGGTAATGTGTGAAAGAGCCCACCAAGCCCTTCCCGCTGTAGTAAACATGATAGGCAGTGCATGTCAGAGCCCCACAACCACTGACACATACCGAAGCACCTCCACCCCACGTGTGCACACCCTGCACTCTCACTCACAGTCTGGGAGACTTACCACGACATTAGGGCCGCCATAAAGCCTTGGGTACTGTGCAAGCACCCCGTCTACCAGGACCCCAAGCTCCTCACTGGTGAAGGGACTGGCACGGATCTTCTGAGTCCTCGACATCACAATGGACATGTGGCAGCAGCAGCACGTTGAGGGTGGCAGTCAGCAGTCCCTTGAGGCAGCAGCAGCAGGTGCAGGGTGGCAGCCAGCAGTCCCTTGAGGCAGCAGGTGGAGGTTGGCAGCCAGCAGTCCCTTGAGGCAGCAGCAGCAGGTGCAGGGTGGCAGCCAGCAGTCCCTTGAGGCAGCAGCAGCAGGTGCAGGGTGGCAGCCAGCAGTCCCTTGAGGCAGCAGGTGGAGGGTTGTCAGTCAGCAGTCCCTGGTAGCTGTGGGAATGTGGTGCGCCCTCCCACACATATAAAGGCCGCTGGGGCTGTGTCAGTGGTCCCAGGGTGCTGCAATTGGTGTACCAGGTCTGCCTCATTCAAATACATCCAATGTCCGCCTCCGCGGTGGCGGTGCACGCCTACCGCGATTTTCAAACTCGCATCAGGCTACCGCGAGGCTGCTTCCCATTGGCTGCAGGGGCATGGTCCATGCCGGTGACACACCGTAGGATGCATGTGCGCGCTACCGCGGTGGTGCATCTTTTGAATGCCTCCAGTGACCGCCTCCGCGGGGTGGTGCACGCCTACCGCGATTTTCAAACTCGCATCAGGCTACCGCGAGGCTGCTTCCCATTGGCTGCAGGGGCATGGTCCATGCCGGTGACACACCTCAGTGGCCAGGCGGTAGGCACCGCCATATGTCTGCCAGACAGTGCCTGGAGTGACCGTGATTTGGGGAGCGGTGCATGGTGACCGCTATTGTCACAAACATATCTGGCGGTGTCTTCCGCGATCGTGCATGGGTTATGGGCGGTGACACACCTCAGTGGCCAGGTGGTAGGCACCGCCATATGTCTGCCAGACAGTGCCTGGAGTGACCGTGATTTGGGGAGCGGTGCATGGTGACCGCTATTGTCACATACATATCTGGCGGTGTCTCCCGCGATCGTGCATGGGTTATGGGCGGTGACACACCTCAGTGGCCAGGCGGTAGGCACCGCCATATGTCTGCCAGGCAGTGCCTGGAGTGAGCGTCAATGGAGTTGTGGAGTAGCTGTGCTGCACCTAACGTGTCCTCCAGCTCTCTGCATAGGCCAACATGTACAGTGCCCAGTGTCTCAACAATTGAAGGGTCCTCATGAGGGCAAATGCACAAAAGGGACATGTCACTCCACGTCACCAACACATACCATATATGGGTCGCCAATACATTGCATGGGCACATACCCTCGCACATGTCACACGTGCTGTGTAATGAAATGTAGACTGTCCAGTTAATGTGTTGCATAGCATATGGAGATAATGGTCAATGTCTGTGTGTGCAATGTAATGCACAATGTCGTCTCATTGACTGGACTAGGGGCATCAGCAACTGGCACATTGTCCAATGCACATGCACACACGTGTCCCCCACGCTCAGCCGGTGGTCAGTGTGTAGTTGATGTGTGCCATGTGCAACCTGTGTTGGGAGGTGTATCAGGGCCAGCAACATGGTGTGTTCGGGTAGTATTGCAATTATTAACATATGCTGGGGGTCATACTCACTGGTATGCACACATATCTGTTAGTATATCACACTGTGCATGCGAATGAGCCGGAGGGGTGCACAGATAATTGCTGCTGGTAAGGGGACAGGTGTACGAGTAGTGTGCCTGATGTGAACCTACTTGTGAAGTGCCCTGTCGGTTAATGGTGCATGTTGTAAGACTTGGGAATGTGTCTGTAGAAGAAATTGATGTGATGCACATATCATGGTCTTCTGCATTGACATCTGTGCACTGTGATCTGTCCTAGGAGGAGGAGGCACAATATCCATCGTCCGTTCACAGTCCTGGCAGACATGGAGAATGAGGAAATAATCCGCAAATTCAGGCTGGACCGACAAACCCTGCAGAACCTATGTGCCATGTTGGAGCCCCACCTGCAGCCACGTCGGACATATCCAACAGCTTTCACCACAACATCTAAGGTGATGGCATGCCTGCATTTCTTTGCAACGGGCTCATTCCAGCACACGGTCGCAAGTGCAGGCGGGATGTCACAGCCGATGTTCAGCATGGTGCTGAGGGATGTCCTGTCGGCCATGATGCTGTACAAAGACAGATATATCCATTTTCCCAGGGGGCCGGAGTTGGTGGCTGTGAAGGGCGATTTCTATGCCCTTGGACATATCCCCCATGTCATTGGTGCAATTGATTGCACACATGTTGGGCTTGTGCCACCACAGGCACGTGAACAGGTTTACCGCAATAGGAAGCATTCACACTCGGTAAATGTTCAAGTGGTGTGCCTGGCGGACATGATCATCTCACACGTGTGTGCCAAGTTTCCCGGTTCAGCCCATGATGCCCACATCTTACGCAGCAGCACCGTTCCTCAGTTGATGGCCAATCTGCTTCCTGAGCGTGCATGGCTTGTGGGTGAGTATGTATAGTGGATTAGAGTGGTGTGTGTGTGTGACATGCTGTTGTGTTGCATTTTGGGACTGCAAGGTTAATCTGTGTCTCTCACACCCAGGTGACTCGGCATATCCAAACCGCCCGTGGTTGCTGAGCCCATTGCGGAACCCCGTCACGCCAGCTGATGTGCGATACAATGATGCCCATGGGAGGACACGGCATGTGATAGAACGGACATTTGGTCTCCTAAAATCAAGATTTCGGTGCCTGGACCGTACTGGGGGGCCCTTATGTACTCGCCAGGGAAGGTGTGTCAGATAGTGGTGGCATGCTGCATGCTCCACAACCTGGCCATTCGCAAGGCAATACCCCTGATCCTGGATGACGATGATGAGCAGCCAAGGCCGCCGCCTGCAAATCAAGCCGGATCCAGTGACGAGGGCAGTGGAGAGGAGGAAGGGGTCGACATGCGTCGACAGCTCATCACCCGCTACTTCACTTGAAGGTGAGTGACGATGTAGAAGGGACGAAATGGTCTGATGGTGTTGCTGTTGCTGTGTGGGTGTATGTGAGCTTGCTGACTGCAGCTTGGTGTTGACTCATTGCTGCCTGCCAATGTATGTGTGATTGGTTAGTGTGATACAGATTGTCTCTATGGTGACTGTTGCTCTGTGTAAAGTTTGTAGATCTGAGTACCTTGTTGACAAGTGTTGTGTGATGTGTGCAATGCCACACCCATACAAGTGACTCTTGTTCTGTGGTTTTCCCTACGTCCCTTCAGCATCTCACTTGTTACCTACATTCCATTCCCCTGGACCATGTCCTACACGGTGAAGGTTGCACATCCTGTATTAAAGACGGAGCAGACACAACAACATGTGTGTAAGGTGTATTTATTTACAACTGTGACATGCAAGGGTGGAGAAAATGTGAAGGGGGGAATTGAAGAAGTGAGTTGACAGTCATGGTAAATGAGATACTTGAGTAGTCCCCACAATGACTTGGAGACCCAGTCCAACAGATGGATGCCATTCACATGGCAGTGTGGTGAAGGATAGTCCAAAAGGTCAATGCAGTGGTGCAGTGGTCTGCCATCTTGGCTGGTTCGGAGACTGGCATTTGGCAGGTGCTTGGGCACGTGAGTCCCCCTGGCCTTTCCTTGGACGGCCCCTCTTGCGCTTCACTGGAGGGGCCCCTGCTGCAGGGGCAGTGGTGTCTGAGGACTCACCCCCCTCTGTGGGCGCAGGGGAGGATGATGAAGTGTCATCCTGCTGCCCAACGGGGGGAGGCAGAGGGGTAGAATGTTGCGCTTGCCTGTCCCTCAGAATCGCCACTAGCTGCCCCAAGAGGTCCACAATCTGTCTCATGCGTGTGTCCATGGACCTCAGCAGCAGGAGGTGCTCCCGAGATTCTTCCTCTAACCGGCCCATTCGTCCCTGGGCCTGTTGGTATGCCCCAAGGACTCTATCGATGTGGCCCAGGGCTTTCGTCCCAGGATCAGTCCCCCTCTGCATGAGCCTGTCCCGACCAGCTGCACTGCTGCCACGGTCCTGTCCGGTCCTCACATTGGCCCGCTGCATCCTCTCCCTGGCCTCCGCAGTCGATGTGGTGGGCTGCTCAACCCCTGGGGCAGGGAGGGTGTTGCGGACAGCTGTGGTGGTGGTGGTGGTAGTAGTGGTTGACACACAGGCCGTGACAGCAGCTGTCAGAGGATGGTCAGGGGCTGCAGCTGATGTGGTTGGGGGGCAATGGGTGCCTGGGACTGGTTGCGGCCTGCCACACCAGATGGGCCAGCGTGGAGCTCCTCATCCAATGACTCCAGGGAGTCCTCATCCAGTTGTCTCTGTTCCGGGGGGACTGGCTCTGCAGGGTGGTGTCATCCTCTGCAGTGAGTTCTTGGTCACCTGTGGGTCAGATGAGAAATGGTCATTGTGTTGCACCCATCAAAGTTTGTGTTAGCAGTGTTACATCAACTGTTTGTACATCCAGCAGTTGTTCACTGTACAAATTAGCATTGACCGACATCCAGTGATGCATTGCAAGCTGTTGTGGTACATACATTACTTGTCCATATTGGGAGTTGTCAAGACATGACATGCACAATATAATTTTTTGACATTGACAGTCTCATGTTGGCATCCTGTTATTGATCTATCATATGTCATCCATTTACGCGTATGTGTCACTTGTAGAGCCCTTGTAGCGGTTCTCTCTGCACAGTGAGTGAGCATTGTAGTTTCATGCATACCTTTTCAATGTGGTGTAGATATCTGTATTTGCAATTCCAGACATGCTTAAGTTTGCTTTAATTAGATCCTAGGTGGTCTGGACCACTGCTACTGTCAGATGGCATGTAGTGGTGTGCATGGTTGTGCTCGGAGTTCCATCGACATGTGTTTCAGTCATTCACACTTTGGTTGCTGTCACAGTTTCATTTTCTTAGGTGTGTGCACACTATAGTTGCCAATGCTATCTGGGTGTGCAGTTGTGCATTGAGAGGCCTGGTGTCCTATGCCAACATGTTTTTTTAAATGCATATCTGGCTGCATGTTGTGGCTGTTGATATGTTGTGTTTGCTGTGTTTTCCTTGTATTTGTGAGACCTCTCCGTGTGTGTAGGATGAGGGCTTCCATCTTGGTCCAGTGTTGGACAAGTCAGCATGATATGTCCACATGCCAGTTCTTTTGAAGTGTACATTGCAATGACTGACACATGCATGTTGGTGCCAGGAAGTAATGGGTCTTGTGTGCTGGCGGTCAGGTGGGCCCGTGTGAGTTGTTGTGTAAGCTTCCCAGCCCCACACACCCCGACCTGTGAGATGCGGTTACCTATATGTGAGTTGGGTGGGTAGCATACATTGCCTGCCACATGCTTCTTATTGGGGGTGTAGTGTCCCATCCTCCATATTGGTGGAACAGCATGCATGTTGCATTTTGTGGGACGGATAGCCAAACACACTGCACCCTCTCACTGTGAAGATGGCTAACTACCGTTTGGGGTGAAGGTGAGCAATGACATGGCTATGTGACTTGGTAGAAATCTTTGGATGGAATATGCGTGTGGTGAGCATGATGTGTGTGTGGCTTTTTGTACCCATTGATTTCAGATTACATTTGGTCATGGGGTATAGCCCCCATCACTGTTGTCCCAGCTATCTGGCTATGGGGTTCACTCCCCGACATTTGAAGGCACAATAGGGCAAGGGGTATGGTCTCGTAGCACAGTGGTGACATACAGCAGGGTGAAGATCTCACCCAGCATACATTTCCACACTGTCATGGTTTCCTGGTATTTGTGGACCTGAGAACATGAGCCCAGTACTGGTGTAGCAGTTGTTCCAGGGCATCCATACACTGACATGTTGTGGTCAACAGTGGTGTGTGTGTGAGATGTACTCAGCCCTGTGCAGACAATGTATGGTTTTGGGGCCAGACTATACCAGCACTGTTCAGACAGACAGTGTGAGATGTGAACATTGTCAATGCATACACACATTGGTGGTCCAAACAAGACACCTTTGACAATTTAATTCAGACAAGGTGCTGTCCTGCAATTCAGTGCAGCACTGTGGTAGCTGGGTGTGTTGCAGGACATTTGGGATCTGCTTAGTTTAGCATTGTGAGTCCCAGCTGCAGTGTAGTTTTTGGGTGCACTGCACTTCCACTGTTTACATTGCAACACTGTGGTATGACATGGGTGATTTGCACTTTGCCATACAAACGGCCAGACACTGCTGCAGGGCAGCATGATCATTGTTAGTGTTGCAGTGTGTGATGCCTGGCACAGTGTACACAATGTGGGTCAATTTTGAACAGAGACTTGTGCATGGTGACTACAACACAACTGTTTTGCATTATTTGTGTTGGTGACTGTGGACTAAGTGGCATGGTGTCATGTGCGGCTGCACAGACGTCACATGCCTATGAGTGGGACTAGTGCTCCATCCTGCTCAGCTGTGGGCCAAGGGGGCCTGGTGGGAGTTGTAGTGCAGGCCTCCCACACACCCACCCACCTCCCGGTAAAGATGGCTACCTACCTGTTAGGTGAGGGTGTAGCACACAATGGCTGGGGCATGCTTCTGGGTGGGGGCAGTGCTCTATCCTGCTCAGCTGTGGGCCAAGGGGGCCTGGTGGGAGTTGTAGTGCAGGCCTCCCAAACACCCACCCACCTCCCGGTGAAGATGGCTACCTACCTGTTAGGTGAGGGTGTAGCACACAATGGCTGAGGCATGCTTCTGGGTGGGGGCAGTGCTCCATCCTGCTCAGCTGTGGGACAAGGGAGCCTGGTGGGAGTTGTAGTGCAGGCCTCCCAAACACCCACCCACCTCCCTGTGAAGATGGCTACCTACCTGTTAGGTGAGGGTGTAGCACACAATGGCTGAAGCTTGCTTCTGGGTGGGGAGAGGGCTACATCCTGCTCAGCTGTGGGACAAGGGGGCCTGGTGGGAGTTGTAGTGCTGGCAGCATGTACACATGTACCCATGGTGATGTTGCTAACTACCTTTGGGGGCTTCAGGGGAGTGTCTGTTGTATCTGTGAGAGATGTGTTGGGGGAGTGTTGTGCACATGAATGAATTTGTACCTAGGAGGTATTATTTTGTAATAGTGCAAGACAGTACATTTGTGTGATGTTAGGCATTTGTTTGTACTTACCAGCCTCCACTCCCCGGGTATTCCTGAGAGACTCTCTGGATGTAGAATGCCAAGCACCTTCTCCTCCCATTCAGTGAATGTTTTGAGTGGAACGGGAGGGCCACTGCCTGTCCTGCGAGCCAGCTCATGGTTCTTGGCTCTCTTCTTTTGACCACTGCCTTCAGATCGTGCCACCTCTTCACGATTTCATCTCTATTGCATGGCACGGTCCCTACTGCATTGACCTTCTCTACTATCCTTCTCCACATTTGGGTCCTTGTTGCTAGGGGTGTCTGTTGGACCTGGTTACCAAACAATTGTGGTTCTACCCTGATTATCTCATCGACCATGACCCTCAACTCACTCTCACTGAATTTGGGCATTCTCTGTGGTGACATGGTGTGTGATGTGTCAAGGTGTTTAGGGTGCAGGTTTAGGAGTGGTAGTGGTGGTTGTGATGTGTATGGTGTGTGCTGTGCAAAGGTGTTAGAGGTGCAGGTGTGGAAGTGGTGGTGGTGGTGGTGATGTGTGTGTGTTGTGCAGATTTGCCTCTCCTGTCATCTGTGGTGGATGTCCCCTCAGTTGTGGAGTTTTGCAAAGGATTGTGGTCTGTTGGGGGCTGGATTTATACTGGTGTCTGTGGGTGTGTCAGGATGGGGTATTGGTTGCAGGTGTGGTGTGTGTGTGTACCTGGGATTTGTAGTTTTGGAGTTTCCCATGGGGGTGTGTCTTTGGGCTGTGTTAGCTATTTTTGGGTGCATGACTTGTATGGTTGGTGCACTTTGTGGCCATGTTGTGTGTTTTTCTAGCGACCGCCATTTTTTAAACGGAGCGTCCGCAGTGGTGGCTCGGCTATGGCGCTTCCGCTGTCTCACTGATTCTTCAATGTTGTCGACCGCGGCGGTCGGAAACAGCGCACTGCACCGCGGGGATGTCGGGAATATCATAATTTTGATGGCGGTGTCTCTGCTGTGGTTGCGGGCGTTTGGCCTGTTTCCGCTGCGAAACCGACCGCCACGGACGGGTTTGGGCCCTTTCCGCAGGCGTACGGCGGATTCTCGGGTCTCCTTTCCGCCGCGGTTGGAGTTTTACCGCCGAGGATCCTAATCTAGCCGTCGGTTTTCCCGCGGTAGCGGCGGGCGGTGTTTTCCCGCTACCATGGCGGTCGTTTTTTTTTCCGTCCACCATCGTAATGACCTCCTAAGTAAGGTGTTTTCAAACGACCTAGATACAATTCAGAAACCTCATCGCCCTTCTCCTTCAACCTCCCCAGGCCTCTCTCCATCAGAAGGGCCAATAAAAGGGCATCTGACCAGCAATACACGCTGAAATTCTCAAGCACCAGCGATGAAGGTTGTGACAATGGGAAGAGATGGTGAGACAAAAGTACTGGAACGAGGAAGGGGTATTGAAGGCATGAAGAATACTGTTAATAATTAACTTGCTATCTTCCCAGCTCTTCTTTGTCCCAGTTCTTAATAAAAGAGGATTTACCAAAGCAGGAAGCCAGATACAAGTCCACGGAAATTCTAAGCAGAGCAAGATGCCCACAGAAGCATGAGCACTGCAGCACAAGAGGAAACTGCACTTGGAAAAAGAGCTTTAGTCAAAAAGAGACAACAGGGTAAGGACCAAAATGCCCACATGGCTAACCCAAAATGGGAGACAACCAGAGGAGGGCATTCAGGAAAAAAGCAGGCAGACCCCCCAACCCCTTGATCGGTGTCTAACCAACTCAGATCAAGCAGCCAGGCAACTTGAACAGACACAATCAAGCCAAATAACAGGCAGTTGCAACATCATAGACACAGCCACAAGGACAGACAAGGACCAAAAGGACAGGACAACAAGAGACAACAAAGCAGCCAAGCAGGCTGTGGGCCGAACGAAGAACAAAAGGAAGAACAGCACAAGGGTCAACACCCAGATGGCGCCCAAACAGAGGCACCAGGAAAAGTTCAGAGAGCAGTGACATGACCCCAGGATGAGCAACAACCCAAACTTGGAGACCATCAGTGCAACCCGATCACCAGACAGAACCCCACAAGACCAAAGCAGTGGACAGAGTACTCTACTGGCAATACAGCTGAACAGCTAACAAGGACCTGAAAGGGACGAAGGCTGAACTAAAGGAACTGGGCGGATACCAAACCCCCATAGGCCCCCCAAAAATGGACCAAAGAAAAGAAGCTAGGAGCTATAAAACAAAACACCCATAGTTCCCAACATGGCTGGCTAGAAGGGAAAACCCAGCACCCCTAGAAGCCAAAAGGTAGGACCTCACTGGACAAAGGGTTCAAGAACTTGAAGAAACCACCAAAACCCATGACTGCAGCCTCACCTCAGCCTTACGAAAGACATTGCGCTGGAAGCCAGGCCACCATGACCTAGGAGGGCAGCGAGGCTCTGCATACACCTGGGCTGCCAGGATCAGAGCCCATGGCAGTAGCAAGCTGGAGACCAACACACAACCCATGCTCATGTTGCAAAGAGGAAAAGGAAGGCTGGCCTCAGGCAAAAGACTTCACTCAAAACACCAGGGGCCAGGGAAACCTAAAGAGGTGGACATGATGATTTGTGGAAGGCAGGGAACCTTGGAGAGGTCCTGCACACCCCACACACCCTGCATCTAACCACTGAAGAAGAGCTCTGTGCCCCACAGTAATCACCCATAGCAGGGATTGTGGAAGGAGACATCACTAACCTCAGCAGCTTGTGGATCCATAGGTAGACTCCTAGAAAAAAAAAGAAACCAACACAATCACCCAGACTATAAACCATCCCAACAGGAAGCAGCCACATCTGCAGACCTGGCCCAGCCACGGCCACAATGCATCGTAGCAAACACAAGTTGATGGATGGAGTGCTGAAACTTTTCAAACACTCATCCCCAGTCAAGAGATCTGGGTTAAATTCACTGTTCTTTTGCTCACCATGCCACCCCATTGTGGACCCCAATTTGGATATGCAAATTAGTCTTGACCCTGCTCCCCATGGGAACAGTCCAACCCGAACTGCCAGGCCAGGTTCTCCCCGGACCAGAAACAAGCATCTTAGAACCGGTCTCGTGGTATCGCCCCTCATCAACCAGGCTAGCTCGAATCCAATGGCACAGCGAGCAAGGGACCCACGTCTAGGCATACCCTTGCTCACTTAGGGCAAACACAGCAAACACAACAAGATTATGGACGGAATGCTGAAACTTTTCGAAAACTCACCCCCAGTCAAGAGATCTGGGTTAAATCCATTGTGCTTTTGCTCAACATGCCACCACAGTTTGGGCTTAGCTGATGAGGGGTGATTAAACCCAGATCTGTGACTGGGGGTGAGTGTTTGAAAAGTTTCAACACTCCATTCATCATTTTATTTTGTGAGGTTGCTATGTGCACCCTACGTGGCTAAGGGTATGCCTAGACGTGGGTCCCTTGCTCGCAGCACGGAGTTCCGCAAGTGAACTGCATCACGCTCAGAGCAAGAGGGTGCTGCTTCTTTTTGCCACTCAAGTAGAAGTTCTACTCGAGCGGCAGATTCCTCAACCCAAAAGGAAGGTTTCTCAACACGAGCGGCAGCGACGATCCACGACCACCCTCGTTGAGAAATCTCGCTATGAAGTGGTCTAGCGTTGGATTTTCCTCGCTCGCGCTCGCCAACTTCACAATGGCGAGCGCGAACGAGAAAAAACTGTTCAGCTACACGGTGCAATTTTTCAGAACTTCGCATACTCCGCGGAGTGCGGAAAAGTCTGCAAACTCCACGAACGGAGCGTAGTTCACCACCCAGGCCTAGTTAGAGTTAGCTGAAGTAACTTTAACTCACACTCTGAAGCAACTATAACATGCACCCTAGCCATGCACAGCTTATGACATTACATCTTACATCACTCATGGCATGTTCAATGATATCATTGATAATATCACTACATCATCTGAAATGATGTCATTGATGACATCACTGTGCATGGCAGGTGCTTTGATGGTTTTTTTTTATTCACACTATTACATTGGTCACAATTCGGGACGCAATACTTTGTCAGGGTGATGATTAAAACATAGAATTGCAGTAGAACACCTATATATACATAAAACTACATGAACAGGTGTGATGGTGTGACATGAGAACATGTATTGTAAGGAATAACTTATCCTCTAAACTACATATTGCAAGTAATGACATAGTTTATAAAGGAACTCAGCCTTCAGCCCGCTCCTTTATTTGATCATTGGCCGCCTGCATGACTTGTACTGTCCTTATAATATACAGTAGGGGGTCACAGTGCCTGAGGTGAAATTTAGAGACAGCAACATTATATATCATAAGAAATGGATTGAATAGAGTGCTTTTTAGTTTGAAAGGCTAAAGCAGCGCAGTTCAATATTTGCTGCTTCCCTGTGCTGCAGTCATAGGGATTTCACTTAGAGAACAGTTTCTTTTTTAATAATTTCTCCCAGGCTTTTGCCGCAGCTGCACTCTACGTTCAATCAATATCTGGATGTCAAAAATTAAATCATTTAATGGATTTCTGGTTGAGTTGATTTAGGTCACAAGGTTGGCTGCTGCTCCTGGCAGCCAGTGCCATTTCATAGTTCAGTGTTGTCATAACAATACATGCTACCACTTGGCAGCGATTAGGTGACATGCCATCCCAGAGCGTGCGTTTTTGCTGTGTTGTTTTGTGAAGGTCATGAGCAGACTATGATAGGCATCATCACATTCACGGAGGTCACACAAAAGCATTATGGCTTATCACAACACAGCCTTCTGAAATGGTGATTTGAGAATGTTGTTTTTCCCTAGTGAAGATAGCATTATTAATTGCTATTAATGCATTGATCAAAAAAGATATCTGTGTATGTCGTTTTATTTCAAGTTTTGCCTAATTTCCTGCATGGTGTTATAGATGTGCACACCTGCCCTTAGTGTCAACCAATCAGCCAATCAGGGTTTTGTATAGCTTGGCTACTCCCCCGTGAGGGTCTCAAGGCACTGGGGGAGGGGGACTGCTGGTTGGACTGGGTGGAGGATCATTCGAAGAGCCAGGTCTTGAGGTCCTTCCTGAATTTGGTCAACAACGCAGATTGCCTGAGTTGGAGGGGCAGGGTGTTCCAGGTCTTGGCGGCGTGGTAGGAGGACGCCCTTCCTCAGGTTCTGGTCTTGAGGATCCTGAGGAAGGAGGCAAGGGCAAGTTGGGAGGATCGGAGTTGTCTGGCGGGTACATGGAATGTGAGGCGGTGGTTCAGGTATGCTGGTCCTACATAGTGTAGAGCTTTGTAGGCATTAGTGAGGAGCTTGAAAGTGATTCTCTTGTTGACTGGGAGCCAGCGGAGTTGTCGTAGGTGTTGCGTGATGTGGCTGCGGCAGGGGATGTCGAGTACCAGTCTGGCTGCTGTGTTTTGGAAGTTCTGTATTTTGTTATACTGTTTCTGGGTGACGCCGGCGTAGAGTGCGTTGCCTGCATTGATTTGGTGGTTCATGGTGAGCGATGAGTCCAGTATGATGCTGAGGTTGCGTGCGTGGTATGTCAAGGTGGGGGAGTCCTCAGAGCGGCTGGTCACCAGGAGTCATCGCAAGCTGGAGGGGTGGGGGTCAGGATGAGTACTTTGGTCTTGTCCAAGTTGAGCTTGAGGCAGCTGTCTTTCATCCAGGTAGCAACAGCCTTCATTCCACTGTGGAAGTTGGTTCTGGCGGTTGTGGGTTTGTTGGTGAGGGAGAGGATCAGCTGGGTGTCATTGCCGGAAGAGACGATGTTGAGTCCATGGCTTCTGACGATGGCTGCGATTAGGGGCCATGTAGACGTTGAAGAGGGTGGGGCTCAGGGACAAACCCTGGGACACTCCACAGCTGATCTCTGTGGGTTCTGAGAGGAACAGTGGTAGACTGACTCGCTGGGTCCGGCCGGTGAGGATGGAGTGGATCCAGCTGTAGGTTATCTGGTATCCTCACATGGCCCAGCACACACTATAATTCTCCATGTGTACTAAGATCTAGACATTGTGACTGTTTATAAGACCCAGGTTCTGGCTCTGAAGTCCAGAGGAGCACAACAAGTGCAGTCTCTACACATGCCACTAATGTCAATGTCCCGAGACATATGCAATAAGCATTGCTGGAAGAGTCCCATTTTTATGACTAACAATACTAAACAGACCTTACATCCCTGTGTATGTGACATGTGTGTGATGTGCACGCTCGAACGTTGAATGGTATGAGGACTCCATGGATATTGTGAGTATTTTGTTTCAGAGACCAGTGGGATCTCTTTGGATCCCCCTTTTAAAAACACAGGACAAGATGGAAGTTGTTGTACAATCCTTCTAGACAGTGACAGTGAATTGCATGCATTCCAGAGTAGAAGGGTGTAGCCTCACACACTGAAGTGTGGGAAGATTGATACAGGGCTACTTTAGAAAAGCAGTACTGATCTCTGTTATCAAAGACCTCCTGAGCATCTCATTTGGAACTCTGCCATTGGGCTGATGGTGAGTATGGTTGAGAAGGGGGCTCACTTCCTTGTCTCTTTTCAGAGTGCTACCCAAGAAACCTGATGACAGCTAGCTGAAGGGACTTTATTGTGCTTGCTCCAGAATAACAATACTGAGATCAACATCTCCTGTCTAGAACATGACTATAAGAGTGGGACCCAAAGTATCTCACTTGATTTCATTTTCAACTCCTTTAAGACCAAGGCAGGGAGTGCTCCACAGAATACATGATGAACTACTGACATATAAAATTGGTGTCCATGACAAGGGTTCTAACAGAGGTCAGAGGACATCACCCGAAATCTGCACTATCTTGGAAGTGCTGTGGGTCTGCCTTGTTTCTGGGAGCCTACCTGGTCTGCTGTTAGAGGGGAAGGAGTGCCTGGCCTGCAGGTAGGTGACTGCCCAAGGGGGAGAAGCCCCAAGGCTGTACCTGGAGTGTAGGACAGCCCAGAAGTGCAGACTGGATCAAGGGTGTGTAACCAGTGCCGACCCAAACTAGGAGTAGGTTTCATGGCTTCCCCATACCTTTCCTGACCAAGCTTCAGATGTCTGCAAAGCTAACAACCTGAGATCATGCCCATAAGCACGCTGTGGAAAGCCTGCCAGGAGAAGCGGATTGAGTTGTGCTGTGTATGTCGTTAACTAGCAACTCTGTAGGAGGACCTCTTACTAAGACTGGTGGGGAGCTACTTGTTTGATTGGCATCACCCCCTAATACTGCATGCTGCATTTCTCAACCTACATAAAAAAAAGGAGGCATGGCCTCCCACCGGTGCTGCTGCTGTGAAATGTGAGAAGAGCTGCTCTTGCTGCTGTTGTCTGTCTGTTGTTTTCAGGCTCAAGATTCATGAATGCCTGATAATTCGGGTAAACCAGCCGCATTAACTCGAACATTGGCTGTGATCCTGCTACTAAAATGAATGGGTGTATTAATTCTGTACACACTAAAGACCTAAGAGAACTTTTGTTTGGTAGTGGGGCACAAACTGAAAGGCAGCTTGCCCATGCCATAGTGAGTTTGTACCTGGCCATAATCCAGTAAAGTCATATTTTGTGTGATTTTAATCCAATAGTACCCATATTAGAACCCTGTGCCTGATTGACCTTCCTTTTTGCTGTAATATATTATGAAATACAAGTTTTTATTTTATATCTATAAAGAAAAGCACTGGGATTCAGAGTATGCATAGTCTCTATTGTATAACTGTTTGAGTTCTGAGTCTCCACTACCCACACTGCCTGCTTGAGAAGTCTTTGAGTGCTCACCCTCGCTCTCTGGCATTCAAGTGTGGAAAGGTTATACCTTATAACCAGCTTGCAGTGCCATATTAGGTCAGACCCCTGGACATCATTGATAAAAGCCCCCAAACCCCTGCTTTAAGGCCTAGTAATCCCTGTGTACCCTGTTATGGATTCTGACAAGAGTAAATTGTAATACTGATTGTTTAAGAGCAATCTCTAATCAAGGTACTTTTTACCAGAGGTAGGTGTATAGTATTAGACCATCATTGCAACAAGAGCTTAGTTACATAGGGGCAGAAATCTCAATTCTCAAAGTAGGCCAAGGCCTGCTGGGCTCAGTCCTGGCAAAGCTAAAACACAGACATTGAGTCCAAGTCCTCTGGGGCCCATTTTTTCATTCTTCCTCAACTCAAGTCAACTTTACATGCCTTGTCATATGTCAAAGCTGCAACGCAACATCCGTGGAAGGCCCTTTCATGACATATGAAAGAAACAATACGGGGGATAATGATATCAATGGTGTTCCAGGACCTATAATAGAATTTCATTCCAATTGAATAACCAATGTATCTTCTTTGTACAGTAGACTTTTCCACGGTTGCTTACTATTAAATTGACCTTGTTAAGTGTTTTAATACCTATGTCCAGGATTAAATATTTGAAATATTGGGTTGCCTGATGATTTTGGTTATTCTTTGTCCAGTTAGACTCTGGTTATGAATCTGTGAAGAACAGGAATCGATTTCACATGTATTAGAGTGCCCTTTTTAGTTACAAAGGCCACCCCACTTGTATAGCGATTATTAGATATGCTTCTTCATCCACAGCCCTTTAAGTGCTGCCCTATCTTTGTCATTTCATTTAAAGCACTGACTACTATTATAAAAATAATGCACAAGTTACTCTCTTGCATCAGCCCCTCTTTATACTTAGACATCATTTAGTAGTTCCCAGGCGTCACAGCTGCGACCCTTGCCTTGTTTCTCACATCCCTGGCACTGTCTTCGGAGGTAGCAAGAACAATGTCAGAAACAGTAGTTAAGCAAGGCTATGAGCCTTGTTTACTTCCTGGGCCCCTCAGCTATACCATATGTGGACCCTTGTAAAAAGGTATCTCTCTGGCTCCTGCTGCCCCCGCACATGTGAAAGAAGCAAGAAATACAGAAGAAATATGAAGAAAGAGAGAGGAAGGAATAGAGGGGAAAGACTGAGTGTAAACAAGGAAAAAATAACAAAAGGAAGAGCAGGAAAAGAACAATAGAAAGAGATGGGTGAGAGATCGAGAGACAAAGGGGGATGTGTGTGACAGAGAGACAGAGAGGAATCAGAGAGACATCAGAGGGAGTGACAGGTGGGAGAGCGAGATGTAGACAGGAGTGAAAGAGAGGGTGACAGGTGAGAGCAGTAGGTGATAGACAATTCAGGGAGATCCACAATACATGGATTATACCTTACCTGATGGTTTCCTCTGGTCCTTGCTGTTGGAAGTTGGGTTACTGGCTCAGAGGTGTGAAACCCTACTCAAGCAGCAACAACAATGTCTGTTATTGTAAGGTCACCAGCAAACCCCAAATGAACCTGTTCTCAGCCCTTTGGTAGCTTGGCACAAGAGCAGCCAGGCTTAACTTAGAGGCAATGTGTAAAGTATTCATGCAGCACTTCAAACAGTATTAAAGTGAAAACATAACCAAGAAAAAGCCCATAGGTTTAGAAAAATTGAATAAAATGTAACAAAGTATTTGAGACCAAGACAGCAAAAATCCAATTAGTAGAACCGGGGATATGCAATTTCATAGTTTTAGCTAAAAATAGTGCCTAGAAGCACCAAACGCCAACTGTGGTTATCTGATTGTGCCGGACCGGGACAAAGTCACAAGTTCAGGCTGACCGCGATGGAAGGCGGGCTGGATACAGGGACCAAGTTAGACTCGCTGAACAAGAGTACCTTAAATCCTAGTTACATAGTGTTGCCAGATCCCACGTTCAGGATGCGTTGCACAGCGGTGGATCTGGGGAGCTGCAAGGCTGCGATGAGAGGTCCTGCATTGTTGCTGAGGATGCTGTCGATGAGGGGCTTGTGATATGAAGTCCTGTGCCGAAGACGTGTCATGCAACAGCAGTTCCGGAGTCCTTCATTTTCATTGAGAAGGCAGTCGACAAGGGGCTTGCAATGCGAAGGCCTGCATCGAGAATGCATCACGCAGCAGTGATTCAGAGGAGACTGTGGGTTGCAATGCGAAAATCCTGTGTCAGGGATGCATCCCGCAGCAGTGGTTTAGAAACCGAGCCGTGAAGAGATGCAGCACGCTGCATAGGTTCTGCCCACAGAACGACAGCTGGGCTAGCAGAGCACTTTCAGGCCTACTTCCAAGGGTCCAGAACTGGGGTGGCAGCTCTTCGGGGGGTAGGACTCACAGCAGACAGAGTCCAGGAGCTGGGCCCTAGGTGATTGGAGCCTTTTCTGTCCCTGAGGCTCTGATCTGAAGGCCAGCCAACAAGCCCTTGGAATCAGTCTGGTGGTCCTATGTTCAAGATGCAGGTCCAGTTCTTTCACTCAGGCACCAGGGCAACAGAGTAGCAGTCCTTCTTGGAGAGCAGTATGGCAGTCCTTCTGAGTCTTCCACAGGTCCAGAGGGGTACTAAAGAGTTGGATCTGAGGGTATGATATTTATACCTGGTGCCCACTTTGAAGTAGGAGAAGGTTCTGAAGGTTTCCATCCCCAGGGGTTGTTTGAAATGTCCTGCCTGTCTGCCCTGGCTCCGGTTTGCCTGGGGTCACAATAGACTAGTGTCAAACCCTTTGTGAGTGTGCTCAGGCACAGGCTTTGAGATTTGCAAGGGTGGTAAGTGACAGCTCCTTCCCCTCATCAAGCCAGAGATGGCCCATCTTGCCAACACCTATGCGCCTTTGTCTCACTGTCTGGGAGCAATATACAAAGACCAACTGCCAGCTACACCTAGTCATGTGACCTAGGAAACTGGCTGCAGGCTTCAAATGGTTGGGACAAGAAAATTATAACTTTCTAAAAGTGGCATTTTCAGAATTGTGCCATAAAATCCAACTTTACCATTAAAGAAGGTTTTAAATTACAATTCTTCGGACAAAAAACATGACTGTCCTACCTGCGTCAAAAACAAATTTGAGAGTTTTTTACTACCAGGACATGAAAAGCTTAAAAGTGCATGCCCAACTTTTTAAATACAAGGCACCCTGAACACCAATTCCTCCTGAACCCAAATTCTCTACTGACTCAATTACCTTGGTAACAAGGGCATTGATTTGTGGTGGTCTCATCAACTGTAGATGCCATGTAGCTCTAAAGTATGCCCAAGAGAGAAATCTCTTGGACACAAAAAAAGAGCAAACTTTCAAACAGAGGAGATGAACATGGGATTTCTGAGTGAGATGATGGTGAGTAATGATGATCCATTTCCCATGATGGTTGAGTTGTTTAGATATTTATATGAAAGAAATTATTGTCAACAGACATTACTCATGTGCTACACTTCTCTATGTCTTTGGATGCCCTACACTGGCAGCAGGAGGCTGATAGAACCACCTTCTAGAAATTATGCATAAATCACAGAGCAATGCACAAAGTTGGCCTGGATTTCCTTCAATTTAAATTGAATTCATGTATTTTATGGTTTTTGTTTTGAGAGTTCTATTTAGTGCTAACATGTCAACTAATGGCCCAACCAGAGCAACATGGCAAGGAAATAAGGAGGATACTTAGAAGCAGGATAAACTGGAGAATGATAAACTAGATCAATGGTGAGAAGGATGAGCAGTGAGTGAGGGAAATAATTATGGAAGGTGTAACAAAATAAGATGTTAATGCGCGGGGTGGAGTCTTGCCATGACCATGATGTCTGGATCCCTGTGAGGCACTCTACTGATCCCGGCACATAACCAGCTGTTTCCAAGTCCCTGTGAGACCTTGGTCCTCCAAACGGCCTGGCATGGTTGGCTGCAGGTATGATGACTTGGGGGAGGACATTTCAGGCTTTCTTGACACTTTTCTTCCCGAACTAAGTGGCCTGGTGTTCTCGCCACCATTGGAGTTCCAGAGAATCTACAGGATCAGCCCTAAATCAGACAAAGCTAAAGCGGCCCTGTGGCCTATAATTGCCTGGCTCCTGCAAAACCAACAGGCCCAGCATCTAATTTCTGCAGCTAAAAAAGAACAGTGGTCCCGTTCTATGTAAGGGCTCTAAAATATACACAGCTGCAGACTTTTGCCAAGAAGAAGTTTCTCGTCATGCGACCACACCTTCTGACACTGGCCATTCGCTATGGGTCACAGGAGCCAACTACGATGCTGATTACCACTGACAAGATCCACAGAGAGTTCACAGAACAGGATAACCTAGACTCTTTCCTCACCACGCTAGAGGTTTGGGACATCGACATCTCCATTCTGGAGGACTCATCCTCATTGACCTCTGCTCAGCCTCATCTGATTGTACCTTCAGACGCCAGAGGTGATGAAGCCAACCTCATTTCGGAAAGATGATGATTGGATGCTGCAATGAAACACTGGGAGGAAAGGGCCGTCCTCGGGCCCTCCAAACCCATTAATAAGGTCATAGGCAAAGATAAATTCCAGTCGCCTTGGAAGCCCTGAGGAGATTGAGGCCTGCATTCTCTTTACTTGTTGGGGGGTTAGGGGCAGCTTGCTGTGGGCCTCAGGGCTTCAGACATGCGGCAGATACATTGCAGGTAAGAACCATCCTTTTATGTGGGACTGTACTATAGTGTTGATGGAGCAAGGTTTCAAAAATGAAACTTGCTTGTACGCAATCCTCCTCATAGTATTAATTTATTAAACTTGTATTGTCAAAACTAACCTTTGCATTCACAAACACAAGAGGGACAGAAGCTTGCCTATGTGTTTTACTAATGAATAACGCTTGTCTGTAATCCAAAATGTCCGCTAAAGCGCGGGAACTTCATTGCGCATGTCGCAACCTGATCACATGGTGTGACGTCTTTCTTTGCTTGGTGGGAAACTTCTGCTTCTGCGCAGTGTGCACTAAAATGGCCGCTAAATGTTTTCACATGCTTCAGCTTGCTCTCATGTCATTATTAAATTGTCGTTTTCTTAATGCTACTAATGCAGGATAGTATTATAATTAATTGGGAATAGAGTAGGGAAAGTGGGCATACAGTGAAACATTTTATTTGTGATTTTAATATTTTCTTCTTGCACTTTTAGTAATTCGTAAACTTGGGCCTGGGTTGGTGACTTGAAACTCGAGAGACAGATGGTTCTGCGCATGTGTCCTGTGTGCCTGCCAAGTGAAGTCAACTTGGACGTCTCCCAAGGCCATGACCCATTGGCCGAAGATGCTGTACTTTATGTTTCCGGTGGACAAAATGATACTTTTCCCCTGTAAAATGTATAACATTTGTTGTGAGAAGGGTGGGAAATAAAGTGAATGTATTAATTTGAAGGGGCGGGAAGCTAAAAACAATAAGCTTCACAATTTAGGCAAAATTTGACATGGTGCGAGAATCCACCCCCTGTCCCTGTCCAATCAGAAGTAGTGGTCCCATATTTTAGCAACATTAAGGGGACGTACATGTGCGTAGAAGGGTATAATAGAATATAGCATTAGTTAATTAGTCAGAGCATGCTTTCACGAAGAACAGGCGTCCATGCTGCAAGAGAGCTCTTAGCTCCAGACTGCCATGCTGATCGGTTGCTGACTGAATCCCTGTCCAGAAGAGGTCCTAAGGAGGGGGCGGCGGAGTCCATTAGAACGGGAGAATCGAGGAGAAGTCGAGTATCAGAGAGGGGAACGGCGCAGGCGTCGTTGTAGAGAGGTCACCGGTCCTGTCCTGATCCTGGAAGAAGTCTTTGCTCTTCATCCTTCCTGGGTCCTATCTTTTCCAACTCCTTGGCCAAGGGGCTTGGTTCTCGCATTTAGGTAACTATACTGCAACCTTTAGTTGCGCTGCTGTCTCTATTCTCTTCTTTCCTTAAACACCGTCATTGATTAGCAAAATCATTTCTATGCTTTTTCTTGGGTATTTCAATCAAGTACCGTGTTTTCTGTATTTTACTCTGCTAAAACTTTAGATAAACATTTTAAAACTTCCTGACTCAGTGGTTATTTCAGGATTATGAATTATATTGAATGTCACTCATTTTAAATTTCCCAATTGGCAAAGGATCCATTGGTAAGTTATTACTCTTCTATTAGAAGGTAATTGGTAGCAGGGATTTTAATAAAAGAGTACATCTGACACCCAGCGTAAGTATTAGTGTAGTATGAATGTATGGGCCCAAGTGAGTATATGGTGTATGAATGCTGTTGGCTAATATTGCGCTGGATCAGTTTTCTGGTAAGCAGAGGACGGTTATGGTTACTCTTTGTTAATTGGGTAATTAGAATTTTTTTTTGTATTTTTATGAATTAACATCCGCTTATTTTTGAGTGTTGTTATATGTTGTCCAGAATACCCCGGGGTAAAAAGAATAGCGGGTGGCAAGTGGAAGCCATACTGCAGTGAGGTTATCTGTCAGGCAGAAATAGTACTGAGAAGTTAAGCAGGACTTCAAGTACTCGTTAGGGACTTTATGCGTGTGAGTAATAGCAAAAAGGGTACGCTGATAAAAATGTTATGTTATATCACCTAGTAAGGGTAACATTGGAGAAGTAACAGGTACTTCTGGAGCTTGTGTGAAGAGTAGACGGAAGTGTTTTACTCGTAGTGTATGTATTAGTAAACGGAAAGGTTTTACTAAAGGGTGGAAGAAACTATCTTTTTCGAAATTAGTGGAAACTGGCACAATAGCGAATGTTTTATGTGGTTACTGAAATTTAATTAAGATTTATAGAGAAAATAAGTTTGCGTAAATTTTTGTAAAGGGAGGGTCAGTTGCCGGAGAGGGAGCTGACATCACAAAACGCCACGCTGGGATTGGTTGAATCCGCGGGTGTGGAAAGACCCTTGTAAAGGAGGGGTTAGTAGTCAGGAGTAGTACTGACGTCACAGGTGCCGCGCTGGGATTGGTTAAACCAGCGAGAACAGAAAAGAGCAGATTGTAAAGGAGGGGTTGACAGAGAAACGTCACCAAAAGGCCGCGCAAGGATTGGCTCGGAAATAAAAGATAGCAGACATTTGATTGGTCGAAATTATAGAAGCAAAATTCTTAGTGGATAAGGATTGCATGTTAAAACGCGATCCGACTTTAACAGGAACTCGTCCGGATAGGAGATTCCTAGGTTTTGCAGAATATAATTTTGTACACAGAAGATTAGATAGAATGTACGGAGAAAGGAGATAAATGTCATTCTTACAAAAGATTAAGAATTATTTTAAAAAGGACAAACCAATCAAAACTAGAGAAGGAATTATTATTCCACCAGCTAAAACGCCAGCATCATTTATGATGATGGAGAGAGGTTATCATACTTGTGTATGGATGGAGAATTGGATAGAATACACAAAAAATGATGGAGTATTAGCATTTCCCGAGAATGGTACCTTCAATGGAAGAATTCTTCAAAACTTGAGATTGAGGATGAATGATTTAGAACCCAGACCTAGATTAACCCAGTACGAAGCTCTAGAAGAATGGGAAACCGAGGCATTTGAGCGGGATAGATCTAGAAGTAATAGGAGTTACCCAGGATTTTTCCCCAGATATTTACGTGAGTCGAGAGAGGGTCAGATGAAACAATGGAGAAGGGCAATGATTACAGAGGGACTGTATCCATTATTCACAGAAGGAGAGAAATCAGGAGGAAAATGTACAGAAAAGACAAAACATTTAATGAGAAATGAGGATTCAGAAGACGAATTTATGGAAGAAATGTTAAGAAACCCCCCACCATATCAGGAAGGGACAAGTGGATGCCCCCCTAGTGCACCACCACAAACTCCAATGGTACCACAAGTAATGCATGAATTTACCCCGACTAGAATACTTCATGACAAAGAAAAGGAAGCTCTAGAAAAGACCAGAGCAGAATTAGTACGGAAAATAACTCAGATAAAAGTACACCCTGATTCATTGACTATTCCTGTAACAATTGGTCCAGTAGTTCCATTATATGGTACTCAGGGAAATTGTCCTCCACCCATACTTGCACCTACTCCTGTGAGTAATCCCAGACCTGAAGCTCCAGTTATAATTGAGGATCAATTTAGTGACTGTGAATCCACAATATCACTTATGGACTTGCCTATTCGAGGTTCTGTAAATAGTACTCCAAGAAAAGATGTACCTGGAGGTTCAAAAGATGTAAGTTTAGTAACTTCATCAGGAGCAAAAAGTGCTACCATAGTAACACCTGAAGATCTAGAAAGATGGGTGCAAGGGTCAGTTAAACAGTGCACACCTCCGAAAATAATGGACATTCATAAATTAAAAGTCGAATTAGAAGAAATAATAGCAGGAAATGTAGGACTAGAACACTTAAAAACCTATGATGAAGAAGAATTATTATTCATGTGCAGGAGCATCACTAGAAATGTGAGGTTATTTCATGAAAAATTGTCCAATTTAGCATTACAGATGGGAATAGAAATAGGGAGATCAAAAGTACTACAGAAACCTTATAGAGCAGAATTTTCAGACAAAGATTTAGAAAATATGAATGCCTCTGGTAAAAGACTACAAATAAGAGAATTAATGTTAGTTTTACAAAAATGGGGAGACCTAGATAAATGGAGAACTAGGTGGGCCAAGAAGAAGGAAGAGGCACGAACAAGTAGAACAGCATCTGAATATGTGATGAAGGAATCAGGAAAAGCAGAACAAATGTATCCAATGCGAGAAGTTGCGGGAGGAGGATATGTAGATGTCCCATGGAGCAGACAGGATATTTTATCATTTACGAATGATTTTCCAAAGCTGAGGGAAAAGCCAATTGAATGGTACAAGCAGGTTGAAAGGTTTGTGAAGGTGTCAAAGGTATTGTTGAAGGATTTGGATGGTCTGTTTGACATAGTGGTACCTGCCGATTTATGGACAGATTGTAAGATCACAGTGGATTGGCCAAGTGATGAGTATCCCAGAGATCCGAAAACAGGTGCCCCGTCAAATGACGTGATGAAAAAGTATCAGCAGGTGATAACATACCTGAAAGGGAAAATACCCCCGAAAGAAACAGATTGGGTGAAAATAGATCGAACCACCCAAGAAGCCAGTGAAACAGTACATTCTTACTATGAGCGCCTATTGCAGGTGTTTAAACAGTATAGTGGATTTGAGGACATTGGAGACAAAAACATGAGTCAGTTTGTGTATCGGTTTGTTTACGGTCTGAAGCCAGAGATTTGCCAGATGATTAAACAACACATGCTGTGTTGGCAGGGAAAGCCCATAGATGAAATTCTGAAATATGCGAAATATTGTGGAGACGATATTGAGGATAGACACAAGAAATTACAAGAAAAGGTGATGTGGGCACAGGTGAAAATGGCAGAGAAGCAGGGAATTAATTTGGAAAATCTGAGTGAAAATCCAGGAAAAGATTCTGGAACGAGTGGTGATACGGGAAATGGTGGAAAATTTAGAGGACGAATGAGTAGAGAAGAAGCTAAAAAGAAATTTCCTTGTCATGGATGCGGAAAATTGGGGCATTGGAAGGACGAATGTAAAAAGATTCGGAATAATAATGGCCCAAATCAAAACTTAAATCCACAGACGCAGAATGACTCACAGCAGGGTGTAAATCCCCAGAGTCAATTACCACCTCCACCTGTTCAGGGTAATGTAAGCAGAGCAAAGCACGGTACAGACATTGGATACCCAGGAGGGAGTGGTAAGAATGATTATATGACATCACAATTTCTTTTGCAGGACAATTACTGTGAATTCAACTCATGACGGTGCCTAGGAGAGGGGAAGAAGGAGTGCGTACTTGGCGCATCCTTACAGGTAGATCAGTTTGGTCCATATGTTGAAGGAAATGTGAAAGGTAATGATATTACTTTCCTTTTGGACACTGGTGCTACCAGGTCTACGGTGAGATCAGCAGATATCCCAGACCTTCCTCTCTCTGGTGAAGATATCCAAGTAGTAGGGGTAGCTAATCAAAGAATTAGAACGCCTCTTACAGAACCAATGGAAGTCAAAATAGGAAACTTCAGAGAAATGCACCAATTTGTAGTGTGCGATTCTAGCCCAGTGAATTTATTAGGTAGGGATTTATTGTGCAAAATGAACTGTACAATTTTCTGCACGCCAGATGGTGTGGCAGTTCAGACACCAGATGAGGACCATGTATATAAAATTATGGTTGCAAAACAAGGTATAGAAATAGACGAAATGTTTTCGTTAATAACAAGAGATGAGTTGCCAGAAGAAATAAAAGGTACAGTAAACCCCATAGTATGGGATTTCACCGGAAAAGAAGTGGACTTATAGGAAAAATAGATCCAGTTCAAATTACGGTAAAAGAAGGTGCAATTTTCCCAAATACCAGACAGTACAAAATGAGTGCAGAAGTAAAAGCAGGAGTCATTGAAGAAATAAATCGAATGGTAGAACAAAACATCCTAAAAGAAGTAATGAGTAGCCCATGTAATTCACCAATCATGGGACTAAAGAAACCTAGTGGAAAATATAGGATTGTTCAGGACCTGCGTAAAATCAACAAGATTGTGGAACCATGTTGTCCCATAGTACCAAATCCTGCAGTAATTTTATACCAGATCCCTTGAAATGCAGGATGGTTCACAGTAATTGATTTATGTCAAGCATTCTTTTCAATACCATTGCATTCAGACAGCCAGTATCTTTTCTCATTCAAATTCGAGAATAAAGTCTATGTGTGGAATCGTGTTCCTCAGGGGTACACAGAAAGTCCTTCCATCTTCAACCAGATACTGAAAAAGTGCCTGAAAAAATTAGTGATGCCAGGAAGCTCAGTCTTAGTCCAATATATCGACGACTTATTGGTGGCGTCAACCACCAGAGAAGACTGTGTTGTTGATTCCATAGCATTATTAAATCTCTTGGCTGAGGAAGGGCATAAAGTCTCACCTGAAAAGTTACAGTTTTGCAGGACAGCTGTTAAATACCTGGGACATCAAATTGAGAGGGGAAACAGAAGAATAACCTCTGAAAGAGTAGAATTAATAAAGAGAATGCAAATGCCTGTAACCCAAAGACAAGTGCGGATGTTCCTAGGAATAGTAGGCTACTGTCGACAATGGATACCAAATTTTTCCATGTTAGCTAAGCCCTTAATTAACATGACGAAAAAGAAAGCAAAGGACCCTGTTGAGTGGGAGGATGAAAGTGTAGAAGCTTTTGTAAAATTGAGAAACGCACTTTGTTCAGCACCTGCCTTAGGCATGCCTGATTATAAAAGAGAATTCGCATTATTCTGTCAAGAGAGAGAAAATTGTGCACTTTCTGTCCTAACTCAGAGACATGGACTAGACAGACGTCCTATAGCGTACTTTTCTGCTACATTGGACCCAGTAGCAGCCGCGTTGCCAGGATGCTTAAAAGCAGTGGCAGCAACTTGTTTGAGCATTGAACAAAGCGAGTCAATTGTGATGGGACATCCTGTAAAAGTGTATGTTCCACATGCAGTTGTGATTATATTGACAAGAACCTGAACTCAGCATCTTACTCCTAGTCGGCTGACTAAATATAAGAGGATAATAATAGGTGCTAAAAATGTGACCATGGTAAGGTGTACAATAATAAATCCAGCAACTTTATTGCTGGACCCATATCATGAAACAAATAAAGATGACGAAGAAGATGAACATGATTGTGTACAAATTACAGAATTATGTACAAAACCACGCCCAGACATAGAGGAACAGCCTCTTAAAAAGCCAGACAGGGAGCTATTTGTCGATGGTTCATGTCAAAGACATGAAGATGGTAAACTAACTGCTGCCTATGCGGTATGTGAATTAACTGGAATAGTCGAAGCATCCTATTTACCAGGAGTAAAATCTGCACAAGTAGCTGAATTGATTACATTAATAAAAGCTTGCAAAATTGGGAGGAATCAGAGAGTAACTATATTTACTGATAGTCAATATGGTTACGGGGTTGTGCATGATTTTGGACAACTGTGGATACAGAGGGATTTCATGACTTCTTCTGGATCCCCTATTAAAAATGGACAATTTGTAAGGGAATTGCTAGAAGCAATACAATCACCAAAAGAATTGGTTGTGGTGAAATGTGCCGCACACCAGTCAGGAGATGACTGGGTGGTAGTCGGCAACAGATATGCAGACCTGGTGGCTCAACATTGTGCCAAAACCAGAACGTCAGTCAATAAGAGGGTGGAAAGAATGGGAATCAGCTGCCAACTTATGCTGTATATGCCACCTGAAACTTGGAATGAGGTGAAGAAATTGCAAGATGAGGTTGATGAAAGTGAGAAAAATTTGTGGATCAAAGTCGGTTGCTCCCAAAGAGGAGAAGATGAAGTGTGGATCAGTGCAGATGGCAGACCAGTCATGCCAGATTGTTTACTCTCACAAATGGCCAGAATGCATCATGGAGACACACACATAGGGAGAGATGCAATGATTAGGCTGTTCAGACAAAATTGGTACAATCCCAAATTTAGGGCTGTTGCAGAGAGTCTTTGCCAGAGATGTCTAACTTGCCAAATGCATAATCCAGGCAGGAAAACGATAATTGGGTTTGGAAAGATTGGAAAGGCAGAGGGCCCATTTATAAGACTCCAGTTCGACTTCATACAGTTACCACCATGCAGAGGACTAAAATATGTACTAGTCATAGTGTGTCTGTTTTCAAAGTGGGTGGAGGCTTACCCTACTAGGAGAAATGACAGTATTACAGTTGCAAAACTGTTGTTACGTGAGCTCATACCTAGGTTTGGTTTCCCAGTATCTTTGGAATCAGATAGAGGAAAACACTTTAATAGCGAAGTGATTCAGATAATTTGTGAAGCATTTCAAATCAAACAGAAATTGCACTGTGCATATCGCCCAGAGGCTTCTGGAGTGGTTGAACAATTGAATGGCACTATAAAGTCAAGATTGGGAAAAATGTGTGCATCAACATCATTAGAGTGGCCAGACGCATTGCCACTTGTCTTGATGGGACTCAGAAGCATACCTGACAGAACGACAGGATTAAGCCCCCATGAAATAATGATGGGAAGAGCAATGAGACAAACACATGTTCCCACAAACAAACTGGTGAATATATCTGATGATATGGTCTTGGACTATTGCAAAGGATTGGCTGACCTAGTGCGTTCTGTCTCTCATCAGGTTGGAGAAGACGCAGTTTCCAGGCAGCCTGAACTAGAACATGATCTGAATCCTGGTGATTGGGTGGTAGTGAAGAATCACACCAGAGAAACGTGTCTATCACCCAGGTGGAGCAGACCTTGTCAAGTTATATTGACCACCAATACAGCAGTGAAGTGTGCAAGATTTCCTAATTGGATTCACGTAAGCCACACAAAGAGAGTACCAGACCCTGAAGAGGAGAATCCACAGACAACGCCAATCACTGAAGAAGCTGAAGGTTGCCCAGCTGAGGAATCTCAGGCTAGAGGTTCGAGAGAAGCTGACGGAGAACAACCGAGCACAAGTCAGGATTGGATACCAGTGGTAGAAGTTCCTGAAGTATATCACAGAACGAGAAATCAAACTAGATTGGAAGAAATTGAAGAAGATCAGATAGGTGAAGAAGAAGCCGTTCAGGATCAAGAAGAAAAGACAGTAAAAGATCCTGAACAAAATAAGATAGGGAAAGAAAATTGGACTCAAAACAGTGAAACTTTAATAGACTTTACACAGGAACAGACAGGTTTAGAAGAATCCGGCCAGGCTGCAGAAGTTCACAGTGCAATAAACCCTGATCAGAAGCAGTTAGATCAAGAAGAATTCACTAAAGAAAAAGGGGTTGATACAAATGAACATAAAGAAATAAAAAAAGAACAAGGTCAACATCTTGAAAGTCATTGTGGAACTACTGAAGAGAAACCAATCAGACCTGAAAAAGAACAAACAAAAGAAGCAGTAATCAAAGAAAACAAAACAGTATTGAGCAGTGAAAATAACGAGATCTCTGAAGACGTAAACAGAGAAACAGTGCCAACCAAGAAGGCAAGAAAAGGAGATCATTGGCCAAGTGTCATTAAAAGAGTAGAGTACCACATAACAACCAGAAGTGAAGATCCAGAACAAGTACCTGAAGTGACAAGTCAAACTGAACAAGAGAAAAAGTCAGGAAAAAGAAAAAGTAAAAGACTGAGACTTGTGAATAACAAATTCAAGGGTCCTGACTGGACTTATATTATTCTTGAAGATTTTGAAAGCTCAGAGTCAAGTGACAGTGGTGGCGAAGGAACAAGTGCAGAACTAACATACGAAGAAGAAACAAGACCACCCTGACTAAACAAAAGAATCCTCTAAAGAAAAGAAAAAGAGATAAGAAGAGCAATCTTCCTTGTCGAAAAATGCCTGACGATAGAGTTACTGGGAGACCAAAACGAAATTGTTGTAGGAGATGCTGTGCAATCTGCATATGTAGTCTAGTATTGGTGCTTATAGTATGGTTAGTCCTGATTGTAGCAGTTCCTTACCTTATGATAATAGATAAGAAGATTAATAATGAAACTAAAGGGAGTACAGCAAACATGAAGGGCAATAGAGTAGAATTAATGGCAGAAGATGAGGCAGAAATTCATCATGAAATAGCTGATAACGACACTAGTTTAAATGTTTTCACAAAGTTATTGTTTCAGTATGTAGACACAATGGAAGTTAGTAATTGTTATGTCTGTATGAAGTTACCTGAATCAGTAGCGGAAGGATTAACATACCATCATTTACCACTGACATATGGCATCTCATGTAGTGTATTAACAAGTTTATTTTATAGAACAGGTAGGCTGCAGTATTATTATTCAAACTTAGATGTGATATTTTCTGAGGTTCCAATTCGCAAGAGTATGAACCCAGTGCTTAGTAGTCAAGACGCACAGTTTATGGGAGAGTTTTTCTTAACAATGAAATCGATAGACATAACACATGCACATAGAAACAATCTAACATGTTCTTTACTAGAAGAAGAAAAGATATTTTTGAATTTAGTAGAAGATAGAAGACATGATATTCAAAAGAAAGCTTCAGAGCATAAGGCTCAGTTGCCACCTTGGGCGGAGAAAGAAGGGAGTTATACACCTGGTAAAGCTCAAGCTGCAATGGCTCTGGATTTCGTAAAGACAGGGAAGATTTGTCTTCATAGGTTAAAGACTGATTATAACAATGTTTTCATCTGTACCAGTGAATGTGAACACAATTTTTTAATTCTTGGAGGTTGGGGACTCAAAGGAGGAACTGATTCACTTTTTCCTGGAATTTATTATGTATGCGGGAATAAGGCTTATTTTAGGCTTCCTGCACGGTGGTATGGAAGTTGTTATTTTGGAATAGTTTTTCCAAAGATATACCACGTAAAAAGAAACACTGGAAGCAATGAAAACAATAATGAATTAATACGTAGTAAAAGAGCTAGTTTTTCAGAAATTGTAGGTGATATATTTGGTGCATTGATACCTTCAGTGGGAATAATTCTGAACTCAAGGAAAATATGCAAATTGTCTACAGTGGTTGATCGTTTATCAACGGATACTGCTGGAGGTTTTCTAATGATTAATACGGAGATGGTTGGGATTAGATCTATGGTGATGCAAAATCGACTTGCTCTTGACATTCTATTGGCAAAAGAGGGAGGAGTCTGTAAATTATTGAAGACGAAACATTGTTGCACTTATATTCCTGATAAGAGTGCAGAAATTGGAACGTATATTCAGAACATAACTAGACTTGAGAATGAACTTAAACCACTGAAAGTTGATAGTGTATGGGAAAGATTGACAAATAGTATTTCGTCAATTGGAACCTGGTTTGCTAATGTAGGGAAAGGATTTATAGGTCAAATATTAGTACCCCTAGCTGGGATAGCAATAATAATATTGGCAATAACAATATGGTGCAAATGCTGTAGAAAGAATGGAACATATAAAGTGACAGGAAAAGGAAAGAAGAGAAAATTAGATGAAATAGAACTTGAAGAATGGAGAAGTGATTTATACAAAAAGTTGAAAGGGGATGTGAAAAACAGAAAATGTAAAAATGAGAATGAAACGAATTGCTAGAAGTTGGCATCTGATTGAGGGTAGTATTTTTGATGGCTCAGAAACGCCATCAGAGAGGGGATTGATGGAGCAAGGTTTCAAAAATGAAACTTGCTTGTACGCAATCCTCCTCATAGTATTAATTTATTAAACTTGTATTGTCAAAACTAACCTTTGCATTCACAAACACAAGAGGGACAGAAGCTTGCCTATGTGTTTTACTAATGAATAACGCTTGTCTGTAATCCAAAATGTCCGCTAAAGCGCGGGAACTTCATTGCGCATGTCGCAACCTGATCACATGCTGTGACGTCTTTCTTTGCTTGGTGGGAAACTTCTGCTTCTGCGCAGTGTGCACTAAAATGGCCGCTAAATGTTTTCACATGCTTCAGCTTGCTCTCATGTCCTTATTAAATTGTCGTTTTGTTAATGCTACTAATGCAGGATAGTATTATAATTAATTGGGAATAGAGTAGGGAAAGTGGGCATACAGTGAAACATTTTATTTGTGATTTTAATATTTTCTTCTTGCACTTTTAGTAATTCGTAAACTTGGGCCTGGGTTGGTGACTTGAAACTCGAGAGACAGATGGTTCTGCGCATGTGTCCTGTGTACCTGCCAAGTGAAGTCAACTTGGACGTCTCCCAAGGCCATGACCCATTGGCCGAAGATGCTGTACTTTATGTTTCCGGTGGACAAAATGATACTTTTCCCCTGTAAAATGTATAGCATTTGTCGTGAGACGGGTGGGAAATAAAGTGAATGTATTAATTTGAAGGGGCGGGAAGCTAAAAACAATAAGCTTCACAATTTAGGCAAAATTTGACATGGTGCGAGAATCCACCCCCTGTCCCTGTCCAATCAGAAGTAGTGGTCCCATATTTTAGCAACATTAAGGGGAGGTACATGTGCGTAGAAGGGTATAATAGAATATAGCATTAGTTAATTAGTCAGAGCATGCTTTCACGAAGAACAGGCGTCCATGCTGCAAGAGAGCTCTTAGCTCCAGACTGCCATGCTGATCGGTTGCTGACTGAATCCCTGTCCAGAAGAGGTCCTGAGGAGGGGGCGGCGGAGTCCATTAGAATGGGAGAATCGAGGAGAAGTCGAGTATCAGAGAGGGGAACGGCGCAGGCGTCGTTGTAGAGAGGTCACCGGTCCTGTCCTGATCCTGGAAGAAGTCTTTGCTCTTCATCCTTCCTGGGTCCTATCTTTTCCAACTCCTTGGCCAAGGGGCTTGGTTCTCGCATTTAGGTAACTATACTGCAACCTTTAGTTGCGCTGCTGTCTCTATTCTCTTCTTTCCTTAAACACCGTCATTGATTAGCAAAATCATTTCTATGCTTTTTCTTGGGTATTTCAATCAAGTACCGTGTTTTCTGTATTTTACTCTGCTAAAACTTTAGATAAACATTTTAAAACTTCCTGACTCAGTGGTTATTTCAGGATTATGAACTATATTGAATGTCACTCATTTTAAATTTCCCAATTGGCAAAGGATCCATTGGTAAGTTATTACTCTTCAATTAGAAGGTAATTGGTAGCAGGGATTTTGATAAAAGAGTACATCTGACACCCAGCGTAAGTATTAGTGTAGTATGAATGTATGGGCCCAAGTGAGTATATGGTGTATGAATTCTGTTAGCTAATATTGCGCTGGATCAGTGTGATCAAGGATGGTTTTGGTCAACCCTTCTGATGGTGTTCCTTCGGATGAGTGGTTTGTGAGCCTTTTCTCCTCACCTTACTAACTCAGTTTACCATGTGTTGACTGACCACCATGCAGCCTTGGGTGTGAGTCGAACAGTTCTCGGGGACAAACCCGAGGGGTGGCATACTTAGTAGGAAGTTACTTTAGTGCACTATACACAAAATCTGGGTGGATGATGGAGGGTGTTAGTTTTCACCAAGGTCAGCATGATGGTTGGGACGATGGTACTAGATTCTGTGTACACACGCAATAGTGAGAGAGCTGCTTTCATGGTCTTGCTGTTACTACTCATTGCAAAATTCAGCCACTCTAAAGGGGTGATAGGAGGTGACTGGAAACTTGCCCTTGATCCAAACAGGTGATTCTAATAAACCTAATGCCAAGGACCGAGTTGTCTTGACTGACGTTATGACAGACTTTGGCATGACGGGCTTAGGTGGTCAGCTCCATCCAAGGGAAAGGAAATACATCTTTGTATTGAGAGTACTTGGTTCATGCTCATGGATCGACTATAACTAATTGAACCACCATAGACTTGTCATAAGACAGGACTGTTGTATATTGGAAGGGGGAGTTAGCTGATTATGCTCCGGTGCTGCTAGCCTTGGACCTGGGTCATGTAGCTCCGACGACCAAATGCTGGAGACTAAATATGATGCACTATAGGTTGCCAACTGATAAACAAAAAATGGCCCCCATTTACATCAATACTTGATGAAAAATAAGACTTCAGTCAGATCTCCTCAGGTCCTGGGGACAGCGGGGAAAGCTGTAATCTGGAGGGCCCTGAGAAGAGACTAAGCTTTATGCAAACAGGAATCCCTGGATAAGCAAAAACAACTAGAATCAGATGTGCGTGTGTGAATAAAAGTTATGCAGACCATTCCTCTTCTCCCCTTCTGGGCCAGCTGGAGGGCAACGCTGGACATAAATGCGCAATGAACCTCCAAGGCAGAATACGCCCTGCTTTGCTTGAAACTGCAACACTACAAGCAGGGAGAAAAGGCCATCAGACTGTTGGCACACAGCCTCACAAGCAGAGAGCTCACCTTGCAACACCGGCGATCAGGGATCAGTCAGATACACAGATCACACCCTCGGTGCAGATAGTGGATGCTTTAGCCCAATATCTAAGCGCCCTTTATGGAGTGGAAATGCCAGATGTCCTTTCCAGGGAAACTACTTGACGCGGAGATATCAGTAGAGGAGATAGCAGTTGCTATATCAGACGTCCTATAGCAAAGCTTTGGGGGATGATGGGTTCCCTAAAGAGTTCTACAAATTTAGCAAACAAATAGTGGCACCCCTTCCTCATAAGGTATTTCGGGAGGCCAAAGAGTGGAGTGGACTCCCACTGGAATGCAATCAGGCTCTCATCAACATTTTCCTAAAAAGAAGCAAGAACCCTCTGCAAACTGCACCAGTTATCATCTGATCTCGCTCTTCAACATGGGTGTTAAAATATTTGCTAAGGTGGTGGCAACCCAGCTAAAGAAAGTCCTACTGAGTCTTGTCCAGCATTCTTAGGTGGGTTTTGTGCCAGGCTGTACATACAGGAATCACATTTGGAAGCTGGTAAATCTGTTCTGGCAGGTGCGAGACAACACCGCCGAAAAAACTATCCTATCACTCAATGCTGAAAAGGCATTTGGCTGTGTCAAATGAGGATAACTGTTCCACACACTGGAGTGAGCTGGCAATGGCCCAGGGTTCATTGACAAGGTCCGGTGGCTGTATTTCAACCTCACCTCCCAAATTGATTGTGACAGGTACATGTCCCAAAACTTTCCCATCCAAAGGGGAACGCAACAGGGATGGCCACTATCCCCACTCCCCTTTTTACTTGCATTGGAGCCACTGGCGGCAGGTATTAAGCAACATGAAGGTGAGAAATATATACCCACCCCAGACGGGGCAGTCAAACTTCTACTTTAGGCAGGTGACAATCTTCTTACCCTTGGGGATTTCTCCTCGTCCGTCCCAACCCTTGTGTCACTACTGACTGATTTGTCCACCTTTTCGGGCTACATGATCAACTGTGAGAAAAGTGGAGCCTTCCCCATTACTGCATGCCTCGAAATGCATGAAGACAATTCATTTGGATTTACATGGAAGACTGTGAGGCTTAAGTACCTGGGTATATTGGTTAATAAAGGCCTGGACAATATGGTTGCTGACAGGGTACAACCTTTGATATCTAAAAAGGAAAGTGACTTCCTTTGGTGGTACTCCTTATAACTCTCACTCTGGGGCAGGGGCAGGTGGTCAAGATGGTGACAGCCCCTTGATTCAACTATGTCTTTGGCATGATACCACTCCCAGTCCCTAAAGTGCTCCTACTCACACTTAACAAAAAGATAAACTCATTTGTATGGGTGGCCAGAGGACCCCATCTTAAACCCTCAGAGCTGCATGTAGACATGAGAGTGAGGCGACTGTGCCTACCAGATATACACCTCTACTACCTAGGACACCAATTATCACAATTGGTGCACCTATTGGTGGATACGGAGCAACAGCCAGGCAGGTTTTCTATGGAACAGTCTCTGGTGAAAGCATCACCCAGGCTGGGTATTTTATACATGGAGAAAGCTGCAACTACGGCAGTCTGTCTACCTTCACTAAAGTCTATGAGGATGGCCTGTAGGGACTCTCAGAGTGTTTGGGGTGAAAGGCATACTTCATTGAGGGTCCTCTTTATGGTCCACTGGTCAATCAATTAATCAGTGTTTATATAATGTGGCTTATCACCCGAGAGAGTATCCAGGCACTGGGCTGTGGGTTTCAGTCGAAGAGCCAGGTCTTGAGTCTCTTCCTGAAGTCTGTCAGCAAGGGTGATGTTCGGAGGGGAAGGGCGTTCTAGGATTTGGTGGCGCGGTGGAAGGAAAATTCTCCGGTGCATCATCAACGGATGCGCAGTGTGTGTGCGAGGACGAGGTTGTCAGATCGAAGGTTCCTGGATGGTTGGTGGAAGTTCAGGTGGTGGTTCATGTATGCAGGTCCTTGGTCGTGGAGGGCTTTGTAGGTGTGGGTCAGTAGTTTTAACTGGCATCTTTTCTGGATGGGGAGACAGTGGAGGTCTCTCAGGTGCTGAGGGATATGGGTCCTTTTTGATAGGTTGAGAATCAGCCTGGCTCCTGAGTTCTGTATTGTTTGGAGTCTTCTCAAGAGTTCCCTGGTGGTACCTGCATACAGTGCATTGTCGTAGTCCAGACAGCTGGTAACGAGGGTCTGCATTCCTGTTTTTATGGTGCTGATGGGGAGCCATTTGAAGATTCTGTGGAGCATGTAGAGTGTGTGGAAGCAGGCAGAGGAGATGGCGTTGACCTGTTTCATGGAGAGTTGTCTGTCCAGGATGATGCCGAGGTTGCGGGTGTGGTCTTTTGGTCTGGGGTTGGGCCTGAGGTCCACTGGCCACCAGGTGTCATTCCAGAGGGAGGTGTGGCTGCCAAAAATCATCACTTCAGTTTTGTCAGTGTTGAGCTTTAGGCAGTTGTCCATCTAGGCTGAGACGTTCTTCATGCAGTTGTGGAAGTTGGACTTCATAGTGGTGGGGTCGGCTGAAAGCGATAGGACGAGCTGGGTGCTGTCGGCGTAGGAGATGATGTTGATGTTGTGGGTTCTGACGATGTCTGCTACTGGCGACATGTAGATGTTGAAGAGGGTTGGACTGAGGGATGACCCTTGAGTGACAACACAGATGGTGTGCTTTGGATGTGAGGTGAAGGGAGGAAGGCGGATTCTCTGGGTGCGTCCCGAGAGAAATTATGCCATTCATCTGAGAGCGTTGCCTTCGATTCTGATCTGGTGCAGTCGTCTTATAAGTTTGTGGTGGGAGATGATGTCAAAAGAAGCAGAGAGGTTGAGAAGGATCAGGGCGGCTGATTCTTCTTTGTTGAGTAGGGTGCAGATATCGTCTGTCACGGTTAACAGGACCGTCTCTGTGCTGTGGTTGGCTCTGAATCCTTATTGGGAGGGGTCTAGCAGGTTGTTCTTTCAAGGTGATCTGTGAGTTGGAGGTTATTGGCATTTATGAGGACTTTGCCTGGGAACAGGAATAGCACAATGGGGTGGTAGTTCTGGTGATTGCTCCGGTCTACGGAGGGCTCCTTGAGGAGGGATCTGACCTCTGTGTGTTTCCAGTCATTGGAATTAGTGGCTGTGGTGATGGAGGCATTGAGAATGGTGGTGAACTGGTGGCTGATCTCGTCGCTTCCGAGGTAGACGAGCCGGTGGGGGCATGGGTCGGCGGGTGCCCCCGAGTGGATGGAGTTCATTAATGTGGTGGTGTTCGGTGTGCTGAGCTGTTCCCATGTGGTGAACGGGTGGTCGGTGGCTGTCTTCGTGGGAGTGGGGAGGCTGAGGAGGTCGACGGGTTGGGGATCGAAGTTTCTGTATATGGTGGTAGCTATCTTGTTGTGGAAGTGGTCTGCTAGTGCATCACATAGTTCCTGTGTTTAGGTGGGTGATGAGCAGGAAAACTCTCGGACGATGGTGAAGAGTTCCTTTGTCTGGCTGGTGCTGGTCTCAATGCATTTTGTCAAGGCCTCCTTTTTTGCAGCTTTGATTTGGCACTGGTAGTTGTTGAGGGCAGACTTTAAGGTGGCTTGATCGGTGTGGTTTCTGCTAGTGTGCCACTTCTTTTCTAGTTGTTTGCATCTGTGTTTCATTGTGCTGAGTTCTGGGGGGTACCAGCTGGCTCATTTGGTGGATTTGTGCAGTTTGTTGGGGGCAACTTGGTCGGCGTCGCTGATGATCCAGGTGTTGAAGTTTTCTACTGCATGATTCCAGTTGGTGGAGACGTCAGTCCGGGTGCTGCTGAGGGTGTCAGTTCATTGGTGCTGTGTGACTTCGGTCCAAGTGTGACTTAGGTCCAAATGTGGAAGGGGCACTGTGGTGGTTGGGGGTGGTGCAGGGTGGTCCAGTAATGTTGAAGTGTACGATGAAATCGTCGGACCTGGTAAGTTCCATGTTGTGGCTGTATCTGACTTTGTTGCTGGAGTTGAAGATAGGGTCCAGCGTGTGTTCTGCTCTGTGTGTGGGGTCTCAGACCAGCTGTGTGAGGCCAATGTTGTCCATTCATTCCAGGTGGTCCGTGGAGGTGGTGCCTGTGTGATCATCCAGGTGGAAGTTTAGATCTCCCAGGAAGATGTAGTGTTCGGATTCAATAGCGAGCGGGATGAAAAATTTGGTGATGGAGTCGCTGAGGCCGGTTCGTGGTCTTGGAACTCTATGCAAGGGTGCCTTTGATGGTGGTTTTGTAATCTGTGTGGAGTTGGAAGTTTATGTGTTTAAATGATAGTTGTGGTTTCGTCTTTGATGGTGGTTCAGATGATTGAGTACTTGTGTACAAAGACACTGCCACCTCTGTGTCTGTTGGCGTGGGCCCTGCGTTTCTTCTTGTAGCTGTTGGGTGTTGCGTTGGTGGTGTCAGGGGCCGATGCAGGGGTGAGGCAGGTGTCTGTGATGAAGGTCATGTCAGGGTCGAGGGGGGAGATGGTGTCCTAGATTTCAGTGTGGTAGAGCGATCTGATGTTGACCAGGAGGCATCTGAGTGGTTCCCGGGAAGGTGGCAGCTGACGTGGAGAGGGTTTCTGCGAGGGCGGTTGGTTCTGGAAGGGAGGTGAAATGTCAGTGGAGGAAGGTGAATGTTTCTGGGGTAGAGCCAGGGGATGTGAAGCAGCAGTTGTTATTGTGTCCGGTGTCCAGAGCATGGAGATCATTGATGGAGTAAATTATGGAGTCTGATGGGCCAGGGATCCTGGAGTTGGGTGCCGTCCAGGCGCGGATGGGCGCAGACTGGCTTGCCTGTGGCTCGCCTTCAGTACGCCGGTGGTGCAGCCATGATGCGGCTTCCATTAAATAGGTCAGGAGGGGGAGGCTTAAAGATCAGAGGCAAGACAATCAGGTGAGCATTGTCGCATGGTTGCTGCATACAGACTGTGGATGAGCTACATGAGGAGGGAGATTTTCAATCATTCCAAGCATTGCGTACAAAATATGCCCTTTCTGACTCGCAGGCCTCGCATTACAGACAGCTACGACACTGTACGTGAAATGCACTAGAGCTTAGTTCCATCCCATTCCAACATTTCCCCCCACCTGCTCTTTTGGGGACACTCTATGGGCATGGTCGCTAATCTCTATTAGATCCTAATTTATGATGCACACTCCTTGAATATGTGAGCTGAGGCTAAAGTGTGCTGGCAAGGGAGGTTAACTACTTAATACACGATAGAGACTGGACTGACCTCGTGAAATCCCATGACCATGCACTGCGAGAGGCCAGGTTGAAGTTTGCATATTTCAAAGGGCCTTATGACTGGTATTGGACCCCCTACAAGTTGAACAGAGCCTGACTCTCACCTCACAATCATTGCTGGGGCTGCAGACAACTGGGGTGCAACCGTGTTCCATCATATTATGGTCTTGCCATCAGCTCCATAGTTACTGGATGGAGGTTTGGCACACGTTACACAACACAAGCCTCTACCCCTTCAGAGAATCTGCAAAACTCGCCATACTACATGGCACGATGGACTTTGACGCGGCCACCTTCCCCTGGAGAAGGTGCATGTCAACAGCACTCCTGACAGCACGGGTATGCACAATCTGACATTGTCGCACCCCGAATTTGCTCAGGCACCCTGAATGGACGACTGAGTATTTATAAAATGCAAGACCAATTCCAACTGTTTGAGACATTCTGGGGACCGTTTTTTTTTATCTTATAGGTGCATGAATACCAATCCACTTTTGCACTCCACCCTGGTTAGTCACTCATTTTTGAGCGGAGTAGAAGGAAGACCTGAGACGTGTGATTGTATGCATGAGTGGTCCTGTGGTTCCCCCTCCCACAGTCCAGGAATGTGAGAAGGGGATCTGGAATTCATCTGCAGCATTGATATGTCAGGCTAGGTCACCCGCCCACTCTCCCCCACTAATGGTTGGGCTACATGCTCCTAGAGGGGAGATGAGAAAGGGTGAGATTCTGGTTATTGTTAGACCAACACTGACACCCAGGTATGACCTACCTACCTTTCCCAGCTGGATATGGCATGAATAAATCCCTTCCCAGACCTTTAATATTCTTTGAAATAACAGAGGAGTAAGGCAGGTACGGCAACAATCAGAGCACTGCTAAAATCATAATTTATCTGAATAAGCGGGCTAATTAACAGGTGCCATGGTCACCCAAAAACGTATGTATTCGGGACGAGAATTTTGAATGAATGAGTAGTATTGGAATTACAAACTCATGTGTATTGCAATGCATAAGCGTGCGACTATGACTCTGAATATAAATAAGCACTATTCTGAAATCAAACTGCCCGAGACCGTGAGCTCGATCAGATACAAGAACGCTTGCAGACTGTTGTATGAAGGGGTAGAACACTGGACTGATAGAATCAGCACATGTTTGGCTATCTAAGCATGCACCTATGCATTTATTCAGTGTTGTCCTATTGGGATCAGAAGTCCTTGTACCTGTATTATGTTGTAGAAAAAACTAATAAAGAAATGTTACAACAAAATAAATTAATGAGCTTGGGCTGTGTCTGTGGATGGAAAAGGCTAAAGGGTGAGGAAGGGTGTTGCAAACTTCTCTTAAAAGGAAAGTTTATACTTCTTTCCGGAACTGAAGGCAGTTGTATTGGCCTTTTAAGGCACTATTAGGATCATTCCAGAAGCGGAGTCTGGGGAACTTTATGGTTGAGTCTTTTGAGCGTGTGTGGTACAAAGTGTGATGCATTGCATAATCTTATGCTTTTAGAGGGCCAGTAAGTTGTGGCTAGATTTTAAAGGCAGATAGGGCCTTTTCTGCATAATACCTTGTGCATGATGTACAGTAGCTTAAATTTGACCCTCTGTTGTAGCGGAATTCAAAGAAGATGTTTCAAGGTGGATGAGGTGGAATTACATTTTTAGTTTATGGCAAGTTATATTCTCAGAAGTTTCTGAATTTGGGATTTTTTTAGACTGACATAGATCAGTCTGCTAAGATGTAGAGGGTGAATGAGAGTTTGGATTTTTCTGAAACAAGATAAGTGAAGGTTGCACTTTTCGAAAAGTGTGATTTTCTGTTTACTGAATGACATTTCACTCTAAGATATAATTCCAAGATTTTTTAATTCATGTTGTCCAAGTTGAGAGTTGCATCAAGATTACAGAACAGATGAGTGGAAGAACTGAATTAGAACTAGGCCCGCTGATGAAGATGAGGACCACGCACCATCTGAATCATTGTCTGAGATCAGCAGTGGCCCGCTGCTCCAGGATACCCTCCCAGCTGAATTGTGTGCTATACAAATACATATAACATAACATACTTACTAGCAATACCCACTTCAAAAATCATGAATTTGAGTGAAATGACTTACCATACAAGCCTCCAAACTGTAGTAAACCCCCATTAAATACATTTGATCCATTCAGGAACACATGGGTTTAAGTAAAATTTACCAAATTTGGCTCATTCCGTCACCTACCCAGATCAACTATTCACAGATTTCACACTAACAAGATTGCAAACAATAAAACGCAGCGTCATCTCCTCATCCAACTGCACCTAATGAACTTCTGTCCTTTCCACAAATCACCACTCGTTATCACAAAGAATTAATGACTGAGGTTTTGTCTAATTCTCATACTATCAAAATGAATTGTTCTTACGAAGAATCTCAGCTCACAGTAGCACAACTAATTAAACAATGTAGCCTTGTTTCATCAGAAAAATTTCTTATCTTAATATTACTTTTACGCAAACTTTTTCCTGCTGGGCATATGATTCTCATCTCTTACTAGCTACCCATGACACTTTGATCTCTCTGCATGTTAAGGATCAAGTTGTTTCCAAAGTAAAATATTCTCCATCGAATGGTATGAATTTATGATCAATCTAATGAACAAAATATGAATGATTTTTTTGCAAATGTCATCAATACTAGGTTCAACAACAATAACATTGGCAAGGCAAACCATGGTAAAATGTCCCATGACCTCAAACCTAAACAAAAAGATCAAATTTGCTAACCATATCCTGCCTCTCTTCAACACCTAAAAAAATCATGTAATATAAACACTGTGCTTCTTTCATGATCTGTGGCCCACACTTACTTCCTCACAATGGTCTTGCATGGAGATGTGACACTCAGAACTGCCTATCTCTGCATGTCCTCAGAAGCAGGTAAAGCTGGCAGTATGTGAACAATTTGGTTACTGCTTGGAAAGAGCTTTGCATCTCCGATGGATGAGCCACATGAGACTCAAATCACAGTGCAGCAAAAATGGATGTTTGATGAAGCCACAGGATTCTCATGAAACTTCAAACAGTAGCAACCATCTTGGACTCATTGAGTATATGATTCTTGTGGTCCAGACCATATTTGCTAGGCAATCAAGATACACAGTTGCACCAGCCAGAACCTTGCTGCCTGAGTTTGGAAACTTTGCAGACAGTAGTTGTCATTGAAAATTGACAAATGAATAGACTTGATACACAAAGGTATTATAGGAAAATATTTGTCTTTACGGATTAGACTTTGTGTTTGAACACTATTTGCAGGAATCATCCCTCGGGTATTAAAGGTCATATTTTTGCATCTTGTGATAACCCTTCTTTTGATATATGTAAGGCTTTAAGGTTATGATACATATGGGTCAGTGATTGCTAATTATCAGGTAAACTCTGTGACATTATTGTGCATTTATTATGTTGTAGTTTATGAACCTGTTACATTGAACATAATGTGAATCATTGAGGGTAAAGCAAAGAATGTAGTTGTCAGTGGTAGGAAGCATATGATAGCTCTGAATATTCTCTGCACATATTACATAGATGTAATTGTGTGCTGTACAAATACATATAACATAACATACTTACTAACAATACCCAAATCAACAATCAAGAATTTGAGTGAAATGATTCACCATACAAGCTTCCAAACTGCAGAAAACTCCCATTAAATACATTTAATCCATTCAGAAGCACATGCCTTTAAGTAAAATGTACCAAATTTGACTCATTCCGTTGCCTGCCGAGATCAACTATTCACAGATTTCACACTAATAAGATTGCAAACAATAAAACGCAGCATCTTCTCCCTATCCAACTGCACCTAATGAACTTCTGTCCTTTCCACAAATCACCACTCGTTATCACAAATAATTAATGACTGAAGTTCTGTTTAATTCTCAGACTATCAAAATTAATTGTTCTTACAAAGAATCTCAGCACTCATCAGCACAACTGATTAAAAAATGTAGCCTTGTATCATCAGGTAAATTTCTAATCTTAATATTACTTTTTAACAAACTTTTTCCTGCTGGTGCATCTGATTCTCATCTCTTACTAGCTAACCATAAAACTTTGATCTCTCTGCATGTTTAAGGATCAGGTTATTTCCAAAGTAATATAGGGGCATATTAGCAAGACCCACGTTAAAATGATCGCCGTTTTAGCGGCAGGAAACTGCCGCTAAAACGGCGATAATGGGCTTGCTAATATGCGTTATAGAATTCCAATAGAAGCCCAGGTTAGATGTGCAGGACATCTAACCTGGGCTTCTATTAGAATTCCATAACGCATATTAGTTTCCTGCCGCTAAAACGGCGATAATTTTAACGTGGGTCTTGCTAATATGCCCCATAGTCTCCATCAAATGGTATGTATTTATGATCAATCTAATGAACAAAATATGAATTATTTTTTTGTAACTGTCATCAATACTAGGTTCAACAACAATAACATTGGCAAGGCAAACCATGGTAAAATGTCCCATGACCTCAAACCTAAACAAAAAGATCAAATTTGCTAACCATATCCTGTCTCTCCTCAACACCTAAAAAAATCATGGAATATAAACACTGTGCTTCTTTCATGATCTGTGGCCCACACTTACTTCCTCAAGATGGTCTTGCATGGAGATGTGACACTCAGAACTGCCTAACTCTGCATGTCCTCATAAGCAGGAAATGCTGGCGGTATGTGCACAGTGTGCTCACCGCTTGGAAAGAGGCTTTGCATCTCCAATGGATGGGCCAAATGAGACTCAAAGCTCAGTGCAGGGAAACTAGGTATTTAATGGAGCCACAGAATTCTCATGAGCCTTGCAAACAGTGACAACCATCTTCAACTCATTGAGTATATGATTCTTGTGGTTCAAAGCATCTTTGCTAGGCAATCAGGATACACAGTTGCACCAGCCAGAACCTTGCTGCCAGAGTTTTGAAACTTTGCAGACAGTAGTAGTTATTTGAAATTGACAAAAGACTAGACTAGAGTAGATACACAAGTATTAGAGAAAAATACTTGTCTTTACGGAATTAGACTTTGTGTTTGAAACTATTTGCAGGAGTCATCCCTTGGGTATTAGAGGTCATATATTTGCATCTTGTGATAACCCTTCTTTTGATATAATTAAGGTTTTAAGGTATTGATACATATGGGAAAGTGATTGCTTATTATCAGCAGTGGCAGCTCCTCCGCAATGGCGGAGGATCGTCATCCCACTGGCTGGTTCAGAACCAGCAAATGTAAAATAAAACAATGTTCTTGCATTGTTTTATTTTACATTTGCCGGCTCTTAGCCAACGCTGTTAGGAGGGGCGGGGTCGAGGCATAGGAGGGAGGAGGAGGAGTGCTACGTGCACTCCACTCCCTAAGTGGTAATGTGTGTTTGGCCAGCCATCTCAGGCCGACCAAAACACACATGCACACTTACGTTTTCTCCAGCCCAGCTGAATTGAGCTGCCAGGCTGGAGAAACCCCACAGACTCCCTGGTCTGAGCAGAGCATCTTTCCTTCCCCCTCAGACCAATCCCCGCACTGCTCTGCAGCACGGGGATTGGACAGGGACTCTGTCCCAGGGAGGAAGAGGAGAGGCGGCGCAACGAGATGCGACACTGGAGACGGACAGTGGCAAAAGTAATTTTTTTTTCTTTTAATATTGTATTTCTAACCCCCCCCCGTGCGACACCTCCCACGTGACCCCACCCAACCACCCTTTGTTTATGGCGGCCGCTGCTGATTATCAGGTGACCTCTATGATATTATTAATGTGAATCACAGAGGGTATTCGTAAAGCAAAGAATGTAGTTGTTTGTAGTAAGAAACATAAGATAGCTCTGAATATTCTCTGCATATATTACATAGATGTAACTGTGGTTAAGCTCTAGGAAAAAACAGAGTTTCACCAGACAGAGTTGTAGACACAAAGATTGTTTAAAAGCATATTTTACACAATATTAAGAAGCAGATGCTTCCTCTAATCATTAGATAGCAACGTTCCTCCAGTTGATGACCATGTCCAGCTGCGCAACGAGGGAGAGTGGCGATATCTAGCGTCTCTGTTTTTTCCATTCCCCTTCTCCAGGTATATGGATAACCATCATTTTGTTGGGTCTATGGCTGGTGGTAGGTTCAGAGAAATGTGGAGGCTCACATTGCTCCCACTGGATCTGGATTGCAAGCTTAATGCAATTGCACGGTTTCCAAATTACTTTCCAACCTAAAACCTTCTCCAAGCTTGATCCAGAAATGCATTTAAGAAGTATTCTGTCCTCAGTTTTATGTTAGATTATTACTGGCAGAATTATTGCCTGAAATAAATATTGTTTCTTAAGTATTGTTTACAAACAGATCACCCCGTTGAGTGTAGATTTCCCATTATTGACCCCAAAGGGACAAACGTTTTGTTGATGATATGTATAACATGATATTTCACGCCATAAAAACTAGAAGGGCGTCGATCCTACAGCTATTTGACCTAGAGTCTGGCTAGATGTCCCCAGATGGTGCAAAAAGAGGGAAACGGCTAAGCACATTTAGCACTCTAATATATATGTTTCTACTAATGATTGTGGTATATATGATATTTATCTCTAGGAGCAACTGATTTTAGTTCTACGAGGATAGGCTTGTTTTATATTTCATATTTTAAAGGGCTTTTATCGTTTTATTAAGTCACAGAGTGTATGATTTTAAAGGTGGATTTAATGTATAAACAATTGTGTGCATGATATTCTATGTACTTTTATGCATTTTTAATGCAAATAAAGTTTGATGATTGATATTTCATGGCAATGTCCTCTGTTCTTGACCGCTCAATTGGCAACACAGTGTCCATATACATTCTACAGTGTAGCACTAGGTGGAATGAAGAAAAACTCAATGCTGAACAAAGAGCCTGATACTAAAGAAGCAAGAAAATGAACCAGGATCCGAAACTGACATCGAGACACAGTGCATCTGCTCTTTCCTCGTGTGGTAAGTAAGGACAAGTAAAGCACTGTGCTGATAGGATATGAGCCATCGGGCACTAAACATCCGGGCGTGTCGTATTAGATAGAGGCTTTTATAAGCCAAGCTAGCATAGGAACAACATAACAAACAAATATCACTATTATTTTGGCAACAGAAAAAAGAATGCAAACATGAAGAGAGACAACATGGTATGGTCGGTATTCCCTTTCCTAATCTCTGATACTTATACCTAGCAAGTGAAAGGTCTGGCATTGTGAGAGGTGAAACACAGCAATCCCATCCCTGTTGCTAAGGGCAATCTGTCCTTTGCTCTCACAGCCCAGTCTGTGGCAGGCTGTATCAGCCAGGGTGTCCTGGTAGCTGATCCTCCCTTGAATGAAAGCATTGCCTCTAAGCTTGTAACTATTAGTAGTGTTTCTGCACGAGAACTGTAAGCGGGTGACCTCATGCTACTGATGTGTAAAGAGAAGAATCCCATGGGAACTCATTCAGACTCTACACCTGTGTATATGAAATACTACATTGTTCATGAATTCCACACTGTATCGCATTAGATATGCAGAAAGATGAGCCTAAGGTACCCTGATATAATGTATAAAATCATTTACAATGTGTTATTTGTTGCTTGATAATTGAAAATGCTAATAGGAGTAAATTAGAGCTAATTGTTCTTGAGTGAGCAAAAGCCAATTGCATAGATTAGCATTCTTTGTTTTTGGAGTTCTCTCATTTTTTTCTCATAGGCTTGACGAGTCAAGGCTCCAAACATCTGTCAGTAATTTTTTTTGTTTTTTAACACTACTGCCAGTCAACGTGTTTCTTTTCACTAAGAAACTTCTTAAGGGCTGTTTAACGCCATACAAAATATTATTAACCACAAAATACAAATCTCCTGTTGACGTCACGTATAACATCGTTAATGGTCCCTGATAATCGTCTTTTTATATAAACTTTTATGTAGAAAAACTGATTCCAATATACACTGTACAAAACGACACAAATGGCATACCTCCTTTGTACACTTAGTAAAATGTGTTGTGTTCCTTAAATATTATATCCCATCATCTCATCTTGTTAAATGTATCTACAAATTGAAATCAAAAGGAGAGAGCTATAATTGATTGCCATTTCGAAGTAAAAGAATTAGCCATCAGCTATTTGGGGGCAGATTTACAAGGAACTGATGCATCTGCATAGATGTGTCAGTTTCCTTGCGCCAGCGCCAAATGTCCTTGTGCCACCATGGATGCGCTGTAGTTTCAATACAGTGCTCCATGGCGCAAGGATTAACAGATGCGTCAGAAATTCTGACGCATCTGGTGGCCCAAAAGTGACGCAGTGCTGGAGTTGCTCATGAAAGTGACGCAACTCCAGCACTGCGGCACAACAGATAGGTGAGTTCCATTCAAAAAGCCCTGCATCATTCCATACGCCTGGTCTGAGTAGGGGTAGAGATTTTGACACAGTGAAGGCCTAGAGTGACGCAGTGAAATGTTGTCAATTTCACTGCATCAGTTCTACATGGCTTTTTGCGTGGGAACACCTACCCTGCATACATTATACCTGACGCAGGTATAATGTGACATAGGGCTTTACAACGTGACGCATCTCCCTAGATGCGTCACGTTGTAATTTGTTTGCGCTGCAGTTGCGTCAAAAAAAGTGACCCAATGTCGGCGCAAGAAGGCGTAAGGGGCTTGTAAATCTGCCCCTTGGAGTCTTGATTCGACAATACTGTGAGAGAAAAATGAAATAACTCAGAAAACGAAGAGTAATAATCTAACGTAATGGACTTTTGCCCAAGAACACTTTTGCTTCTATTTTTGAGTGTATTTTCAATCATCAATCAACTGTTTTGTATATTTACCCACAGGGACGGCTTTGAAACTTCAAAGGTGCCAAGGAGTATAGCAGCTAATCCTGGTTTGGGAATGCATCAACGTGTTTGGTCTACTTTAGGAAACCAATTAGAGTCTACGATAAACTAATGCCTTGGTTGTTCCTTGGTGTATGTGTACAATATACTACTATATGCATAATACATTGAGAGCATAATACAAAGGCCATAGATAAATGCTAACAATAATGGAGACGGACAAACCAACTGGACCCCTCAAGCTGTCTGAATGAGTTTGTATTGCAATGTAGTATTTCTTCTTGCAATATAAGATTCACCTGAGAGGCCTGAAATGCCACGGTTTGATTGTATTGCATTAACCACAACATTCCCTATGGGCTCTAGGGGGTCAGAACAGGTCTGTTAATATTCACGGCAACAACACACTCAAGGCACTTCTAGGCAGCTGCCCCAATGCCCTCACATGGAACAACACAACATCAAAAGATGTGACTGCATAAGCATATCACTTTGCATTTGCAAACAGGTTACATGAATAAATAACAGTGCACCCTACATTCTATTGCGCCCAACACCATACGAACAATAGCCATAAATATGGCTAAAGACCGCAACCCCAACAACATCCCTCTCCTTCTAAACAGTGATACAGCATAGGCCCAAAAAAGAACCATAGGGGCATATTATCAAGGACGGCGTTAAAATTATCGCCGCTTTAGCGGCAGAAAACTGCCGCTAAAGCGGCGATAATGGGCTTGATAATATGCCCTGGAGAATTCCAATAGAAGCCCATGTTCACACCAGAACATGGGCTTCTATTGGAATTCTCAAGGGCATATTATCAAGCACATTATCGCCGCTTTAGCGGCAGTTTTCTGCCGCTAAAGCGGCGATAATTTTAACGCCATTTCTTGATAATATGCCCCTCAGTTGAAACCTACTGCCTCAAAATCACATTCCAAAGGCCAAAAATATAACGGTATTTTAAAACTCCTCCCACATCAATAGAACACATTAGACATGTCAACTGACAACGTGGCACCTAGCCATCACGCTGACTGGACGACTAACTGTTGCCATCTCAACGACTCTCCCACACACTCACCAACTCTCACAAAACAGTTTCTATGGTCCTGCAGAGAGAGAGAGAGAGAGCGCACGCGCGCGCTCACACACACACACGCGCACGCACGCGCACACACACACTCTCTCTCTCTCCATATATATATATTGAGAAAGGCAGTCGCCGAAACGCGTCTTGTGTTTGTGTTTTATGTGCCAATAAACTTGGTCACACAGTCCCCCGTGAGTGCTGTACTTTCTGTACAATGGAGCTGTAATATATACATATATATCTCATTCCTAATGGACCATAAAGCAGGGCTTTAAGTGGGATGAAAAAAAGTGTGGGGGAGGGGGTCCCTGAAAGGGTGAGACCTATATAATTAAGAGTGTGGTTTAAAAATATACGCTAAAATTCCCATAGAGTGCCACCCTATCCACACATTTGCATAGAATCAAAACTGCACTGTCATACGTGACCATGTTTTTTGCACTTATTGTTCAGAAATCGATCAGTGTTTTTGCCTGCAAACTTAAGGACATGAACACAGGGCTTGAAATGGACCCGTTTGAAAGTCCGTTTAAAATTATTACCAGACTGAGACCCGGAGGGACCCAGACCACTTATAGCACTGCATAGAAGAACAGTACATCTTTACCGCCCAGCAAAAAACATTAAAAGATCAAAAGTAAAGACAAGAGAAACCCTTGACTTCAGTCAGCGATAATCCAAAATCCTAAAGGACGTCAACAACACCAAAAGATTTAGGAACTATAAGCATTTTTTAATTGTGCTATTCAAATGTTAGTAGCGTAGGATTAATAGCCAAGTAGCACAGTTCCTAGTATAGGATATGCTTGTTAATAGCTAGCGTCCCAGGGTGAGAAGGGCACTGCTACAAGTTCCAGGCATGTGTTGTTTAGGCTGTCTCTTGATGTGCGGCTGGAAAGACAGAAACCCCGAAGGGAAGGCTGTGTAGAAATAGGGAGCTGTAATGAATAACCGTATCACAGCCCAATTTAGGAGGACATACTGAATACAAGCCTATATTCCCTATTGTTAGCTTAATGTGCTAGCAAAAAATGTAATTAAAACAGAAAAGGCTTCAATATTATCTCAGTGAGCATGTGCACAAATGAGATATTAGCTACTAAAGAATACCAGAAAACAGACGTTACCTTCTATATTCTTTTGCAATGATTGTGCGGGTATGGTGCTGAATAAGTTGGTGATGCTACACAAACAAATGATGGATGGAATACTGAACAAATCAAACATTCAACACCAGTCAAGGGATCTGGGTTAAATCCAGTGTTCTTTTGCTCACCATGCCACCCCAAGTTTGCACCCAGCCATATGGGAACAGTCCAGCCCGAACTGCCAAGCCGAGTCCTCCCTGGACCGGAAATAAGCAATCTGGTTCTGATTTTGGCCCCTCATCAGTCAGGCTAGCTTGAATCCTGTGGAACAGCGAGCAAGGAACCGACGTCTGGGCTTACCCATCCCATTTATTGCTAAAAATGTTGCGCAAACAAATGATGGACAATTCAAGCATTCACCCCCAGTCAAGAGATCTGGGTTAAATCCATTGTTCTTCTGCTCACTAACCCACCCCAGTTTGGACTCAGCCATATGCAAATCAGTCTTGACCCACCCCCTCAGGGGAACAGTCCAGCCCGAGCTGCCAAGCCTGGTCCTCAATAAATTAAACCCAGATCTGTGACTGGGGATGAATGTTTGATTTGTTCAGAATTCTGTCCATTATTTGTTCTTTTTGCTTTTGAATAAATTGTTGAGAAATCCAACAGCACAAAAGATATCTGTTAAATTGACAGCAATGAGGTAATTCATAGGGGTTCATTTGTTTTGCAGACTGACACTGGGAACAGAGTAGGGCTAACAGAAAAACAATGAAAATAAGATGTTCTGGTGACAATCTAAGCAGTGTGCAGCGTTTAAGTGCTTTGTTTGTCTGCTACCAATTAATAGGTCGCATCTAAAGAATATCAAAAGTATTTTCGCAAGGCACACAACTGCAAAGGAAGATTCATTTTACCAGCTGCAAACAGCACTGAGGTCTTCGTGAGAGCCTGGGTAATCACAATTTGACCGGAAACTGAAGTTACCAGCTGAATCAGGATTACAAGATCCATGGTAACTCTGCAGATCTGTGGTATGTTGCCGAAGAAGTCTCTGTGTGAAATACTAGGGCATAATTAGAAATTCTTTCTAAGTGGAACTCCAGTGAGCATCCTACTTGTAAGCCCCGGTAACTCCAACACCATTATTGTCAGCGAATTAATGATGCTCCCCAAGGTCAGGTCGTCCCTGATGGACTGGTCTGACATGTCAGTGTGTGGGCTATTTTTAGGTTTCAGCTCTAGACGGCACACATGCGCTGTCTAGAACCAAGACCTGCCATATCTACATCAAGGGCTTACAGCTGCCCATAGGCTTCTCATTTGATGGCATGATCATCTGTCCATTTTGCTTTCTCCTCATTTGTCAAGGGAATGCATACATTATGCGTCTTCCGGTATTTAGCCCTCCCTGAGCGCCCCTCCCAACTACCATTAAACATACACAGTGGACATTGTAGGGCATTGTTTAAACACTATTTTTTTATTTCTTTAAGAGTGCTCCAGTTTTTAAAAATTTTTTTTTAGCCTGTCTAGCTTTTTATTCGATTCGAATAAGGAAGGACGGGGGCAATGGGTCATGGTGGCAGCGTGGTTTTGCCGTTAGAGTGTGTCACACAATTAAGCCAACTTGTGCTGATGGCGTAGGTTTGTTTCATTTTTCTACATGCACTGGATTCAGCTTCAATGGAGGGTTTGTCATGGCAGTTGTGGTTACAAAGACACGTTCACCCAACGTGAGCCTTTTTAAAAAGTATTTCTACTTTACGTTGTCCCCACCCACCCGAATCCTTTTTTGTCTCTTCCCCATGCCCATTTTTTTCTCCCCCTCCCCCTCCCCCACACACTCATCTCTTTTTATTCTCCCCCTCCAAACTGAAGCACTGACCGATTCATAGAGTTTAATTTTTTTTTCACGGACTGGTTGTGCTGTGGCGACGATGAAAAACGGCAGCAGAAACTTCTGCAGAGGAGCACAGGAGAAAGCTCTGCACACACTAGTTTTTCATTCTGCATCGCATTCCAGTTCATGTCTTGTTAGCCAATTGCTGGGAGGTGGATTATTAGTATGGGTAAGTATGCACCTACCACCAGCAATAAGGCCACCAACTCAATATAAGGTCCAGACAAGGTCTCAATAAATTATTCCCTTGCTCAACCCTTGGTAGCTGGCAACGAGCTGGCAGGCTTAACAAAGGAGAATGGTGTGTAAAGCATTTAAAACAGCGAATAGATTAAATAAGTAAGACACAGCACACATTAAAAATCCCTCACCAATTTATAAAAATAGGAAATATTTTTTTCTTTAAAACAACACCACAATAACAAAACTCCAATGTAGGGAACTGAAGATTTACATTTTTAAAGAATAAACACTTTCTAGTGCTTAAAAACATATAGCGCCAAATTGGTACATCTGGTTGTGTTTGACCGGGACAAAGTCAAAGTTTGAGGCCAACCATGATGGAGCCCTGGTAGGATACACTAAGCGGGAGGCCTCCGTCAAAATTTTGCCTACGCACTTAGTAACCTTTCTGGAGGATTTTCTCTTGACGTTGATCGGGCCGCTCCAGCAGAATCGATTTGCAGCGACTTCATCAGCTTGGTTCAACGGGAATCCCTGGTCAACTCCTGGAAGTCTTAAACTCCGGAGCTTTCAGCAAGACGAACCTGAAATCAAGGCCGGGTCGCGGTGTGAGGTGCTCAGCTTGACTCTCGACATCGGGTCGATCACCTTATGAAACTTTTTCACAAAAGTTCTCCAAACTTCAGGAGGTGCTTCCTGAAGTTCCTTTTGAGGGTGCAAAGTGTCCGTGAACAAAACCCAAGGTTCCAGAGTCTATGAGTTGCTCCTCGGAAGTCGGGACTACTGTTCCCACAATGCGCCTGCCCAAATCCTTTAAAATCCAGCAGAACGCCGGTCAGCTGGGTACTTCTTGATGCAGGTGAAGCTCTTTACACCTGTTGCTTTTAGGTAGTCCACTCCTTCTCTTTTTGAAGCAAGGCAAAGTCCTTAGGGCTGTAGTTCCTTAGTTTGCAGCAGGTGCTGTCATTGACAGTGCAGTCCGCTTAGTATAAACCAGGGTTTCAGCAGGACAGTCCTTCTTCTTCTTGTAGTTTCAGTCAGCAGATCTGAGTTACTATGCAGCTCCCACATATTTACCCAGTGTTCTGGGGCCACTAGTAGGGGGGCACCCTTGTCCAATGGGGTGCAGGGTGCCACCCAAAAGCATGACAGCTTCCTCCAAATTGTGGCTTATTTTTGTCCCACAAAGCACTGTACTTCAAAATTCAGGATGGAGAATGTTTCTCCTTGGGAGTAAGACCTGGCTAAGCCAGCCTACGGGTGTGGCTCATTTCCCTTAACATTCCACTTCCAACCCTTCTGCAAATTCCATTCCTGTGGTTGCCATCTGGCTAGGGGGGACAGGAAGAGGGAGTAGGCCTGGCTGGCATTCCTTATTGTCCTGCTCTCTTTGGCGCCCAGTTTGATTACCCAGCCCCCATCCTGGCCTGTTCTCTGCAGCTGCAGAGGCCCCCACCAGATTACCTCTGCCACTATACAGGCCACTTATCATCTCATCAAAGCAGTTTGGCTAAGCCTGTTAAGGCTGGCCAATCAGGAGAAACTACCAGGAGGCTGGATTTTGGCTCACAGACAAGAAAGTTCTATAACTTTTTTTCTGTATTAGTTATGATAAATTCAACAGTGACAAGTTGTTGGATTTATCATTACCAATCATTAAAGTCCTTGAAATATTATTTTAGATCACTCATGTCAATAGATACTCTGTATTACAGTATTCCCATGTTAGCCTATAGAGCTAAAATGGGGAAAACAAAATTGGTAATTTTTCCCTCACCAGAGCATATAAAACATCTTTTAAAATGTCATTTCTTATTTTTACATGGCACCCTACCCTGTGCGCACTTAGGGTAGACCTTAGGGATGAGTTATACTAACAATAAGGTAGTTTAATACTCTTGAAGTACCTTTAAATCTAAAGTCAAATTTGCATGTAATTTCAATTTAAAAGCAGCTTGCAAAGCAGGGCTGACTTTTAATATGACAGCAGGCAACACAGCAGTGCACACTTAAGAGCCTCAAATCTTCTGGGTCTCTAAACCTACATGCCCTACCATATACTAGGGACTTACAGGTAGGTTGTCAATGCCAATTGTAATTACACCTAATTACCATATACCTTTTTAATCAGAGCACTGGACCCATGCCTGGTTAGCAGAGCCCAGGGAGCAGTCAGAGTCAGTTACCACCAGTATCAGTCAAAAAATGAAATGGGGGTGATCAGGGCAAAAAGGATTACCTTCTCACACCACATTAGCCATGGCCCCTGGCCCGGCTGAAGGTAAAGAAAAAAAAAAAACAAGCACTCGCTATGTCACTGGCAGTGCTGACCTCATCATAGCGCTTTCATGAAATGCTTTTAATGGCATCTTTGTAGCAAGCTTCTCTTGTGTCCTATCAGTGAAGAGTGATTTCATTTTAGGAAACAAACACTTGTGCACAAGTGTGTCTATTATTCTTGTACAGCGCCTGCTCTGTCATCCTAGGAGCTCTCTCATCTAAAAGGGTACAGAGGCCTTTGTTTAGTTCAGAGAGCTTGTAATCTGATATCGTTGTGCAGATGAAGAGACTAGACTGCTGCAGAGAGATCCGAGAGCAGCAACGGCTGACACTTCCCGCCCAGTGCAATCGTTCCCCTGCTACTCTTTGGAGTGGAGTGTGATAGACTATGCAGATGGAGAGTGGAATGAACTCCGAGTGTGCTTGTGAGAACTGTGTGCCTTTGAGTGCAAACGGTGGGCCTATTTGTAAACTGCGCACCACTGAGAGCACAGAGAGAGAGAGTGTGTGTGTGTGTGCGTGGGTGCTACCTGTTAGCTAGGCCAGGCCTGAATGTGAGTGAATAGTGTTATTGTGTGCAATAAACTGTACGCCTCTGTGCGTGAAATAACCATGCACCATGAGTGAACCGCGTGCCTTTGCGTAAGTGAACTCTCTTTGTGACTGAAGTGTGTGTCTGAACCATGAACCTCTTCACGTGCTCTCGCTCTTTGCTTCTACTCTGGTGGTAGATACACTAATCTACAATCAATGGTTTATATACGAGGCTTTAATTTAAAAGAGACATGAAGCCATCACTTTCAGATCTTGGGGACTTGAGAGAGGGTCTTTATTTGCTTTTTCTACCCTTGATTCCCTCTCTTTTCTGTAACATTTGCTGTAAACCATTTACTGGCATCTCACATTCCTCCATCTTCTTGTCTTTCTCTATTCTTCCTAATCTTTTTCCCAATGTTGCCTCTTCTCTGTCCTCTTTTTCTTCCTACTGCCTCCATTCTCTGTGCCCTATTGCTCACCCTGACCTCATTTGCCCAACCTACTTCCAACACTGTGCCTCTTTTGCCCCTACTTTGTCTCATGTGACTAATCTCTAGTTTCACTTCAACAAAACTGACTAAGCTTTTCAACTTCTTTTACTTCCCTCCCTTCTTTTGCCTCTTCGTCCTTTTGCCTCCTCTATACCCGCCTCCTTATGCCTCCTGCTTTTTCCTTCAAACTGCCCATTTTAGCCAACACTGTCCCTCCACTATGGCATTCACTCAGTCACAGTTTGTTTTCTCCCTCCCAAACGTTTGCCTACTAGATGACCTCTTATGCTCTCTACCTGTGCCCTACTTTTGCCATTCTGTGTGCCATCCTTCACCCTCAGATTCACCCCATTCCCTCTCCTATTGGCCCTCATTTCCTTCTGTGCCCATTTTCCTCATTCACATTCATTCCCCATTGCCCATTTCCCCTGATCAGTCCCACGTCCTTCTCTCACTCCCAGTTCTCATGTTATTTATCCTGTATTTATTTGCTTTATCAATTTTGCTTGCATTTATTGGTTCTTACGTTCCATATTTGCCTTCTCTTTCATTCTATGAAGTTATATGCAGGCTTTTATTGGGTTTTAAACCTCCTTTTGATCACATTTGTTCTACGTGATTTACCAAGGTTTCACATGCTGCAGTTTCATAGTTTCAATTAGTGAACAGCATTGTATTTTTGTTTTTGCTCTTGTATTTTTGGTTCAGCTTTTCTTGCTTTAGGTTTTAGATTTCCAGAGTCCCACAACCCTAATACCTGGAGCAACACACGCTCCTATGCGACCTATAGCATTGACAATGCCAATAGCTCAGCCATTGCGAGACCTATTGGCTTTGCCAAAGTTTGTTTAGGTTGAAGCCCTGCCAGACAGCACAACTGTCTGGTTGCAAAAAGACTTGTTGGGGACATTCTGAAAGCTTCCCTGGGAATGTATTCCACCCATTGCTTTCCATTTGGCTCTGTGGTTTGTAAGTCACATTTGCTTGCTATCTATTTGCTGGCTTTATTTGTTTTAGGCTGTCCAGCATGTCTTTGTCGCTCCCGTAGAGCATAGCCTATTTACCAATGCTCCTTGCATTCTCCCACAAGTGCTCGCTTTCTGTAAACAGGCATTTAAATTTTGTTCTTATCTTGTCACATTTGCTGTGCATTCAAAGACAGGTCATATATCAGGCTCTGTCTTCTAAGGGAGCTTGGTGTTTACCTTTCTTTCATTCTTCAAAGTGAGACTATTATATGACAAGCTTGCTGGATACTGGGAGTAGGAAAGGAATGTAATTTTTCTAGCACACAACAAAATTTACATGCCTGTAAATGTACTGAGCAAATATTTCAGAATATATCCCAAGTAGGAAAGCATAAATGAATGACTTTTTTGTAATTCTGAATTGTGGTGGAAACAAATATTTTAATATGATCAAAACAAATCTGTACACTAGGTGATGCCATTCCTACACATTATCATTTGTGCGCTGCATAGTATTATCAGTAAAACTGTATGTGCAAATGTAATGCTCATTTCAATTGAAAATGTGTTGTGTGTAATGGTAGTGCACAACCATACCATGCAATCTCCACTTTACACCATTCCAGTCCACTCCACTCCACTCTATGCCACTCTATGCCACTCTACAACACTCTACAACAATCAACTCTATGACACTCCACTCTACGACACTCCGCGCTACTCCTCTCTATGCCACACCACACTACAACACTTCACTCTATGACACAACACCTTATGCCTCTCTACGCCACTCCATTCTATGCCTCTCTACGCCATTTTACTCTACTGAACTCCATGCCACTTCCCTCTAGGCCACTCTACGCCACTCTATGCCACTCCACAACACTTAGCCACCCTTCACTCTGGGCCAGTTCCTTAAATGCCATTTTTCTCTATGACAGTCCACTCTATGACAGTCCACTCTACGACACTCCACTCTACAACATCTAAACCACTCTACTCCACTCCACTCCCCTCTACAGCACTCCACTCTATGCCAGTCCACTCTACTCTACTATACACTATGCCACTCCACACTACACAACTCCACTCCACTCAATGCCACTTCGCTCTATGACACTCTAATCCATTCTACTCTACAACACTCTATTCTACAGCACTCCACTCTACTTCACTCTACTTCACTCTACGCCACTCCACTTTACGCCATTCCACTCTATGCCACTCCACTCTGTGCCACTCCACTCTGACACTCTATGTCAGCCCACTCTACTCCACTCTATGCCACTCAACTCCACTTACTCCACTCTACGCCACTCCATCACCACTACACTCTGACATTTTACTCCTTTCTACATCAATCTACTTTATGTCACTCCACTCCATGCCATTTTACTCTGTGACATTTCTCTCTATGACAGTCCACTCTACGACACTCCACACAACTCCATGCCACTCCACTCTACATCATGCCACTCCACTCCTCTCTATGACACTTTACTCTACTCTATGCCGCTCTACGCTATACCCTCCACTCTACACCTCTCAACTCTATGACCCTCCACTCTACGCCCCTCCACTCTATGCCCCTCCACTCTACAACCCTCCACTCTACTTCTCTCCACTCCACTCTATGCCCTTCTACTCTATGACACTTCTCTCTAAGACACTCCACTCTACCACACTTTATGCCACTCTATGCCCCTCCACTCTAAGACCCTACACTCTGTATCTCCAACAGCCCACTCCACTCTATGCCACTCTATGACACTCTATGCCATTCCACTCTACAACAATCTACTCCTATCTGCAAAATTCCCTCTTTGCCACTTCACTCTACTTTCCTCTACTCTACAACACTCCGCTGTGCAACACTCCATTCTACTCTACGTGCCACTTCACTCTACGATACTCTACTCCACTGCTCCACTCTGACACTCCACTGTACACCACTCTATGCCACTCTATTGTAAGATTGTAAGACATGCCACTCTAAGACACTCTACTCCACTCTATGCCACTCTGCAACCCTCTACTCCACTCTATGCCACTCTGCAACCCTCTACTCCACTCTACGCCACTTCATTCTACCCCACTCTTCTCCGCTCTGTGTAATTTTCTCTACACTGCTCCACACCACTCTACGCCACTCCACTCGACTCCACTCAACTCCACTCTACAACACTCCACTCTACGACACTAAACTCTACGACACTCCACTGTATGACACTCTATTCTACACCACTGTTGGACTTGGCCCTTTCTCTAGGGTCATCTCCAAACTTGTTGCCTTCACCCTCCTGATTTCTGAAACCGTTTTTGTTGGCTTTTAGGAGTCTGTGTACTTTGCCACTCCCAATCAGTGCTAAAGTGCTTGTGCTCTCTTCCTTAAACATGGTAACACTGGCTTACACAGAATTGGCACATTTAATTTACTTGTAAGTCCCTAGTAAAGTGGTACTACATGTACCCTGGGCCTGTAAAGTAAATGCTACTAATGGACCTGCAGCCCTGCTTGTGCCACCCACTTAAGTAGCCCTTTAAACATGTCTCAGGCCTGCCATTGTGACCTGCGTGTACAGTTTTAAACTGTCATTTTGACCTGGCAAAATAAACCTTTTGCCAGGCCCAAACCTTGATTATGAATATATATAATTCATCCCTGGGGTAGGCCCTAAAGATCCCATTGGACAGGGGTAGTGCATTTAAAGATTTGGGCATGTATTTTAACCTTTACATGTCCTGGTAGTGAAAAACTCTTGCATTTGTTTTTCACTACTGCAAGGCCTACCTCGCCCATAGGATAATATTGTGTTTACTTATTACATTTAATAAGTGATAACTTTTAATTGGGAGCAAGCCGGAATGTTGAGTAGGGTGTCAAAAGAATTGTAATCTAAAGTAGGCATTTTTTATTCCAACCATTTGGTGCCTGCAGCGTGTATCCTGGGTCATATGACTAAGTGAAGCTGGTAGTTGATCTCTGTGTATTGCTTCCATACCGGGAAAAAAAGGGGCAATAGGTGTTGGGAGGATGGGCATCTATGTCACGACCCCCTCAGGTGCCCTCTGTGTAGTGGGCCTGGTGTGCAGGGTTCATGTTACGCTACCTGTGTGGTGTCTTATCTTATCACGTGCTATGATTCCATGCCCAAGATCCCCAATCCCCCTGATTCCATTATGCCTGAGCTTGCAAGCATTCCCTGAACATGTGAGCCAATGGCTTGCCTTGCTGCAGCTGTTGCTAGGGTCTTCCAGTGTTTTACCTTGTGCATGTTTAGACAAAACGAAGCATTCATTTCCTGTTAATTGACTTTAATTGACTCCATCCGTTAGTTTGCACCTGTTCTTCCTGTAAAGTCATAGTAAGTGTACTAACATGTGTTTCCTTCAGGAGTCTTGGAGAACCTTCCAGACTGCCAAGTGCACCACGTGACACACGTGATCCCGCTATATCCATTGGACCCTGAACATGTTATATATACCACACCCAAACTCAAGCCTCTTTGCTTGACCTAGACGCCCTGCGGAACAATCTTCATTCCTAGTCACTCACCTGAAGAATCGACCATACCTTGGCAGCGTTCTTCTTGGCTGTAGTTCAAAGCTTCTCTGAGGATTCCCTTGGCTCCAGCTCCCTCGACGCATCCTTCGGTTCCGCCTCTTGCTCTGCTACTCCAGATCACCAGTGACTTCCTGAGTCAAGACCTTCTTCGAACTTAGGACAATTTGAAGAACTACTTGATATCAGGTTAGTGCGGACTATCCTTTTATAGTAGTAAGCAGGTCTTCAAGACTATAGACGTTTCTTCAAGTTTCCTCTTAGTGACTTCTCTCCAGTTCACCTTGATTGTTCTTGCACCAGACTCTTCCTGCAACCTTGGCCTTTGAACTGTGTTTATACAAGGACTAGAGACTTTGCTCTGTGTTTCTTTGATGAACAATTGTGCCAAGAGAATTCTCCTCAGAGCACTTGATTCACGTATGTACCCTGTGCCGAGATCTATGTTCAGAGTTTATCCTTTGGAGTGTCATTAATTCCGAATGCTTCTTTGGGAGTGCGAATATCTCCAATCTATATTTCAAGTTATTCCTTGGGAGTGTCTAGCTCCAATCTGAGGTTCCTGGTATTCTCTTTCTTTGCTGTATTTCTGAAAGAGGCTGTAAGTGAATGCTACTGAAGTTATTTCAAATCCATTGTATTAGAGGCCTGTAGTGTATTGATGGTAATTGCCTCTTGTTGTTTCTAGTGTATTGCATCTTAGCAACATCAGAGGCCCTGGTCCTGTGCACATCTACATAGCAGACTCAGAAGTCTCCAGTTAACACTGTGCCGCACAGTTGCTGACCGGAACCAGTTCTGCAAGTCTCTCTTTTTTTTATTTTCTCCCAACCGTCCTTCCCCCAGGGGAAGCACTTTTTTTAGGGAGAAGCCATTCCTTGAACGGGTCCAGTCCTGTGGGGGTAGGACGTCCAGCATCCGTTCCAGTATCGTCTCCGCGGTTGGAGCTAGGTGAGTGCATGACAATCTCTGACTTGATGAGGGGGAGGAGCTGTCACCTACCACACGTGCACATCACAAAGGCTTTGTCTGAGCACACTCACAAAGGGTTTTATACTAGTCTTTTGTGTTGCAGGGTAGAGAGGCAGGGAATTCCAAACACCTCTGGGGGTGGAAACCTCCAGAACCTTCTCCTAATTCAAAGGACGGCTGTGCCGCTCTGCTGCAAGACAGACTGCTACTCTGCTGCCCTACTACTCTGCTGTCCTACTGCCTGCTGCTCTGCTTCCTGAGAGAGAAAGACTGGACCTGTATGTTGAACCCAGGACCACTAGAATGAATATAAGGGCTAGTGGACTGGCCTCCTAATCAGAGCCTCAGGGACAGAAAAGGCTACACCTGCCTTGAACCCAGCAGCTGGACTCTTTCTGCTGTGAGTCTTGCCCTCCAAGTGGTGCCACGCCAGTCTTTGATCCTTGGAAGTGGGCTTGAATGTGCCCTGCCAGCCCAGCTGTGATCAGGTAAGCAGAATCGATGCTTAGTGACAATTCTCCTGGCAGCCGCATTGGAACCGCCGCTGCACACTGCATATGCAATGCAGGACCTCACATTGCAGCCCGCAGCTTCTTCAGAACCGCTGCTGTACAACGCATCCGTGATGCAGGCCTTTGCATCCTAAGACTCTCATCGATGGCATCCTCGAAAACTATGCAGGACTTTACATTGCAGCCTGCGTCTTCTTCAGAACTGCCTCTGCATAACACATCCTCGACAGAGGACTTCGCATTACAATATCCTTATTGATGCCTCCCTCGAAAACAATGCAGGACTCTGAATCACAGCCCTGCAGCTTCCTTGGAAGAGCCACTGTGCGACAAATCCTCGATGCGGGATCTTGCAACGCTCTGCAACCAGGACGTGAGGTACTTTGTTCAGTGGGCCTGACTTGGCCCCTGTATCCGGCCTGAGTTCCATTGTGGTCAGCCTAAACTTGTGACTTTGTCCGGGTCCGGTGCGCCCAGATGACCACAGTTAACGCTTTGTGCTTTTAGGAACTATTTTGATCTAAATCTTTACAATTGCATATCTCCAATTCTACTAATTGAACTTAGTCGTTTTCGTGTCAAATATTTTATTACATTAAACTCTATTTTTCTAATTTGTGTGGGATTTTTCTTGTGCTGTGTTTTCACGTTATTAATGTTTGAAGTGCTGAACAAATACTTTACACATTGCCTCTACGTTAACCTGACTGCTTGTCCCAAGCTACCAGAGGGTTAAGCACAGGTTAATTTGAGGTTTGCTTGTGACTTTACCCTGACAGGAATTGTGGTTGCTCCGTGAATAGGGAACATCAAACAGGAACCCAATTTCCCACAGCCACTCTATGCCACTCCACTCTACAATACTTTATGCCACTCCAGTCTATGACACTCCATGCCACTCCAGTCTGAAACACTCTACTCCACTCTATGCCCCTCCACTCTACAACATTTTACTCCACTGTCACTCATCGCCACTCCACTCTATGCTATGCCACTCCACTTTACACCACTCCACTCTATGACACTTTAGTACACTCTATGCTATGACACTTCACTCTGACACTCCACTTTATGCCACACTACTCTACAATACTCAACTCTATGAAAATCTACTCTAGTCTGTCACTCCACTCTATGACACTCTACTCCAATCTATGCCACTCCACAACACTCTGCTCCAATCCACTCTACTCCACTCTACTACACTCTATACAACTCCCTCTATGCCACTTTACTCCACTATACACAACTCCACTCTACTCCACTCTACTCTATGACACGCTACTCCACTCTACTTTACTCTGTTCTACTTCTCCACTCTACTCCACTACTCCACACCACTCCACTGTATGCCACTCTATGCCATTCCTCTCTACGATACTCAATGACATTCCTCTATGACACTCAATTACACTCTATGCCTCTCCACTCTGACACTTTACTCCACTTTACGACACCCTACTCCACTCTACGTCCCTCCCCTCTATGCCCATCCACTCTATGTAACTCTACTCACACCACTCTACACCACTCTACTCCACTCCACTCCATTTTACTCCACCGCACTCCACTGTATGATACTCTGCTCTACTCTACACAATTCCCTCTTTGGCACTTAATTCCACTTTACCCCACCAAATGACACTCTATTAAACAACACTCCACTCTATGACACTCCACTCTACTCTACATCACTCTATGCTACTTCACTCTGCAATACTCTACTCCATTCTATGCCACTCCACTGTACGCCACTCTATGCCAATCTATTGTACGACACTCCACTCTATGACACTACTACATTCTATGACACTCTACAACACTATACTCCTCTCTACAGCACTTCCCTCTATGACATTCTACTCCACTCTACGCAATTTTCTCTATACCACTCCACACCACTTTATTCCAATCTAAGCCACTCCACTCTACTCCACTCTACGCCACAAAACTCTATGACCCTCCACTCTGCATCACTTTATGCTACTCTACTGTACGCCACTGTTACATTTAGCCCTTTCTGCAGGGTCATCCCCAAACATTTTGCCTTCACCCTCCTGTTTTTCCTAACCCGATTTTGTTGGCTTTTATGACTCTGTGAACTTTACCACTGCTAACCAACGCTAAAATGATTGTGCTATTACCCTTAAACATGGTATAATTGGCTTACAGCAAATTGGCACATTTAATGTCCTTGTAAGCCCCTAGTAAAGTGGTATTACAAATACCCAGGGCGTGTAAATTAAAAGCTACTAATTGGCCCACAGCACTGCTTGTGCCACCCACTTAAGTAGCCCTTTAAACATGTCTCAGGCCAGCCAATGCAACCTGTGTGTGAAATTGTACATTGCCATTTTCACCTGGAAAAATTAACCTTTTGCCAGACCTAAATCTTCCTTATTGATACATAAAGGTCTCCCCTAGGGTAGGCCCTAAACAGCCCATAGGGCAGGGTGCAATGAATTTAAAAAGTTGGACTTGTATTTTAAACTTTACATGTCATGGTAGTGAAAAAGTCTTGAATTCATTTTTCTCTACTACAAGGCCTACCTCTCCCATCGGATAACATTGGGTTATCTTGTTACATTAAATAAGTAATAACTTTCATATTTGATCATGTGGGAATGTTGGGTTTGGTGTCAAAAGGATTGTAATTTAAAATTGTCTTTAATGGTAAAAATGCAATTCTGAAAAGGCCACTTTTAGAAAGTTGTCATTTTCTTGTCCCAACCATTTGGTGCCTACATCCTGTATCTGAGGTCACATGACTAAGTGTAGCTGGCAGTTGGTCTTTGTGTATTGCTTCCATACAGGGAGGCAAAGGGGGAACAGGTGCTGGCAGGATGGGCCACCTTTGACTTGATGAGGGGGAGGAGCTTTCACCTACCACACTTGCATATCACAAAGGCTCTGTCTGAGCACACTGACAAAGGGTTTGACACTAGTCTTTCATGTCCCAGGCCAGGGCAGGGAGGCAGAAACTTCCAAACATCTCTGGGGGTGGAAACCTTCAGAATCTTCTCCTACTTTAAAGTTGGCACCAAGTATAAATATTGGGCCCTCAGACCCAACTCTTCCGTACACCTCTGGACCTGTAGAAGATTTAAAAAGGACTGCTTTGACAGGTGGCTGCAATAAAGACTGCTATTCTGCTGCCCTACTACTCTGCTGCCTTACCGCCTGCTGTCCTATTGCCTGTGTGAGAAGGGCTGAACCTGTATATTGAACACAGGATCACCAGAGTGAATCCAAGTGCTAGTTGGCTGAACTACCGAACAGAGCCTTAGGGACAGAAAAGGCTACAACCACCTTGAACTCAGTAACTGGACTCTGTCTGTTGTGGGTCTTGCCTGCCCATGTAGTGCCAACCCAGTTTTGGACCCTTGGAAGTGGGTCTGAAGGTGCCCTGCCAGCCTAGCTGTAGTCATGTAAGCAGAACCAATGCTGCGCAATGCTCCTCCAGGCAGCCGCATCAGAACCGCCACTGCAGGACGCATCCCCAAAGCAGGTCGTCACTTTGCAGTCCGCAGCATCCTCAGAACTTTTGCTGCACAATGCATCCTCGACACAGGCCTTCGTATTGCAAGCCCCTCGTCAATGGCATTCTCGAACACAATGCAGGACTTCGCATAACAGCCTGCTCCTTCTGTGTCACCACCTGTGCACGACGCAACCTCAATGCAGGACTTTGTATCACAAGATCTTCATCAACTGCACCCTCAGCAACAATGCAGGACTCCTCATCGCTGCCCCACAGCTTCCTCGGAACCACTGTTGCGCAATGCATTCTCCACGCGGGATCTTCCAAAACTCTGCAACCAATATTTGAGGTCCTTTTTTCAGCAGGCCTGATTTGGCCCCTGTATCCGGCCTGCATTCCATTGCGGTCGGCCTGAATTTGTGACTTTGTCCCCCTCTGGCATGACCAGATAACCACAATTAACGCCTGTGCTTATAGGCATTATGTTTATCTAAATCTTTAAATTTGCATATCTGATTCTACTAATTCAATTTTTGTCATTTTGGTCTCAAATAATGTATTAAATATTTCTGTATTTTTCAAATGAATGTGGGATTTTTCTTGAGTTTTATTTTCACGGTATTACTGTTTGAAATGCTGCATTACACATTGCCTCTAATTTAAGCCTGACTGCTTATGCCAAGCTACCAGATGGTTAAGCACAGGTTCATTTGGAGTTTGCTCGTGACTTCACTCTGACAGGAATTGTGGTTGCTCCGTGACTAGGGACCTTCAACCAGAAGCCCAATTTCCTACAGCCACGTTATGCCACTCCACTCTACAAAACTCTATGCCACTCCACTCTACCACACTTTACTCCACTCTACCTCACTCCTCGCCACTCCACTCTATTCCATGCTATTCAAGTTTACACTGCCCCACTCTATGATACTTTACTCCACTCTACGCTATCACATCTCCTTTCTACAGCACTCAATTCCACGAAACTCTGCCCCACTCCACTCTATTCCAGTCTAATACATTCTACGACACTCTACACAACTTTCTCTATGCCACTTTACTCCACTATATGCAACTCCTCTCTACTCCACTATACTCTACTCTATGACACACTACTGCACTCTACTTCACTCTACTCCACTTCTTCACTCCACTTCACTGTATGCCACTCCCCTATACAATACTCTTGCCACTTCACTCTATGACACTCTACTCCACTACACACCACTACACTCTATGACACCCTACTACACTCTACGCTGAGGTTCTTTAATTTTGACCCCATCTTACAGTCACCGCCATTTTTGTGTTGCCTTTACACAGGCTGCTCGATGAGCGAAGTGTCTCTGCCCTTTTGGACTGCAACGTGTCAAAAACCCCCTCCGTCCTTGTCCTTAAACCAATCTCAGACACCAGCCGGCCTAACTAATCCTTGTCTGGACTACCTAATCCCCGTATCAACTATCTGTTAGCCTTTAGTATTCTCCTCTCGCCATATCTTATCTTCTGGCCTTCGCTATTCTCTCCCTGTGTTTTCCTACTTTGTAACCTTCCTCTTGAAGCATACAGATATGTCCTGCCATTGCAAACACCGAACTATGGGTACCAGTATTGATTAACTTTGGGGGCTGGATAACACACAACATGTAAGCAGAGAGCATTCTGGTGACACAATATCTTGTTTTCAAACTCTCCTGATTGGCTAAAAATTTGTGTGATGGGTGTATGTTTGTACAGATGTATTTCGACGATAAAAGTTTGTGAGCCACGGAGTCAAGTGGCAGTCTCCTGAGAACCTACTTGATGTACTTCTTGGACAACTGTGCTTAGCTGCAGCTAATAAACTTGGTTTTCTACGCCAACAGAGTATTCCGTGTCTCTGTGCAACAAGGCAGGTGAACCCGAAGATTTCAGGCGTGCCCTGCGCCGCCAGGCCCAAAGGCCCGGTTCTTCAATTGGCGCCCAAGCGTGGGGCGGCTTCAGAGGTAGCGGTTGAGCCCAAGGATCGTGAGGAGCCCCGCAGGAAAATTCCAGAGGAGGCGCCCCCACACCAGCGACCCCTGTATGTCGAAGAGTGGGCCGATGGTCTTTGAAGTGTGGCTTCTCCTTTCCCACGGCTGCTGGTGCCTGCTGCCCTGACTGCTGCCCTGCCTTGGTCCCTCTTTTGGTGATGACTGGTATTGCGAGACGTTAGACGGACCTCTGTTGGCGTGAAGAAGACATTTGTTAAGTACTGGTGGGTAGCTCCCACTCCTTTTTGTTTGTTTTTGGGTTCTTAGATTCGAAAATTGCAATTGTCGAAGCCAAGGGGTGAGTACGTTTGTGCTGTTTTGATTAACCCCTTGTTGTTTGTAGGAAGCCAGTGAAAGTAACGATGCCTGGTTTCAGTAAGTTTAGAAAATGGTGTTGTTTTTGTTGCGATATGGACTCCCGACTGGAAGACTCTTGTCCAATTCCTCCGGCTGGAACTCCTACTTATGAGCTTTACTCTAAACATGGTATAGGCCCCATCACCTTTAATGAAATATGGGTCCGCTATACGAAGAAAGATGGTGTGTTACAGTGGCCACATAATGGTAGTTTTGAGCCTGATATTTTAGACAATTTAGAAGCTACTTTGTTTAAAAGAAAAGCCCGGCCGGCTATGTTTGACTCTTTTCGCCTTTGGCGCAAGGAAGCCAAACAGAAAGAAATTAAACAGGCAAAAAGAGATAGGAAAGAAAAAGATATCACTGTCATACAGGCTGCCCAACAGTTTAAAAATAATGAAATAGATCATGCGATAGAGATCTTAGATAGGCAACATCACAAGGCGATTGACAAATGTTACCCAGTGCTGCCAACTTCTTCCCCAAATCGCGATGCTGATCCTGAGAAGGATCCTTTAATGTCTCACTTATTACGATCGCCTCCGCCCTATGTACAAGGCGCTAATGCACCCCCGCTTTTGTTACCCGTCCAACAACCTGTTATTCTCCCACCAGCTCCAGCTCCTGCACCTCCAACACAGCCCTTTGTGGCACTGCCACTCCCGCCATTTCCTTTGCCTTCAGCTCCCTTGTTTCCAGCTCCTCTGCCTCCGACTTCTTTGCCTCAGTCTTCTTTGCCTTCGACCTCCGCTCTACCTGTTGCCTCTTCTCCTACTCCGTCTCATACATTATCTCCTGTTTTTCTGTCAACTTCCCCTTCTATCCATCAGCGGATGGTTGAGACTGTTTCTGGTCTCTTTTCTCCTCTCTTTGGGTCAGTAAGTCTGACTCCTGTTCTTCCCCGTAGGCAGACCCGTAGTTTACTTCCTGACTCCCAAGAACGAGATACGTTCATGGGTCTTGCTCGCAGGTGGATCCTGAGTGATCTCGAATATACTGTTCGAGATATCATGGATACTTTTGAACAGTGGGATGCCCCTGTACAAAGATTCGTTTTCAATGCCATGTGTGAAATCCTAGGTCAGGAATGGGAGGCCACGGGATTGGGTTTAGCTCCCAAGGGTTTGCTGGATATTAGGACTGATTTTGATAAAAGAATTATTGTGGGTCCTGAGGTTGAGAATGCTATACGGACACTTATTACTTTTAGATCAATGTTCTTTTCCCGGTCTTTGTCTGAACCTGATCCTTCTGTTAGGCGCGAACTGAAACACTATCCTATGCGAGAGGTTCCCCCAGTATGGAGAGAAGAGGTTGCAGCCCAGGGTAATAATCCGCTTATACCGGCTCACTTCCAACGTATATGGGTACATGTACCTTGGAAGAGATCTGAGGTGCTGGCCCTTAAACAGTCTTTACCTGACCCCCGTAAAAACCCTGCTGGTTACTACAAGGAATTATCTCAGACTGTTGACGCTTGTATTATGAATTTGGCTGACATAGATATGTTAATGGGAAATGTTGTCCCACAACCATTGTGGGCTAGGATTCGGAAAGAGGACCACGCCCAAGAATTAGGAGGTGATTGGAATGCTATACTGGCTGCTGATGGGCTCCAAGTGGGTGGTGCTAAACCCGATAATTTAATTGCAGAACTTCCTGGTAGAATAATTACCTTAATGAAAACTATGATGCCCGCTCTGCGGAGTCAATTGGGATAAGTTAGCTGCCTGTAAGCAGAAGAAGGATGAGAGTGTCTCTGACTTCTTCACTCGTTTTGAAGAAACGTTTCTTGATCACAGTGGTCAGGATATGAGCACAGAGGGGGACAGCGATTGTTGGTAGATAAATTTGTATTTAATTTGCTTCCCGAGCTCTCTAATAAATTAAAGGATTCCGAAAGTTCATGGGCTGTTTCTTCTTCAGCCCAGATATTGGCTACTGCCCAATATTACGAAAATAGGGATAAGGAGGAGAAGGACAAATTGGATAAAAAGACTAAAGATTTAAAGACGAAGGCTCTTTTACAACAGGCTTATCCTCCTCGTCCTGCTCAGCGCCAGTTTCAGCCCACTCCCCAGTTTCAGAAGGTGTTTCAGAAACCTGAGCCTTTTGTTCCACGGCCTCCACTGGGTCCTAATCAATGTGCCTATTGTAAGGAAGAAGGTCACTTCAAGAATAATTTCCCGATATTATTGCAGCGTGCTGGTGGTACGCCTGGGCCGCGAGGCCGAGGTGGCTTCCAGTCAACACCTAGGGGAGGGGGCGAAGTACCATGTCCCAGGATCAACGTTCCTTTCCGCCGCAAAATTCCATGAATTATTTTGATCAGCAAAATACTCAGTCTGCCCATTATTATAATGACGATTATTATATGGAAGATGAGAATCAGGGTTTCTCTAGCTAGGACAGCCGTGGACAAAGTGAGGGAGTCATTTCAGTTCCAGTGGATCAAAATGGGCCTTATGTTGATGTCGTTGCGCTTGGTGTATCAGAACCATTTCTCTTGGATACTGGTGCAACGAAGAGTTCTATCATCCACTCTAAACTCCCTGGGGCACCTTTGTCTGGCTTAACAAATGTTTCTGTAGGATTTTCTGGCGCCCCGGTTCGTAACCCAGTTTCTTGTCTTTTACCTATCTCCATTGGCCCTTATGATTTGGAGGCTCCTCTTATTTTGACAACTGGTTGTGGTGAGAATTTGTTGGGGTTGGACTTGTTAAAGAGATTGTATGCGACACTGCATTGTTCTCCATCTGGTGTACATCTTACTTTAGGCAAGAGATTAATTTCCCCGACATATTTGTCTAGAGACCAACTCCCTTCTGAATTACGTTCCCTGCCTACTACTCTTTGGGCTACAGGCCCCAATGATGTTGGTCTCTTGCAGATTCCACCCTATGTTGTCACCCTCAAGTCCAATGTTAGGTTACCTCGCATTCCTCAGTATAGAATTTCGAGTGATGGTGAGAGAGCGCTGATGGCTATCATTTATGATTTGGTTGAGAAAGGTGTGGTTGAAGAGACTAGAGGAAATGTGTGCAATAGTCCTGTTCTGCCTGTCCTTAAACGTACTGACTCTTCCCAGCCACCGGTTTACCGTTTTGTAATCGATCTCCGGGAGGTCAACAAGATCGTTGTACCCCAGTTTCCTGTCGTCCCAGATATCACTGCTTTATTGACAATGATACCTGCCTCAGCTGCCTGGTTTTCGGTCATTGACCTTAAGAATGCTTTCTTTAGCATTCCCATTGCTGAGGAAAGTAGGGATATTTTTGGCTTCTCTTTGGGAGGCCGAAGCTTTCGGTTCAAGCGCGCACCTCAAGGCTATTGTGAAAGTCCCTCCATTTATAGTCAGGCTTTGAAAACTCAGCTCGATGCTTTCACTTTGCCTCCAGGTGCCACCCTTATTCAGTACGTAGATGATCTGCTAGTTGCTGCTGATTCTGAGGAAATTTGTAAACGAGTTACTGTTTCACTGTTGCATCACTTGTCTGACCTTCATCATAAGGTTTCACCCTCTAAATTACAATATTGTCGCCAAGAGGTTACCTACTTAGGTCATCTCTTGTCGAAGGAGGGACGGCAGTTGACCCCAGAAAGAATCCAATCAATTGCACAAATGTCTGTACCATGCACACAGAGAGAGGTGCGTGCCTTTTTAGGTATTACCTCTTACTGCAGACAATGGATTCCGAATTTTTCTTTGTTAGCAAAACCTTTGTTAGCACTTACCCTTAAAGATACCCCCAACCTCTTCCTTGGACAGAGGAATGCCAGAAAAGTTTTACTGATTTGCGTACTTCCTTGTGTTCTGCTCCTGTGTTGGGTACTCCGGATTACAGCAAACCTTTCACACTTTATGTGCACGAGAGAGAAGGTTGCGCGTTGTCAGTTTTGACACAACAATTTGGTGACAAACAACGCCCGTGTGCTTATTTTTCGGCTACGTTAGACCCTGTAGCTAAAGCATTACCTAGTTGTCTGAAAGCTACAGCAGCAGCAGCAGTTTCTATTCGCCAATCTGCTGGATTGGTGCTAGACAATACGCTTATTGTCATGGTGCCACATGCAGTGGATACACTTTTAAACAGGACAAAAACCCAGCATCTTACGAGCTCCCGTTTATCGGGGTATGAGCTGACGCTCTTGGCTAGTCACGTGCACATCAAGCGATGTAATACCCTAAATCCAGCTACATTGTTACCAATCCCAGTAGAGAAAGACATTCAAGAGCAACATGATTGTTTTCTCCGTACAGAGGAGGAGACAAAAGGTAGGATTGATTTAAAAGATACGCCGCTCCTGGACCCGGATGGGATCCTATGGGTGGATGGTTCGTGTTTTAAGCTCCCCAATGGTGAAACGACTGCAGCCTATGCTGTTACCACTTTGCATACGATTGTGGAGACAGCACGCATTAGGCAGAATTCAGCCCAAGCAGCTGAATTGATAGCTCTGACTAGAGCTTGTGTATTGGCCGAAGGAAGAGAGTGAATGTGTTCACCGACAGCCAATATGCATTTGGGGTGGCCCACAGTTTTGGCCGCCTTTGGAGGGAAAGAGGATTCTTTACCTCACATGGTATTAAAATACAGCATGGTCAGTTAGTGAATGACCTTTTGGAATCACTTGCTTTACCCACTCAGATAGCAATTGTGAAGTGTAGTGCGCATAAAAGGGTCACTGATGATGTGGGTGAAGGAAACGCTTTGCGGATCAGATAGCGAAAGAGACAGCGAGAGATGTGACGAGTCATATGTATGTTGCTGGACCTGCTAGATGGGTCAGTCAAGGAGGAATGTGTGAGGACACAATAGAAAGTGTGAAAATGATTCAGGAAGAGGCTACAGAGAAAGAATTGAGTAAGTGGAGATAGTACGGGAATGTTGGATGCGACAGGATGTTGGATAGAATTGTCAGAACACCAATGTTGGCTGTTACCAGACGCCTATGTACTTCCAGTAGTGACTATGGCGCATGGTCCAGCCCACATCAGTGCGAAAGGAATATGCAAGCTTTTGGCTCCGGTATGGCAGAATGCAGGGATTCCTAAATGTGCAGACAATCTTGTTAAACATTGCATTGTTTGTTTGATGCACAACCCAGGAAAAGGGACACCAACCCCAGCAGGCCATTTTGCTCCCCCAGCGTATCCTTTTGAGGTAGTGCAGATAGACTACATTCATATGGAGAGATGCAGAAACTTAAAGTATGTCCTTGTGGTGGTATGTGCCTTTTCCAGATGGATAGAGGCCTACCCCCTAAAGGATAATACTGCCTTGTCTACAGCTAAGGTCCTTCTGAAAGAATACTTCCCGAGGTTTGGTTTACCTCGAATTGTCTGGAGTGACAATGGAAGTGAATTCGTGGGTCAAATCATGCAGAAAGTATGTGCAGGTCTTGGGATTAAGCAAAAATTCCACGCGGCAAACCACCCTCAGTCAGCGGGTTTGGTAGAGTGCTATAATGGCACTCTCAAGCTTAAACTTGCAAAGATACAAGCCAGCACAGGTCTTGCCTGGCCCGACGCCTTACCTCTAGCCCTCTTGTCAACTCGAACAACTGTTCATTCTCTTGTGGGACTTAGCCCATATGAGATTGTGTTCGGACGCCCGGCTAATGTCTGGGGTGTCCCTAGACCCAAGAAGTACTCTGACATAGAATACCCAATGTTAATTGACTATTTGCATGACCTCACCACTAAATTGCGTGTTCTCCATCAGCAGGTACAAGACACCTTGCCACAGGCTTCCTCGGATCCTGGGCACACCCTCCAACCTGGCGACTGGGTGTGCCTTAAGAATTTTCAGAGGAAGAGGAATTTGGAGCCTCGCTGGCGGGAGCCAAGACAGGTCCTGCTGACGACACGTACAGCCGTAAAAGTCGTTGGGAAAAAGAACTGGATCCATGGTGTGCACTGCAAAAGGGTACCCTTGCCTTTGCCTTTTGATCAGTGGGTCCGCGAAGGTATAGGTGATTGTGAAGGAGAGAGAGTTCCCCGGTTTGTACCTTTTGGCAGTGCACACCTAGAATGGACTCGGACTGAGAAAGAGGACGATGATGTTTTGCAAGAAGCTGTACCATCGCATCTCAGAATAGATACAACTGATCCAGAGACACTTTTTCAAGACCAGACTGTGCCAAACAAGGATAGATACAATCTGAGGCCTAGAGTGGCCAAAGACATTTGAAATTTATTTTTATTTTTTCTCTCCTTCGTTCCTAAACTGCATTTTTTTTATTTCTTAAATTGCATTTTCGAATTTTTGAATTGTATATATTTTCTTCCTTATGTGATACTGGACTCATCCCATTTTTGCAGGGTCGTGGTAGGAGACTTGGTTTGTGACCTGAGTAGTGGCACTAGGTCTGCAGGACTTGCAGTGTCATAGGACGGCCAATAACCACAACTGAGCGAGATAGGAAGATTGCCACGAGCAACACTTTAGGGGATGACTTCCGGTGAATCAGAAATTGATAAAAAAACAAAATGAAGGAAAAATATTGTAAATTACTATTTAATAGATGTGGCGTAGTATTATGTGTTTTAACTCTGTTATGTGTTTTATTAGCTTGTGTGGGTTGGGTTATTCACACTTTGTAGCCAGCATCTGTACCTATATCTACCTCTCAACCCATACCTTTTCGCACTACTATTTCCCCACACCAATTCTATACGCTACCAGGGCATGAACAAATTAGGAGAATGGAATATCTCAACAATTCATTCATCCAGCTATTACACCAGCATCAATTAGTAATCAATACCACCGATTGTTGGGTTTGTGGACTTTTACCCCATAATACAGATAAAGGAATGCCATATTTAGTTCTACCCTTCTCCCTAAAAGGATCTGCTTGGGCTTACACCTCTATGTTTGCCAATGCCTATGAGAACCAACATCGACATCCTGTTGGTCCGTATAGGGATGGAATTGACGTTAGTCATAATTCACTAATAAAGGGAATAGTGGCTATGTCAAAACATTATAAAACATTTAGTGAATTCCCCACCGACGAGCGACAAGCATACATTGACTGGAATGTGACACATTATGTCACTAGCCTTACAGACAGAGCCAAAAGGAAAGGATCCCCACCTATATATACTGTACCCCACCAAGGTCACCTATGTCTCCAAGCCAATGGTCAAAATCCTAAGGCTCAATTGGGAAAGAGCACTTGTAATATTACATATATCTATACATCCCGAACGTCTCCACCATTGGTAGCATCTCAAGGAACATATTTCGTCTGCCATGACAGAGCCTATACATGGTTACCAGCCGATTTCTCAGGGACTTGTTATATGGCTTTTCTCCTCCCTCCAACATATTCAGCTCCTTCGGGACATCACAAGACAAGGTACGGCAGAGGGGTTATTGCTTTGGAGGATACAGCAGGACAGGAAGGAGGTGACTTCCTTAAAGGATTCCTCCCATTTTGGGGCCCTATGGCCAATAGTAGAAATATCAGACATCTCATTCGGGTAGTTGAGGCAACAATAAATGAAACTGTCGGAGCACTGAGTAATATCACTGCTGAGCTTCAGGCGGATCGCCTTATGACATTACAGAACAGAATGGTGTTAGACATCATTCTCGCAGATCGTGGTGGAGTCTGTACATTGATTGGATCGAGTTGTTGCATTTATATACCTGATAACGCCCCTACAGTATACCAGGCCATCTCTAAATTGCACCACATTGCTGAGTCCATCCACCAGGACGAAGGAAATTGGTCTCTGATGGGATGGTTTTGGGAACTACTGTCCACATGGGGATGGAAGGTATTGACCTTTGTTGGAGTAGTTTTGGCCATCATCTTCTCGTGTTGCCTTTGTTTACAATGTGGCCCCGCAATATGTGGTCTTTGTGCTATTATGTGTGTCCCAAGACCCATGCCACAGAAAACGGAGAATATGAAGATGAAGATGATGTTGCAGCAACAGCTTAACGACTTCATGACCATCAACATTGATTCAGATTAGCGTGAGTCTTTGTGTATTGCCTGCGTAATGGCAAAAGGAGGGTCTGAGGTTCTTTAATTTTGACCCCATCTTACAGTCACCGCCATTTTTGTGTTGCCTTTACACAGGCTGCTCGATGAGCGAAGTGTCTCTGCCCTTTTGGACTGCAACGTGTCAAAAACCCCCTCCGTCCTTGTCCTTAAACCAATCTCAGACACCAGCCGGCCTAACTAATCCTTGTCTGGACTACCTAATCCCCGTATCAACTATCTGTTAGCCTTTAGTATTCTCCTCTCGCCATATCTTATCTTCTGGCCTTCGCTATTCTCTCCCTGTGTTTTCCTACTTTGTAACCTTCCTCTTGAAGCATACAGATATGTCCTGCCATTGCAAACACCGAACTATGGGTACCAGTATTGATTAACTTTGGGGGCTGGATAACACACAACATGTAAGCAGAGAGCATTCTGGTGACACAATATCTTGTTTTCAAACTCTCCTGATTGGCTAAAAATTTGTGTGATGGGTGTATGTTTGTACAGATGTATTTCGACGATAAAAGTTTGTGAGCCACGGAGTCAAGTGGCAGTCTCCTGAGAACCTACTTGATGTACTTCTTGGACAACTGTGCTTAGCTGCAGCTAATAAACTTGGTTTTCTACACCAACAGAGTATTCCGTGTCTCTGTGCAACAAGGCAGGTGAACCCGAAGATTTCAGGCGTGCCCTGCGCCGCCAGGCCCAAAGGCCCGGTTCTTCAATGCTCCTTCACTCTATGCCCCTCCACTCTATGCCATTCTACTCACTCCACTCTACACCACTCTACTCCACTCCATTCTACTTCACTCCACTCCACTCTGCTCCACAAAACTCCACTCCACTTCACTACACTGTACAACACTCTACTCAATTATTTGCCACTCCACTCTACAACACTCCACTCTCCTCTACGTCACTAACTTTTAGCCATGCTGAACAGCAGTCACACTGGTGTACAACATGGCTAAAACACATTGGCAAATCCATCCTCTGTGGTTGGACCACGTTGAATTGTACTGGGGCCCTTAAGATGAGGGTGGGGCTTTTTAGCAAGCAATGGCGCTGTTCACCTACCTCCGAAGGGCAGGGTTTGAGAGGGGAAGCCTTTAAATCTTCGAGAAATATTTGCTATGCTAGTGCAATCTCAGGTAATTCTTGAATTTTGTGCTAGTCAAAATTAGGACATTTTTTGCCATTTATCATATACTGAAAATGTGTCTAATTGTTGCCCATGGAAGGCTGATTTAAGTTGAAAATGTTCTCCTTAAACCAGTTTCTGGCCAGTATCTCACTTGACTTGTCTGTCAAAGGTATACATTTGCAGAGAAAAGTTACTAGATACCAGTGAAATTAATTTAGTGTAATACATGAAATGTTGCATACATTATGTGTATGCTGCAAGCAGTAGTAGATTACAAGAGTGGAGAGCATCCATATACAATCTAAAATCACACTATGGGGAATTTCATGAGAAGCTTGCACTGGCCTTGCACCACATGGTTTGATGCAAGGGCGGAGCAAGCAAGTCATATAAAAAAAATTATGCATCAGCAACAATGCGTAGTTTTTTAAGTTGCATGGGGCAAAAGCTGTGCTGAAAGTAACTGTGTCGCACATCATTTAATATATGTAAGGTAAGTGTCCCGTCATCAAAATCCGACGCAGCTGTAATGCAATGGTATTTATGGGGTAGCACTGCATCATGCATCGTGGGGTAGTGCAACGCAAGGCTTGAAATGCACAAAAATTACTTGCATCAGTAAACCACGCATAGGAAAAGGTGCAGTTTCTGCTGTACAAACTCCTCACAATCAAACAACACTTTGGCAAGCTCAATTGCACCATGGAGGTCATCATACTGCAGCTGGGAGCAGCTAGGAGACCACCACCACCACCATCATGTAGACAGCAAATGAGGAGGGAGCATGTTTTACGGCAGCACATATCCCTCATTAACCTCAGGGAGAAGGAGGTCATACAGTTCTACAAATTCAAGAGGGAGTCCATCATGGAATTGCTGGAGAAGATTGGGTCAAGTCTCCAGCCACCAACTGCAAGACCCAATAATATACCACCACACGAGAAATTGATGGCTGTGCACCACATGCTGACATCAGGTTCCTTCCAAGTCACAACACGCAGATTAGCTGGAATTTCACAGGAAGCATTTTCTGCCCTTCTCCCATCTGTTTTGGATGACATTATTAAACTCACACCCCAGTACCTTCTCTTCCCTAAAACTACACAACAACAACTAGATACCAAGCAAGGATTCTATGCCATAGCTGCATTTCTTTATGTTCTTGGTGCAATTGATTGCACACATGTGTAATTGGTGCCCACTGCTGCAACCTCCCACATGTACAGAAAGCTCAAGCACACCTACTCCATCGATGTCCAGGCCATAGTGTACTATCAGGGAATGTTCATCAATGTGCTGCCAAAATATCCTAGAAGTGCACATGATGAGTACATCTTCTGCCTCAGTACCATCAATGAGCCATTTCAGAATGTCACATATGGGAATGGCCTACTTATTGGTAAGAAAAACAGAAATATACATTATGCCAACTAAGAAGTTATAATATATGACATAATAGCCATCTCTGTGTTTGTGTATGGATGTTGTGTTATGCGCACATACTGGGAATAATTTACTCCAACGCTGCCACGAGCGCGGCTCGACCGAATTGTTCAGACAGTGACGCGAGCGCCTGTTTGATTTACTCAGCAGGTAAGAAGTTATTTCTGAGGGACACGTGCACGCCTCAATCTGTGGAAGCGATGTAATTTATTATATCCTAATGTTTGTTTTGTTGATTGTCTTGTATTTCTTTTGCAGTTTAAATCACTGAAGTAATTTGCGCGCTTGGCGGTCGGCTTACTCATTTGGTATAGGTCCCCCGATACCACAACTTATTAAATGTGGTTACATTTCGATGGTTGGGTGAGTTGTTCGTTACTCACATAAATAACTTTTTGATCAGTGAATTTCTTTTCAATTATATAAAATTTCATTATAGGGATCAGTGTTTCACACCATTGGCCCTGTGGAACCTTTGTTTGGTATACTGTTTCTTCAAATTATACAAGTAGGTTCATTTATAACCAATATGATTTTAGGTTGTTGGGGTATATTGTTTCACCTTTTTCTATTGAAGGTTCTTTGGTTGCATTTTTGGTGATGAATAACCTTGACCTGTAGGAACCCTTGTCTGCTCTACTATGGATTTAATTCATACAAGTAAATTCATCCACAACTAACATGATTTGCAGTTACATCTTTTCACCTGATTCTACTATCGACCTATTTTGGCTGAATTATTCTTTGTGATGGACTCCTTGGCTAATACTCACAGTTAGTTAATCATGCATGACTCTTGGATTTTGTCTTGTGTTATATCTTCTGAGACTAGGTTAGATGTTTGATTTTGATACCCATTCAATTTTGATCTTCCCAAATTATAGATTTATTTTGCTGATTGCACTTAACTTTTGTCATTTGTCCAGATGATGGCGTAATGAATTAATAAGGTTGAAATGCCATCAACGCCTTCCTTTGGCAAAAAATAAAGGAGGAAGCATGCATTGCATTTTTGTTCCTGTTATCTGTGGGACATGTTTTGTTAAACCCCTCCCTCTGCCATTGTTTCCATGTTTACACTGTAAATTGTATTCTTAGTCATTTGTTCTGTGTAACTTTGTGAGCACCATTTGTGTATTGTATTAATGCTTTTTATAGAAAAATATTTGTTATAACAAATGCTTTTGTAATAATTAGCATGGTTATCTTTCCATTATTTTCTTTCCTTTTCTCTGTCTCTAAATTACTTTATGTATAATTTTTGTAGTATGTTGTTTCATATGAAGTAATACCTTGAACCACTGTAGGTGTTATAATATTTATTGGCCCCAGGTTCTGAGTTACAGGGCTGCCCCTGTTTTTTGTAATAAACATGAAAGTCAGCATGTAGATGTGTCCCATGTTTCACAACATGGACAATATGTGCAATGGGACATAGAAGTTGAACGTACATGTGTAAAGCAATGGTCAACAGTACCTAACATATCTGTTAAAGGTGAAAGAAATGTGTATGAGTTTGCCTGCATACATAACACACATGGTCAGTTATGTCTAAATAACAATGTACAAAATCATTGAATGTTGGTATTTTTGCTTATCAGGTGACCAAGGATATGGGTTGCAGCCATGACTCATGACCCCATTCCACAATCCACAGACAGACACCGAAAAAAGATTTAACTCTGCTCTGACAAAGACAAGGAATATAATCAAGAGGATGTTTGGGGTCCTACAGTCTGGGTTCCGCTGCCTGGACATGTCAGGCAGAAGACTCTTCTACTCGCCTCCTATGGTGTGCAAAATCATCCTTGTGTGTGCAATATTACATAATATCTGCTCAAAAACAAATATGTTGTGGGACTATGAGCCACAAATTCAACAGGAACTGGAAGAGGATGCAGACAATGATGCAGACATAGAGCACACAAGGGCAGGTCAGCAGAACAGGACCATATAGTGTTATGTTCCATGTAGGTACCCCAATATAGGCTCAGGTAGTCACCTAACCTTTCACCTATATTCTCCCCTACCATTACACTACATAACGGTTCTTAGTACTGGCCTTTTACCTATTTATGGTAATGTCCAAAAATGACATGGGGTTTTCTCCGAAAAGCTTAAGCCTCATTCATTATGCATGAGGATTCTTGGAATCACAGCAGGACAGCAGGCCTACCATCTCCTGCATAATAACTATGTATAACGGTCATTCCTTCCGTCATCCTAGTCCGACATGACACAGCAAGGTATATCCCCAGGGGGTACCACTTTGGGTATAAATACACCATATCTTGCTGAGGTAGTCAGAGGAGAAAAGGACTTCCATTCCGACACACTGACACAAGACACTGAGGCTCCTGCAGGTAGACACTCCAGCTCGCAGTGGTCTGACATCCCTTGCGGGGTGTCCATCTCGAGACCAAGATGGGGTCCCACAGTCTCTCACTTCAGGTAATGGGGTTGACTTTATCCTAGAGGGATTCTTGGCTTTTACACCCACATACATGCTAGGTACACTTAGGTACATCTAGTTAGGGTCGCATTGTAGGAGTACGCATTTTACTGTAATGTATTTTATATACTTGCCTGTATTCATTGTTTTAGCACGATGGTAGAAATCTACCATCCTTTTACTCTGTTAGTGCTTATAATCATTTATATCTGTTACTGCCTAGTGGTTGTTTCAGCACACCTTTTTTACACTAGAATGACGCTGGCTCAATAATGCTTCTTGAAAAACGTCCCCACCGTTTATTCTCTATATCTCTCCGAGACGAAGTGAGCACGAGTGACTGAGCGAAAAGTAATATAGTGTTTCCACGATCCTGAGGGATCAGGGTTGTCATGTTCGATAGTTGCCAAGAACTATTCTCTCCTTGGTAAGAGGGGTTTCTAGTGGCACTGTGAGCTAGCTGGCATACAGGCTAACCTACCCGGTAGGGGTGTCTAGAATCAGTCTGACACCAATCCTACAGTGTATGTTGTCTAAACGCACAGATCCTATATAGGTTTATAGGAACTACACAACAATAGTGTCTAGTTCTTTTACATAATAAATGGCAAATGATGGTAATACTGACTGAAAATATGTCCAGTTGTCATCCAAGAACTGTGTTTTTTGTAATTCATCCATTGTGTTCTGTTTGTGTGAATGTAAATTTACATATCTAGTCACTCACATCTTCTTAACTAGATGTAGACCTCAACATGTATGAATCATTATTTCTGAGCAGTTGTTAAATTTGGGGCTATATCTCCAACTAAGTACAAATCAATGCAGCAAGCCAATGTGATGCAATGCACTGCATGAAAGGGACAGGGCAGGATTGCCACATATCTGGATAAATATGGGTCATTCCTGTCCTCCCTCTCTTAAGCAGTGAAGTGCAGCACAGCAAGCATTCTTGCTGTGTTTTGCTGCATCAAAATGTGTTTCATGTGGCACTCAGTGTATGATATATTACAAATCTACCAAAAAGTCAGTCATTGAGACAATCTAATAAATGTAGTGTGTCACACATATGGACTAGCATGCAGAATGGCAGTACTTTGCTGGAGGAAATGTTGCGGCAGATACCATCACAGATCATGGGTTACAGCTTTCATGCATAAATGGCTAGTCTAATGTGTAGATGTCATAATGTCATTTGTAAAGAATGCATGTGTGTAGATCCACAAAACAGCACAACATGTAAAACCTTTCCAAGGCAGATTGATGTTAAGACTTAATTTGCCCACACTTGATACAATACAAATTTACCATGCTTTGAAGAGCAATGCAAGGAGGCTCAAAGGCCTTTAACACAACTGATTAAGCTGCTGAAGTAGCAATGTGTGGCATTTTTCATAAAAGTAAGACAAGAAAGATGTTTGCCAACCATCACATCACATCAGGAAGACAGATATGGGTAATGTGTGTAGCGTGTAGGTCAAAAGAGCAACTACAAATGGTTGTGGGCATACACTTTTTCAATAAATATGGTACCATGGTGTTTTTGGGTAGGAAATTGACACTTTATGGTAAGATTTGTGTACCCCTGGCCAGAGTGCCCAACTGTATTTTTGTCTGGATCACTAATGCTGGCATGTTCCCATAGGGTAACATTGAATATATGTGTCTGCCCTGACAGAGGCCTGTGTAATGGATATCAGACTGGTTGGACCAAGAGGGCCGCCCAAAGACCTAACCTCATTGTTGATGTAAGCTACTGCCTTCACAAGGAGTGAAACAGAGCAAATGTGGGGTTGCGGCATACTGTGTAGTGATCAGTAACAGTGAACATGGCCATTCAACCCTGGGTCACTGGAGTGAGGCATACTCGCTCAGTCACCTCTTCTAAAGTCTTGCTGCAGTGTGTTTCACTCACACTTTCCCAACATCAGGTTGACCTAGAAGTCTGTGTGTGATACAATCATGTGCAGAATGCATGTGCCTGTGCAAGACATAAACAACACATAGGTTGAAATGTGGAACAGTGTGCACATGGTCACGGTGTGTGTGCTGGTAGTGTGTGTTCCAAGTGACACACCCTAGTTCAGTACAAAGGGACAGTAGTACAGAACAGTGTGAGCAGAGTGAGTATGTGTGCAGAATGTCAGTATGTTGCTGTTACCACGATGCATGTGGATTACAGTACTGATCACTGAATGTGCTGTGACTGTGCACTGAGTGCTGAAGTGCCTGTAGTGCTACATAACATGGAGAAACTTGCCTTTGTTTGTGGGTGACGTCCTGGCTGCCTGAGGATAACATGAGGATTAGCAAAATACCACCAGACGGAGTTTGATAGTCCAGCAAAGCTGCAAGCTGGGAGGGACATTCAGTGGAGTATGGGAGAGCCAGCCTGTGTCTGTGCTACCCTAAGTGTGTGTTGAATCAGTGATACTCCACAAGGAAGGGCCTGGACACATCTCAGGAACAAAGAGATTGTGCTGCATAGGGAACCCAAAAGAGTGGGGCAGAGGGCTCAGGATCAACCATTAATGGCGCATATGACTGTGGGTGAAATCCAGGTGTGTCCCTGATAACTCATATGAATTATGATGTGGGAGCAATCAGCTGTTGAGCCCTGCATTGCTGTGCTGCCCTGCTGTTCCCCTGGCTGAGTGATAAGGGCTGCACATTCATCCTTTGAAACCAGAGAGACTCCAATGGCAATCTGCCTGGACTCCTGTCATGAAGACTCATTGATATTATAGATTTCCAACCATCCAGCTTCAGCACCAGTCGGCATATTTATGAGCCCCCATTGCATCACTCTTGCACCACAAAATGTAGTGCAAGAGTGAAGCAAAGCCAAAATGTAATTTATAAAGCCACGCAAGGCCACCATGTGTGGATTTCAGTGACCTCATCAATCTTGAGTAAAGCAACACCGGCCAAATCGCTGTGCTGCGTTACTCTGCCCCAGGGAGGCATTCAATGGGTGTTGCATGGGTGTTCCCACTCAGCATTCATGGATTTTAATGCATTCAAAGATTTACCAGAAGTGGTAGACCTGGGAATGCAACAAAAGACCTACGCCTCCCTACCTGAGGCATAACGAGAAAAATACATTTATTTCTCCTTGTTACTCCCTCTTTCTATGTGCTCTACATTCTACAGCACACGTAGGAGGAGGAATATGCCTCAGGCAATTGTTTTGTGCAGGAAGGTGCCCCTTACTGCACAAAAACAATCCTCCATACAACTGAGGCACCCTTGCACCATGGTGCAAGGCTGCCTGCATTGTCTCTAGGCTGCCAAAATGGCATCTGCACAGGGACAAAGGTAAGAATGCGCCGTGTTTGGTTAAATATGGCACATTCCTCTGTTTTGCCTGTGACACAGTGCAGCAAGGTTTCTTGCTGCACTGCATCACTTGGCCATAAATATGGTCCCTGATCTCTGCCATCTGTCCGTATACCCTGCCAAGTGGTGTCACCCCTGTCCTGGAACAATGGAAGTGGGCCTAAGGTGTTTGCTGCAGCAGAAGCCATGTTTCTGCTGTAGATCGTGCGCATCGCCTCAGTTGCACAGGTCAGACTCCGTCCATCGCCCCTGATGCGTGGGTCAGAAACCGCACATCGCCCCTGTTGCACGGGTCAGAAACCGCGCATCGCCACCATTGCGTGGAGCTTACAGTAGTTGCAGAAGTGCAACTGCGCAGTGCATCCATCACGCAATGTACATTTGCGTTGCAATGCATTAAAAAAATCAACGCAAAAGTCAAAAACATTCTAGTTACACCCAGAAAATGATGTAATGAGTATGGCAGGCTACATACTAGGAAGTATGAAAGTTGCTTTCACTTTTTGTTACTGTCTGTTAGTTGGAGCCAGATGTTGATGGTGTTGAAATTGTGTTTGGAGGAGTTTTTGGCAGTTTGTGGTATAGTTGGTGTCTGGTGTGTCCCTGTCTTCTCATTATTGTATACTTTTTGTGTCTTTGTGTAGTAATTTGTATTAGTATATGTCTTGATTTTGTCTGGTGTTTTTGTGCAGGAAGGTGGCCATTCCTGCACAAAAACAATCCTCCATACAATGGAGGCAACCTTGCACCATGGTGCAAAGGTGACTGAGTTGGCGCTAGGCTACCAAAATGGTGCCTGCACAGGGACAAAGGTAGGAAGGCACCGTATTTGTTTAAATACAGTGTATTCCTGCACTTTCCATGTGATGCAGCACAGCAAGGTGTCTTGCTGCACTGCGCTGCACTGCGCTGCATCACTTGGCCATAAATATGGCCTCTCGACTCTGCCATCTGTCAGTCTGCCCTGCGAAGTGGTACCACCCCTGTCCTGGAAGAACGGAAGTGTTGCAGATTGTGCGCATCGCTTCTGTTGCACGGGTTGGAACTCGCACATCACCACTGTTGCATGAGTCAGAACCAGCGCATCGCCCCTGTTGTGTGGGTTGGAAATTGCACATTACCGCCAGTGCGTGAGACTTACCATGGCTGCAGAAGTGCAAATGTGCAGTGCATCCATAACACAATGTACATTTGCATCGCAATGCGTCAGAAAAATCGATGCAAATGTTGAAAACGTGCTGGTTACACCCAGGAAGTGATGCAATGAGTGTGGCAGGCTGCATACTAGGAAGTGTGAAAGTTACTTTCACTTTCTGTAACTGTTTCTTAGTTGGAGCCGGTTGTTGGTGGTGGTGATGAGAGAATGTTTGTTGGAGTTTTTGGCAGTTTGTGGTCTAGTTGGTGTCTGGTGTGTCCCTGTCTTCTCTTTATTGTGTACTTTTTGTGTCTTTGTTTAGTAATTTGTATCAGTATTTGTCTTTGCATTATCGGGTGTTTGTAATTTTGGGGGTATTTGTACATTAGGGGTAGTTAGTTGTTTAAGGGGTGTTTTTTTTTGGTTTTAGTGTGTTAAGGAGGGATAGGGTGATGTCGGTGAAAGGTAGGGGAAAGAAGTTGTCAGAGGGAGAGGTTCAGGGCCGGACTGGGAACCAAAACCGGCCCTGGCAAAGTGCTCGGCTGGCCCCCCTGGGGGTTGGGGGTGCGGCCGAGCACTTTGCCAGGGCCGGTTTAGGCCGATTTTGTTACAGGGGCCGATATTGCAGCTATCCTGCAAAAACGGCCCTGTAACAAAAACGGCACCCCAGGGGCCCAAAACCGGCCCCCACCCTGACAGCCCACCGGGGAAACGCCCGGTGCCCGCTACGGCCAGTCCGGCCCTTGAGGGAATTGTTTGGCTGGTAATGCACTACCTGCCACGCATGGTGGCCTCCGGAGGTCGGGTGAGCCAAGGGTACCCACCCAAGGACAGAAGAGACCAATGGAAGAGGGCCTGATGCCAGTTTTTCCAGGTGTACAGAGAGGATAGCACAGTATTTCAACTGAAGCATCGTTGGTCAGATATGGAAGCCTGTGAGGCTGATCTGGTGGACCTGCTGGGTTTGGAGGCCCTATAGGTATGAGTGGCAAGGCTATTATGTATGTACCAAGTTACACATTTGTCATCAGTACGCACAGCGTACATGGCACCAACCCACAAGGTAGAGGGGCGTGGCCTCGGGCCGACATGGCCGCTTGGAGCTGAAGCTCCGTGTCGACCCCGCACTCCAGGCTGCAGAAATAAGCTTTCCAGCACTCCACTCCGGAACAAAAGGCAGGTTCTGGCGCCGGAATATGGTTGGAGGCGCTTGGCCATAACATCGCTACCCTAACCTGAATATCTGGCCCCGAATCGAGAGTTCACGGTTCCGCGCTGAACGAAGATGGCAGACTGATTGTTCTGCGCTCCATCGAGGGTGAGGCGTGGACGAGAGGTGTCTCAACTACCGCTCTCTGGGCCGCTGATGGAGCGGTGACAGTCTGGTGGGGGCCGCGGTGATTCTGGAGCTACTACTTGAGCGCCGGGCTGGGGGGGGCCACGAAGCGAGTTGAGCAGAGCCCTCTGGGCTCCCAGACCACGAGGTGCCTGACCCTGCAATGGCCGCTCGAAATTCAGGCTCCGTGTTGAACCCTCCCTCAAATCCTCCTGAGCGGCTTTCCTCCTCACTATTATCCCATCAAAAGCAACGTTTTCAACTGTTTGGTCGGATGAATCGGACAAACTAACACCTGGAAGGTCCGCGAGGGAGACGCACCAGAACACTGCAAAATGGCAGCGACAGTCAGCGGAACGGCGCCTCCAAGAAATTGACTTAAAAAGAGCTCGAATGAACACTGCGGCGATCTGAACCAAAGGGCAGTGAGGTACGACGGTGCGGGCGGCTGTAGAGTAACCGACACGGCTGGCTGCTTTCCTGGACTCCTAAGACAGTGCCGTGGGAGAGCCAGAGTTGTCCTCTGGGCCATGAACGGTGAGTGGGGGGCTGGGGAAGCATCCCTGCCACCCGTGAGCGTTTCCGGGGGCCCTAAAGAGCCCCCACAAGAGCTGAATAATTTTAGGAAGCACAGTGATCTGACGCAGGGCACCGCTCCCAAGCTGCCTGACTCTAAGATGGCGACCATCCACGAGAAGACTGGGGCTACGAATGGAGGCAAACCAAGTTGCTATAACACGGCGTGGCCCCCGAGACCACTGAAGGGCAGGCCCTAGGTCGATGAAGCGAAACCCCGAAGTCACATATCTGCCGCAGAATGACTACGCTACGTGCCTTCACCTATGACGACCTCTTACAATTCAATAAGATCAACTTGGACCCTTTCACAGTGACTGACAGTGCCTAACCTCAAGATGGCGTCTAGATCTCATTGGACCATGGTTTCTCAACTCCCCAACCTCCCCCGCGCTACTTTGACATTCTCTGAGTACCCCTGATCACTATCCTGACAGCGGAGTCCGAGCATTATGTCCGACGCCCGGTGGAGCTGCTTGATTCAGCTATTGAGGAGATCGGCCCTGGTTCATCCCCGCGGCCGTCACCTACCCAGCCGGACTTTGGGCACAGTTTCTCCCCGTCTCCCTGTTTCTCCCTTCTCCCTTCCCTCCCCCTCCCATAACGAATTTTCTGTAACTCTGCCCTTTTTCTTTGTTTCCTATGTTTTGATTGCTCTTAAACAAATGTAACATGTTAGCCTGTAACTCTGATCCTCATGTAAAGCACTCTGATACCTCCGGGTCTAGCCAGCGCTATATAAAACTCAAATAAATAAAAATAAAAAAAATACAGCACAGCAACTTACCTTGCTGTGCTGATCCAAAGTGAAGGGGCATAAATGCCTCGTCTTCAAACTTTATGGGTCCTTCCTGTTCTTTCCCGTCACTATACAAATTTGGTCTGCATACTGTCAATGGTTTCACCTTTGTGTCATAGCGCAATGGGGTCTGAGATGATGCTGGCATGTGATGTTAGATATCTCTGACCTAATACCTCCAGCCAGGTCAGCCCTGCAAGGTGGCTAACTGCATTCCAAAATCATGAAATGTATTCATTTATGAGTTAAGAGTGTTGTAAATTAGAAATACACTGGGATGTCATAGTATTAATTTTAGAATATGTTCTGTGTGCAATAGCACTATTTACAATGCATTGTCTAAATCATTGTTTTGTGGGTGAACATGCACCTTTCACCCGGGGTAGAAGTGGACAGCTTCCAGGATCCTAATGCGACAAGAAAGTGTAATGAGTACATGGTTGTACCAATGTGTAGTCTGTGTGTGATTCATGATGGTTATAACAGTGTGATGTGTGTGTGTGGAGGTATCATCACTTGCAAAGAAATGACAGTCAGTGCGCCAACATAAAAGAATGTGTCCACACAATGATTTAGAATTGACAAGGAGGCACATTATTGTGAATGTAGGGGCAAAATAAGCAGGGCCACTGGATTTATGCATTTATCCATTATCTGGTGCTGTAGATGTTCAACACAAACAAATTTTGCCCTTCCTCAAACGGTACAAAAGTGAGAAAAGAAATTTCAACAGGTTTTTGCTGCAAAGTGGAATGACCTTAGCAAACCTGGTCTAGTCAAGTGTCTGTTTTCTATTGCTATATTTGAGTATGAAACTGGTACTAATGAGGTGCAAGCAATACCCAGACAGTTTTACCAAGAGTAAACATAAAGGAATAATGAAAATAAATATTACAAAATGTTCCCTGGAGGCTGCAGGGATGTACGGGTGCCACTGTATTGATCCATAGTTTTGTACAAATTATTACCTCTCTGCCTGACTGTTGTACATTGTCAGTGTAAATGTCCACATGGCAGGGTTCTGATCTTATGGCTTTGTAGCTGTAAACTGGATGTCAGTCTGCATATCTCAGGTGTGCAACTGTCATGGTTGTTAAACCAATGCTGCTCCAGTCGGCCTCAATGCATGGATACAGTGTCATTAGCATGAGTGTGGGCAGCTGGACAAACACACTAGTATGCACATGGAGTGGCACAGAAATGCCAGCCTGTATCTCCCCTATGTGCCATTTCTGTGAAGCATTCATACAATGTAAGGTGGGAAGTCAAGTTGCAGCACTGTGTAAAAATTAAAAAGCAGGAATACACAGTGTTACAGGATAGGGCGCATTACAGTGCTTACCTACCGGTGGGGACATTTTGCCTGACTAGCACCAACGCAGCCACCCTTGGATGATGGTGCAAGGGGCCCTGCATTATACATAACATAATTCTTGTCTAGATGAGTACTCCTGCATGCATATACACACTCCTGAGATGCATTCACCTTTTTATTTGTGCGCTGATAAATGCAGCCCAGGGAGAATGAGTGTACAGAACAGTGAAAATATAAAGGTTCTCATGGTTTAGGTACACCGGTATCCCAGATGCTTTATGTGAGCTTTCAATGTTTTTATATGATGGTGAATTGGTGAAGTGTTCAAAAGTAAAGTCTTGCAGGAGTGAAACACACACCCTCCATCTATGTAGTGGCTACCTGATGCAAAGAAATTAAGGTATGCTGCCTTGTATAACTCCAGATGAGTTATGCAAAGCAGAATTACACAAGCTGGACTAGTTTTACCTATCGCCGCTCACATATATTTTTGACCAACTTTGCCCCCCATTGAATGATGCAATACCAACGCCACTAGTGTACATATCTGGACCATGTATACAATTTCCTACTGACACATCATCATGAGTGTGACTCACTGTTATGAGTGATATGGTTCTTGTCATATTGTGACTACATGTCCATATTGTACACCTACACTGACCTCACTTGGGTCAATTTGGCATGTTGTATTAGGAGTTGTCTTTGTACTGAAGGTATATTGTCCATATCTCTATCTCAAAATTTGAGGGAGGCATTTATGATTGCATGACAATGTCAGCCAAATTTAAGAAAACATTATGTACATTTGCAACTTGAGATTATATCTGTTTCCTTTTACTCCATGGATAAATTGACAGCAGATATGGCAAGGGCCTTTGAGGTCAGACCGGACCGCTATTGGCACATCCGCAATATAGGCAAGGCCTATAGGAAGATGGGTTGCATATATGAAAGGGCAAAGGCCAGTAGAACATGGAAGAGCGAAGCAGGTCAGAACCCAAAAACTCTGCAGCACCAACACAATTAAAAGGTGGCAAACAGCAGCAGCAGGTCAGCACAGAGGTCACAGCGGGACCATCAAGTACATTTCAGCAGACAGCCACACAGCAGAGGAGGCCCAGCCGTGCAGGAGCCTCCATTTTCCATTATCAATCAGTCAGACAGATGCAGAGACTAAACAGGAGGATGGCTGGGATTGAACAGGAGCGGACCAGCATAAGGGAGATTTTGTTAACCTGCCAGAAGGCCTTGGAACTGATTTTTTGTAGTTAGTAGGCATAGTGTTAGTTAGGGTTGAGTATAGGTGTAGGTATGGTTTAGGTAATTAATATTTTAGTTGGGAATAGTTTATAAGTGTGTTATTATAATGATAGTCTTTTAAGTGGGTGGGGGTTAATGTTTTGTGTGTTTAATAAAAAATGTAAAAAAATACCAAAACAATAGATATTTGTTTAGGATTATATGTTTAGATAATATGTGTTTGGGATCTAGTTTATGTTTGTATTGTACTGAGCTATGTGTTTTAAGGGAGGTGTCATGTGTGGATGGTGCTTAAGATAAATTAAGAAACTATAGGCTAATGTTACATTTTGTTATTGTAGGCTAGGTAGGTGTAGGTAGTTTTAATAGTTTACAGTTTTTATACATGTTAGACTTGGCATCTTTTGGCGTGTTTCCCCTGACTTTTTGCTTTATGACCTCCCGGTTTCGACGCTGTTTTGTGCTGGTTTAGTGTTTCTGCGCACTTTACGCACTGCTGATCAGTGGTAAAGTGCAAGTGCTCCTGTATGAAATATGTTATGGATTGGTATTTCCATGTTTTGGCTATTTGATCTACGTGTCAGTCCCTAGTAAAGGGCACTGCGAGTGCCAGGGCCTATAGATCAAATGCTGTTGGTGGGCGGCAGCACGGGATTGTGCCCCCCACGCAAACAGCCCGTAAAGTGTAACTCGGGCCTGCCATTGCAGAGCCTGTGCGCAGCCTGGGGCTGCCATGTCGACTTGGCAAGTGCACACACTTGCAAGTCCCTAAACCTTCCCTTTTCTACATATTAGTCACCCCTAAGGTAGGCCCAAGGTACCCCTGTGGGCAGGGTGCATTGTATGCGAAAGGTAGGACATGCCCTGGTGTGTGTGGCATGTCCTGATAGTGAATTACAGCCTATTTCGTTTTTCACTATTGCAAGGCTACCTGTTCCCCATAGGCCAGAATGGGCAGTTTTGATTATTACAGCTTATAATCCTAACTGACCCAGGGAACATGGTAGAAATTCGAGTTTAGTATGCCTGGACTCAGAATGATAAAATGCATCTTTTAGTGAAGTTGGTTTTAACATTCTGGGTTTGAAAATACCACTTTTAGAAAGTGGGTATTTTCTTGTCTAACCATCCAAGCCTGCCTCTGCTAGGTTGTGTATTCCTTGTCTGGAGTGTGAGTGACAGGGGCTGGGGGATGCCAGGAGACAGGGTGAGTCAGCACAGGGCTGAATAGCAAGATCTACATGTAGATGGGTGGGAGGAGTTGCACCTGGGCCCTGAATAGGACAGTGCCTTCCCTCCACAATGCTGGCTCCACCTCCTGTGGTGCGTCTGATGTCCCTGGCCTACTCTCTGAAAGAAAGGACGGAGACTTGTCAACAAAGTGCTCCAGAACTGGTTTGGACTAGGCAAAGGCCTCTCTGCCTTCAGAGAACAAAGGAATTTGGGATATAAATATTGGGGCCCTGACCCCATGAATTTAGATCTCGCTGGAATCAAGGAACCTGTCAAGAAGAAGAGCTGGAGAGCTGCTAGGAGGAGTACTGCCCCTTTGCTGAGTGACTGCTTTGTTGGGTTGGCCTGCAGTTGCTGCTTCTGTCTTGGGCAGTGAAAAGACTGGACTGAACTTTCTACAAACTTGTGCTGAGTATCTCCAAGGGCCTGAAACCGAGCTGGCCTCCTGTTAAGAAGTCTCAGGGACTGCAAAGACTTCACAAGCCTCTGGGTACCGCTTCTGGAACGCTGTCTCAGTTGCCACAGAGGAAGGGAACCACAACCGACTCCGTCAACCGAATCCATCCCTGGCCGGTGACCTGTTTGCACCGCAGACAGCATCGCCCCGCTTTGCATCGCAACTCTGGTCTCACCGTAGGCGACGTCCGACGCCGTCAACACCGAGCCGCTGCTTGCACCGTGACCTGTGGGCACCGCAGTTCGCATCGCATCGCTTCACTGAACCAGCCGGACCCGACCGACGCGGTCGCTGCAACTGACTCAACAGTCGTGACCGCATCGCATTTGGGGCACCGCTCGCACGTTTGCGACGCACCGCTCCGACTCGCACCGCTGTCCGACGCCAGCTCCCGCACTCCGGCTTGGTCGCCTGCATCGCAACCTGTCAGCACCGCATCATACACCGTCTCGCCCTGCACCGTACGCCTTGGACTCACCGACTCCGTCTGCACGACGCTCATCGAGCCGCTGCCTGCACCGCATTGAGGGACACCGCACCTTGCACCGCTCCGCTTTGCACCGCAACCGCGATGAACGCCGACCAGCTCGCACACTCCGTGCCCGCCACAACGAGAAAAGGTACTGTGACCGAGTCTGTTCACGACTCTGCTGGCCCGTAGCGACGCGGTCGGCTGGAACTGTTAGACTCTGTGTATTTCAGCATCACGGTAGACCCGGACGGGGCTACCGACTTGCACGAACTTTGCTTTTGTGTTATTCCTGCAAAGAAGAAGTTACCTTATCAAGCATTCATTTTCAAAGTATAGTATTGTGGATTTTTGTCGTAATTGGTCTTGTCTTGAGTATATAAAAATATTGGTTATTTTTCTAAACTGGTGTGGGGTCCTTTTGTAGTGCTTACACTGTATTACTGTTGGTTATGTGCAAATGCTTTACACACTGCCTCTAGAATAAGCCTGACTGCTCGTGCCAAGCTACCAAGGGGGTGAGCAGGGGTTATTTTAGGAGTGTAACTCCCTTACCCTGACTAGGAAGAAGGGTCCCTACTTGGACAAAGGTGCAAGCCCTTGCCAACTAGAGACCCCCATTTCTAACATTGGTTGTCAGCGGTGAGGATAGCACTTGTGTTTGCACTTGACTTACAGTGATTGGTGTGCACTACTACCATATCGCAGACCATTACGTACCACATACTGGTTCCTTTTCTTTTGGCCTATTTTTGATCTTGCCAGTTTTCAACTCACTACTTTTGTCATGCCTGAATCAATTGCATCATTCGTTGCATCTCTGGAAGTTATCTTTGAGGAGGATAGGTTGGAATCCTACGCCGTAAAGGAGCTACGGGCGATTTGTAAAAACCTGAAAGTCCAAATTAAAGGCCTCACAAGGAAGGAGGAGCTACCGAAGGCGCTGAGGGCCTGGGTAGCAGCCAGACATGCCAGTGGGCAGCCTGGTAATCTCAGTGAGGAGGTGGAGGAGCCTATTTCCAGGGTGGATGTGCTTTTGGGTGAGGGGGAACCCGCCAGGTCAGGCAGCAGCAGTCTGTACCCAGAGGAGCTGGAGGACAGGCAGGAGGCAAGGCAGTTTGAGCTGCAGAAGCTCAGGCTGGAGAGTGAGCGGGAGGAGAAGAGATTCGCCATGGAGGAGAAGAAGATGCTCTTAGAGCATGAGAGAGAACTGAAGGAGCTAGAACTTAGGAGTTAGTCAGGCTCAGATGGTGGCAGCAATTCGTCCAGAAAGGCAGACAGGATTCTGCACATTCCCAAGAATGTAGGCAAGGAGTTCAAGAAGGGGGATGACATACAAAGGTGGTTTCAGGGTTATGAGGCAGCCATATACATGAATGGGGTCCCTGAGGAAAATTGGGGAGCAGGATTGTGGCCACTTTTCCCTGAAGAAGCAAGGGATGCTCTGATAGCTTTGGGTAAGGGGTATCACCTCACCTATGCTGACATGAAGGATGCCCTTCTCACTAAGTATGGTCTTACTCCTGAAAAGTACAGGAATCAGTTCAGGTCCAGTAAGAAGTCTGTTGCCAACACTTGGTTGGAATGTGTGGATGTGTTCTGCAGGTCTCTGGATGACTGGGTAAAGGGCAGTAATGTGACAGATTTTCAGGGGCTCTACAACTTGATTGCATGGGAGCACTTGTCTAGTCTATGTTTTGCAGATCTGCGCCAGCACCTAGTGGATAGTAAGCTAACTGACCCCAGGAAGCTTGCTATGGAGGCGGACCGCTGGGTGAGTACCAGGGTCCACAAGAAAGCGTTTGGGGAGACTCAGCCAAAGGTGGGCAGGGTCCCCAGCAGAAGAGTGGGGGGACAAGGGTAAAACACAGGAGTTCTCTAAAGGGCCCCAAACTAGTACCCAGGGTAAGGGTTCCTGGCCCCCTGTGATAAGAAGAAAGGGGTCTCTACAGGGAAGCCTGTTGAGACCGGCCCCCGCAAGTGTTATGCATGTGACCAGGTAGGTCACTTTAAGGGGGACCCCAAGTGCCCAAAGGGGACACAGCCACCCACCGGTGGACAGTCCAAAGTGTTGGCTAGTGTAGCGCTTGGGGAGGAGGGGTGCCCACAGGAGGGTGGGGATCCCGCAGAAATGACCCTTGTCTCACTAGGGGACAGTGAGATGGTCCCAGGAAACCAGGTGCCCCCTAACACAAAGAAATATAGCACCTGGGTGACCATTAATGGGAACAGGGTAGAGGCTCTCAGAGATACTGGAACCAGTGTGACCTCAGTCCGGTGTCACCTGGTGTCTGAGAAGCAAGTAGTCCCAGGAGCATTCCACCAAGTAGTTGCTGTAGACAACTCAGTGCGCCAATGTATGGTGGCGCAGGTTCCCTTTGAATGGGGGGGGTCTCAGGTCCCTTGAGGGTGGTTGTGAGCCCTACCATGCCTGTGGACTGTCTGCTAGGAAACGACCTGGAGCAGTCCTTGTGGAAGGATGTTGAGCTCAGGTCTCACTTGGAGATGCTTGGGTTGCCAGAGTGGGCATGCGTGTCCACTCGGTCAATGGCAGCCAGGAAGGGTAGTCAAGAGGACTTGGAGCCTGAAACAGTGGCCCAAGTCCCTGCCAAGAGAAAGGGCCAGGGGCGCGGGAAACCGGCCCCTGATGTTCCCACGGACCGGGAGGAGGCGGACCTCGAGGGGGACGCCCCGGTGCCTACATGGGAGCAGGTAGCCGAACTGGGAGACATCTCTGAGCTGACCCATTGGCAGCAAGAAGGGGGTCCCACCAGGGAGGAGTTCTGCAGGGAGCAGAACGAGTGCCCTACTCTGGAGGGTCTGCGGCGGCAGGCTGCAGACCAGGCAGCTGGTAATCAGTCCGGGTCACACCTGATCTACTGGGAGAATGGTCTCCTATACAGTGAGCCTAAGGTTGCGGAGTCTGGGTCAGCCCGTGTGCTGGTGGTACCCCAGCGCTTCAGGACCTTCCTACTGGGTCTGGCTCATGACGTGCCTTTGGCAGGACATTTGGGGCAGGACAAGACCTTTGACAGGCTTGTCACCCACTTCTTTTGGCCCCAAATGCGAAGGCAGTCAGATGCACACTGTAGGTCTTGCCAAACTTGCCAGGCAAGTGGTAAGAGTGGGAGGAAGGTCAAAGCTCCTCTCCAACCTTTTCCTGTTGTTGGAACACCCTTTGAAAGGGTAGGGATGGATATTGTGGGGCCACTGGATCCCAAGACAGCCATCGGCAACAGGTACATCCTGGTCTTGGTGGACCATGCCACCCGGTACCCGGAGGCAATCCCTCTCAGGACAACGACGGCGCCAGTGGTGGGCCGGGCATTAATGGGGATCTTTTCCCGTGTGGGATTCCCCAGAGAGGTGGTTTCTGATAGGGGGACCAATTTCATATCCAAGTATATGACATCCCTGTGGAAGGAGTGTGGTGTAACCTACAAGTTCACCACTCCTTACCACCCACAAGGAAACGGTCTGGTGGAGCGATTCAACCAGACCTTGAAAGGCATGATCAAGGGTCTAACAGAACCCATGAGGCGTAAGTGGGACGTCCTCTTGCCATGCCTACTCTTTGCATACAGGGAGGTGCCTCAGAAGTCTCTTGGGTACAGCCCCTTTGAGCTCCTGTATGGCCACCCTGTCAGAGGACCTCTGAGTTTGGTAAAGGAAGGCTGGGAGGCAGCTCCCAGGAAAACTCCCCAGGATGTGTTTAGCTACATGCTGGCCTTTAGAAACTAAACTGCCCGCTTCAGGAAACTCGCTCAGGCGAACCTAGAAGCAAGCCAGGAAGAAATGAAGAGATGGTATGACCAGAATGCCACTCTGGTCGAATTTCAACCTGGGCAAAAAGTGTGGGTCATGGCCCCAGTGGCACCTTGTGCCTTGCAGGACAAGTGGACTGGGCCATATGAGGTGGTGGAGTGCAAAAGTGACGTCACCTACCTGGTGGATTTGCAGGCTCCAAGGAACCCTTTGAGGGTCCTTCACGTGAACCGCCTCAAGCCCCACTTCGAGAGGTCCGAAGTGAGTATGCTCTTGGCGACAGATGATGGGGTGGAAGAGGAGAGTGAGCCTCTCCCTGACCTCCTGTCTACCAAGGAGCATGATGGGTCAGTAGAAGGTGTGATCCTCTCCCCTACTCTGACTCAGGAGCAGCAGGGGGACTGTCACCAGTTGTTGGGACAGTTCGCCCCACTGTTCTCTCTGACCACCGGTGTTACTCACTGGTGTACCCATGACGTGGACACTGGTGACAGCCCTCCTGTGAAGCACAAGATTTACAGGTTGACTGACCGGGTCAGAGCCAGCATCAAGGAGGAGGTCTCTAAGATGTTGGCGTTAGGGGTGATTGAGCCCTCCAACAGTCCTTGGGCCAGCCCAGTGGTCTTGGTCCCAAAGGCTGCTGCGCCCGGTGCCACTCCAGAACTCCGGTTTTGTGTGGACTACCGTGGGCTCAATGCCGTCACCAGGACTGACGCGCACCCCATCCCCAGAGCTGATGAGCTCATTGATCGGTTGGGAGCTGCCCGGTTCCTCAGCACGTTTGATTTAACGTCTGGGTACTGGCAGATTGCCTTAACCGATGGAGCCAAGGAGAGATCAGCATTCTCCACCCCAAAAGGTCATTACCAATTCCGGGTGATGCCCTTTGGGTTGAAGAATGCCCCTGCCACCTTTCAGAGGTTGGTCAATCAGGTGTTGGCTGGGCTGGAGGATTTCAGTGCCGCCTACCTGGATGACATTGCTGTGTTCAGTTCCAGCTGGGAAGAACATTTACAGCACCTTGAGAAAGTGTTGAGGGCTCTGCAAGGTGCAGGCCTCACGATCAAGGCCAGTAAGTGCCAGATCGGGCAGGGTTCTGTGGTGTACTTGGGACACCAGGTAGGAAGCGGCCAGGTGGCGCCCCTACAACCCAAGATTGACACCATTCTGGCTTGGGAGCCCCCAAGACCCAGACAGAGATGAGAGCCTTCTTAGGTCTCACCGGCTACTATAGGAGATTTGTTAAGGGCTATGGCACCATCTTTGCCCCCTTAACAGAGCTGACTTCTAAGAAGCAGCCCAGGAAAGTGATCTGGACTGAGTCCTGCCAGAAAGCTTTTGATGCCCTGAAGGCAGCCATGTGCACGGCGCCCATGTTCAAGGCACCTGACTTCTCCAAGGAATTCGTCGTGCAGACTGACGCTTCAGAGCATGGTGTGGGAGCGGTGCTCTCACAACTGAATGAAGAGGGCCTGGATCAGCCTGTAGTCTTCCTTAGCAGGAGACTACTCCCCAGGGAACAGAGGTGGAGTGCCATAGAAAGGGAAGCTTTTGCTGTGGTCTGGGCGCTGAAGAAGTTGAGACCATACCTGTTTGGGACTCACTTCCGGGTTCAGACAGACCACAGGCCCCTCAGATGGTTGATGCAAATGAGGGGTGAGAATCCAAAACTGCTGAGGTGGTCCATCTCCCTACAGGGAATGGACTTTACGGTAGAACACCGTCCTGGTACAGAACACGCCAACGCAGATGGTCTGTCCAGGTTCTTCCGCCTTAGTGAAGAGAACTCCAATGGGGTTGGGTAGTTCTCCCTACTTTCAGCTGGAGGGGACATGTGTTAGACTTGGCATCTTTTGGCGTGTTTCCCCTGACTTTTTGCTTTATGACCTCCCGGTTTTGACGCTGTTTTGTGCTGGTTTAGTGTTTCTGCGCACTTTACGCACTGCTGATCAGTGGTAAAGTGCAAGTGCTCCTGTATGAAATATGTTATGGATTGGTATTTCCATGTTTTGGCTATTTGATCTATGTGTCAGTCCCTAGTAAAGGGCACTGCGAGTGCCAGGGCCTATAGATCAAATGCTGTTGGTGGGCGGCAGCACGGGATTGTGCCCCCACGCAAACAGCCCGTAAAGTGTAACTCGGGCCTGCCATTGCAGAGCCTGTGCGCAGCCTGGGGCTGCCATGTCGACTTGGCAAGTGCACACACTTGCAAGTCCCTAAACCTTCCCTTTTCTACATATTAGTCACCCCTAAGGTAGGCCCAAGGTACCCCTGTGGGCAGGGTGCATTGTATGCGAAAGGTAGGACATGCCCTGGTGTGTGTGGCATGTCCTGATAGTGAATTACAGCCTATTTCGTTTTTCACTATTGCAAGGCTACCTGTTCCCCATAGGCCAGAATGGGCAGTTTTGATTATTACAGCTTATAATCCTAACTGACCCAGGGAACATGGTAGAAATTCGAGTTTAGTATGCCTGGACTCAGAATGATAAAATGCATCTTTTAGTGAAGTTGGTTTTAACATTCTGGGTTTGAAAATACCACTTTTAGAAAGTGGGTATTTTCTTGTCTAATCATCCAAGCCTGCCTCTGCTAGGTTGTGTATTCCTTGTCTGGAGTGTGAGTGACAGGAGCTGGGGGATGCCAGGAGACAGGGTGAGTCAGCACAGGGCTGAATAGCAAGATCTACATGTAGATGGGTGGGAGGAGTTGCACCTGGGCCCTGAATAGGACAGTGCCTTCCCTCCACAATGCTGGCTCCACCTCCTGTGGTGCGTCTGATGTCCCTGGCCTACTCTCTGAAAGAAAGGACGGAGACTTGTCAACAAAGTGCTCCAGAACTGGTTTGGACTAGGCAAAGGCCTCTCTGCCTTCAGAGAACAAAGGAATTTGGGATATAAATATTGGGGCCCTGACCCCATGAATTTAGATCTCGCTGGAATCAAGGAACCTGTCAAGAAGAAGAGCTGGAGAGCTGCTAGGAGGAGTACTGCCCCTTTGCTGAGTGACTGCTTTGTTGGGTTGGCCTGCAGTTGCTGCTTCTGTCTTGGGCAGTGAAAAGACTGGACTGAACTTTCTACAAACTTGTGCTGAGTATCTCCAAGGGCCTGAAACCGAGCTGGCCTCCTGTTAAGAAGTCTCAGGGACTGCAAAGACTTCGCAAGCCTCTGGGTACCGCTTCTGGAACGCTGTCTCAGTTGCCACAGAGGAAGGGAACCGCAACCGACTCCGTCAACCGAATCCATCCCTGGCCGGTGACCTGTTTGCACCGCAGACCGCATCGCCCCGCTTCGCATCGCAACCCTGGTCTCACCGTAGGCGACGTCCGACGCCGTCAAAACCGAGCCGATGCTTGCACCGTGACCTGTGGGCACCGCAGTTCGCATCGCTTCACTGAACCAGCCGGACCCGACCGACGCGGTCGCTGCAACTGGCTCAACAGTCGTGACCGCATCGCATTTGGGGCACCGCTCGCACGTTTGCGACGCACCGCTCCGACTCGCACCGCTGTCCGACGCCAGCTCCCGCACTCCGGCTTGGTCGCCTGCATCGCAACCTGTCAGCACCGCATCGTACACCGTCTCGCCCTGCACCGTACGCCTTGGACTCACCGACTCCGTCTGCACGATGCTTATCGAGCCGCTGCCTGCACCGCATCGAGGGACACCGCACCTTGCACCGCTCCGCTTTGCACCACAACCGCGACGAACGCCGACCGGCTCGCACACTCCGTGCCCGCCACAATGAGAAAAGGTACTTTGACCGAGTCCGTTCACGACTCTGCTGGCCCGTAGCGACGCGGTCGGCTGGAACTGTTAGACTCTGTGTATTTCAGCATCACGGTAGACCCGGACGGGGCTACCGACTCGCACGAACTTTGCTTTTGTGTTATTCCTGCAAAGAAGAAGTTACCTTATCAAGCATTCATTTTCAAAGTATAGTATTGTGGATTTTTGTCGTAATTGGTCTTGTCTTGAGTATATAAAAATATTGGTTATTTTTCTAAACTGGTGTGGGGTCCTTTTGTAGTGCTTACACTGTATTACTGTTGGTTATGTGCAAATGCTTTACACACTGCCTCTAGAATAAGCCTGACTGCTCGTGCCAAGCTACCAAGGGGGTGAGCAGGGGTTATTTTAGGAGTGTAACTCCCTTACCCTGACTAGGAAGAAGGGTCCCTACTTGGACAAAGGTGCAAGCCCTTGCCAACTAGAGACCCCCATTTCTAACATTGGTTGTCAGCGGTGAGGATAGCACTTGTGTTTGCACTTGACTTACAGTGATTGGTGTGCACTACTACCATATCGCAGACCATTACGTACCACATACTGGTTCCTTTTCTTTTGGCCTATTTTTGATCTTGCCAGTTTTCAACTCACTACTTTTGTCATGCCTGAATCAATTGCATCATTCGTTGCATCTCTGGAAGTTATCTTTGAGGAGGATAGGTTGGAATCCTACGCCGTAAAGGAGCTACGGGCGATTTGTAAAAACCTGAAAGTCCAAATTAAAGGCCTCACAAGGAAGGAGGAGCTACCGAAGGCGCTGAGGGCCTGGGTAGCAGCCAGACATGCCAGTGGGCAGCCTGGTAATCTCAGTGAGGAGGTGGAGGAGCCTATTTCCAGGGTGGATGTGCTTTTGGGTGAGGGGGAACCCGCCAGGTCAGGCAGCAGCAGTCTGTACCCAGAGGAGCTGGAGGACAGGCAGGAGGCAAGGCAGTTTGAGCTGCAGAAGCTCAGGCTGGAGAGTGAGCGGGAGGAGAAGAGATTCGCCATGGAGGAGAAGAAGATGCTCTTAGAGCATGAGAGAGAACTGAAGGAGCTAGAACTTAGGAGTTAGTCAGGCTCAGATGGTGGCAGCAATTCGTCCAGAAAGGCAGACAGGATTCTGCACATTCCCAAGAATGTAGGCAAGGAGTTCGAGAAGGGGGATGACATACAAACGTGGTTTCAGGGTTATGAGGCAGCCATATACATGAATGGGGTCCCTGAGGAAAATTGGGGAGCAGTATTGTGGCCACTTTTCCCTGAAGAAGCAAGGGATGCTCTGATAGCTTTGGGTAAGGGGTATCACCTCACCTATGCTGACATGAAGGATGCCCTTCTCACTAAGTATGGTCTTACTCCTGAAAAGTACAGGGATCAGTTCAGGTCCAGTAAGAAGTCTGATGCCAACACTTGGTTGGAATGTGTGGATGTGTTCTGCAGGTCTCTGGATGACTGGGTAAAGGGCAGTAATGTGACAGATTTTCAGGGGCTCTACAACTTGATTGCATGGGAGCACTTGTCTAGTCTATGTTTTGCAGATCTGCGCCAGCACCTAGTGGATAGTAAGCTAACTGACCCCAGGAAGCTTGCTATGGAGGCGGACCGCTGGGTGAGTACCAGGGTCCACAAGAAAGCGTTTGGGGGAGACTCAGCCAAAGGTGGGCAGGGTCCCCAGCAGAAGAGTGGGGGGGACAAGGGTAAAACACAGGAGTTCTCTAAAGGGCCCCAAACTAGTACCCAGGGTAAGGGTTCCTGGCCCCCTGTGATAAGAAGAAAGGGGTCTCTACAGGGAAGCCTGTTGAGACCGGCCCCCGCAAGTGTTATGCATGTGACCAGGTAGGTCACTTTAAGGGGGACCCCAAGTGCCCAAAGGGGACACAGCCACCCACCGGTGGACAGTCCAAAGTGTTGGCTAGTGTAGCGCTTGGGGAGGAGGGGTGCCCACAGGAGGTGGGGATCCCGCAGAAATGACCCTTGTCTCACTAGGGGACAGTGAGATGGTCCCAGGAAACCAGGTGCCCCCTAACACAAAGAAATATAGCACCTGGGTGACCATTAATGGGAACAGGGTAGAGGCTCTCAGAGATACTGGAGCCAGTGTGACCTCAGTCCGGTGTCACCTGGTGTCTGAGAAGCAAGTAGTCCCAGGAGCATTCCACCAAGTAGTTGCTGTAGACAACTCAGTGCGCCAATGTATGGTGGCGCAGGTTCCCTTTGAATGGGGGGTCTCAGGTCCCTTGAGGGTGGTTGTGAGCCCTACCATGCCTGTGGATTGTCTGCTAGGAAACGACCTGGAGCAGTCCTTGTGGAAGGATGTTGAGCTCAGGTCTCACTTGGAGATGCTTGGGTTGCCAGAGTGGGCATGCGTGTCCACTCGGTCAATGGCAGCCAGGAAGGGTAGTCAAGAGGACTTGGAGCCTGAAACAGTGGCCCAAGTCCCTGCCAAGAGAAAGGGCCAGGAGCGCGGGAAACCGGCCCCTGATGTTCCCACGGACCGGGAGGAGGCGGACCTCGAGGGGGACGCCCCGGTGCCTACATGGGAGCAGGTAGCCGAACTGGGAGACATCTCTGAGCTGACCCATTGGCAGGCAGAAGGGGGTCCCACCAGGGAGGAGTTCTGCAGGGAGCAGAACGAGTGCCCTACTCTGGAGGGTCTGGGGCGGCAGGCGGCAGACCAGGCAGCTGGTAATCAGTCCTGGTCACACCTGATCTACTGGGAGAATGGTCTCCTATACAGTGAGCCTAAGGTTGCTGAGTCTGGGTCAGCCCGTGTGCTGGTGGTACCCCAGCGCTTCAGGACCTTCCTACTGGGTCTGGCTCATGACGTGCCTTTGGCAGGACATTTGGGGCAGGACAAGACCTTTGACAGGCTTGTCACCCACTTCTTTTGGCCCCAAATGCGAAGGCAGTCAGATGCACACTGTAGGTCTTGCCAAACTTGCCAGGCAAGTGGTAAGAGTGGGAGGAAGGTCAAAGCTCCTCTCCAACCTTTTCCTGTTGTTGGAACACCCTTTGAAAGGGTAGGGATGGATATTGTGGGGCCACTGGATCCCAAGACAGCCATCGGCAACAGGTACATCCTGGTCTTGGTGGACCATGCCACCCGGTACCCGGAGGCAATCCCTCTCAGGACAACGACGGCGCCAGTGGTGGGCCGGGCATTAATGGGGATCTTTTCCCGTGTGGGATTCCACAGAGAGGTGGTTTCTGATAGGGGGACCAATTTCATATCCAAGTATATGACATCCCTGTGGAAGGAGTGTGGTGTAACCTACAAGTTCACCACTCCTTACCACCCACAAGGAAACGGTCTGGTGGAGAGATTCAACCAGACCTTGAAAGGCATGATCAAGGGTCTAACAGAACCCATGAGGCGTAAGTGGGACGTCCTCTTGCCATGCCTACTCTTTGCATACAGGGAGGTGCCTCAGAAGTCTCTTGGGTATAGCCCCTTTGAGCTCCTGTATGGCCACCCTGTCAGAGGACCTCTGAGTTTGGTAAAGGAAGGCTGGGAGGCAGCTCCCAGGAAAACTCCCCAGGATGTGTTTAGCTACATGCTGGCCTTTAGAAACTAAACTGCCCGCTTCAGGAAACTCGCTCAGGCGAACCTAGAAGCAAGCCAGGAAGAAATGAAGAGATGGTATGACCAGAATGCCACTCTGGTCGAATTTCAACCTGGGCAAAAAGTGTGGGTCATGGCCCCAGTGGCACCTTGTGCCTTGCAGGACAAGTGGACTGGGCCATATGAGGTGGTGGAGTGCAAAAGTGACGTCACCTACCTGGTGGATTTGCAGGCTCCAAGGAACCCTTTGAGGGTCCTTCACGTGAACCGCCTCAAGCCCCACTTCGAGAGGTCCGAAGTGAGTATGCTCTTGGCGACAGATGATGGGGTGGAAGAGGAGAGTGAGCCTCTCCCTGACCTCCTGTCTACCAAGGAGCATGATGGGTCAGTAGAAGGTGTGATCCTCTCCCCTACTCTGACTCAGGAGCAGCAGGGGGACTGTCACCAGTTGTTGGGACAGTTCGCCCCACTGTTCTCTCTGACCACCGGTGTTACTCACTGGTGTACCCATGACGTGGACACTGGTGACAGCCCTCCTGTGAAGCACAAGATTTACAGGTTGACTGACCGGGTCAGAGCCAGCATCAAGGAGGAGGTCTCTAAGATGTTGGCGTTAGGGGTGATTGAGCCCTCCAACAGTCCTTGGGCCAGCCCAGTGGTCTTGGTCCCAAAGGCTGCTGCGCCCGGTGCCACTCCAGAACTCCGGTTTTGTGTGGACTACCGTGGGCTCAATGCCGTCACCAGGACTGACGCGCACCCCATCCCCAGAGCTGATGAGCTCATTGATCGGTTGGGAGCTGCCCGGTTCCTCAGCACATTTGATTTAACGTCTGGGTACTGGCAGATTGCCTTAACCGATGGAGCCAAGGAGAGATCAGCATTCTCCACCCCAAAAGGTCATTACCAATTCCGGGTGATGCCCTTTGGGTTGAAGAATGCCCCTGCCACCTTTCAGAGGTTGGTCAATCAGGTGTTGGCTGGGCTGGAGGATTTCAGTGCCGCCTACCTGGATGACATTGCTGTGTTCAGTTCCAGCTGGGAAGAACATTTACAGCACCTTGAGAAAGTGTTGAGGGCTCTGCAAGGTGCAGGCCTCACGATCAAGGCCAGTAAGTGCCAGATCGGGCAGGGTTCTGTGGTGTACTTGGGACACCAGGTAGGAAGCGGCCAGGTGGCTCCCCTACAACCCAAGATTGACACCATTCTGGCTTGGGAGCCCCCCAAGACCCAGACAGAGATGAGAGCCTTCTTAGGTCTCACCGGCTATTATAGGAGATTTGTTAAGGGCTATGGCACCATCGTTGCCCCCTTAACAGAGCTGACTTCTAAGAAGCAGCCCAGGAAAGTGATCTGGACTGAGTCCTGCCAGAAAGCTTTTGATGCCCTGAAGGCAGCCATGTGCACGGCGCCCATGCTCAAGGCACCTGACTTCTCCAAGGAATTTGTCGTGCAGACTGACGCTTCAGAGCATGGTGTGGGAGCGGTGCTCTCACAACTGAACGAAGAGGGCCTGGATCAGCCTGTAGTCTTCCTTAGCAGGAGACTACTCCCCAGGGAACAGAGGTGGAGTGCCATAGAAAGGGAAGCTTTTGCTGTGGTCTGGGCGCTGAAGAAGTTGAGACCATACCTGTTTGGGACTCACTTCCGGGTTCAGACAGACCACAGGCCCCTCAGATGGTTGATGCAAATGAGGGGTGAGAATCCAAAACTGCTGAGGTGGTCCATCTCCCTACAGGGAATGGACTTTACGGTAGAACACCGTCCTGGTACAGAACACGCCAACGCAGATGGTCTGTCCAGGTTCTTCCGCCTTAGTGAAGAGAACTCCAATGGGGTTGGGTAGTTCTCCCTACTTTCAGCTGGAGGGGACATGTGTTAGACTTGGCATCTTTTGGCGTGTTTCCCCTGACTTTTTGCTTTATGACCTCCCGGTTTTGACGCTGTTTTGTGCTGGTTTAGTGTTTCTGCGCACTTTACGCACTGCTGATCAGTGGTAAAGTGCAAGTGCTCCTGTATGAAATATGTTATGGATTGGTATTTCCATGTTTTGGCTATTTGATCTATGTGTCAGTCCCTAGTAAAGGGCACTGCGAGTGCCAGGGCCTATAGATCAAATGCTGTTGGTGGGCGGCAGCACGGGATTGTGCCCCCACGCAAACAGCCCGTAAAGTGTAACTCGGGCCTGCCATTGCAGAGCCTGTGCGCAGCCTGGGGCTGCCATGTCGACTTGGCAAGTGCACACACTTGCAAGTCCCTAAACCTTCCCTTTTCTACATATTAGTCACCCCTAAGGTAGGCCCAAGGTACCCCTGTGGGCAGGGTGCATTGTATGCGAAAGGTAGGACATGCCCTGGTGTGTGTGGCATGTCCTGATAGTGAATTACAGCCTATTTCGTTTTTCACTATTGCAAGGCTACCTGTTCCCCATAGGCCAGAATGGGCAGTTTTGATTATTACAGCTTATAATCCTAACTGACCCAGGGAACATGGTAGAAATTCGAGTTTAGTATGCCTGGACTCAGAATGATAAAATGCATCTTTTAGTGAAGTTGGTTTTAACATTCTGGGTTTGAAAATACCACTTTTAGAAAGTGGGTATTTTCTTGTCTAATCATCCAAGCCTGCCTCTGCTAGGTTGTGTATTCCTTGTCTGGAGTGTGAGTGACAGGGGCTGGGGGATGCCAGGAGACAGGGTGAGTCAGCACAGGGCTGAATAGCAAGATCTACATGTAGATGGGTGGGAGGAGTTGCACCTGGGCCCTGAATAGGACAGTGCCTTCCCTCCACAATGCTGGCTCCACCTCCTGTGGTGCGTCTGATGTCCCTGGCCTACTCTCTGAAAGAAAGGACGGAGACTTGTCAACAAAGTGCTCCAGAACTGGTTTGGACTAGGCAAAGGCCTCTCTACCTTCAGAGAACAAAGGAATTTGGGATATAAATATTGGGGCCCTGACCCCATGAATTTAGATCTCGCTGGAATCAAGGAACCTGTCAAGAAGAAGAGCTGGAGAGCTGCTAGGAGGAGTACTGCCCCTTTGCTGAGTGACTGCTTTGTTGGGTTGGCCTGCAGTTGCTGCTTCTGTCTTGGGAAGTGAAAAGACTGGACTGAACTTTCTACAAACTTGTGCTGAGTATCTCCAAGGGCCTGAAACCGAGCTGGCCTCCTGTTAAGAAGTCTCAGGGACTGCAAAGACTTCGCAAGCCTCTGGGTACCGCTTCTGGAACGCTGTCTCAGTTGCCACAGAGGAAGGGAACCGCAACCGACTCCGTCAACCGAATCCATCCCTGGCCGGTGACCTGTTTGCACCGCAGACCGCATCGCCCGCTTCGCATCGCAACCCTGGTCTCACCGTAGGCGACGTCCGACGCCGCCAAAACCGAGCCGATGCTTGCACCGTGACCTGTGGGCACCGCAGTTCGCATCGCTTCACTGAACCAGCCGGACCCGACCGACGCGGTCGCTGCAACTGGCTCAACAGTCGTGACCGCATCGCATTTGGGGCACCGCTCGCACGTTTGCGACGCACCGCTCCGACTCGCACCGCTGTCCGACGCCAGCTCCCGCACTCCGGCTTGGTCGCCTGCATCGCAACCTGTCAGCACCGCATCGTACACCGTCTCACCCTGCACCGTACGCCTTGGACTCACCGACTCCGTCTGCACGACGCTCATCGAGCCGCTGCCTGCACCGCATCGAGGGACACCGCACCTTGCACCGCTCCGCTTTGCACCACAACCGCGACGAACGCCGACCGGCTCGCACACTCCGTGCCCGCCACAATGAGAAAAGGTACTGTGACCGAGTCCGTTCACGACTCTGCTGGCCCGTAGCGACGCGGTCGGCTGGAACTGTTAGACTCTGTGTATTTCAGCATCACGGTAGACCCGGACGGGGCTACCGACTCGCACGAACTTTGCTTTTGTGTTATTCCTGCAAAGAAGAAGTTACCTTATCAAGCATTCATTTTCAAAGTATAGTATTGTGGATTTTTGTCGTAATTGGTCTTGTCTTGAGTATATAAAAATATTGGTTATTTTTCTAAACTGGTGTGGGGTCCTTTGTAGTGCTTACACTGTATTACTGTTGGTTATGTGCAAATGCTTTACACACTGCCTCTAGAATAAGCCTGACTGCTCGTGCCAAGCTACCAAGGGGGTGAGCAGGGGTTATTTTAGGAGTGTAACTCCCTTACCCTGACTAGGAAGAAGGGTCCCTACTTGGACAAAGGTGCAAGCCCTTGCCAACTAGAGACCCCCATTTCTAACAATACATTAAATATATTTTCTTTATTCTTTAGTTGGTTATCATTTAATTGGTAAGAGTTGGTACCATTGTGTTAGGTGAGTTGGGTACATGATGTGCCAATTGACCTGAGGTCTTTGTAGGTATATGTAGCTTTGGCAGAGGCCCATGGACAACTGTAAGTTTCACAAATTGATCTGACACAGAGCACAACAAAAGTATTCACCTACTGAAGCACCCTTTGTGAAAGTGTGTGGGTAGGTATGAATTTAATTGGTATTTTTCATGAGCAATGCTGCTTCCTGCCTGCATTGTGGCATACACTGCTGCATAGCACTTACAGTAACACCATTGCACCATTGTGCAAAGAGTTCTGCTTTGTTGTGTGAATTTTTCATGTGCAGGAAGTAACACATGGCTGGACAACGTCCATCATAATTTACAATTTCTACTTGCTTTCTGTATCACATTATGCAGTTCATTTATAATTTGGAAACACAAATTTATTTCCTACCATATGTCATTTGCCCCTCCCCTGAGGAGGTGCAGCATTTTTACAGGCTTACTGGTGTCCCAGCAATGGAAAAATTGTATGTGCAAATCTTTTGAAATGTGGATGCACTCACACTCAACATATGTGAGGCCTCTCTGTGGCAGAGTATCAGCATACATTTATTTGAGCCTGTGTAGAGTTAATCTACACTTAGCAGTATACACAGTTGAGGCAAGGTTCACTTGCATGTCTTGGGCACAGTCATTCACAGTATTGGCTTGCCCTTCCACATCCTTCTGTTGCACAAGTACAATGCTAAGCCATGTCAACTGTGGGCATAGCTATCTGGCTAGTATAGGACCAACAATCAAGACCTTGGTGTTGCTTAGTATGATTTGGGAGACCAGTGATGTTTATTCATTTGGAAATAATGTAGTACTTTTGACATTGCAACATTATTGTTGACATTAGTTACCCTATGTTTACCTCACATACATCACACATCCCATGTATATGTAGAAATATTGTGCGTACTTTGCTAGTAGGTTCTCGCTGTGTGTTTATTAAGTAACTTCATCTTGTTGATACATTCTGACATAACATTGATAAAGTACACATTGCTAATCAGAACATTGGAATGGGTGGAATTAGTAGATGTGTACATACAAAGCCACCATGTTCAATTAAGTTTAGATCAAACTTCTTTAAAAGTCACATTGGTGTTTCTATTTCCAATATGTTTGTAGACCTTTGGTGCACAACCATATAAAACTTTATATGCTTTATAAAGAAAAATAGATTTCTTTTCATGTAGAGCTTCCTAACCTCACGTTACATAATTTGAGTAGGTTTGGCCTCATAGAGCAGCATATACACATAGTTGAAAGAAAGCTATCTAGAGTCTATTTACAATTAATTTTACACATGGAAAAAATATTTACATTTGAGTAGTGACTACAAAGATGATGAGAACATTGCCATTAGGGGGTGTTTGTTTGAATTTAGGCGTCCAAGTGGATAAAAACACTACTGAACAAACTAAGAGTACTGTCCTGGGTTCAGAAGAGGATGGCATGATGTCCTATACAGGACAGATTAGAAAACTGGCCAGGGGGCAGTCATAAAAGTAAATCGGGATGTTCTCCTTCAAAAAGTGGGGCAATCAACATCTTCCTCTTCTGATGCATGTTCGGCCTCACCTGGATGTTGTGGGGTTTGAATGGGAGGCACACACATGAGAGGCAGAAGATGTGACTCCCATGTTCCCAACAACACGTGTGAGTGCCAGTAAGGTATGTTAGTACCTGATCAAGGGTTTGCTGCTTTGACAACAAAGCAAAGACGTTCCTATTAAGAGCACTCGTTGTTATGAAGGAGTCTAACTTGCACTCCAGGCACTGGATGGATGTATTAACGCCCGCCAGCTGCCTGACAACTTTACTGGTGTCAGATGTAGAAGGCTGGTGTTGTTGTTCCTTCTGCATCACGACAGCAGCGATGTCAGCTAGCGACTCATCAACCCCATGGAGCCAAGGGTAGGTGTCTGTGATGACCTATGTCAACCCCTTATTAGGGCTAACACACCTACGGACTCCCTCAAGAGTGCCCTCTACGGTCTCCATCCCCACCTGGACCTCATGAGCCATTTGCTGCTGAATTCCTACCACTCGCCATTGGAAAGCATCTTGGGGTCTTCAGAGTTGGTTGATGGCCAATGTTCTGTATGTGTCGGTTCATCTGGAGACCCAACAACGCCATCTACGCTTGCCATTTCCGGAGGAGAGTTGTCAAAAGAGTCCAGGAGGTGTTGGAAGGTGTCATCATCCACGGGGGCAGGATGGTGTCCTCAATGGGTTGGGCATCAAAGACAGGCTGCTCTCCAGGAGGTGGTGTTTGTCCCTCTCGAAAGATATATGAATATATTTAGAAGATTCCATGATTGATTATGACAAATATGATAACTGTAACATTCATCTTATTCACAATAGAGAGTGAGAGAGGCAGATCAGTTGCAATCTCCCAGGTACAATCGCATCACTCAAAGCAACTCTGATGTCTGTATATCCGTTATGGATGTCCAGACAATCAAAAAACAACAAACGAGGATGACAGAAAGGGGAAGGTGCAAGGGGTCCCACTGAGGTAGTTTGTTTTTTTGCCTCAAAATATCTTCGGGTGATGGGATATCCAAAGATATTGAAGAAGACGCCTCACTCACTTATCGTGACATGCTTCATCATAGGCGTTTTTCCACACCCAGGTAAGACGGTACTACCTGGGTGGACTCAACCAAAGATGTTATGGGAGTTCTTAGATAAAATTTTAACTGGCCATGCAGGGAACCAGATGAGTGATGTTAAAAATACCTACAGGTATACTCAAACAATACGTTTATTCATAGGGTACCTGGGGTACTAAATAAAATCGTGAACCAAACGGGGTTTACTCTGAAAACTATTACTTCAGTTTTACCCTCTTCAAAATGCCAACATGTTTCGGGCCGCAACATGAGCCCTCTCGGGTCTGGGGCTTCTTCAGGGCAGGAATCTCTACTCCTGGATATCCCTGCTCTAAAATCAGCACGCATTACATGCAAAAATGAGGCCTAGTGCGCTCACCTGTATTTTCTGTTTTCCAGTAGTTTTTCTGAAAGGAAAAAAGAAAAGCAAAAAATAGTGGGACAATTCACCTGGCTTCAATATGGACAGGTTACTTCCACCGTGAATTTTTCCATCTTCTATACTTAGTTCTTAGTGTTCTAAAGAATTACAGTTATCCTCTAGTCTGTGGTAACATTTGTGACTATCCCTCATTACTATATCTATGAAATAGTGATCTCTGTGTACTTTTTTATATGTATAAAAACCAGGATGTTATCTGACATTAAACCAGTTCCTCGTGTACTATAATCACGTGTTGTCTAACCAAAGACATCAGCCTGTTTATATACAAAACCATTGTGTTCTATACTGTGGAAAAGAACCAGGTATCACAGTGTCTCTGTTGCAATCACATTCATGCTAGTGGAGTTTCGTGTCTCACTCCAATGCTTACCTACTGGGTTTCGCTAATATGCACCATGCGGGTCAGGGGTTTTGGTGCTGTCTTTTAATCACACACTGTGACCAGTCGCGGCTCCTGGAGGGAGTGCTGTGGGGCGGTGGGGCGGGGGAGGGGCAGGGTGGGGGGTAGTAAACTCCGGCATACGGCGATGCGGCGAGCGCAATGTAATTCGTTTTATTTATTTATATATGTACTTACCTCCCTTCGGCCATATGCCGGAGTTTACTTCCCCCCACCCTGCCCCTCCCCCGCCCAACCGCCCCGCAGCACTCCCTCCAGGAGCCGCGACTGACTGTGACTAAAGGACGAGCATCTCAGAATTTGCATGTCACGAGTGGAAGGGCACTATACATGAAGGATTAAATGGGATGAGGACCAGAGCTCGCTTTAGACAGCTAAGAGAGTGAATGAGCTTTGGAACATGTCTGTTTTAACTCAATAATCACCGGAGAAATCAACAGACAAATGTCTAATAACGAGTGCTTTTATAAGGGTGTATGTTTGGTCGAGATACACTTATTTCTGATTAGAGGCAATAGACATCACTTCCTGGTCACACTACATGTGATATAATCCATTTTTCCACAGTGTGTGACTAAACCGCATGGTGCATATTAGGAGATGGAAACATTTATGGTGGAAGTAACCTGTCCATATTGAAACCAGGTGAATTGTCCCACTATTTTTTGATTTTCTTTTTTCCTTTCAGAAAAACTACTGGAAAACAGAAAATACAGGTGAGCGCACTAGGCCTCATTTTTGCATGTAATGCGTGCTGATTTTAGAGCAGGGATACCCAGGAGTAGAGATTCCAGCCCTGAAGAAGGCCCCAGACCCGAGAGGGCTCACGTTGCGGGCCGAAACATGTTGGCATTTTGAAGAGGGTAAAACTGAAGTAATAGTTTTCAGAGTAAACCCCGTTTGTTTCACAATTTTATTTAGTACCCCTGGTACCCTATGAATAAACGTATTGTTTGAGTATACCTGTAGGTATTTTTAACATCACTCATCTGGTTCCCTGCATGGCCAGTTAAAATTTTATCTAAGAACTCCCATAACATCTTTGGTTTAGTCCACCCAGGTAGTACCATCTTACCTGGGTGTGGAAAGACGCCTATGAAGAAGCATGTCACGATAAGTGAGTGAGACGTCTTCTCCAATATCTTTGGTTATCCCATCACCCGAAGATATTTTGAGGCAAACAAACTACCTCAGTGGGACCCCTTGCACCTTCCCCTTTCTGTCATCCTCGTTTGTTGTTTTTTGATTGTCTGGACATCCATAACGGATATACAGACATCAGCAGTTGCTTTGAGTGATGCAACTGTAACATTCAGACAGATTTTTGCTTCACTTCCAAGTACAAAAGGATGTATGGAATATATGTTTCTGTAAGTGTATATGGCCATGTTGTGCTAAAGTTGATCTTCACATGGCAAGACATGTATGTTGTTCACACAACCTCAGTATTCACTTGGGGGCCTATTTGTGTAAATTTCAGACAACACAACGCAGCTCACCAGCTTGATGACCTGCACTGCCTGAATGGGAGAGTAAAAGAATGGGGCACATTTTTCAAGTTTGTGCTGTCTGCCTGCACTGTGCAAATTTGGCTTCTTAGCACCACTGCAGAGACCATTCCACCATGCAAAAGAGATGTCGGCATTTGCTCTAGACATCTGTTTTCAGGGAAGCACTGACCAAGACATGTCAAGGGTTATTTAAATTAATACTATCCTGCACTCCGCAATTCACACAGCACTGCACACCAAGCTGACTTGCTGTACTGTCTTGCATGCAATTTGTGCATTATTGTACATGAGGGTTCATCTTTCAGAAACCTCCACGAAAAACAACATGGCAAGCCACCTTGCTGCACTGCATGCAAGGAGAAGGGCCTGTAGAAAGCCTTAATCCAAATTTGACTGGAGAATCAGGTCCTCCTCCGGTCCTCATGGCTGCCGTAAAGTTCCTGGCCAGTTTTTCTTTTGTCCTGCACTTATAATCATGCCACCTCTTCTTGCACTCCAGAATGGTCCTCTTTGTTTGTGCAACGCTGTTGATTTTGTCTACTATGGATTGCCAAATGGACTCCTTCCTCTCTAATTTCAATTTTGAGGTGACAAAAAGGAGAAGTTAATTTTTTGTCACCTGACTTATTAATATCTGGTTCTCCTCCTCACTGAAGTTTGACTTCCTCTTTCCCAGGGCTGCTGTGGAGTCTTCTGGGTTGGGGTTGTTACCCTCCTGGCTCCCGGATGCTCCTTCCATTCTTGTCAGTATTGTGGAGTATAGCTGGGTTAAATGTGCCGCTTTTTCAAGCGCTTCAACTATGCAAAGCTCTCCTGCATCACGCAATACTGATTTGCAGTATGTAAAGGTGCTTTACAGCACGCAAATCAACTTTGTGTGATGTAGGGAGTACTTGCGTTGTGGCACCTTGTGCCATTCCCAACAAAGTTGAGTTGCATCGGAATTCTGACACATCTTTTGTCCTTGCACCATTGTGCGCTGTACCATAAATACGGCGCATCCATGGGGCAAGGAAATGGTGCAACATAGCGCATATTTTTCTGACGCGATGCAGCATTGCGTCAGTACTCATAAATATGCCTCCAAGTGTAAGGGGTTTCAAGAACACCTTAGCAAACCTTAGTCAGAAAATATCTTCACCAGATGCCTATGTTATGGCTGTGATTAGTGCATTGCACACTGTGGCACCTCATGGGATGGCTGGTGTTTTTACTGGCCGCTTGTTTATCTTGTTGCTGAAAGCTGTAAATTTAATTTGTAAGCGATGGTGATTACGTTTGTAAATATCCTTCCAAAAAAACCTTGAGCCCATGGACATATGAGGTCAAAATTAATTTAAGCACCTCAGGGTGGTACATTTGTTCTCTGACAATTCAAATACAATTAACATTTTAACCTGTTACATTTCCTTAAGCTAATTGTATAGTTTATTTATCTTATTTATTGAGTTTTGTATAGCGCAAACTTACCCGAGGGCATCAGAGCGCTTCACAGAGTTAGCACAAGCAGCACCTACCTGAGATACATTTGGAGTAAATGCAGATACATGGTGACAGTATGTGACAAGGTATACAAGGAATTGCTTATGCAGCAACTACGGAAGATACACTTGGAGTATATACCATTATATGTATAAAAAAATGGAACTGTGAAATATAACATAACGTGTATTTGGAAAGCGCTCAATCACCCAGAAGGTATCTTGGCTCTGAATAACAGATGTTTATTGTTCTATTCTAGTATGACCAAAGCTGTTCACTTCAGCCAAGGCTGATGACACTGTACTAAACCACCAATAAGGCATGAAACGGGGAGCACATCCAGAAACAGTGCTCCAGCAAAGTAATGACTGGTCTTGATATTCAGTCATGTGCCTACATCAAGAAATCTGCAGAAGCTGAGTGCATCAAGGGAAGACAAGAGGCCCTGTGAAAATGTCGGTCATGCTAGATAAAACAAATCAGGGTCTCAGGGCTGTCTGCCAATAGACACTACCGATTATCCATGAAAATATCACCAATATAGAACAGTTTGGAGCCAGAGGAGGACAGCAATGCTCAGAGAGAAGTGCTCCTGAAACTCACATCCCTCACAAATCTTAAGGGCACAAGTAGGCCAAAGGAGAGCCAGGTGCCAATGGCGTTTTGCAGGAAACAGGGAACAGGAACTTGTATTGCTAGTGTTGGGGCTACTAGCATGAGAGGACGAGGTGCACTCTTGGCCAGCCATGGTACTGTTCCATCAGAGGGCCGGATTGAGCTACTGATATTTTAAATTGCCTTCCACCTGTCCAGCCATTGTGATTAAAAGGGCAATAAGGTAATGTGAAGTGCACACGTTAGCACCCATTAGACACTGCACATACAATGTGTCCCTCTACAGATGCCGATATCTGCGACATTAATCTCTGTTGGATTCACAGATGACATCATTGACAGCACGTGTGTGGATGGGGCTCATGCATGGCTGCATTGGTCAGTCCACTGGAGATGAAATCATGTCTGAGTCTACAGTGTCTGGCACATTAGATGTACATACTTGATCACTGAATATTCTGTCATCTGAGGAGACCGTTACATGTGTCTATTAAGGAAGGTGGTGGGTGTTAATGGCATGTTGGCATGCACATTGAAGGACAAAATCAGCTGATTGGTCTCCATCCACCCTCACATGGTCACAGCTGGCTCAATACGCATGGTTCCTAGATGACAATTCTAACTCAATAAAGCGCCTCGTGCTTTTATACCTACATTTTGGCGAGGCAATGAATTTCTCATCTGCTCTGCTTGAATGCTTCAGGACCATAACATTCAATGACCAACTTGTAAGTAATGAGACAGCCTGCATGCTGTGCCTACTCTTAGTGACTGCATCTCAGTGCAGTGCTGTCACTTCTTGCATCTTATCATGACTGCCAACTCCATTCAACTGTTAATCATCCTGCTTGCTAAAGAGTACACAGACCAGCCCCTGTTCCCATCCCAGTATTGATATTTTGTATATATCTGTGGCTAGTGATGCCTCCTTTGTCACAGCCAGGCTGTGGATCTTGCCTATGTCTTCAACAGTGTCTATTTTATATCTAAAAATATCAGCATCACATAGTTATACAGTCACACCCACCCACAACTTTCTGTTCAAATTTGTATGTTGGGCCCTTTCTCATGATGTTTGGGTCTGGAATCTTGATTAAGCTGTTGAGGTCCACCCATGCTGATTTGGTTCACACCACCCACATTAGTTTAAGTGTACACGCGCACCACCATCTCCTTGGTTTAGTTTGATGATTGGGCACAAATGATTTAACATGAGATTTTGTTTAGTTAGGGCTATCACTGTAAATCATGACTGCCAACCCTATCTCCCAGGTCCTAGGTGAAGCCATGTGAGGATACTGCCAAATGTGTGGCTTCATTTCTGTATGGAAAAAAGGCAACTTCATTTATCTCATCAATTTGCATAGACACTCAGATGGCTAAATATCACTGCCAAATTTCTGAACAACATGATTACTCATGATGTGGCTACAGGGAAAGTACTGTCAGGGGTATTCCATATGACATAAAGTAACAGCGATGACAGAAGAGCAAGAAAATGGCAAAGACATGTTCTCTTTGTGGATATGTAGGAACCTACTGCTTTTGGGCTCCTCCCTATTTGACATCATCCAGTGGTACAAGGTCAAGAAATTATATAGGTATACATGACATAAACAGATGCATGTCTGCTTGCTACCCCTTCCATCTAAGTGGAATGCAGATGGGTACGATAGAACATGTGTTTATGATTTTATAATTACTAAACTTTTTCAGGTTCAGAAACAAGTTTATTTAGAAATTTGTCCATAAAACATTCTAAAAACACACTTGACAATTAAAACCTTTAAAAGGAACCCCCCTCCTGGCTACCCCACCCCCCCAACCCATTACATTTCATCATTAAAATTCTGTTTGACAGATCGTAAAAACCGAGCAATCCCAACTGCCACATCTAAATAACGCATCTCAGACAATAACTCCACTGCTTTGTTCCTATGGAGAGCATCATATTTAAAAAACAGAGGTCTTAAAAACTTGAGACGATTTGCAAGATAAAAGACGCAGTCCATAAGAACATGCGTAAGGGTACATTTAGCTACCAAGGGGCAGGGGCAGAGACCACTATTATTCTGCACCCTAATCCTATGTGGGCGGGATGAATAGATTGGGTTACATCCCGTCCTAACCCTTAATATTTAGTTTCTCAATCCTGGGTCTGGTAACCGTGATAAATAAGGGAAGACACTATCCTCGCCCAATGTAGCAAACGAGAAGCTAATGGATGATTTCTTCTTTAAATACAGTAAATCGATCGATTCTGACGCCATAGCAGCAGATTCTCTCAGTGCTCGTTTGCCTGGAAAGGGGAGCCAAGATATGACTGTACCACTATTTAAATGGAGGTTCTTGATTGAGGTTATTCTGGTTCTTACGGCCTTTGCCCACATCCTTTCACTACTTTGGATCTCTTCCCAACACAATTTGGATACTTTAACCACCTCATCATCCTCCAACAATGTGTTAAAGTATCTTAGAGCCCGAGTAGAGGCCGCCATGTTCCAAGAGACCAGATTGCCCTCTCTCCTTCTGGCCTGAACCATGGTACCTTGGGGGAGTGATAGGAGTCTTTTAAGCACTACCCCTTCCAGTCTGTCCCATTCATAGGTTGGATCAAGAGAAAAACCTCTCCCCCATACAGGCCTAACGGAGGTATCTTCCCTTCATAGGCCTTTAATAATGGGATATGGGATAGCCCCCCAAATCTACCATTAAATCTAGACAGACAGCTTGCCTGCAATAGAGCTTTCTGCTTGATGGCATCCCAATGCGCATCCCAATTCAGATTTCTCCTAAAAATTCAACCCAGGTATTTATATTGATCCACTTGCTCTACCAGCTGTGTACCTAAATACCAGGAACAACTCTGCACTTTTTTTCTAAAGATCATGAACTTGGTCTTTTCCAGATTTATAAGGAGCTGGTTCTGCTTGCTATAAGATGCCAGGGCATTGAGTTTCCTCTGCAAACAAATTGTGGTATAATCCAATAATACCAAATCGTCTGCATAAAGCAGGCAATCGATATGCTGGTCCCCAATTTTAGGCGAAAAAGACTTAGATTGGGAAATAAAGGTTGGGAGGTCGGCCAAAAATAAACTAAAAAGTAAGGGTGCTAATACGCACCCCTGGAGCAGGCCGTTGTCAATAGAGATTCTTTGACTTCTCTAACTCCACCTGAGCCCAATTACCAGAGTGCAAGGATTGAAGTGCCCCAAGGAGGTTTGGTGGTAGGTTTCAGGCAGCAAGTTTTCCCCACAGAATATCCCTGTCAACAGAATCAAAGGCTGTCCGGAAATCTACAAAACAACTACACAGCCTTCGGTTTTCCTCCAGAGCCTTTTGAGAAATGGCCCATAGAGCAAAACAGTGGTCTATGGTGGAATGACCCTCACGAAAGCCCCCTTGTTCTAGTGGGATTCTCTTAGTTTCTGTGGCCCAATCTTCTAGTTTGGCTAGGATAATCTTGGAGAATATCTTTAGTGAAATATCCAGGAGGCTTATAAGCCTATAGTGCATCGGGTCTGTGCCACTCCCTTTTTTTAAGATCGGTTTCACTATGGACCCCTTCCAGGTAAAAGGATAAAGGCCAGACCTAGCGACCCAGCTAAACAAAGAGGAATACATTGTAGCCCACCAGACACTATTTGTTTTAATTAACACTGCTGGAATGTTGTCAGGGCCAGCGTCTCAGGAGAGTTTTATTCTTTTGATAGTGGCCTTTACTTCCTTTACTGGAAACCAAATGACTGGGAGAGTTTACCCGTAGATGTTCTGAGGTCCGTCTGAACCTAAAGGTCCCTATATAAATCCGTCAAATAATTGGCCCACTGGGCTTCCGGAATCATACAGGCCAGAGTGCCCCTATTTTGACTATTAAACTCATTGACCTTTGTCCGTAATTTTTGCTGATCATTTAGTGATATAAATTCCTGCATCTCATCCCACTTACTATAGTAAAAGGCTGCCTTTTTCGTCTGCACGAGGGATTTATATTGGCGTTTAAGTTTGACCAACTCTTGGGTGGTTGAGGGGATGCTATGACGCCTAGCACTCTTTGCTCTCTGTCTCACCAGTCGTTTCAACTTTTGGCAATCCAACTCGAACCAGCCCATAAGGCCCTACGGACGGGGTTTTGTCTGCACGCCCTTTTCACATATTTTTATTGAAATGCAGCCCAAAACTTGTTGCACGATATTATTATACCACACAACAACATCATCAGCATAAATAGGGTGAGTAACAATCATCTCTTCTAGCTGAAGGGAGGCTAGTTGTTGAAGATGCATAGAGTCTAAGCGTTTTGTGAGCCTACACGGGTAGGACATCTCCAAAGGCAAAACCCTCTCATGGGATACTGGCTCACACAGGTCAAGAACTGCTATAGTTGCCCAGTGGTCACTGCCCTCATGTTTTGCCACCTCAAAGCTCTTAAAAAGGTCAAAATGCCAAAGGGACGTGAATATATAGTCGATTGGGCCCAAAGAGTGGCCCTGCCGGAAGGTTGCTGCTGCTGGTGAATCATTTTTAAAACAACCATTAAAATAGATCAGACCGTGGCTTGCCAGCCTTTGACTCAACACTTTAGCCTCTTTTTTGATGGTACCAGGGGGAAACTGTGCTAGGGGAATATTATAGGAATCCAATGCTTCCTCCAAGTGCTGGTCTAGCTGTACAGGGAAGAGACGAGCATTAACATCCCTCGCCATTATTATCACTGCTTCCAGGTATTTTACCACCAAATACTGGAAAGGAGGTTCAAAGAATTCTAACCAGCGTTTCATTTGCCGATAGTCTTCTTTATGAATATAGACATTTATGAGTAAAAGTAACTAAGGACATTTTTACCCACGCCCATTTCAACGACTGACAACTGCAGACCACTTGAAACATTTATGACCTCTAATGGTCTCTTAATCACCTTGGTCGATATTAGTGTTAATACACCCGCGGATGCTCTCCCCTTACCCCGGGAGTGACCTTTACTATTCAAAGCCATGAAGCCTTCTACAGACTGGTCCTCTCTTAGCCAAGACTCCTGAAGGAATACCAGATGGAAGGGTTTCAAACTTTCTTCCAATTCACCACTGTTCCTCAAACGTTCGAACCCATGGATATTCCAACTTAGGATTCTCAGATTTTGAGAGGACTCCTCGTTCTAGGATAGGGTGGACCTAGTATTCCAATCACCATCCTCCAGCAGATGCCGCATGGGGGAGAACCTATTACCTTGAGCCCATACTGGTAGCCTGAACTGTGAGAATGTCCTGTCGTTTACTATAACCACTCTCAAATCGGTGGCTGGGTGGCTACTTTGCTGTGTAGCTGCGGGCCTTAGGGGCGGGATATATGGTATTGATCATTCCCATTGAGTAGCAGATAACCCGCTATACATATTTAAAATGGCGGGTGGAAACTTTTTTAATCATGCACTGGATCATACTGGAAACGGCACAGGAATTGCTGCTGATTTCATTTGGTGATATCCTGAACACAAAATGCATGTGGCTGTGGAGGTAGCAGTCAATTAACAAATATCTGACACAAAATGTACACTAAGGGCTTGATTTAGAATTTGACAGACAGGTCACTCAATCACAAATGTGACAAATATCCCATCCACCTTGTTACAAGTGCCTTATATCCTATGGCACATGTAATAAGGCGAACAGGATATCAAGTCATGTTTGTGATGGAGTGACCCGTATGCCAAAAACAAAAATCAGACCTTTAGTGAACATTTCGGGGCAGATGTTTGTTAATTAACTGATGTTGCTTCATCTGATTTGGCTCATACAACAGCTCTAGTGTTTTATGAGGTAATGCCTTGACTGCTCTATGATGTACGTACTTATACATCATACAAAGGAGTATCCAGTATACCTTTATTGCATGTATAGATACATCATGGGCACAAGTCGCAATTTTTAATGGGTTTTAGCATACATTGGAAAACGTATCTGGCAGACTCCCGAGCATTAAAGCAGGTGTGTGAGAAGATATTCAGCAGGTACCTATCCAAGCTTTATTGTATTTCATGTATCTTTCCTCTGTTGCACAAGAGTTTCTCAAGCCCCTGGATGCCTGACCCGAGTGGCAATGTTGCCTATTATGAAAATTGAAATATTTCAGACTCAACATTCATTGAGTGGAATTTTAGCAAGCTCAGGAAAAGTAGTAGAGTTGAATGCCCCAAAAATACCTTCCTATCTACTACTAAAACACAGAGGTTCTGCTGGCATGCATGCTCTTATTGGTGTCTTCTTTCACAAACTCCATTTTTAGGTCTCGCTTAGGACAGTGCGCCTGAGCGGATACTTACAAGAGATATTGTTTACTGCAAGGGGCTTGGAGCCCACTCGTTGCCTGACATTAGTTGATTCATTGTAACTCTTATTTGCTGCCTCCTAATTAGCCACCAAGTGCCAGTTTCACTTCCTCTTCCTTTTTCGTGTGGAGCATGGCCCAAGCACTTATTCATTTTGATTAGTGTCCTTCTGCTGCTTGTGTTGTGAATCAGATACTATTTCTTTTTCCTTTTTGTCTGCGCTGGCTCTTCTGTGGTGCTTCTTCCCTCCCACCCCTCATTGTACATTGTGCTTGTTGCCTCCCACCTCCAGCCCTCCCATTCTCATGCTGCTTCTTTCCTTCCACCTCCCACCCTCCCATTATCTGTGCTGCCCCCCCCCCCATCTGCCATAAGAAAAAAAAAGTGATATGACATGGCCAGGGCTGGTGGAGTCATAGCACTCGTTGTCCGTGTTGCTTCTTCCCTCCCCCTCCTACCCCCTATTGTCTGTGTTGCTTGTTCCCTCCATCCCTTGTGCATGTTGCCTGATCCTAAGTCAACCTTCCCTGCCGTTGTCCATGTTGCCCACTCCCACCAGCCAGAAGAAAAAAAGCAGTATGATGCAGCCAGCATTGTGCTTTTTTTCTAACTTTTAGCCATGCTGCACAGCAGCTGCGCTGCTCTATAACAGTGCTAAAAGACACTGGAAAATCCAAAAACGCTCGCATTGGCAAGACCTATTGCCAATACTTGTTCTTATGTTGACTGGTTAGCTGTGGGAGTGGGTGTGGGTGGGTCTTGGCCCATGTGCCTCTGCTTCTGCTATCACATATATCAACAAAGGTCTTGACCAAGAGCTCCTCGTGTTTAACTTTGTTGAGTTTTTCATTCTAACTAGTCAGTATTCTTGATTGATAAACCGAGCGCTGACAGCTACTGAACGTACAATTACTTCAAATTATTTCATAGTCATGCAAAGAGATGTAAACCAACTTTGTGATAGCAATTAAGAGACATTTTGCAGTTTAATGTACTTTTTCCCTAAAATGCCCAAATACAAAGATGGATTCAGAATATTGCCTCTCGTTTTAGATGTGAGAGTTTGAAATGTTTATATTTATCGCAGCCGGAGAAGATGTACTTAGATCATTACATGTCCATGGTAGGAAGTAAATCTAGTTATCTTATGCTAATAGCTCTGATGTGACCTCTACTAGCACTTCAGTTCAAATGTCTCAGTTTGAAAAGGGCAGCATGAAGGGGAAGAGCTATGAATAATTAACTTGTCTCTTCCAGAAACCCATTAATGGACCTTCAGACCAGGATTTTTCAGAAGGGCACTACTTCCAGCCACACTGTATCCCAAGCTCCAGAAGAGGACCAGACCTTTGGGGTCAGATGGAGGTCAGAATTGCCTTTCTTATCTTTGAGAGCTAGTCTAGATACCATGGGCTGTGTGGGGATGGCTCAGATTTTAGAGTTATGCTTTGCTCTTTAGACGTTCCTCCATGATAAATTTCCTCTATTTCAAGAAGCTTTATTAGATTGTTTTGCAGCAAGACATTCTGCCAGACTAGGAACTACAGAAAAAAGTAAGAAGGTAGATGTAACAGTTTACCCAACCATTTTTCTCTGATGCTATTATTCCTTTTCCCTTACTTTAGAACCCATTATCTGCTTTCTTTAAATTTGTGACATTTGAGGGTGTGGACAAGATGTTGGATGGGTAGGACGCACTATCTCATCCCTCCATCCCCACAGCCTTGAGTCCTGAAACTGCCACTCTACACCCTGTTACTCTCTGGGCACGTGGGTAGGCATCCAAAACCTGAAAGTGCCTCCCCGGGTTGTGCTAGGAACAAGACTGCCATGGCCGGCCTCGATAGCCAAAATGGCGGCTGCCACAAAACAAAACTTAGTGCTGGGGTGAAATGCTGACCTGACACCTACCTAACAGCGCCTCTCAGAGTCACGGTGCCTGCATACTATTGAGGAGAGGTGGCGGCGGTGAGCAGACCTCCGACGGTGCCACAGCTGCCCTTCGACTAAGCTGCGGCCCGCCTGCGCTCCCCAAAATGGTGGGTCCCGAAAGGTGGTGGTGACAGCACACCAGAGACGAGGTAGCTGCAGGCTCGAGGGACGACAGGGAGCTGTGCTGGGAGGCAGCTACTGGTGGAGGACAGTGCCTGGCCAGTGGCTGCTAAGACAGCTGTGTGCAAGCTTGAGAGTCATGGATGCATATAGCCTCCGGGGGAGCCGAGGTAACCCCTAAGTAGAACTTGGACCCCCCCAGGCAATCAGGTCCGCTCCACGCGCCCCACCCGCTACAAGACTGTGATTGCTGACTCCTGGGGTGAGGTTGCTCAGGAGAGGGGCATTGGAGGAGCCTCCTATTCTTCTGCTGCCACGCTGGAGAATGAGGTAAGCGTGGGGGGCCCTGCACCCATATGCGGAGGCTGGCACCTGGGGGCCCCACTCAAGTAGGAGGGTGGCCTGTGGTCAACTGCTACTCACATTGGACTGACCCGTGATGCATGGGTCATGGACAGGTTCACCGAGATGTGGGGACCTCTGTGTAAGACATTTGAGGAGGAGGGCCCTCCCTGGACTCTGCAGTGCCACCTGCTGGGGCCCTCTGGAGACCCACTGGCCAAACACTGCTGGAGAAAGTCCTCACTGGATCTACGTGGGGTCTTGCTGTACCTGGCTGGAGGGAGTGGACATAGTCCCTCCAGGACTTGGGGGGCCTGACTTTTCCTCTCTGCCTTTGCCCACTTGTCAGAGCCTGAGGAGCAGTGGCGGGGTGAGGACCTCTATGACCGGGAGGGGTCTGACCTGGGCAAGACGAGTCAGGCGCTGGTGTGCTGGGTGGAGAGCGGGGTGCCTTCAATGGGGCCCTACGGCATGACTGAGGGTGCTGCCGGCATCTGGAGTATTGGCACATGCGCTTAGCTCATAGAAGAGGTGGACCCCCTCATCCAGCCGTGCAACCTTCAGAAGAGTAGTGATTGGGGCCTTCCCTCCGGACTGGAGACACAAGCCTAGGCTGGATATGGCCACTGCCTAGGCCAATAAGGAATGATCCTTAGGAATGGCGCATAGTAGGACACATGCTGGTGCTCAATCAAGACTTGTCAGCTCTCACTCTGCAGAAAAGTCACACCTTCCAACCAGTCACCACCTATCTTCGAGCCAAAGGAGTGACCTACTCTTGGGGGTACCCCTTCTGCATTGTTTTCCGATGATAGGGGAGGCTCTACCAGATCCACTCACTGACAGAGGCGTGCAAGGTACTACAAATCGACAAGCCTTCTGAAAGCGGCCAAAGCCCCAAACCACAAGCACGGAAACCTGCAAGCACCTCTGGTGGCAAGGGGGGGCCGGCCTCCTCCAGAGGTCTCCGACTGGATCCAGAGACTATCGCCATGGAGAGACGAGCAGTATTGGACAAGCTCTCTGGAGATCCTGACAGACAAGAGGGCACCTGAATAAACCTGGGGCTCTTGCACTCTGGACAATGCTGGTGAGATTGGGGCGGGTAGGGTGGAGGGCAGAGGGATGGGATGGTGGAGAAGAAGGAGTATGGGAAACCCCGGATCCTCACACCCAGGTACTCCATGGGACAATGTTGGACATGCCCAGCACGTTAACTCTGTTGTTTTTTGCTTTGGTTATTGTTGTTACTGTGTTTTGTGGGGAGGGGTACTAACGCCTTAGGAGAGTACACTATACAACAGGTATTCACCAATGCAGAGTTTGCCATGTAACGGGTGTTATCTGGGACCACATGGCTAGTGCTTTGGCTGGGGTGAAAGTTTGGAGGATGTTTTTCACTTCGCTTACCACAAGATAATCTAAAATACCTCACCCTCAATGTGAAGGGACTTAATAACCTGATCACGCGCCATGCAATCATCTCATTTTTGGAGCAGTCAGGTGCAGATTTATGACTTTTGCAGGAGACCCATCTGGTTGCTGGGGATTGTCACAGACTCTGGTCCCAAGCCTTCCCACAACAATTTTTCTCCACAGTGACCAAAAAGACAGTGGGAATCGCCCTTCTGGTCTCTTGATCCTTCCCGGAGAAAGTGGGTGCCAAACTACCACAGATTGAGGGTAGGCTGCTGATATTCAGAGTGAGTGTGGAGGATCATACCTTCATCATAGGTTCACTCTATGCCCTTAATGAAGGCCCAGAACACTTTCTCAGGCAGGAAGTGGCAGACATTATGTCCTCTCAAGATAAGATATGGAGGTTCAGGAGCCCTCTCCCAGGAGGGAGCACAATGGCTACAGGAGATGAGACTGAGGGACCTCTAAAGAGAACGTCAACCCCAGACTCTGGATTATACTTTTTAGTTCCACCCCCACAAGACCTATGCCCGCCTTGTCTTTCCCTAAGGACCACGGAGCTGCAGACCCCCCTTACAATGATTGAGGTAGAGCCCCTCTTCCTTTACAACCACGCAGCAGTTTCTCTCATACTAGCACTCCCACTCTTGCACCATACACACTGACCGTGGAGATTGGGGAGATGCTCCTTCAGAGACCGGAAGTGGTCAAGCAGATCACTCAAGCACTCACTAATTATCTAGTCATTAACAACATGGCAGACACTCCCATCTGTTTTTTCTGAGAGGCTCCAAAGTCAGTCATCCTGGGAGGGAGTTCATAGCCATATCTGTGGAAGATAATAAAAGAAGACGTGGGAAATGGGAGCACCTGAGCCAACAGGTACAGGAGCTCGAGTGTATGCACAAACGCACTGGCACTCCCCGGGTCTGGTGGCAGCTGGAGGCAGTGAGAGCTCAATTGGTGGGACTCGATCTGGATAAGGCTGAGTATGCTCTCCTTAGACTTAAACATTCCTTCTATGTAGGGGGCAATAAATGCGGGTGTCTGCTCGCCAACAGATTTTGAGCACAGTGACAAGCTACTGATGTGGAGACCCTGCTGACACAGAGCGGCACAGAGATCATGGCAGATGCTCCCATCCCCTCTGCCTTACAGAACTTTAACTGAAAACTCTACTCGAAACAAGCCCTCCCAACTCATAGTCCAGACCTCTATCTTCAAGATGCACGCACCTCTCGGCTCACAGCAGATCATGCTGACTCGCTGGACCACCTGATCCTGATAGAGGAGGTGATTTCAGCTATTGCAAGGCAGAAACTCCTGAAATACCCAGGGCCAGATGGATTTCCAGGCATGTTTTATAAAACATTATAAAACATTCTGTACGCAATTGGCCCTGATTCTGACCTGGCTTTTTAATGCAATATCAGGTCCAACCACCGTCCCGGCCTCCATGATGGAAGCCTCCATTGTTTTCATTCCCAAACCTCTGAAAGATCCCAAACAATGCGGGTCCTACTGACCAATATCCCTCCTTAATGTGGATATTAAATTGTTTACCAGTATTTAGCAACACGCCTAAACCCCCTTGTGCCTGGGCTTACTGACCCTGATCAAGCAGGATTTGTTTTGCTTAGGCAATGTAGTGATAACACCAAGCGAATCCTGCCCCTGCTCGACAAGGCCAAATGCTCCAAACAAGAAATAATGCTTCTGGCTACTGATGCCGAAAAGACGTTTGACTGGGTGCATTGGCCATACCTGGCTGCAACACTTAGCCACTTTGGTTTTGGGCCCTGGTTCCACACCTGGATACTCAGCAATTACGGCCAACCCCGAGTGACTGTACCGGTGAACGGTCAGAATTCAGCCCCATTTCCCATCTGCAGAGGGATGAGACAGTGGTGTCCACTTTCACTCCTGCTCTTTGCTCTGTACTTGGAGCCAATGCTCAAAAAGTGTGGGACAATCCGTGCATCACAGGGGTTGCCTTTGGTGGAGAGGAGCACACAATATACCTCTACACTGATGATGTCATCATAGCCATAGACAAACCTGAGGAGGACCTCCCAGCCTTGGTAGGTTAGGCGGAGGCATTTAGTGGTGCTGCGAGATTTTGGATGAATATCCAGAAATCGCATGTCCTAAACCTTTCAGTCTCTTTGGAGACAAAAGCTCTCTAGGCCCGACGCTACCCGATCCAATGGCAATCCATCTCTATCTGCTATTTCGGAATCCAATTAGCCCCGACTGTTCAGGAGACTGTGACCCTAAACTACCAGACAATTCTTCGGCAAATTCTCAGGGATCTGATGCAATTGAACATGTACCTGCTCTGATGGCTCAGCCGGGTTGCTGCATTGAAGACGACCACTCTCCCAAGGATTCTCTTCCTCTTCCAGGTGCTCCCGCTTGAGCCTCCCGCAGGCATGAGTCAGACCTTGCAAGGGGAGATGCATCGCTTTGTATGGGCGGAGGGAAGGCCTCGCATGAGCAGAGATCTGAGCTCTCGACCTCTGGTGGTTAAGTGGCTCAGAGTCCCCAATCTCATGCAATACTACCAAGTGGTGCAGCTACACTATAATGTGGAATGGTCCAGGGAGGAATCCGAGAAACTTTGGCTGTTCATGGATCGAGCCATAGCGGGAACTTCTCAATGGAAAATCCATTTCTGATCTTGCTCACAGAGACTGTGGGGAATTTATTCCTCCCCAGTCACTAAAGCTATCCTGACTGTGTGGGACTGCGTGGCTGCCCGCAAGGGTTTAACGTCATTCTCCTCCCCGCTGATGCCGATGGTGGGCAACACAGACTTTATGCCAGGCCTTTACCAGGTTGCATTCCAGCTCCCGCAGAGCACCTGCTGTCGGTCCGTTGGCCACTTCTTCGATGAAGAGGGCCCTCTCTCCTTTGAACAACTGCAGGTGGACTACAGACTCCTGGAGTCGGAGAGGTTGAGAAACCTACAGGTTAGGCACTGGGTAATGCACCCTACAGTGTGCCCAGGTGTGCAAAGGCCTCTCACTGTATCTGAAATATGGTTAATTACAAAAACCACAGATAAACACCTTATTACTGAAATATATAGTCTCCTGAAGTACGCTTCCCTGGTGCCAAAGACCCCAGGGCAGAAATGATGGGAACAAGAACTGGGGCATCAGCTAACGGCAAAGGAATGGGAGGAGGTATATTACAGGGCGTGCCACACAGCGAGTAACATGGCCTGCACTGAGACGGCTACAAAAATAGTCATGTACTGGTATCTTACACTGGTACAATTACATCAGGGCAATCCTACATGGAGCACCGACTGCTGGAGACACTGTGGGTCCCCTGGGACACTGGTACACCTGCTATGGGAATGCCCTAAACTCCAGCAATAATGGGACGGAGTCCTGAACAATATCAAAACCCACTTTGACACTCAATTCCCTGCATACATTGTCTTTGGTCTCCCTAATGCGCTCACATTCCAACTCAAATCATGCAAGGGATGACACATAAGCCTAGCGCTGGGGGGAGCCCTCCAGAATATCCTTACGCACTTGAGCACAGATAAACTTCTGACGCCTTGGATGGCTCCATCGTTATGACAAGTGTTGGGAATGGAGAAACTCACCTTAGTCCTAGCAGCCCAGGGAGACTCATACAGAGACCTTTGGTGCCCCTACATAGCTCTCTTCTCAGTGGGGTTCTGAGAATTGACTTGTCCTAAATATCTCTGCCTGCTACACTTGACAGAACTTGGTGACCCTTCTTATATAGTTACACACCATCTAAACTAACCCATGGTTACTGCTTAGTGCCTTGCAATACAGAAACTAATGGTATGAGTGCTCCCAGGTTGGGGGGAGGGTTGAGGGGGGCAGTGTTGGTCCTTCGTTTAACTATTTGATGTGCTGTGACGCCCTTGTTTGTTGCTCTGTTGCCTATGCTTTCTTGCAAAATTTCAATAAAGAAATTTGAACCATCAATTTGTGACATATTACATTTTATTTTACTGATTTAAAATATGTTATTGTTTGGTTGATTAGTACTAACACATGCCCCACAATGTTTTCTCAAGATTGCCTTGCTGCTCAGGCCATGCCACCAATAGTGGGCCCACAGTGACTTTACTGAAGCATGCTTATCACTTGAGGCCTTATTTCTGGACTGAGGAAGAGCCCTGTCAGTGCGTAAATCAACATGTTGACCTTTCTTGACCCTGTCCTCACAGGTTAATTCAATATTCATGCACATCTGCAATTTAGTCTGGGAACACACCAGGGTACACTGTTGATGTTCATTGGGCAACTTCAGATATCTCCTTAATCTGGGGGCCAGTGTATCAACACTGCAACAAAATATAAATTTGAGTCAAATTCATTAAAACCATACTGCTATTATATTGAAAAACAACCCCGTCCAGTTTATGAAAAATCAGATGAACAATGGAAGTACTTTATGGAGATTCAACTCCTAGACAATCCATTGACCTGAGGAGTTCTGAGGCCCATAATACAACTGCATTGCATGGTGTGTTGAGGTACAAGTGGCTATTGAAGTTTGGTTTTAGGTGTAGCAGTTAAATCATTGCTCAATAAATGACTGGAGGAGACAAGCTAACACTCTCTCCACCCTTGCTTAGCTTGTTGAGTTAGACATGACACAGAAAATCCATGCCGGAATCTATTCTGCAGAAATCCACTGTTCATTCCTTGATCATGAATTGTCCTTACCATCATTGTTACATGGTGGGTTCTGAAAACTGCACCTTGGGTGCCTTGTCACCTGATGCCACAACCCAGCTGAGCCATCAGAGTCGGTACAATTTCCATTGCATCAGATCCCTACGAATTTGCCAAAGATTTGTCTGGTAGTTTAGGGTCACAGCCTCCTGAACAGTCGGGGGTAATTGGTTTCCAAATAGCGGAGAGAGATGGATTGCCATTGGATTGGGTAGCATCAGGCCTAGAGATCTTCTGTCTCCAAAGAGACTGAAAGGTTTAGGTCATGCGATTCTCTATTGCCAGGGAACCTGCAAAACTCACCCTTCTTTCATCATTTATGTCACAACACCCTTCTGTACCCCTGCGTAAGCTATTACTTTCCATGCTCATCTCATCCTGCAGGGGCCACCACCTTGTTCCCTTCGTCTACCCATCTGCAGATACACCCTCACCTTTAGGTAGAAGAAAGCATTAATGGTATATCCGTTGTGCAGTGTGGAGATGGCTATGACTGGTGTGGTGTAGATGAAAGGTGAAACTACTTGTTGACTGTATTGTGGAGGTGATCTGGGTGGTGGAGTTAACCAATGTGATGGAGATGGAGTTTAGTGGTGGTAGTGGTGACTAGTAGAAGTGATGGTTTCTTTTGTGTAGGAGAAGCAAGTGGTGCTGTGGACATGTGTGATAATGAGAGACACAGTAGTGAGTGGTGAGGTGAAGGGATCTTACTGTGGCAATTTGTGGTATGGTAAAGGTGTAAAAGTGTTTGTTAAGTTAGAGGGAAGCCATAAGTTAGAAGGTATAGTGGGCTTAATTGGGGGAATATTTTGGAGAAGAGTGTCATGGTCTAGGTGAGTAAGGAGATGAAGGGTAGTGGTGAGGTAATGGTTATGAGCATGGTTGTCTGCACTTTGGGGATATGTTTCAGGAGAGTTTTGTGGTGGGGTGTTTTGTGAAACTGTGTGAAAATAAGTATATCATACACAAGTAGCATTGTGGATAGAAGTGATGAGGTAGAAGTAAGAAGTGTGATGGTCGCAACAAGTGGATGGGATGCCAGTGGTATAATGAATTTAAGAGTGTGTTGCAGGTGAACAGTGTGGAGGTGAGCAATATGCTGGAGGTGAACAATAGAAAAGAGGTTAGTGCTAAGGTGCTTGCAAGCAGCTTTGAGGTGACAACTATGCTAGAGTTGAGTTGTTTGATAAAAATAAGAATTATGGTGGCTGGCTTGTTGAAAATGAACATTAAAGAGAGATGTGTGATGGTATGAGGAGAGTGGTCTGGGGGTCATTAGCTCTGTCATAGCACCTAGTGTTGTAAAAGTGGATATAAACAGTGAGGTTGGGGTGTTTCCTGGTGTGAAGCGTAAAGTGTAGGATGGTTTGAGATAGGTGATGGGGTGAATTTCAGCTTTGCCACTGCACCAGAGCTTTCGGCCCTGCACATCTACATTTTTGAGCTGCTGAGCTACAGGTCTATTTGGACTACCCCAGGTGAGATGTGGGTTGAGGAGTCAGTGGTACAGACTGTGTCCTAGGCAATAAAATTAGTGTTCAATGGAGAGAACCATAGAGCCAAAGTGACTTAACTATTGATTGTGTTCAGTTGACTGGTGCTGCTTCTGCTCACACTGCATCTGCATTCTATGTTAGCAAAGTGAATTGAACACTTTCTTGCAATATAAAGGCCAAAATGATTGCCTCTGTTGGGAGGGAAGCACTGGGAGTAAGGAGTGAATGCAGATTAAAATATGGGAAATGCAAGGGCCAAGGGGGAGCCCCAATTGAAAGTAAGTGACAAAGGAATTATGAGAACAGGAGCACAAATGTTCAGGACTGAAGGAATCCATACAGTGGGGATAAAGTGAAGACCATGCTAAGACCGCCCTGCACAGTGTGCAAGGTGGAGACAGCAGGTTAAAAGACAGGGGCAGTTCAAAGTGCAGAACAGCGACAGCACATAGTCATACATGCCAATATTTTAGGACAGGTAAGTGGGAGATTTTGAAAAATAAATTGGGAGAATGGATTTGTCCCATTGATTAGTATTGAAACAGAGACAGTTTTGGGCTGGAGACAGCTAAAATAAAACCATTTTGGGCTTCAAAAATCAGGAGTCTCCTGTCTGAATCGGGTCTATTGGCATGTATGCATATAGCAAGTAGATTTCTGTACCCCATGCACACGTGGGACATTGTGACCAGTTGTGAGTGCGCTCCCCCCACCAACACACCAATAAGAATAACGTCAACAGAAGTGCAGTGGTGGAAACTCCCACTTGTCAAGTGAGGTGGACTTCAGTCTCACTACCCTCACATTGGCACCAGGAAGCGGAAGCAATGGGAGGTGCATGGGCCCTCATCACACAAAGTCTGTTCAGTCACACAAATTAGTCAATTTGGTGGGAGGGAGACAGGGAACTCCAGAACTTCGAGACAGAAAAACATAGGTGATGGAAGTTCAATTCCAGTAGCTATTGGATCTAGAATGCACTACTGAAGGAGATGAGTGCAGAATCCAGTTATACTGAAACACCTTGGTGGAGAGTTTACTCAGTTGCCCAATCCTGCTCATAGGAGCCAACAGTTGATTCTATGAAATAGACAGGCAGTCAGAAAAGAAAAGAATGAGCATCTCTCTGTTTACATTGTATAGCCTTCTAACTGTCCGGCAACCACCCAGTAAAGAATTAGAATTTTCACGCTCATGTCTCTGAAGCCCATGTGCTGATGTCAGGCATAGACACGTAACAGGTAAATATTTTGCTTGCAGGTCACTCTTTTATTGCCTGCTCAAAGTATTTAGGAAAAGGCATCATTTAAAGTTAGCAATAGTTAACCAGCCAATCGCATGGATGAAATCTGCATATAAGAATTGACAGACTCTTAGAAACACAGGGACCTATTCACCAGCTGTATTTTGCAGTACTTTTAGTATTACTAAAATAGTACTACTAACATACTACACATTTCTATTCACATACCTCTGTGCTGCAGTCTCCATCTGTGCCTCTTCTACCATTTGAGTGCAGAGATCTGAGCCCTTACTGCAGAGACCTCTGCACATGTAAGTATATGTTTTAGTAGTACATGTGGGAGAGACAAGGGCGTGGTTGCAAAATTGGGAATTTTTATGAAAAGTGGGGAGAGGCTTTGGGAGGCGTAAGGAGTGGGTTAGGGAGGGTTAGGCAAAGGTTTAGGTATGGACATGCACCCACCCACAAAAATGTAAGCCCATTGCTTCACAAACTGTCCTTCTACAGTTAACACAGCCAAAAAAGATAAAGTGATGGTGATAAGCTAGCAATTGAGAATTGAGTGTTAAGAAGTCTTTTTTGCAGAAAGGATGTCAATCTTCTGTCTTCTTAAGAAAATTATGAACAGCTCTGCATTTTGGTTGAGTCATTCATGATACATAATGTTACCTTCTTTCCCAGTACTGCAACTATATTTCTTCGATCACAATTTATTGCTTTATTGTTTTGCTTGTTTTTGTATTTTTTACTGTATCTACATTTACATCGAATGGGTTATTAAAATGTTGTTCTTGTTATACAAAATAGCCAATCTGACTCCCATTGTAAATCAACTGTGATGAATATGATAGACTGTATTTGTATTTAGTTGCACCCTTTGTCCCTCCTGCTTGAGCAAAGTCTTGACTATCTGGCCAAACTCTTCCAGACAATAAAGGAGACTTGTGAGACCACCTCTGTGTCACTGATCAAGTAGGCAATGTCCCCTTTAATGGATCACTGACATAATATCGATGACAACAATATCGACCTACCAGAATATCGTGTCAAGAATATCGATGAACAGAATATCGACATCCTATCTCTACAAAGGTAAGTACAAAAATATCGAAACCAAAATATCGTTGTTCAAAATATCATTTTTTTTAAATGTCTTAAAAATAATATAAAATAAATTAAAAAATAAATATAATTAATAAAAACAAAGGGGGTCATTACGATGGTGGGCGGAGGCACAACCGCGGTGCTGGCGGAAAATGCCCTTTTCCGCACTCCATCGGCGATCTTTTCGTCCGCCGTATTATGATGGGCATAGATAGCCCATTTCCCATCCGCTGCGGTGTTCCAGGTTCCGCCGAAATTCCCCGTCCGCACCGGTAGCGGACGGAGCCACAAGAGTGGTACCGCCATGCGGAATGCGGTCAGGACCGCCAGTCAAATCACGATGCCTCATACAGCCCACAACACCGCTGCGGAGAATCCGGCCATTCGAGGATGGCGGTGGCAATACTGCGGATAGCTCCATGTGTTCCAGACCGCTGGGGAAATGGCGGTCTTTGGCCTTTCCGCAGCAAATCCGACCGCCGCGGACGGATTTTCAGCTTTTCCGGCGCTGAATCCAGGAATCCGACCGCCGCGGTAGGGAGTTTCTGGCGGTGCATCCTAATCTGGCCGGCGGTTTTGCCGCGTTACAAGCGGGCGGAAGTTTCCCGCTAGCACGGCGGTCGGAATGCTTTTCCGCCGCCATCGTAATCAGCCCCATAGTTAGAATTATTTAAAAATGTAAAAAATTATAAATAATACATATAATATAAAAATAAATTAAACATACATATATAAAAAATGTATATATATATATATATTTACTTAATAATATTAATAAATAATTATTGTATTAAATTATAAAACATTAGAAACATAATAAAAATTATAAATACACATATATATATATATATACATAAACCTGTAAGGTAAATATAAACATAAATTATATATATATAATAAAATAAAATATTAAAATTAATATTTATCTTTTAAACAACATTTTACACTACATTAACTGAAACAGTAGGGAAAATGTTGGATAGCGTAGGGGATAAAATAACTATTCCCACTCCAGGGAGTGCAACATTAGGGAAAGTGTTGTTTAGCGGAGAGGAATAATTTGCTATTCCCACTCCAGCAAGTGCAACAGTAGGGAAAGTGTTGGATAGCAGAGGGGAATAATTTACAATTCCCACTCCACGGAGTGCAACAGTAGGGAAAGTGTTGGTTAGCGGAGGAAATAAAATTACTATTCCCACTCCAGCAAATGCAACAGTAGGGAAAGTGTTTGATAGCGAAGGGGAATAATTTACTATTCCCACTCCAGCAACTGCAACAGTAGGGAAAGTGTTGGATAGCAGAGGGGAATAATTTACTATTCCCACTCCAGGGAATGCAACAGTAGGGAAAGTGTTGTATAGCAGAGGGGAATAATTTACTATTCCCTCTCCAGCAAGTGCAACAGTAGGGAAAGTGTTGGATAGCAAAGGGGAATAATTTACTATTCCCACTCCACGGAGTGCAACAGTAGGGAGAGTGTTGGATAGCGTAGGGGATAAAATTACTATTCCCACTCCAACGAATGCAATAGTAGGAAAAGTGTTGGATAGCGGAGGGGATAAAATTACCATTCCCACTCCAGCAAGTCCAACAGTAGGGAAAGTGTTGGATAGCGGAGGGGAATAATTTAGTATTCCAACTCCAGGGAGTGCAACAGTAGAGAAAGTATTGGATAGCGGAGGGGATAAAATTTCTATTCCCACTCCAACAATTGCAACAGTAGGAAAAGTGTTGGATAGCGGAGGGGAATAATTTACTATTCCCACTCCAGCAAGTGCAACAGTAGTGAAAGTGTTGGATAGCGGATGGGAATAATTTACTATTCCCACTCCACAGAGTGCAACAGTAAGGAAAGTGTTGGATAGCGTAGGGGATAACATTACTATTCCCACTCCAACGACTGCAACAGTAGGGAAATTATTGGATAGCGGAGGGGATAAAATTACTACTCCCACTCCAACAATTGCAACAGTAGGGAAAGTGTTGGATAGCGTAGGGAATAAAATTACTATTCCCACTCCAACAAATGCAACAGTAGGGAAAGTGTTGGATAGCAGAGGGGATAACATTACTATTCCCACTCCAGCAAGTGCAACAGTAGGGAAATTGTTGGATAGCAGAGGTGAATAATTTACTATTCCCACTCCAGCAAGTGCAACAGTAGGGAAAGTGTTGGATAGCGGAGGGGAATAATTTACTATTCCCACCCCAGCAAGTGCAACAGTAGGGAAAATGTTGGATAGCGGAGGGGAATAATTTACTATTCCCACTCCACAGAGTGCAACAGTAGGGAAAGTGTTGGATAGTGGAGGGTATAAAATTACTATTCTCACTCCAACAATTGCAACAGTAGGGAAAGTGTTGGATAGCGGAGGTGAATAATGTACTATTCCCACTCCAGCAAAATAATAAACATCAATTAACAAATACTTAAATAATAAAAACTCATTTACCTCTCACCAAATACCCCTATAAATAACACCACCACTATTGTAAAACATGACACAATTAACATAATTGCTTAACAATTAATTAATTAACTAATAACAATGAACAATAAAATTAAAATCAATGAGTAATAAATTAAGTCATACTATTAAGACTATAAAATAACAATAATTAAATATTATATAAAAAAGTAAAAATTATATTAATTTTTAATTACTTGCCACACTACTCCCCTCTAAATACACAACTCGCTCATAAAAAATTAACACAATTTACATACTCACCAATTAATTATTACTAATTAATAACCAATTAATAATTAATAAATGAAAAATTATTTAACACAATTAACAATATGAAATATTAAATACACAAATATTAATTAATAAAAACTATTAATTACTGAATTATAATTAAATTACTTCACGCCCTACTCCCCTATAAACCCACTAACCGCTCTTAAAAAAATAACACAATTAAGATATTTACCAATTAATTATTAATAATTAATATCCAGTTAATAACTAATTAATAACAAAATATTTTTGGGGGATAATCAAGTTTATTGACATTTCGGTGAAAACAAACATTCATAACGGCAGCAAAATCAAGCACAGTACTTCGAAGACCAATTACATTGAAGACGATGACATAGACCTGATCAACGGGCCCTAAAGTAGGCCCCTGAATAAGTTTAACAGGATGTATATGAGTACACACGATAATCAAGACAATAGGTTGAGCCATTTACCCCAGATCTTTTCAAACAGTTCGGGGCAGCCCCGGGCCTCAAAGAGGGGTTCCTCCTGAGTCGCGCACCAATCCACCCCCCGTCGCCATTTCCGCACAGTAGGAGGTTTGGCCTGAGACCAGGCCGCCGCAATGTCCCATTTTGCCACCGCCACTGCGGTCCCCAGGAAACGTTTATCGGCTCGAGAGCCATCTAGCTCATCAAACACACCCAGGAGCAGACGTAGGGGGTCATGAGGGACTGCCCAACCCAAGGTCTGTGTAAGCTCTAGTTCCACACCCGCCCAAAATGCTGCAAGGGCAGGGCACTGCCAAACTACATGATAAAAATCAGCTGGGGCGTGTTCGCACCGTGCACAGGTCAGGGAGGGGCGCAATCGAGCTCTGTACAGACGTGCGGGAGTAAGATACGCCGTATGCAGATAGTAGAGTTGGATTTGGCGTAGATTGGAGGAGGTCGTCAAGGTTTTGGGAGCCATGAGAGCATCCCGCCAGTCTGCATCTTCCAGGGGGCCAAGCCAGCCCTCCCAGCGGGCGCGCAGTGAGTCCAAGGTCTCGGGGCCATTATTCACAAGGGAGCGGTAGATCCGTGACACCCCACCTCTGCTCAAGTTCCCCATCATAACTTGGGCTTCAAGAGGACTGAATTCGGGAAGGGAGGTGGCTGATGGAATATGCACAGTGAGGGCGTGAGGAAGCTGCAGGTATTTGTAAAACTGGGAGGCGTGAAGGGAGTAGCGTTGTTGCAAGTCCGAGAAGGCCCTAATATGATCCCCAGCCCAGACGTCACCAAGAAGCAAAATCCCAATGTGGTCCCATTGACGGAAGTCCCGGAGATTCGAGGTCTCGCGCAGCCAGTTACCGTGCCACAAGGGTGTGTGTTGGGTGAGCTTCCCATCCCATCTCGTATGGTGCAAGGCAGTGCGCCAAGCCAATAAGACTGCTCTAGTGACAGGGGGGAGGACTTGTGGTATGGGGGGCCCCGTACAGATAGGCCTGGAGCTGAGGAAAGTCCATAGTCCGGAGCTCAACCTGGTACGCCGGGTCGGACCAGCCGCCGGCAAACCAGTCATGGACAACAATGAGTCTGGTGGCCAAATAATAAAGGTGAAGATTAGTCACACCCATGCCATCGTCATAAGGAGGTATCCGACAGTGAGCCAGGGCCACGCGTGGCCTGCTGCCCTTCCACAAGAACCGGGTGAGCAGATCATCAATCTCGCGGAACCAGCTCCCCGGGAGATGAAAGGTTATGTTTTGGAGAATATATAGGAAGCGGGGGAGAATCATCATTTTAAAGAGTGCACTTCTGCCAAGGGGATTAAGAGGAAGGGACTGCCAGCGTTTGAGGTCTGCCTTGGCCTTGGTAACCAGAGGTGTAAGGTTGAGGGCCCACTCGAGCTCCGGGAGCAAGATCACCCACACTCCTAGGTATTTAAATGACTGTCTGCGCAAGGGAATAGTTGTCTGCCAGTCGAAACAGGCTCGCGATGGGTGGAGGGGAACCAGGGTAGACTTCGCCGGGTTGAGCCGCAGTCCGGAGACCCGCTCAAAGGCACGGAGGACTTCCAAGCAACGTGGACCAGAGTCCTTGGGATCCACTAGGAAAAGGAGGACATCGTCCGCATACAGGGCGACTTTGTCTACGTGATAGGGGTCCCAAGCCCAGCCACGGATGCGGGGATCTTTGCGTACGAGGGAGGCCAGGGGCTCCATCGCCAACGCAAATAAGAGCGGTGAGAGGGGACAACCCTGATGGGTGCCCCTCTGGATGGAAAACGCCTCCGAGAGTGCGCCATTGGTCAGGACCTGTGCTTTAGGGCTGGAATACAGAACACGAATAAAACGCCGGAATGGGAGGCCGAATCCCATCGCATCTAGCACAGCCTCCAAATAACTCCAGTCAACCGTATCAAAGGCCTTTTCAAAGTCGATGAAAAGCAGGGCCAAGTACGGGGTGAGCTGGTGGCGGTGTGCGAGGGCAAGGTGGAGGCGGCGTATGCAGTGACGGGTACCTCGGGCAGGCATAAATCCACATTGGTCTAGGTGGACCAATTCGTGTAGGAGGGGGCGGAGGCGTTGGGCCAAGGCAGTGGCAAAAATGTTAACCTCGGTATTGATGAGGGAAATTGGGCGGTAATCCGCGCAGGAGAGGGAGGGTGGCTGTGTCTTAGGGATAACCACGCTAGTGGCCACGTCAGTCTCCGGAGGGAAGGACCCCGCCTCCACCACGTGTCGGAAGAGATCGACTAAATGAGGAACCAGCAAGTCGCGGTAGACCGCGTAGTATTCCTGAGGGTAGCCATCAGGCCCTGGCGTCTTGCCAGAATGCAAGAGGGAAATGGCCCCATGTATCTCCTCCGGGGTAAGGGGGAGGTCCAGATCCTCCGAGACAGTCTGAGCAAGGCGTGGTAGTTGAACCTCAGCCCCGTCTAACAGGTCAGCTAGGGATGCCTCGGGAGGCCGGACCGCGTAGAGCTGGGCATAATAACCCGCGAAAGCCCGGGCGATGGCATGCGAGGTAAAATGGTGGGTGCCGGCCACGTCGCAGACCTCAGGGATTATGCGGTTGGCTTTGGGATAGGAGATCAAATTGTGAAGTAGTTTTCAGTTCTTGTCCCCCCATCCATATACACGTGCCACCGAGGAATGCCATAACATTTTAGTTGATTCTAGGGAGATGTGACAGATCTCTTCGCGGAGCAATGTGAGCTGTCTCGTAGAACGAGCAGCTTCTGCGGTGGCAAGGGTCGATTCCAACTGAGCGGCCTGAGCCTCAAGCTGCATCAGCGGGCGGTCTGGGCCATCCGCCGTGCGTGGACCAAACCTCTGGCTATGCCCCGCATGGTAGCCTTGCCAGCTTCCCACAGTGTGCCCGGGGAGGGAACCGATCCCTTGTTGATTAGGAAGTATTGCTTCAGTTCCCGCCCGATGGCCTCGGCGAACTCCGCGTCTTGTAGGAACCATGCGTTCATTCGCCAAATCGTGCGCACTCCATCGGGGGCACGCCCCAGACGGAGGGAGATAGGGGAGTGATCGGAGATACCTCGGGGGAGGATAGTAACACCCGATACCAACTGACAATCGGTGGCCGGCAACAGGACCAAATCAATACAGGAGTGGGTATGGTGAGCTGCGGAGGTGTGTGTGTATTGTTCTCGGCGGGGATTCCAGACCCTCCAAGCATCGCAGAGACCCAGGGCAGAGGACCAGTCAGAAAGGCGCTTATCAGAGGCTAGGCGGGACTCGGAGGGAACACTTGTCGTGTCAAGGGAAGGCTGCATAACCGCGTTGAAGTCGCCCCCAATGACCGTCAGACCCTGAGGGAAAGTAGAAATTAACATTGTGAGGTGTCGAAGGGTAGAGGACAGTGTGGCGGGAGGAATGTATGCACAGAGGAGATTGAGAAGTTGACCCTCAAGCCTACCAGTTAAGGCCACGTATCGTCCCTGTGTGTCGGTCTCTACATGTACCAGAGTGAAGGGGAGACCTCTACGGATCAATATGGCTGTGCCCCGGGAGCCCCGTGCAAACCCGGAGTGCCAGACCCTGTCAAACCTGTATCGGGCGAGAAAGGTGCAGTGGGTTCCCAGGAGGTGCGTTTCTTGTAGGAAAAGAATATCGGACGCTTGGCGTTGGGCACACCGAAGGACAGCGGTACGTTTGATACGGTCTAATAAGCCATTGACATTCCACGATGTGGAGGGGTCTACCAATAGGCGGCATCAAAGGAGTGGGTGGTGCATGGGTGGACAAATGCGAAGGGACCTGGGTCCCAGGGAAGGTGACACAGCAGAGTCACTGTGTAGGGGTATGGCCCGTGTGTCGTGGTAGGATGCTTGTCATCTGCAGTGGCGTATGTGTGCAATGAGTTGTCATATGAAACAAAAAACAGTGACCCGAACAAGGCCGAGAGAAAAAAGTAATCAAAAGGCAACGGCCCTCCCACCCCCCAATCCCCCCAACACCCCCCAATCCCCCAACACCCCCCACCCTATACTTCCGGAAATGAAGCATCTGTCGCCCTGAAAAGGAAAAGGTTAACAGAAAACAATAATGACAATAACGAAAAACTAATCTAAATGCTAAGCTAAAACGATTAGCAGGGCAGATTCGTGGCGATGAAGGACCCCTCCATACAGACGGATAATCTAGTGATAACAGCTGCAGTAGAACTTAAGAAATGATTTATGGTTCCAAGTCTGCAGAGCCTCAGGGTCAGACTCCATCATCCTCCCCAGATCCCCGAAGTGCGGGACTCCTAGACAAGTCAGAGTCAGATATGGCAGGGCGAAGTGTCTCTGAAGGGTCGGGGACACGGCTTAGATCAATCAGGGAGCCGGACAGGTTATGAGTCCCAGAGACTCGAGGTAGTTCAGTGGAAATGAGCAACTGGGACATTGCATCAGGTGAAAGTGACGCCCCGTTCCGCCGGTCACCCTTCTTTCGGGACCGAGTGCGGCGCCGCTGTGTCTTGAGAAGGGGTGGCTGGGTCCGCGTGGGTTCCCGCCGGCCATGGGGGGAGGTGGGACGAGTCCGAAGGGGACGCTCCTCCATGAGCCAAGTCCAGGCCGCCTGAGGGGTGTCGAAAAAGTGTGTCTTGTCTTGGAAAACAACTCTGAGCCGGGCCGGAAAGAGGAGACCATAACGCAAACCCAGATTACGGAGCTTCTGTTTGACATCATCATATGTTCGTCGCTGGGCCTGCACTTCTCTTGTATAGTCTGGGAAAAGTATAATTGTGCTGTTTTGGTATTTCACAGGGCCCTGTGTCCGCGCCGCCCTAAGGATGGCGTCCCTGTCTCGGAAATTGAGGATCCTCATGATGATGGGCCGGGGTGGAGCCCCAGGCAGAGGCTGAGGGGCCAGGGAGTGGTGGGCGCTCTCGACCGCAAACCATGGGGAGAGGGCATCTTTAGGTATCCAGGATCTCATCCAGGTCTCCACGAATGTGTCCACGCGGCCCTGTTCAACCCTTTCGGGAAAGCCTATGAGGCGCCGGTTATTCCTTCTTGATCTGTTTTCGGCGTCCTCGGCACGTCGGTGCAGTTCCGAGGTCTGAGTCTGCAGCCAGGCCACATGGGTCTTCAGTTGGCCTATCTCGTCCTCGGCTGTGGAGATGCGCGATTCTGCCTCTGAGATCCGGGCTGTGGCGTTTCGTAGGTCTTGGCGGATAAGGGCCATGTCCACCCGCACCTCGCCAATCTTGTTCTCCACTGAGGCTTGAGAGGCGCCAATTGCCTGGAGGATAGTGGAGAGGTCCCCCCCGTGGGAGCGGAGGCACCCGACGCCTCCCCCCGGGATCTCGGTCACTGGTGGTGTATTGGTCCATTTTGGTTTGGGTCTGCGGAGCAGGTGTCTTTGGGGCACGATCCCTACCCATCTCGACCGTGGATACAGTCCCCTGGCGTCTAGTCAGGCGGGGGGGCTGTCAGACGGTCGGCAGTCTCAGGCAGGGAGGGGGCCAGCACCCAAGCCGTCAATACTCGGGCCCGGGCTCAGGCCGCTCCTCCCAGGTCCCACCAGTCTCGGGGGGCCAACCAGCACGATTCTTTGGACCCCTCTCTCTCCTCCGTCCGATGTGACGGTCGATGATAGGGAAGCACCACCTCTCGGCCTAAAATGGATGTTGGTGGATCGATGGGGGGGGGAAGTAGGGGGAACCCATCCGTGGCTCCCCTCCGCACTCAACCAAGAGCTATTCCCTCCACCCTGAACCCGCAGAGTGCAAGGGTCCGGCGCCGCTCGATGGCTGTGGCCGAAGGCGGACCACGAGGTCTGATTGCAAGGGCGGATCAGGGCCAGGGCGCAGGCGGGCGGACAGTGGGAGGGGAGGCCGATATCAGGGCCCCACGCCGCCCGACAAAGACGGCCAAGATCACCCCCCAGCCGGAGAGGCCCGTCAATCAATGCAGGAGATCAAGGGGGGGAGGAAGGCACCTCCAGGTAATGGGGGGGCGAAGCCGCAGGTCAAAATCCCAGCTCCCACGTAGAGTCTAGCGTTGGGAGGGGGCCACCATGAAACAGGGGCGGCCAGGCAGACCCATCTCGCGCCCACAGGTTGACACATGCAAAGAGGCGCCCCCAGGCAGGATCCGTAGCGTAGGGGAAGGCAGGGTAGGTCAGTGAGGTGGGGAGAGGGGGGGCGGGAACGCCAGCGTCATCCCTCTGCACCACCACCCGGCACGGCAGCCGATCCCCAACTCCAACCCCACTCACCAAGGGCCTGCAGATGGAGGCCTCGGGGGCCCCTTGTTGTCCTGGGAGGCCGGTGAGGCCTAAGAGCCGGGGAGAGGCGGCAGCACCATCGTGGCCCATGAAGAATAGGGGCCCAGGCAGGGCCGAGCTCACTGTCCTCGCGTGAGTATTATGGCGTCAGCAGATCGGGAAAGGGACCTCAGATGGCGTGAGAGGCCGCTCCGAAGGCCGAGTCCACCGCCCCAGCACAATGGAAGGCGGGAGGCAGCGTCCGAGGGGGCTAAGGCAACTTCACGGGCCTCCACACCCCCACCTCCAGCCGCAGGGGGTGGGTCGTCTCGGTGATGGGTCGGCAGGACAAGGGTGAAAGGCACAAATTCGGTGAGGGGCAGGGGAGGCGGTAAGGCCGGTGCCTGACCCCCCGCGCTGCTACACGACAAAGGTAGCTGAACCCGGTGCAGCCCCACTCACTGGACAATCGTTCCCACACAGGCCTGGGACAGGGCCCCGCCGGGAGTCCCCGGACGGTCGCTGAAGTCTCCTCTGGGGCCAGGAGGGAGTCACAACGGCGGTCGGGTCCCCTCCGCCTCTTGTTTCTCCTCGCAACAGTCGGGAAGAGGAGCAGGCCCTCGCGGTCCGCAGCCGCGGTATCGGGCGCCGGCGCGTCACAGGAAGATGATGCCAGGGGGGGGGCACAGCCCAATGATGGCTCTCAGGCGGGAGGAGCAGCAGGTGGACCCAGGCCAGGCACGACCGCTATCCTGCTGCAGAGAGGGGAGCAGGCAGCGGACCGCCAGGGGAGAGACATCAGGCCCAGAGACGAGATGCAGCGGAGGCCGCCATTTTACAGATCCAAGGTCTCGGGAAGAAGGAGGCCAAACAGGGCGGTGGGAGCTCAGAACCCAGCAACGAAGGAGATCAGAGCAATGCTGGCGAGACAGGGAACCTCCGCAGGCAGGTAGGAGGATCGGATGGCAGCAGCAGATGGGCGGATAGAAGGCGGATGACGGAGGGGGTCTGGAGCACTCTTAGAGTGCGACCGCCATCTTGACGCCTCAGGCCACGCCCCCTAATAACAACATTTTTAACACAATTAACAATATTAAATATTAAATACATAAATATGAATTAAATTACTTCCCACCCTACTCCCTATAAACCCACAACCCACTCCTAAAAAATGACAGTTAACATATTTACCAATTAATTATTAATAATTAATAACCAATTAATAACTATTTAATAACAAATTAATTAACACAATTAACAATATAAATTATTAAATACAAAAATATTAATTAATTAAAATTATTAATTAATTAATTTTACTTAAATTACTTCCCACCCTATTACCCTGTAAACCCACAACCCGCTATGGAACTAAAACGCAATATTTAATTTCTTAAAAAATTAATAATTTCTAAAAATGTATTAATAAATATATTATAATTAAATTACTTCCCACCCTATTCCCCTATAAACCCACAACCCGTTCCTAAAAAAATAACACAATTAACATATTTACCAATTAATTATTAATAATTAATAACCACTTAATAACTAATTAATAACAAGTTAATTAAGACAATTAACAATATAAGTATTAAATACAAAAATATTAATTAATAAACATTATTAATTAATTAATTTTAATTAAATTACTTCCCACCCTATTCCCCTATAAACCCACAACCCGCTACGGAACTAAAACGCAATATTTAATCTCTTAAAAAATTAATAATTTCTAAAAATGTATTAATAAATATATTATAATTAAATTACTTCCCATCTATTCCCCTATAAACCCACAACCCGCTACGGAACTAAAATACGCAAAAATTACTTAACATAAAATTAATTACTTCTAAAAATTTCAAACATACATTAAAAAAATAAGCTATACTTTTAACACATATACTAAAATACAGAACACAAAAATAAATTTCGATATTATTAACAACGATATTTTGACTAACGATATTACTAACTTCGATATTAACAAAAACGATATTTCTTACTTGCATGTCGATATTCTGGTCGACGATAATCTTGAAGGCCGATATTGTGTCACATCGATATTTAAACATCGATATTATGGCATATCGATATTATGACTCTATACCCCCTTTAACCCCTTCGATGCTCATGACGAGCTGGACTCGTCATGGCACACAGTGGTCGTGTGCTCATGACGAGTCCAGCTCGTCATAAGACCACCCACGGGGAAGCGCTGGCGCTCCCCCGTGGGAATCCGATCGTCGGGTTTTTGGGGGAAGGCAGGGAAGGGCTTCCCCTGCCTCCCCCTCCCCCCTCAATGACGTCAGCGCGCGAGCGCGCTGGCGTCGTTGAGGGTTCTCTTTGTTCCCGACGCGCTGGAAGCCATTTGCTTCCAGCGCGTCGCGGAATAAGAGTTAGTTTTGGCTCCGGGGAGGGGGATTTCAAACAGAAGAGGCATCGAGGGAAAGGAAAACCCTTTCCTTTCCCTCGATGCCTCTTTGTGCATTCCTGCTGCACGATCATGCGATCGTGCAGCAGGAATGCCCACTAGACACCAGGGAATTTTTTTTAAAAACGGAAAATACTGTTTTGGGGAGCGGCCCCTTGGGCAAGGGTCGCTCCCTTTTTGGGGGCCTTATGTTTTTGGTGCTCTGCCCCCCTGGGGGGGGGGCAGTTTTTTTTTATATAGCGCGGGGCTTTACCCGAAGGTGTCAGAGCGCTTCACAATAGGAACAGTAACATTACATGAGGAGAAGGTTACAAGTGAGCATAATACAAAAGCAAGCGTTACATTACATGAGGAAAAAGTGACAATTGTGCATGATACATGAGATACAAAATACAAATAGAGGTATAATACTGCAATAAGTGGCAGTCACTCAGAACACACTGGGAAGGCACTTCTATAGGCATGGAGTACAGAATTTCCTATAGTGGAAGAACTTCCTTGAGGAAGTAGAGAGGGTGTGAATTAAATGAAGGGTACACAAATCCAGCACAGCACGCAAGGGTGAGGAATGTACAGGAAAAAGTACAAATTTACAATGAAGAGCGAACTTCCTAGAGGGGGCTGAGAGTGAAAGTATTAGTTCTGAAAGTGTCTTTGGAAGAGAAGAGATTTGAGGTCATCTTTGAAGATCCGGGTAGAGGAGGTGGCACGGAGCAATGGGGGAAGCGAGTTCCAGATTCTCACCGCATTGCCTGAGAAGGATTGCGCCATCGATCTTTCCCTTTTGAAGACGGGAGGGCTCAAGCAGAAGCTTATCCGCATTGCGAGAAGAGCGAGAGCCACCGGACAATTTCAATTTATTCGCCAGGTAACGAGGGAGGACGTGTGTAAGGCTTTGTGTGTGATGCAGGCAGTTTTGTAAATAGATCTTGCCTCGATCGGAAGCCATCGAAGAGAGGACAGGATAGGAGTGACGTGGTCGCTTCGTTTAGACCCTGAAATGAAGCGAGCTGCTGAATGGAGGATGGATTTGAGAGGGAGAGGTGGGATTTGGGTAGGCCCGTCAGAAGAGAATTGCAATAATCCAGTCTTGAGAGAACCAGAGATTGTACCAAGGTTTTTAAGTCTTTCTCCGGGAAGAACCGACGGATCCCCCATAGAAGGCGCAACTGGTAACGTGCGTTCTTAGCAATAGAGTTGATGTGGGAGATTAGGTTGAGTCTTTTGTCAAGAATGACACCTAGGGATTTAGCGCTGTCGACAATGATGGGTTTGTTGTTGAGTAGGTTCAGCTGATCCATCCAAGATTGAACAGGAGGAGGTGAGAGAGAGGTAGAGAGGAGGAGGAATTCAGTTTTGGCGGGATTCAGAATGAGTTGGTGAGCTAACATCCAGTTGTGAATAGAGTTGAGAGTAGAGTTGAGTAGTGAGAGATCGTGTGCGGAAGATAAAGGTATCTTCCCACTAGTCCACCAGGCATTTATTTGTGGAGAGTGACCCCTTGGGTGGCAGAATAGCAGTATGTTTTTAGGCCCATCTGCCCCCAAGGAGGGCAGAAGCCACTAGACACCAGGGTTTTTAATTTTTGTGTTGGGGAGTGGCCAAAAGGGCAAGGGTTGCTCCCCTTTTACGGGGGTGAATATTTTATTTATACTCTTTGGCCCACCTACCCCTTAGCTTGGCTGGTGGATTGTGTGTGGACTGGTGCATTATTTGCATATGTGATTGTAATGTTTTTTTCTCCTTTTTATTCTAGTGTAAAGCTTTTGATTCCTGTTTGCGGTTTCGGCAGTGGTTGTTCTGCAGTTTTGCGTAATTGCATTTATTTGGTAAGAAACATATTTTTGTTGTGTGTACTCCAAATGAGTATTATTGTCATGCATGAATGAATTTTTTGTAAGTGGTGTCATAATGGCAGCATATTTGTTAGTGTTCAGAGCATGAAATTCTTTGCGATGTTTTGCATTGTCTTATGTGTAATTATTTTTTTCTTCTTTTTAGTGGGATATTGTTGATCCTTACTGTGCCTGTGCAGAGTAGGTGGTGGTGAGTCTAGCTGCTTCTGTCACGTGAGTGGTATAGTGTTGGAGTATATAGGTCTTTGTGATAAAGCTACATTTTGTTTATTTCTTTTTTTTACAAAGGGTTTGTTGTTGTTGACTTGTTTGACAAGTAACCTTTATTAGTAAGCATTATGGCTAGCCGTAGAATGACTGCTCAGCAGGTGGTTGGTTTGCTTCTTGAATCTTCCTCTGAGCAGGATTATGAGACTGACAGTGCGTCTGAGGGAGAGGAGGGAGGGAAGATTCAGGCAGTGAGTTTTCTCTCCACATGGAATCATCGGATGATGAAGGTACTCTCAGTGCAGATGAAGTGCCTGTTTTAGAGGAGGATACTACTGTGCCGATGGTGCAAGAGGCATCTGGATTGCAGCCTGGGGCTGCTAGGCTTCCTACTGGAAGTGCTGGACTCTGGGTTGATCCAAACATGGTGCAGCCGGTGTTGCCTGCCTTTAGTGGTTATGCAGGGTGTAGAGTGGATTGTGAACATTATTTGCCTATACAGTATTTTCAGTTGTTTATGGATGATGTATTTTTGGGTGAGATTGTTGAGCAGACTATTTTGTATGCTGAATAGTTTTTGAGGGACAACAGTGCCAGACTTAGGCCCCATTCTAGAGCTACCCGGTGGAGTCCCACAAATCTGGAAGAGATGAAGAAGTTTTTGGGTTTGACTTTTTTGATGGGTTTGATAAGGCAGCCGTCCATGGGTTCATATTGGTCTACCAGTCCCTTGATGGCAACGGCGATATTTCCTGCAGTTATGACTCGTGATCGGTATTTACTTTTGCTTCGGATGCTGCATTTTGTTGATAATGGTTTGGCGTTGCCACGAGATCACCCTGAATGTGACCGTCTTTTTAAGATTCGGCCTGTTCTTGATCACTTTGTAGATCGATTTTCAGAGATCTATACTCCAGGGAAAGAAATATCTATTGATGAGTCTTTGGTCCTGTTCAAGGGCCGTTTGGTTTTTAGGCAGTACATTCCTAGCAAGAGAGCACGCTATGGAATTAAGCTGTATATGTTGTCTGAGAGTAGGACAGGATATGTTTTTAATTTGCGTGTGTACACTGGTAGGGATTCCACTATTGACCCCCTGGTTGTCCGTCCACTTTTGGAGTTTCAGAGAAAATTGTGTGGGATCTTGCTAGAGGACTGTTTAACAGAGGCCACCATTTGTACCTTGATAACTTCTACACTGCTGTGCAATTGTTTAAGGAGTTGTTCAAAGTGAACACTTTTGCTTGTGGCACAATCCGCTCTAACCGTAAAGGTTATCCAAAAGAGCTTGTTTGCAAAAAACTTCAAAGGGGACAGTGCAGTGCCTTGCGTAGTGAGGAACTGCTAGCTGTGAAATTTGTGGACAGGAGGGATGTGTACATGCTGACTACCATCCATGATGAGAGTACTTCACCTGTGGCTGTTTGGGGTCAGATTGCTGAAGTGCCCAAACCTGTGTGCATTTTAGACTACAATAAGCACATGGGTGGTGTTGATAGAGTAGATCAGAGGTTGGAACCTTACACTGCTATTCGTAAGGCTTACATTTGGTATAAGAAGTTGGCCATCCATCTCTTCAATTTAGCAACTTTCAATGCTTTTGTTGTGTTCACGGAGTGTTTTCCTGCGTCAAAGTTGACTTTTGTTCAGTTTCAGCAGTCTGTCATAGGCAGCCTTGTTGTTGTGGAACAGGCAAGTGTTCCTAGAGTTGGAGTGGTGGAGGATGTGGCTCGATTGAAAGATCGCCACTTTCCTGATCACATTCCTCCTACACCCTCAAAAGACTTTCCCACTAGGAGATGTAGAGTCTGTTGGCGAAGAGGTACGCGGACGGAGACTCGTATGTACTGCCCTGAGTGTCCTTCTAACCCTGGGCTGTGTGTGCCTGCTTGTTATAGAGCGTACCACAAGCAAAAGAATTATTGGGAGCAACCATGAGTGGTAAAGTGAACTGCCTGGTCTGTAATGTTTAAGAATTGTTGTTCTGTTTCAAGGTTGGCATTAGTGCAATGTATTTAGTTTCTGATTTTGTGTTAGTAGATTTGTATCTATTTGCAATTTGTTTGTGTTTTCTTTTTGTATAAAAAAATCCTAAATGTGATGGTGGTGTGTGTAGGCTGGTGCTTGGCTGGCGGTGTGCGTGGAGTGGCGCTTGGCTGGCGGTGTGCGTGGAGTGGCGCTTGGCTGGCGGTGTGCGTGGAGTGGCTCTTGGCTGGCGGTGTGCGTGGAGTGGCGCTTGGCTGGCAGTGTGCGTGGGTGGCGCTTGGCTGGCGGTGTGCGTGGAGTGGCGCTTGGCTGGCGGTGTGCGTGGAGTGGCGCTTGGCTGGCGGTGTGCGTGGAGTGGCTCTTGGCTGGCGGTGTGCGTGGGTGGCGCTTGGCTGGCGGTGTGCGTGGAGTGGCACTAGGCTGGCGGTGTGCGTGGAGTGGCGCTTGGCTGGCGGTGTGCATGGAGTGGCGCTTTGCTGGCGGTGTGCGTGGAGTGGCGCTTGGCTGGCGGTGTGCGTGGAGTGGCGCTTGGCTGGCGGTGTGCGTGGACTGGCGCTCGGCTGGCAGTGTGTGAGTAGTGACCTGCTGCTGGTCACTACACACACTGCTAGCCGAGCGACACTCACGCAATCCATCAGCTTGTGTGGTTGCTGTGTTAGGAATGTGGGCGTGTGAAAGTGATGGGCCCTTGAATGGCGCTGTCTGCTGGTGTGAGTGTTGTAATGAGATGGGCCCGCGGCTGGTGGTGTGAAAGGTTTTGTATTTGTGACACGTCTGAAAGGTGTATGAATGGCCTGTAAAGAGGTTGGTGCCTTGTCGTGGCTTTACAGCTCACGAGCTGTGAGTCAATGGTTCAGTTTCTCGTCCTTTCAATTATTAACAGTGCATTTCATTTTTGTGAAATCACTTGTTAATACAATTGTATATACTGAACCATCACTCACCCTCGTGCCAAATCCAACCAGTATGTGTGTGTGGAGGATTAGATGGCTGTGCAGTAATATATTTTTTTGTCTTTCTTCAAGCAGGGTGTACCTTGTCCCTTTTTGTGAATGTTGTAATGTGTTTGTTTCGTGCCTGGTGGTGTGAATGGTCTTGTGTGTATCACGTATGAAAGGTGTGTGAATGGCCTGTAAAGCGGTTGGGGCCTTGACGTGGCTTTACAGCTCACGAGCTGCGAGTCACTGGTTCAGTTTTTGTCCTTTCAATTATTGACAGTGCATTTCATTTTTGTGAAATCTCTTGTTAATAAAATTGTATATACTGAACCATCACTTGCCCTCGTGCCAAATCCAACCAGTATGTGTGTGTGCTTGAGGAATAGATGGCTGTGCAGTAATCTTTGTCTTTTTAGTCTGTCTGCCAAGGTGTACATTCCGTCTAAGAATAACCTACCAACTGTAGATATTGTCGTAAGCGAAACACCCATGGGAGTACATGGTGATATCTCTCTTGTGGATCCCAACAAGTTATGGTACCCACAATGTCCTGCAAACCTCAAAATGTCTGTCACATTTTCCTTGCAATATTGTGCCAAAATTTTCACGCTGCAGAAATAAACAACACATTATCTCAAAATGACCTGGTTTTGCAAGGGGGTCACCTGGGTTTTGGCCCGGGGCTCGGCGGCCACCTAGGAAACCTACCAAACCCACACATTTCTGAAAAGTAGACACCCGGGGATTCCAGGGAGGTATGGCTTGCGTGGATCCCCCAACGTTTTCTTACCCAGAATCCCCTGCAAACCTGACATTTTGCTGAAAAAAATCCCTTTTTTCACACATTTTTGTGTGGTAAAATTGTGGCATCACCGGGCTGACACAAATTTCCTACCACCCAGCGTTCCCCCAGGTCTCCCGATAAAAATGGTGCCTCACTCGGGTGGGAGGCCCAAGTACCAGCGACAGGCAAGGGCCTACAACGTATTGAGGCGACCTCAAAATGGCCTATCACAAAACGACCTGGTTTTGCAAGGGGGTCCCATGACGTTTTGGCCCGGGGCTCGGCGGCCACCTAGGGAAACCTACCAAACCCACACATTTCTGTAAAGTAGACACCCGGGGATTCCAGGGAGGTATGGCTTGCGTGGATCCCCCAACGTTTTCTTACCCAGAATCCCCTGCAAACCTGACATTTTGCTGAAAAAATCCCTTTTTTCACACATTTTTGTGTGGTAAAGTTGTGGCATCACCTTGCTGACACAAATTTCCTACCACCCAGCGTTCCCCAGGTCTCCCGATAAAAATGGTGCCTCACTCGGGTGGGAGGCCCAAGTACCCGCGACAGGCAAGGGCCCACAACGTATTGAGGCAACCTCAAAATGGCCTACCACAAAACGACCTGGTTTTGCAAGGGGGTCCCATGACGTTTTGGCCTGGGGCTCGGCGGCCACCTAGGGAAACCTACCAAACCCACACATTTCTGAAAAGTAGACACCCGGGGGATTCCAGGGAGGTATGGCTTGCATGGATCCCCCAACGTTTTCTTACCAGAATCCCCTGCAAACCTGACATTTTGCTGAAAAAATCCCTTTTTCACACATTTTTGTGTGGTAAAGTTGTGGCATCACCTTGCTGACACAAATTTCCTACCACTCAGCGTTCCCCCAGGTCTCCCGATAAAAATGGTGCCTCACTCGGGTGGGAGTCCCAAGTACCCGCGACAGGCAAGGGCCCACAACGTATTGAGGCGACCTTAAAATGGCCTATCACAAAACGACCTGGTTTTGCAAGGGGGGTCCCATGACGTTTTGGCCCGGGGCTCGGCGGCCACTTAGGGAAACCTACCAAACCCACACATTTCTGAAAAGTAGACACCCGGGGAATTTCAGGGAGGTATGGCTTGCGTGGATCCCCCAATGTTTTCTTACCCAGATTCCCCTGCAAACCTGACATTTTGCTGAAAAAATCCCTTTTTTCACACATTTTTGTGTGGTAAAGTTGTGGCATCACCGGGCTGACACAAATTTCCTACCACCCAGCGTCCCCCCAGGTCTCCCGATAAAAATGGTGCTGCACTCGGGTGGGAGGCCCAAGTACCCGCGACAGGCAAGGGCCCACAACGTAATGAGGCGACCTCAAAATGGCCTATCACAAAACGACCTGGTTTTGCAAGGGGGGTCCCGTGACGTTTTGGCCCGGGGCTCGGCGGCCACCTAGGAAACCTACCAAACCCACACATTTCTGAAAAGTAGACACCTGGGGAATTCCAGGGAGGTATGGCTTGCGTGGATCCCCCAACGTTTTCTTACCCAGAATCCCTGCAAACCTGACATTTTGCTGAAAAAATCCCTTTTTCACACATTTTTGTGTGGTAAAGTTGTGGCATCACCGTGCTGACACAAATTTCCTACCACCCAGCGTTCCCCCAGGTCTCCCAATAAAAATGGTGCCTCACTCGGGTGGGAGGCCCAAGTACCCACGACAGGCAAGGGCCCACAACGTATTGAGGCGACCTCAAAATGGCCTATCACAAAACGACCTGGTTTTGCAAGGGGGTCCCATGACGTTTTGGCCCGGGGCTCGGCGGCCACCTAGGGAAACCTACCAAACCCACACATTTCTGAAAAGTAGACACCCGGGGGATTCCACATTTTGTGCCTCACTCGGGTGGGAGGCCCAAGTACCCGCGACAGGCAAGGGCCCACAACGTATTGAGGAGACATTAAAATTGCCTATCACAAAATGTTGTGGGACCTTGCCTGTGAAAAAAGGGATTTTTCAGAAATGTGTGGGTTTGGTAGGTTTCCCTAGGTGGCACCGAGCCCGGGCCAAAGCGTCATGGGACCCCTTGCAAGACCAGGTCGTTTTGTGATAGGCCATTTTGAGGTCGCCTCAATACGTTGTGGGCCCTTGCCTCGTCGAGGGTACTTGGGCCTCCCACCCGAGTGAGGCACCATTTTTATCGGGAGACCTGGGAGACGCTGGGTGGTAGGAAATTTGTGTCAGCCCGGTGATGCCACAACTTACCACACAAAATGTGTGAAAAAGGGATTTTCAGCAAAATGTCAGGTTTGCAGGGATTCTGGGTAAGAAACGTTGGGGATCCACGCAAGCCATACCTCCCTGGAATCCCCGCGTGTCTACTTTTCAGAAATGTGTGGGTTTGGTAGGTTTCCCTAGGTGGCCGCCGAGCCCGGCCAAAACGTCATGGGACCCCTTGCAAAACCAGGTCGTTTTGTGATAGGCCATTTTGAGGTCGCCTCAATGCGTTGTGAGCCCTTGCCTGTCGCGGGTACTTGGGCCTCCCACCCGAGTGAGGCACCATTTTTATCGGGAGACCTGGGGAGCGCTGGGTGGTAGGAAATTTGTGTCAGCCCGTGATGCCACAACTTACCACACAAAATGTGTGAAGAAGGGATTTTTCAGCAAAATGTCAGGTTTGCAGGGATTCTGGAGTAAACGTTGGGGGATCACGCAAGCCATACCTCCCTGGAATCCCCGGTGTCTACTTTTCAGAAATGTGTGGGTTTGGTAGGTTTCCCTAGGTTGCCGCCGAGCCCGAGTCAAACGTCATGGGACCCCTGCAAAACCAGGTCAGTTTGTGATAGGCCATTTTGAGGTCGCCTCAATACGTTGTGGGCCCTTGCCTGTCGCGGGTACTAGAGCCTCCCACCGAGTGAGCACCATTTTCATCGGGAGACCTGGAGGACGCTGGGTGGTAGGAAATTTGTGTCAGCAAGTGATGCCGCAACTACCACACAAAAATGTGTGAAAAAGGGATTTTTCAGCAAAATGTCAGGTTTGCAGGGATTCTGGGTAGAAGCGTTGGGAGATCCACGCAAGCCATACCTCCCTGGAATCCCCGGGTGTCTACTTTTCAGAAATGTGTGGGTTTGGTAGGTTTCCCTAGGTGGCCGCCGAGCCCGGGCCAAAGCGTCATGGGACCCCTTGCAAAACCAGGTCGTTTTGTGATAGGCCATTTTGAGGTCGCCTCAATACGTTGTGAGCCCTTGCCTGTCGCGAGTACTTGGGCCTCCCACCCGAGTGAGGCACTATTTTTATCGGGAGACCTGGGGGACGCTGGGTGGTAGGAAATTTGTGTCAGCCCGGTGATGCCGCAACTTACCACACAAAATGTGTGAAAAAGGATTTTTCAGCAAAGTGTCAGGTTTGCAGAGATTCTGGGTAGAAACGTTGGGAGATCCACGCAAGCCATACCTCCCTGGAATCCACAGGTGTCTACTTTTCAGAAAAGTGTGGGTTTAGTAGGTTTCCCTAGGTGCCGGCAGATGCTAGGGTTCAAAAACTACAGCTAGGCACTCTGCAAAAAAGGGTCATTTTTCACTGTGAAAATGTGGTGCGTCCACGTTGCGTTTTGCGCTGCTTCCTGTTGCGGGCACTAGGCCTACCCACACAAGTGAGGTACCATTTTTTCGGAAGACCTTGGGGAACGCGGGGTGGGTGGAATTTTGTGGATCACGCAGATTCCAGAACTTTCTACCACACAAAAGTGAGGAAAATTTGGTTTTTTTGCCAATTTTTTAGGTTTGCAAGGGATTCTGGGTAACAGAACCTGGTGAGAACCAGTCAAGTCACCCCATCCTGGATTCCCCTGGGTGTCTACTTTTCAAAAATGTACAGGTTTGCTAGGTTTCCCTAAGTGCCGGCAGAGCTAGGGTTCAAAAACGACAGCTAGGCACTTTGCAAAAAAGGGTCATTTTTCACTGTGAAAATGTGGTGCGTCCACGTTGCGTTTTGCGCTGCTTCCTGTCGCGGGCACTAGGCCTACCCACACAAGTGAGGTACCATTTTTTCGGAAGACCTTGGGGAACGCGGGGTGGGTGGAATTTTGTGGATCCACGCAGATTCCAGAACTTTCTACCACACAAAAGTGAGGAAAATTTGTTTTTTTGCCCAATTTTTAGGTTTGCAAGGGATTCTGGGTAACAGAACCTGGTGAGAGCCAGTCAAGTCACCCCATCCTGGATTCCCCTGGGTGTCTACTTTTCAAAAATGTATAGGTTTGCTAGGTTTCCCAAAGTGCCGGCAGAGCTAGGGTTCAAAAACGACAGCTAGGCACTTTGCAAAAAAAGGGTCATTTTCACTGTGAAAATGTGGTGTGTTCACGTTGCGTTTTGCGCTGCTTCCTGATCGCGGGCACTAGGCCTACCCACACAAGTGAGGTACCATTTTTTGGGAAGACCTTAGGGAACGCGGGGTGGGTGGAATTTTGTGGATCACGCAGATTCCAGAACTTTCCACCACAGAAAAGTGAGGAAAATGTGGTTTTTGCAAATTTTTAAGTTTGCAAGGGATTCTGGGTAACAGAACCTGGTGAGAGCCAGTCAAGTCACCCCATCCTGGATTCCCCTGGGTGTCTACTTTTCAAAAATGTATAGGTTTGCTAGGTTTCCCAAAGTGCCGGCAGAGCTAGGGTTCAAAAACGACAGCTAGGCACTTTGCATAAAAAGGGTCATTTTTCACTGTGAAAATGTGGTGTGTCCACGTTGCGTTTTGCGCTGCTTCCTGTCGCGGGCACTAGGCCTACCCACACAAGTGAGGTACCATGTTTTTGGGACGACCTTGGGGAACGCGGGGTGGGTGGAATTTTGTGGATCCAACCAGATTCCAGAACTTTCCACCACAGAAAAGTGAGGAAAATGTGGTTTTTGCCAATTTGTTAGGTTTGCAAGGGATTCTGGGTAACAGAACCTGGTGAGAGCCAGTCAAGTCACCCCATCCTGGATTCCCCTGGGTGTCTACTTTTCAAAAATGTATAGGTTTGCTAGGTTTCCCAAAGTGCCGGCAGAGCTAGGGTTCAAAAACTACAGCTAGGCACTTTGCAAAAAAGGGTCATTTTTCACTGTGAAAATGTGGTGCGTCCACGTTGCGTTTTGCGCTGCTTCCTGTCGTGGGCACTAGGCCTACCCACACAAGTGAGGTACCATTTTTTGGGAAGACCTTGGGGAACGCGGGGTGGGTGGAATTTTGTGGATCCACGCAGATTCCAGAACTTTCTACCACAGAAAAGTGAGGAAAATGTGGGTTTTTGCCAATTTTTAGGTTTGCAAGGGATTCTGGGTAACAGAACCTGGTGAGAGCCAGTCAAGTCACCCCATCCTGGATTTCCCTGGGTGTCTACTTTTCAAAAATGTATAGGTTTGCTAGGTTTCCCAAAGTTCCGGCAGAGCTAGGGTTCAAAAACTGACAGCTAGGCACTTTGCAAAAAAAGGGTCATTTTTCACTGTGAAAATGTGGTGTGTCCACGTTGCGTTTTGTGCTGCTTCCTGTCGCGGGCACTAGGCCTACCCACACAAGTGAGGTACCATTTTTTGGGAAGACCTTGGGGAACGCGGGGTGGGTGGAATTTTGTGGATCCACGCAGATTCCAGAACTTTCCACCACAGAAAAGTGAGGAAAATGTGTTTTTGCCAATATTTTAGGTTTGCAAGGGATTCTGGGTAACAGAACCTGGTGAGAGCCAGTCAAGTCACCCCATCCTGGATTCCCCTGGGTGTCTACTTTTCAAAAATGTATAGGTTTGCTAGGTTTCACTAGGTGCCGGCAGAGCTAGGGTTCTAAAACTACAGCTAGGCACTTTGCAAAAAAAGGGTCATTTTTCACTGTGAAAATTTGGTGCGTCCATGTTGCGTTTTGCGCTGCTTCCTGTCGCGGGCACTAGGCCTACCCACACAAGTGAGGTACCATTTTTTTCGTAAGACCTTGGGGAACGCGGGGTGGGTGGAATTTTGTGGATCCACGCAGATTCCAGAACTTTCTACCACAGAAAAGTGAGGAAAATGTGTTTTTTTTGCAAATTTTTTAGGTTTGCAAGGGATTTTGGGTAACAGAACCTGGTGAGAGCCAGTCAAGTCACCCCATCCTGGATTCCCCTGGGTGTCTACTTTTCAAAAATGTATAGGTTTGCTAGGTTTCCCAAAGTGCCGGCAGAGCTAGGGTTCAAAAACGACAGCTAGGCACTTTGCAAAAAAGGGTCATTTTTCACTGTGAAAATGTGGTGTGTCCACGTTGCGTTTTGCGCTGCTTCCTGTCGCGGGCACTATGCCTACCCACACAAGTGAGGTACCATTTTGTTGGGAAGACCTTGGGGAACGCAGGGTGGGTGGAATTTTGTGGATCCACGCAGATTCCAGAACTTTCCACCACAGAAAAGTGAGGAAAATGTGTTTTTTTTGCCAATTTTTGTAGGTTTGCAAGGGATTCTGGGTAACAGAACCTGGTGAGAGCCAGTCAAGTCACCCCATCCTGAATTCCCCTGGGTGTCTAGTTTTCAAAAATGTATAGGTTTGCTAGGTTTCCCTAAGTGCCCGCAGAGCTAGGGTTCAAAAACTACAGCTAGGCACTTTGCAAAAAAAGGGTAATTTTTCATTGTGAAAATGTGGTACGTCCACGTTGCATTTTGAGCTATTTCCTGTTGTGGGCACAAGGCCTACCCACACAAGTGAGGTACCATTTTTATCGGGAGACTTAGGGTAACACAGAATTGTAGAGCAACTGTTATTACCTATTGACTTTCGATGCATTTCTGCCTTCCAAATGAAAGACAATGTGTAAAAAATAAGTCATTTTGAAAAATGACCTATAATTCTCATGCTAGTATGGGTACTCCCAATTTCGGAAATGTGCAAATATCTACTGTTTCTAAAATCTACATTTTGTTCCCATTTCAGAAATACATAGGTGTCTTTCATAACAATTTTTCCATGTATACATTTTCCCAAAATAATTGCTATATACCCGGTACATAATAAAAAACCATTGCAAGATGCTGCTCAGTTATTGGCTCTGGGTTCGTCGGGTTCTTGGTGAACCTACAAGTCCTATATATCCCCACAACCAGAAAGGTCCAGCGGATATAACGGTATATTGCTTTCAAATAGCTGTCATAATTAGAAGAAGTTACAGGTGAAAACGTTGACACAAATGGCTGTTTTTTCAACTAATTTTCAATTTTTCCTTCATTTAACTGTTAGTTTCTATAAGGAAAACTTTAAGGATCTACACAAATGACCCCTTGCTGAATTCAGAATTTTGTCTACTTTTCAGAAATGTATGGCTTTCTAGGATCCATTATTGGTTTCATACCCATTTCTACCATTAACTGGAAGGAGGTTGAAAGCACAAAAAATAGCAAAAATAGGCTATGTCCCAGAAAAATGCCAAAACAGTGTAAAATAAGTTGGTTTTCTGACAAAAGTCTGCTTGTCCCTGAAAGCTGGGAAGATGGTGATTTCAGCACCACAACCCCTTTTTTGATGCCATTTGCAGGGAAAAAACAAGACGCTTTCATCTGTAGCCCTTTTTTCGCATTTTTCCCCCAAAAAACAAAATGTTGCTGTATTTTGGCTAATTTCTGGGTCCCCTCCAGGGGAATCCACAAACCCTGGGTACCTTTACAATCCCTATGATGTTAGAAAAAATGGACGCAAATTTGGCGTGGATACCTTATGTGGTCAAAAGGTTACAGGGGCCTAAGCGCGCACTACCCCAAATAGCCAAAAAAAGGCTTAGCACAGGGGGGGGAAAGGCCTAGCAGCGAAGGGGTTAATAGAGTACACCAGAAAACTCAATGTTAATATTGTTCCATTGCTCCTTGGAACTGTAAAGATCATTAAAAATTCCTAACTTGTCTGTCTGTACGTTGAGAAGCAATTTATCAAATAAGTGTTTATTTTTTTCTCATAGATTCTTACCTGAGCAGTACAACCTGGTTGATCAGCTGATTCATTCATTGGTTGACCATGCTCACTACACACACGCATACAGCTTTCTTTCCTTGATGTATTATTTTTTGTTTTTGCATAATTAAGAAAATAATGTTTGGGCGAGAGATTATACCAATGTTTCAAGGAATAAACAGTCCGGAAAACCACTATAGACCATCATGACACTTACAGCATCACAATCTCAGCTGTCCAGGACTATCACTTAATTACATCGCTGAGCACGAGGCACTACGACTTCCCCATGATTGGAGATGTTGCATTCTTTGCCACCATCTGCTTGCCCTCCCTTGCCGACCTTCATTTTGGAGATGAGTATCAGGATTCATAATCGTAAACTGTATTCGAAACTGTGGATCCCTGGCTAAACTCATAGAATATCTTCAGGCAGTTTTGTTGCACAGCTTTCCATTCTTGTAGCCAAACAGACAGATGCCTGATAGTTTTGCATTGGCCTGCAGCATATAAAAAGGTAAGCGGGACTGAGTCTGCCTCTGTTCCTCAGTCAACATTCTTAATTCGGGTGGTGGAATATAAAAAAATACATGTACAGCTCAAAAATAGCTCAGCCATACACGGAGCGCACCAGGACCTGATGTCAGGAGGTTGTTTTCAATCGGCTGGAAATGCATAGAACACCCACTGGATTTTTAACATACTGCAAAAAGCCGACAGAAAGAAAAGCCTGCAGTGACAACTCCACAGAAAGAATAAAAAGCAATGGAACTGTAGGCCAGAAACCCACGGAGAATACATTTATGGAAGGCCCTCTAGGAATTTCGACAATCTGTACCTAAGTATAAGCTATAAAAGTCTACTTCCATTGATAGGGCGCTAAATTAGCAAATACTGAAAACAAACTTAGATACGTTTATTACGCCTGCGCAGTAGGCCCGTGTTCATTAAACCCGGTAGACATCTCATCATTGGAATTGACACCGCCAGCTCGCGCCTTTGTTTTAAAATAAACTCGCTGCCTACGTGAGCTCTTGGTGTTGGAGTGTACTGACGGCAGCAGTTTGATATGGCATCTTGAATTGTGCACGGCTATATCCATTTTGTCTTAGGCAAGGCACCGTGTGACAGACGCGGGCTCGGAGCCTTCAGCTCGGTGGAGAACAGGCACGTGCCAGGGCACTCTGAAGGTACAGAAGTGACCTGTGGGCGGATCCTGTCAGAACGCTGTTTGACAGGAGGTGAAGCAGTCACCGGAAGAGCAACTCCTATCTTTTAATTATATCCAGATGCAAATGATAAAAAGTTGAAAAGCGCAGGCCTACAAAATTAGTTTTATCTGGCAGTGACTTTTAGCATTTAAACGATTCAAAATAAGGACCCTGTAGTGTGTGGAAATGAATTGTCACGAGCATTTTTTGTGGCAGTAAAATGACGAATCACGTGTAGGAGAACAGCTATGGCTTTTAGGTACTGGAAGGTAGGTGTTCAGTAGTTCAGCTGCCTTTCTATCAGGGGCATAACAGGTCACCCTCCTCAGGGTCACCCACCTCTTCCGGGCCCCCCAACCCTGTTGGGGACCCCCATTCAGGCCAAAGTCAATGTATATCTGTGAGATATGGGAGACTCATGGTCCCCTCATCAAATTCTGCAGGTGGACGCCATCATTTTGTGTTACGCCACTGTCTTCTATGTTCATTATTGAGTGACTAATTCTGGCATAGCTATGCGTACAAAGTGCTGCAGTGCATGTACTGTGTCGTGAGCACCCTCATAATAAATGTTAATTAGAGTAGCCACTTCATTAAAATGATGGAATTTTGCACCTTTGGACAGGTCACCCTGCAGAGTGATGTATAAAGGTTCGCGGCAAAAGCCGGCTCCCTCTAGAAGAAATCAAGGTTGCATGTGAATTCCAATCAGCGTGTCGTTTTCGAGGTGGTCGGGGTGGCACGTGCTGGGAAGAAAGGGGGGAAGTAATGAGATGCAAAGTCAAAAATGTGTTTGATCGCTTCCAATCACCATTCCAATTACAAACGTCAGTCCCAATTCTTGGATTAATCATCTTGATTTTGTGACAGAATAAAAAAAAATGTGCATGAGTGGGTTTAAGGAGCACATTCATGCTGTGAGACCCTGATTAGATTTTTCACCACAGGAATAGGTTCAGTTTAGTTCACCACACTTATCTTGCGGTGCCTACAGAAACTCGCAGGTCTCATACTAACAAACGACGCCTTCGTAGAATGGTCCAGCAGACAGCACAGTGGTACGTGGCCAGGCCTTCAGTAAATAGCAAAGTATGGGACGGGCTAAGATATCATTATTAACAGGTGTATTGGCGAATTTCCCCAGAGGTGTAAAAGGCCTTCTGCACCCACTACTTAACTGTGGGACTAATGGCAATTTTCCTTGCTTGCACAATGGCCCATGATACACTTGTTATGCTACTGAGTATTCATACATAAGGGCCGATTCCGATTCGGGCCGGAAATCTCACCGACCGAGTCGGATTCGGAGAGATTTCCGACCGAACCGGACTCTGGCAGTCCGACCGAACGAGTACGATGCGGACGCATGCTATCGGACTCGGTCGGTCGGACTCCCATTGAAGTCAATGGGAGGCCGGTCGTCACGACGCGTACACGGGCTCCCATTGACTCAATGGGTGCGTCGCGAACAAGGGCGCCCCCTACAGCGTGTACGCGTTGGTGCGACTCGCGCCGTACATGCATGTGTGGGGGACCCATGGGCTCCCCCTGTGTGCGACTCGCGCGGCTACGCGTACAGGGGGGTCCGACACGGACCCCTGAAGTCCGGCTCCGACTGCTCTTTCGAGCCGGACGGCGCGAGTCGGTCGGACTGATCGAGGCGCGCATCGTACTTGCCCGGTCGGGGAACGTCTCCATTGCGTGGTGCGAGTCAAGTCCGTACGAGTCGGTCGGAGCGGTTTGGAGCCGGGAACGAGTCGGTCGGGGATTTCGCGTACGCTCGCATCATACTTGCTCGCGCGGACAGGTGTTCGAATCGGTCGGAAACAGGGCGTACGAATCGGATCCGGTAAAGCCGAATCCGATTCGGTGCCCTACCGGCCGAGATCGGAATTGGCCCCTTAGTGTATAGCACCCTTGAAATCTACATTTCAGGGTTTATATGACGAAAGCATGGCTCTATTCTATGCCTCATTTAGGCTTTGGGTACAACATCCTACTATAGCATTCTAATGTAATTCCTGAATGCTCACGCATTCTGAACCCTGTATTTTGATTATGTGTATTGTCTTCAGACTCACTGTACCTTATAAAATTGTATTCATATACAAATTTCTCTCAAGTCCATTTGTATCTCAGTTGTGCCATGGGAAAAATTAAATTCATATTGGGTTCACACCAGCCATATGTTATGAAATCTTTATTGGTGGAGCAACAGAGGCTTAGATTTCTGCAGCGGGGGAGATGTGTGCACTTCAGTGGAAGGGCCACCGGATTCTCTCAAGAATTTAGATTAGCGCAGCACTAAGTGCGAAGCCAAGAAGTGCGTACACGCACCATGCTCATGACAAAATGACTCTCTAATGTAGTCTACACCTCGGACCAGGGCTCTTTTTTCCTGGACGCTTTGCATAGTGGCACCCTCGACAAGTCTGTTTTCTGTGTTTACAGAACAACAGCACTGCTGCTTCACTTGCTGTGCTCCGAGGAAGTGTGCACTACTCATGCTCATGTTTTAGAAAGCATCCCATTAGGGCCAGCTTTAGGGAGGTGCAACCAGTGCGGCCGCACTGGGCGGTGACCTGGTTGTCAAATCTCACCTGTATTTCCACAGGAGGGATAGGCAAGTACCAACTTTCACCCACCACCAAGACCGCCCAACAGAAGTCAAAGTTAATCGAGGTGGAATGGGAGAAGAGGGGATCGGAAGGGAAAAAAACACAGGTCCAACGGAGTCAGAGTAAGATGGTACGTGGTGCCCAGATATTCTCTATATGGCTCCTGTATATAACGAAGAGAACAGGGGAATCAGTGTCTGTGTCAATCCCTATATATATCATACAACTGTTCTAACATGAATCCGTACCTCCATATACAAAAATCTGTATAGATCCCCTCTTCCGTTTTGATTTTTTAGGTAGTTGACTGCATACATGGGACTGGTATACAATCTATGAAAGAAAGGGAGAGTATAGGTAGAGGAGGAAGGCAAGATATCCATAGAACCATTACTGTTATGTACAAGCATGTGGTTATAAGCATACCGAAAAGCTTTTCTGTAGCAAGTGACAATTAAGGGCCAATTGCAGACTAAACTGCAGCAAACGTAGAATATCCAAAACCTGGAAAAAATATTTATACAATGTTCTCTTATATATTCAATTCTAGTAAAAATAGTAAAAACTAAAAAATAACACTAAAATGTGAAGCGCCTTTTTGTAATTCTAGTACATGTTTCTTAGCATGGCAGAAACATTGAACTGACGTTTCTTTCTTTTATCGTGTCTTTCAGGATGAGTATCACTGTGGTAAAAGCAAAATCTTTACAAATCAGAAGAGCATGTCAGATAAGTATATGCATATACATTGTTCCCGGGAATGGCGTTCTTCCAATCTAAACCTGTTGACCACTCCCTCATTCAAACGCAAAAAACATGGGGGGCTCAGATTTGCGGTCCTGGCCCCGCATTTTTGGAACTCGCTTCCTGTGGAAGTGAGGTCGGTAATCCCTTATGCACAGTTCAGGAAAAAGCTTAAGACCTGGCTGTTTTCCCAGGCATATCAGTAAACTAACTGTCTCGTCGATGCAGCATCCCCCTTGCTCGTAGCGCCATGAAACCGCTTGGTGTACGTGCGCTCAATAAGTGCTTTTAACATAACATAACAAACATAACATTGTTGAAATCATTGCATTAGCGAAGTGCGATTTATCATCGTTGTTAATTTTAGCCTTTAGATCCTTTGAATGTTTTTCCTTGTCATTTTATTTGCAAGAATCCTGTAGAAACAGAGCTGGAGCAGGTCGCAGGCAGTGGAGGACGCTGATTAAACTGAAGAGGAAGCTGATGAGCAGAAACCCTGCCGGAGGTGTCGGACACGACATGGATGTAACCCTACAACAGAAAATTGCAGACTCTATGGCTAGAACGTGATGCAATCTTTTGCAGTGTCAATGGCAGAGGAGCGTCGCCACACTGCCTGGCGCAGAGCCAGCAAACGAAAAATAAAACAAAGCTCTAGCATTGTTTTATTTTTCGTTTGCGGGCTCTGAGCCAGCTTGTGCAGGGAGGGGCAGGGCTAGGGAGGGTGGAGGAGGAGTGCTTGTGCACTCTCTAAGTGCTCATGTGTGTTTGGCTGACCGTCTCAGGCTGACCAAAACACACAAGCGCACTTAGGTTTCTAGGCTGGAGAAACCCCACAGACTCAATGACCTGAGCGGCGCGTCTTTCCTGCCCTCTCAGGCCAATCCCCGTGCTGTTCTGCAGCACAGGGATTGGCTGGGAGTCTGTCCTAGGGGCTGGTGGGACCCAGGAAGAGTCCAGCAGTAGCGTTGCGACCTGGGAGGTGGCCAGAGGCATCAGATAAGTTTTTTAAATTATTATTATTAACCCGTTGTTCCCCCATACCCTCTGCACTTGCTCTCCCCCATCCATCCCACCACCCTTTGTTAGTGGTGGCCACCACTGATCTTCTGTCTAGGGAGTACTGCTTTATGCCGGAAGTGCTCTGCTGCTGTTGCATCCACGACTAGGAGTGCATCAGGCACGACACTGGAAGAGGGGGGGTTAGGCACTGACCTCAGGTGAAGCACTGTGTTTAGCAATAACTTAAAATTTAAAAGCACCTGCTGCAGAATTCCTTGTGCATCCAGCTTTCAGGCAGCAGTAAAAACGTCAAGATAACTCTTGTGATTAATGTTTCTACAAGAGAGATTGTTTCTGCTAAAGAGAGTTTTGTCTAGTGGCTGTTTTGACTGCCATAAAGTAGTGCAGAGGGCTAATGAGCCTGCTGCAAAGAACAGATCTGTAGTTTATGCGGAGAGCTGAGTAGATTAGTGAAGCTGGCCGTTACCAGCGTGTTAGAAGGTGGTTCTGACACTCTGAGCCGCCCGGATGTTTAGCTTTTTGAGCATCTATTTGTTGAGCTTTTACTGTGGGAGAGCCTCATAAGCTGGGGCTCACCCACAGTGAACTCATGATGAAAGAGACTGCATGTGGATTTTACTGGTGTCCCCCTAGCTTGACTAGGCCGCTGCGCAGCAGCTGGAGTAAGGGGCACCGGGCTGGTTACATGCAGACACATGTGTACATGTGTGTGCACACGTGTGTGGGCTGTGCAGGAGAGATTCCTGGCGTGCGCAGTCCAGGAGTAGCTACAAAGTGAATGGTGTGGCAGGACTTATGCAGAATTGGGTGGTGACATGGAATAGGCTTTATACAGTGGGAAGAAACATGCCAGGGAAAGTCAGTGTGCTTTACAGTGTTTATTCCATTATTCTCTTATGGGGATAGGAAGCACATGGGCTAGTTTTACTTTCCTAGGGTCTACAGATTCCAGACACGCACCAAAGTCCACTGTAACCTATGTGAGAAGAAGTATTCTGCAGAGTCCAAAGTCATATTTGTACTGCTTTTGGGTCATCCAGAAATGTTATATTTCTCTGAATCAGCTCATAACCAGGGCCTGGCTGGGGGCTGACCCAAGCAGCCTGGATGGATGACCTTCCCTCCAAGGAGAGAAGATGGGTGCAGCTACAGGATAATCCATCAGCAGCTGTCACTGGGTGTCAGGCACCTAGCTGCACAAGGCAAAAGGCAGCTCTGGGGGGAAGGGGCTTTCAGAGACCATGTGGCAGGAGACCCTGGACGACGCCATCTTGACCCGACCCAGAGGCCTGGGCAGGAAGGAGGGAGCAGGGACAGTGAAGTGATGTGTCACTGTTTGATAGGACAAACAGAGACTTCCTGCCAGCCCCCTCCCCATTCTCTTAAAAAGTGTTTGCACAGGAAGAGAAGCTCTCTCTGGGGTGTGGTCTGCTGAGGCAGAAGGTGCTGGAGCCTGGCGCAATGGGGAGTTGGAAGGAGGAACCCCCTGACTGTCCCAGGATCCTGAACAGTGCCAGGAAAAGAGACCAGGACCAGTGCGCAGAAGCAGGGGCCTCTGCGCAGGGAAAAGAGAGGCCCAGGAGAAGAGCCAGGCGAAAGACTGGCGCAGGGAGCCAGTGAAGACAACTCCCTGCTGAATCCACCCTCTTGGAGACAAAGAGGGCAAAGGAGAGTGTTCCCAGTGGCTAGGGAGCGCCACCAGGAGCAAGAAGAGGCCAAAATTGTCAAGATCGGTCCCCTGGGGGCTGAGATAGGGCCCCCAGAAGGTAGGCGACCTTTGGCCGACCGATGACGAAGCACGTGGGGCTCCGCCACCGGTCCAGAAGATGCCCCCAGGGTGGGTCAGGTCCCGGGAGCTGCCCCCAACATGAAGTAAAGTCAGGGAGCACCGTCGTGCTCCCCGTGAAGTGTCCCCCAAAACGGGTAGCCAGGAGCCCACCCTGGCCCCCGGCAACAGCGGGGGAGGCAGGGGGTGCCATCGCACCCCCCGCGAAGAGGTATCTGGGGGCCTGGGACCCCATCCCCAGGCCCCGAAGCAAAGCCGGGGAGCACCGTCGCGCTCCTTGTGAACAGGTCCAAAGGGGGGGCCAGGAGCCCACCCTGGCCCCCGGCGAAGAAGCGTCCGTCGGGAAGCGCCGGCGCGCTCCCCGTGAAGAGGGGCCCGGGACCCCATCTCCGGGCCCCGAAGACGCGTTAGTCGAGGAGCGTCGGCGCACTCCCCGTGAAGAGGAGGCAGGGCCCGGGACCCCATCTCCGGGCCCCGAAGTGCAGGGTAAGGACAGGGGAGTGCCGTCGCACTCCCCTGCGGCTGCCAGGAGGAGGGGGGAGTGCCGTCGCACTCCCCAGAAGCCAGCGCGAGCCTCCGTGTCTGCCCGCCAGAGCGGGCAGACCAGAAATGCAGCGCCGGCTCCCGCGGCAGCACGCAAGGGTGCTGGCCGGACAGGAAGCCAGCGGGGGCAGCCGGGGGTGGGCTCCCCGGGCTGCCCCCCAACGTGAAGACATGCGGGGGTCCCGGGTGGGACCGGGCTCCCGCCAAAGAGAGAGAGAGGTGCAAGGGGCCCGGGTGGGACCGGGCCCCCGAAAATGTGCAGATCGGCCGGGGGTGGGCTCCCCGAGCCATATCACCCACCTGGGGGTCCGGGTGGGACCGGACCCTCCAACGGCAGGCAGACGCGGCCGGAGGCCCACATCGCGGCTCTCCCTGACGCAGCGGGAGAGCCGCTGCTATGATATGCGCAGGAATGGAGGGAGCGCCCCATAATGCCTTGCAGGCCTGGACTGGCCTGCAAGGAAAAGTCCGCTTTTCTCTGCTCGTGGTGGTCCCAGGAGGACGGGGTCACCACCAAACGTGTGACAAGGTGCAGGGGGAGCTGCAGGAACAACGCAGTCTCCCCCAGCACGAAGAAGTCCCACCCTAAGTTTCATGGAGACTTGAAAAGAATAACCCCTCAAGGGCTCAGCCAGCATTTTAACTTTTCCTGGGCTGGAACTTCTGTTCTACAGCTGGGGGTGTAGTGAGAAGTGCGCCAAGGGATGAAGGGCTGAGTTGGGGATGTCTGGAGAAGGGCATCCCCTGGACGTGAAGAGGTGTAATTACACCAGAACTGCATTTACTAACATTATTTCTTTTAGAGGGACTGAAAGTCACAGGTGGAATGTGAAGTACCTGTGTTAGGTGATGTTAAGCTAAATGGGGTTATGTTGCTGGACCTTCCTGCTAGGGGGTCTGGTTGTATTTACCTGTGATTCCTTTTAAAGTGAAGAGGTGCAACTGCCAGAGAAGTGCAGTTGCCAAGGTTATTTCTTTTAAAGGGACTTTAAGTCACATGTGCAAGGTGATGTCATAAGCAAAGTGGGGTTATGTTGCCAGACATTCCTGCTCGGGTGTCTGGCTGTATATACTTAATCCTGTGATTCCATCTGTGATGCCTTTTAGGGGCTGTAATTGCAATGCGTTATAATGATCAACGAAGGTGATGAGTACTGTCATTCTAAAGTGCTGCTTAAACATGTATTCTTGCTGCTGCGCTTAAGTGAAGAACAACCCAGACTGTTAGCCCTGAAGATGTAAGGGTGTATACTGTATGGTCAATATGAGATGCTCAGTCAGGGTTATGAGTCACTGGGGCAGGTGAACCTATTTTTAATGCGGGTTGAGATGATGGGGTGGGGGTGCCCCTGGGATGGTGCCAGTTGGCTAGGCCCTCGCTCCAGGTTGTGTCAACCCACTGCATTAGGGGGGCAAGATGACGTGCAGGCATGGGAGTGGTGGTACTAGACCCCACCCCCCCTGCGAGAGGGGTGGAGATGTTATGCAATGTCACAAAGTAATTCCAACAGCTTAGGTATATTTGTAAATTGGTGCATAGTATTGAGTAGTGTGTGTGTTTAATAAATGTACTCTTACTTTTATAAAGCAAAGTACAGGCTGGACAATCAATTATTGAGTGTTATTTCTGCGTACTGGTAAATGGCGATTACTAGCCCACACCACCTCCCTTGAGTAAGCCTTAGACTGCTCTGCAACGCTACCCTCTGAGAGTCAGGCGCTATAATTGGGTGTTTGGTTCCCAGTGAAGGACAAATGTAGTCATGTTATTTGTGCAGGCCTCACAGATACTGCCTCGCTTTCCAACACAGCGCTTTAAAACAAATCAAATGTATATGAGAGAGGGGCTATGGAAATATGAGGGGCACTTTTGCTGGGTGGTAGTGATGAAATCTGAGGAGAAGGTTATGGGGGGGCTCCAAAATATATTGTTGCACCGGACGCCACCAGTGCTAAAGGCAGCCCTATGTCCCATGTTGCCACACCTGGTAAAAATGGCTAACGTTTGACTTCTGCTGGTTGTGGCTTTCCTTGGGGAAGACTGTTCTACGACTGCCCCAGCAGCAGCCGCGGCCTGTTCAGGTAAGAGCGGTGGGGTGGTGGGGCCAGGTGGCGGGGGATTTTGACTGACGATGACGATGGAAAATTAGAATAAATAATTTTTTTCGTCATCATCTATCGAAATCCCCCCCACCCGGCCCCACCGCTGTTACCTGCATGGGCCGCGGCTGCCCAGCGGTGCACTGGGGAAGCAGGCCCTAATGCTCCTCATGCTGTGGGATGGCGGGTTGCTGTGCTGTTACTCTTGCTGTTTGCAGAGGAAGCGTACCCTACTTACATTTAGGGTGGGCGAAGGAAGCATGCCCACTATTGATCATAAAATGTGTTTGTGTAGGTGAGGCTAGTCTTACTGCTGGGCATATTGTGTGTGGAGTAAGGGTCCTCTACTGATACTCGATCAATGTATGAAGCAACTAACCTGTTGATACTCATCGCTTTTGTGGAATAAGCTTCTCATACTGCTCATCATGTGGTATGTGAAAGAGGTTTGCCGTCTACTGCTCATGTTGTGTGGGGAGAAAGCTGCCACTGGGAAGGTGTGTTTTGGCTTGGTGTAGGCAGGCAAAAGGAGTGATGGAGCCACCGGCTATTGGGATAACGATTTCTGATGGGGTATGAAGGAGGAGAAAATCTAAGAGACAAACACCAGGCTTCGAGCTCTGCTTTGGTTGGAACTCCAGGTTCACCTTCTTCGAGGAGCAAAAGAGGGTGACCTATTTAGTGAAAAAATGCCTTGAGAACCACTGACTGGATTGCTATAGTCTGTTACATATTAGCCTGCTTCCCAGCAGAAAGTCTGGAATTGGTTAAGAATGTATCTCTCAAAAGTAGAGTGCTCAGGAGAGTTTTGCAGTTCAAATTCAAGGGCAATTTCAGAAAATGAATGCACCAAGTCATTCCTTCCTTCCTTCCTGCCGCCTTCCTTCCTTCTTTCCCTCCCTCCATTTCAACCCACACTTTCACTCTTTATTTCCCACTCTCACAAGCCTGTTTATTGCATTGGGTAGACCCATATATATATGTTTATGGTGCACTGTGGCTCTTGAGCTTTATCAAGGAATTATGAAAGAAGAATTGACCAAAAGAAACATTGTCACTAAACTATGGACCAGTTTCAGTCCGTCATTCGGTCTGTCTCACCTCCCTTCCATTTAGGGAATTAAAACTTCTATTGAGAGAGAAAGAACTACATCCACCCCTTGCACTAAGCAACATAAGGATATTACAACCATTGGACTCTGGAGTCCGACGCTTCCTAACAACACAACCATATAAAAAAACTTGGCGTTACCATAATTACAAATTACAAAATTTCAAAAGTTGAAAAAACAAACAAATCTTATTTTTTCGGGTTATTGTAGCGCTTGCTTTGGAAATATTGGGGCATATTAGCAAGACCCACGTTAAAATTATCGCCGTTTTAGCGGCAGGAAACTGCCGCTAAAACGGCGATAATGGGCTTGCTAATATGCGTTATGGAATTCCAATAGAAGCCCAGGTTAGATGTGCAGGATATCTAACCTGGGCTTCTATTGGAATTCTATAACGCATATTAGCAAGCCCATTATCGCCTTTTTAGCGGCAGTTTCCTGCCGCTAAAACGGCGATAATTTTAACGTGGGTCTTGCTAATATGCCCCTATATCTTTATAGCTTTTCACGTTCTTAGACTGCTATAAATAGCTACAGCTCTGGTGTTCTGCTCATGAATCCGCACTGCCAAAGCAACACGAATTACAGTTACAGCAAGGCTGCACTTCAGAGCTGAATGTGCCATTCAGTATGGCCTAATGTTCGTTCTCTTCTAGTTACAGCAGAGAGATATCGAGAGAGAGAGAGCTGCTACATGTGCTGTTACAAGTCGCCGGGGTTTTGTTTCACCTTTAGTAACTCCTGACAGGCTCTGTTGCATTCTTTCGGTAATTGGGAAGAGAGGGGCATATTATCAACGTGATTATCGCCGCTTTAGCGGGACTTTTTCCCGCTAAAGCGGCGATAATTCAATCGCCCTATTAGCAAGCTGTCGCTAACTGCTGTTCGCGACAGCTTCTAGGCGAAAGCGACCGGGTTGGGTGCCGCTTTGCATGCCAGCGATATTTATCGCTAATGGCATGCAAAGTAGGCGTTCCCAACCTAAAAGCGACTGGAAACAGTCGCTAAGGTCGCTATTGCCTATTAGCGAGGCAGGGGAGGTGATTAACGAACCAGCGCTAAACACGTTTAGCGCTGGTTTGTTAACGCCTGGTCCAGACCTGACTTAGCCATGTAATCCAATGGGAGGTGGATTACATGGCTAAATCCCCCTCGCCCTATTAGCAAGCTAACACTGGTCACAGTGCGAATATCGCTTGTTTTCAAGCGATATTCACACTGTTCTCCAGGGTTTCTATCGCTTTGGAGATAAGCGTTGCTGATAGCACGCTATCTCCGCGATAGAAACCTGCGATAGCCGGCGATAATTATCCTAGCGCTAACTGCGCTTAGCGATAATTAACGCCGGTTATTGCTAATAGGCCCCAGAGTTTTAATCCTTCAGTCATACTGCCTTCTGGGCGTCGAAGAACGTCTGATGACGTGGGTTGCAAAGGTGAAGAGACACAGGTTGCTGCTGCCAGTGATTTGGAATGCGTTATCGACTACTTCGATGTTGAGGTCTCGTTGCTGACTGAAATCTGGATGCAGTGGAGAAGGGTGCTTTTCATTTTTTTTTTTTTTTACAGAGTTGAGTGACATCCACCATCAGAACATTCTACAAACAATTGAAGGCCCAAGTCATCCAACCGCTGAGTTTGATATTTAATGACCTGCAGTTTCCTTTGCTCACATGAGCGTGATACAAAAACAAAAACAAAATGTAATAAACAAAAATAAACAACTGGGCCTGGAGGAAGAAATAGGCAACCTGCAGATGAGTTTGTCATATATGGCAACACAAATAACATGTCAGTAGTGTTGTACGGCAAAGAGCATCGCGGTAAAAATAAAATAGGCTGTGAATGCAAAATACAGTCACGCAGCTTGTGAGGAAATTATCAGGATCTCGAGAGCATAACAGGTTCTGTAAGGATTCAGTTGCAAATAGTCTAGCTGATCATGCATTCAAATCAGGAAAAAAACAGACTGGGAGAGATTTACCTGTAATACAAGTAACAAAGGGCTACGTGGAGAGAAAAAATACGAGAGGCACTGGAGTTAAAGGTAAGGAGTAACACAGTAATCATAGGGAGCCCAGCATAGAAGAGTCGCTGTTAAATATGCAAAATGTAATTGAAGAAAATCAGCAAACTGAATAAAATGGGCGTTAAATTGAGGACATTGAATGACTTGATTAAAGCTGTGGATAGTAGAGTGGAAAAGTATAGAATTAAAGTGTGATGTTGGTAAGTCATACCTAACTTGTTGGCCTAAAGCAGACAAAGGTGAAGTGTTTTTATTAACTTGGGTTGATGGTAGTCACGATAAGTAATTAGGTCACTAACCGATTAGGTCCAGTCAAAGGTTTCTGTAATTTAAACCTGAGCTCAACTCCTGATAGCTATGGCACAGAGCAGGCACGCCTAACTTAAAATGTATAAAGCATTTAGAACAGTGCTTTAAATGGGCTGGTACTCACCGGTACTGAGTACCGGCACTTTTTCATTTTCTCCCCTTAAGTACAGGCACTTTTCCTAGAACGAAGAGAGTACCGGTACTCATGGGGACCTCACTTTAACCCAGGCAGTGCTCCCTTAATCACTTAACTGATACCAGGGCAGCACCTTTAACAAGCACTGCACGGAATTAATCACAGGAGCTCGTCACCAGGACACAGCGTTAGCTGCTTTGGAATTCATCAGGACAGGGGTGTGTCTGCAGAGTGATTAGCTTATCCATTGATCTTTCACAGTGGGGCTGAGAGGGGGCTGTATAATCTAATGGGTGGCGGTGGGATGCACTGTTCATGATAAAATATTTCATGGACAGAATAACAGAAAGTTTGCTAATGCTTTCACCATCGCCACACATCTGAATTGCCTACTTGCATGTGTAAATGAGAAGGGATCTTGTTACCAGACTCGCTGAACCCTATTTTATCGACCTTGGACAGATTGTAAGTCCAGTGAAAAATGTGAAATGCTCTTTATACAGAGGTGTTTGCAGCCAGTGTTAAACTACCTGGGCCTACATGGATGTACATGGCTGTATTTTTATCAGAAGCCAGTAAATGTGTTGCATGGCCAGGTATGTGCGTGTTATTCTCTACAAAAGTGGTATGCAGTTCCTAATGTTAAAAGCTGGAGATAGTGTGTTTTCCTGGGCTCCACATGGAGGTGTGGAGTCACAGAAGTGGGGAGAAGAATCCTCTCCTCTTGGAAAAAGACCCTCACACACCCAGCCAGCTAGTTGTCTTGCTTCATCATCGGGTCTGCTCCTTATCGGGTCAGCGCTGCAATCCCCGATCGGCACCCGAGATGGGGCCTTCTTGGCGGAGATCTTTATTCCATATGCCGGTGGGTGAGGTGCGTGTGAGGGCCCTAGATCAGTGTAGGTGATGGTGATGTGTAGGGAAGTGGAATAAAAATGGGGAGGTGGTCACTCAAGATAATTTTAATGAATGTGGCCCCTACCCTAGTTAAAAATAAAACAAGGCGCGTATCTCCACTCTAAGGATGTGAAGTTTATGCGCTTGTAGAAAAAGTCAACATGTTTCTTGCCCATTAATCTATTAGATGGCAATTCATCAGGACCAAATAGATCTACCTACACTTTTTGGTGGTGGTCAGCAATGAAGTGAAGTGAGAAAGTAACCACCATTACAGCACCCTAAAAAGTGGTACCTGTAGATCAAAAAAACACAACCCCATGAGGGTCAAGGTTGCACGGCATCAGTACCGGCTGGTGTAGACACTAATGTGTAGTGTCGGTTCCTCTGGAATAAGGGCGGCGGTAGTCGTACCCTCACGCAGCCGGTCCGGGCAGTGTGCGTGTTATTCACAGTCATGTTTGCAATTTATTGCACACTGTAATCGAATGCCAAAAGCAGAAAAACATTCATTTTTCATTTATTTTGCGCTCCCAGGTGGTCGTCTGTACAAGTTACGTGGTACAAGCACAGAAAACATGTTTAATTTGTAATCATCCCCATCTCCTAACCAGGACTTCATGTCATAGATCATATTTCGATTCAGAAAGACCATCTTGCCATTTATATTGTGATTTGAAAGCCTGTTCCTTTTCTTTTTAATATTTATTTCATCAACAAATGTATATGAACAACTGTGAATTAAACTCTCAATAAAAAATAAATAAAAAAATGCAAATGCAAGAATGCATTTGACATTTAGTATAGTAAGTGTATAGGGCATATAAGATCAATTACTAGCTGATTTAACACACGTGGGATCATGGTGTATATTTTTATTACAAATAGTGCAGCCAGATCAGCCCAGTAGAAACTTTATTCTTTTTAATATCACATCTGCAGCGTGGTTACTCTTTCCACCACTCCTTTTCAACCAACATCAAATTTAAATGCTGAGCCACCAACAGCAATATCGCTAGTGTCTGTGTGTCGGCATTTCTCATCTAGTGGCAGGGAGAATAGAGAGAATATGCTGCTCACTAAAGTTATACAAAGTATGTCTCTTCAAAAGCAACTCTGGTTTCCAGGTTTGACAGAAACACCCCCTAGTGGTGAGAATGAAAATAGTGCCCGATGAATTCCTCGCTTTTTGCAGGTGTGCATTGACCATTCGTGAGAACCAGAAAGCTGAGGTCTTTCCCATAAGTAAGTGAGCTCGAGGCATCATAAGTAACAATAATGTGGATAACTCTGGAGATTAATGCACTTGCTAGAAAGATCTGTGTACATGCTATTCAAAGGTTCAACTTACCATAACATTGCACAGAGGATCAATGTGTCTGCTGGAAAGCACGGCATGCAACATGTAGATCACAGATTACGTTTTTTTATGTAGATAGCTTAGTTGATTACTGTTTTTGTTGCATAGAGCCTTGTGTTTCCTGCAGGTCAAAAGTTAAGATCCTTGTAATATAGCTTAGTGAATTAGGACCCTGCAGCAAGGACCTTCCTGCAAACAAGAAGGCATATATTTAGAACCTCGCTGTTTTTTCCTCAATATTTTCTTATTTTAACGTTGCTAAAAGAAAGGTTACTTTGGGTAGTAATAAACACTTATTAGTGAGTGCCATATATAAAGTTATTAGTGAGATAACTAATGGACAGATACATCCGACATTCTAACAATGCATGCAAATTTTGTGCATACAACCTTGGCACGGTCAAAAAGCTAACCCCGCCCCTTGTTCCACCTTAGCACCGCCCTTGTGCCTGCCCTAAACTCCGCCCACTGCTCCTTTTGAGGAGTACCTGCACTTATTTTTTTCCATTTATAGCACTGATTTAGAAATTCCAAAACACATAAAAAATCCAAAACACAACACAATAAAAATCCTACTCCAATTTAGAACAATGGAGTAAATGTAAATGAACAAAATGACACCGAAATGGCAAAATTCAAATGAGGGGAATGGGAGGTATGAATTTTAGAAGATTTAACGAAAAATAGTGGCTAAAAAAAGAACAAAATGACAATGATTGTCTATGCTTGCGGTAAACCGGGACCTATGTGCAACTGCAGGCCAACCAAGATGGAGCATGGGTGGGATACACCAACCAGGTTCATCCCGGATATGGATTTCACCTTGGAACTTAATCTCTGAAATGGAAGTGGAAATTCCTTCAGCCTGACAAGGTTGCAGGCGGCATCTTGGGAAGTACTCTTAAAGTCGGAGAGCCGTTAAAAGAGGTTCAACTGAAGCCATTGGTTTTGTCAGGAAAGCTACAAGTGGGAAAATTCAACTTTTTGCACCTAGAGAAGTCCTCGGGTTGGCCAGATACTTTTGGTACCGGTGCCCAGTCAAGAATTCTAGGTTCAGATTTAGACTCTTTTTTGAGCTCAGAATCCTCCAGCTCAACAAGGTTGCAGACTGTACCCAAAGGTGAGTTCCATGAGGTTAGATAATTTCTTGCAAGGACCCACTGAAACAGACTTTCTGCTGTGGAAAAGCATCAAGTGGGAGAAACCTGTTTGGAGGTGAAGGCCCAGCAGAGTCTGCTTTGGGCAATTTGGCTTAGGTGGCTGGTCCCATTCTTATGTAAGTCCGGAAGTCCAAACAGTTTCTAAACCCAACTTTTCAGAGTTGTTAAGAGAAGTCCAGATAGTCACAGCTAAAGGTTGGAGGACCTCAGGGACAGTATCTGGGGGTCAAGAAGACTCACTCCAGCAGAGGTCACCAAGCAACGTCCATTCCAGGTCCTCTTGCTACTGGTCAGCTAGGCACTTTGGGGAAAAGGCCTTTTTGCAGCTTGCTGTGTCCCTGTAACCACGTAGGAGGTCAGCCAACTGAAACTTGAAGTCCATTTCTTTGTCCTGGCAACCAGTGGGAGCAGGTCTCCTCAAGTTCACAAACAACCAGGGCAGTACTCTTTCTGTTCTTCCACAGGTCCAGAGAGTGTTCTGAGGAAGGTGTCTTGGGGTGCCACATTTATGGCTGGCACCAGCTAGTTGATAGGGGTGACTCCTTGCTCCTCACTGACCAATGGAGTAAAAGTTTCCAGGGACAACCCTACCCACTTTGGTAGCAGTTCCTGTTTTCCCTACTGTAAATAATACCACAGTACTCCTTGCTCCCAAAATCTAAAATAGAGGAACTCTTCCTCTCTTGTGCAGAATCTGTGTGCCCACCCAGAGGCATGGCCAGGGAAATGAACAGTCCCCTCCCCTGTTCGGGGAATAGCTCATCTCTCACAGGATTTGGTGCCAGCTTGGCTAGGGGAGCAAAGGTTTACCTTCTCCAGGTCTCATCTTACATTTACTTGTGAAAGGGCAAGCCCCTTCATAAGTGTATGAAGTTCTTAGGCCCACTCTAACTGGTCTTCCAGCAAGGGGAAGAAAAACACATCCACACACCCAGACCATTGTTCCTGCCCTGGGATCAGTTTTTACACCTCATTTGGTCAAGGAATCGCTGCACAGTTGTGGGGAAACTACTGCAAATTATGTTCCAGGAGCTTCAGGCAGGAAAAAGGTAATTTTCTCAAATTTACTTTGTCTAAATACTTATTACAAATAAAACTTTACCATTGAATTGTGGTTGTTATAAATATAAAAAATAGTGGTTGATCTATTTTTCTAGCTGGTCTCAAATCTGAGATAGCAAAATTAATATTTTATTATGTATTCTAGTTTTCTCATGGGACAGCCAGAGCTTTCCACAGTGAAAATAGCTTTTGGGTACTTGTTACTGCAAGGGCATGCCAACATTATTTTTCTACATGTCCAACTTTTAAATACCATGCTCCCTATCCTGTGGGCTATAAGGCCTACAAAGGGGTGACTTATTAATATTTAAAAGAAAGGTTTTCCCCCTATAAAAAGGTTATTTTTGAGAGGCCTGGCTGCAGGTTTAAATTGCAATAGACAGGTTAGAATGGTAGGCCTGAAGCCATGGTTTTCATGTCACATTATGGAATAGCAAGATAAGTGCTGTCATCCACAGGTGATATTGACTTTAATGAGATGGGTGTAGTGTCTACACCATATACTTTGGCCTTATAGGAGCTTTAAATATGCTACTCGGGGATTAGCTAATTTCTACTTGATTTACGGGTAAGAGCACATACACTGGGCACTGGACTGCAGTGCCCTGTGTGCAGAGTCTAAAAACGAGTAATACAATTCAGCAAAACAACCAAGGCTGACCATGCAAAAGGGGGCATTTTCCTACACAGACACTCCTTAGCTAAAAAGGCAAGGAGGAACACCCATTCCTATGGTGGTTTTCATTGTTTTTAGGCAGAAAAATGTGAAAAAGCCTTCTGCATTGGTGGGATCAGTTCCAACCTCACATCCTACTGCCAAGCAAAATCCCTGTGGGGAGTTGGACTACCTCAACGGTTTTGGGCCTACCCCAAATCTCTGCCTGTTCTGAAAGTACAGCCATTCTGTCAAGCTCAACCCCCAACCACTAACCTGGTCACTAGGGAACCCCTCACTCATCTACAGAACCCATCTGGGATAGCCGTAACCCTAGCCTACAAACAGAGGTAACCCCAGAAGGTGAATAATACCACCATGCCAACAAAGTGATGTGGCACATGTTGCCTCCTAGACCAGGCTTCTGTCCCCAAGTTAGGGTTAGCTCTGCCCAAAATTCAAGCAACCAACAGAGGCCACTAAGAGCTGTCAGTATAGGTAACAAGGCCTCAGGGCCACCTTTAGGGCAGTGTGACCGGTGCAGCTACACCTGGCATTTAGTGCGCGAGCACTGTGTTTAGAAATAACTTATGAGTTTAAAAGTACCTTGTGTGTCCAGCCATTTTTAGGCAACAATAAACATTTCAAAATAACTCTGATGATTAATGTTGCTGCTGGAGAGAGATCGAGTTTTATCTAGTGGCCATTTTGACTCACCATAAAGTAGCTCAGAGGGTTAACTTTTCTGCTGCAAAGAACATGTACCATGCAGATCACAGAACTGTATTTTATGTGGATAGCTCTCTGGATTACTGCTTTCGCTACTGAGATTCTTTCGTAACTCACAATTCATAAGTTACAACCCTAATGTAGCACAGTAACCTATGAACTGTCATCAAAGAACTGCATGGAAACTGCATGGTATAGGTTAGAACATTATGTTTTTCCCCCAGTCTTTCATTATACTAATGTTGCTAAAAAGGGTTTGTTTGGCTAGAAAGGCAATTTTATTAATAGAGACAACCCCAACCACTGTGGTATGTTTTAAATCCTGAGTTTGTGTTTCTTTAGGCAAAACACTCTTAAAATATACTGTTTACTAGTATGGATGACATGTGATTCATACACCTTGCAATGCTCACTATCTTATGTAACATTTCCTATAGACTGATTTACACATGTATGATTCATTGTCCCTGATGTCTGTGATGTCAAGTGCTCTGGTATGAGTAGTGCTGTAAAGCAAATGAAATAAATGTGAGAGAAGGGCTATGGCGAGATCATGGACACTGTTGGAGGGTGGTAGTGAGTGAATCCATGGAGAAGAAGGTCATTGGAGGGTGCCAAATACATTTGTTTCACTGTGCACTACCAGAGCTATGTCGGGCCATGCCAGGCCTCTAGCCATCCACTTAGAGATGGATGCTCAAATCTAGTGCATTGAGTAGGCCTCATTTCCAGCCTTTGGCCTAGCAAAGAATCAAACACTTGCTCATGATGTTCCTTTTAGACCTTTGGTTTCTCAGAGTGTGGGCTACAACCTCAGGCTGCAGACACCCTCCTTACACTCTCACTTCTACCATATTAGGGCCTGTACCCTGAGACTGAGCATGTGTCTGGCAGTCCAGGACTTCTACGGTGGACAGAGAGTCCCCTCAAGGGTTACACACTCCGTGTCTTATTGGAGTCTGTCTGGCCCAGGTCCCCTATCTCCTGTGGCTGTGACAGTGCAAGCAGGACCTCCAGTGCCAGTCTTGGGGTCCTCTCCTGTCAGAGCATTTCACCCCCGGCCCTTTGGTCCTCCCACTGTGGATGGCATCCCTCGCCTACCCCTTACTCTTCTCCTCAGTTTCTGTACCTATTCTTAGGGTCAGTACCCCCAGAAATTTGGGCTGGAGGTTCGCCCAGGGCTGCCCCCCTTACATAGCGCTTTTGTCGCCTGTGGGTGTTTACTGCCAAGGTTGCAGTCTACAGGCATGTTGGGGCTGACAATTACATTTCTCTAGGCAATTACAGCCTCACATTCTAAGGATACCATATCCCTGAGTAAGAGAACTTACTTATGTTACAGCTGTTATAGCAAACATATTAAACATTTATAAGCAGAGCACAAACATCACCATCCCATCTTGATAGTGAAACTTCTTTCAAAGAAGCACCATCCATTTTAGAGGTGCTCAGTAGAATGCCAATCTACCACAGTAGACATCTTGGCTAGGGTGATATCTTAGATCATGTTAGTGCAAACCTATTTAACATGGGATAAACTAAAAAAAAGAAAATACAGATTGTTGTGTATCATACAAATCAAGAGTGAAACCTTCCATTATAGCCATGAAGCGGTTCACTGACAGAATATCGACTACAAAAATATAGATGAAAAAAATATTGAGGTAAAAATATAGAATGCAAAAATATCGACTCCCTATACTTAAACAGGTAAGTACAAAAATATCGAAAAAATATCGATGTCAAAAATATAGTTGTACAAAATATTGATTTTTATATGTATAAAATGAAATAATAAATATTAAATATATTAAATAATAAGATTAATTAAAAAAAATAGATTTAATATACATTTTAACGAATATAACAAATAAACGTAATTAAAAAAAGTTAAACACACATACATAATAATTAATATATGTCTCTTTGGGCATCCCGTTTTGTGAGCACCTCGCGCAGCGGACCTATCCAAGAACGACAACGTCCAAATTCAAGTTTTCTTCTTTGTTTTTATTTTTTATAATTCCATGTGCAAGGCTCTCACACAAAATTCTGCTCCATACTTTGTTCAGACCGACGCGTTTCGGCGATTGCCTTCTACTGGGTCTCGTCGGGTTCTGCAATGTGGACCATTTAATTCTATGTCCCTTCTCTGTTTTGCTGACCCTCAAAACAACTAGAGCAACGCTTCCCAAACATATTAACAGGGATATCCTTCCACCATTTTTGTGTTCTAAATCCCACGTGTTGCTGTTGCACTCTGATATGTTTTCTATTTTGAAAGCTTTCTTATATTTTTTGTATTTTTTCAAAATGTTTTTTTCTCTCTAGGGGCACTGTGACAAATATTTAAATTCAAATCTTTTCATTGTTCTCATTTCCCCAATACACTTCAGAATGTTCTCGGAGCTTTTGTCCTCATTGTTCTTCAAACTAAGCCACATGTGCCTACACAATTTCTATTGTTACTTTTTCATTTTCCATTACATATTTAAAGAATATATCCTTCAGAAATAGTTTCCCCACAATAATTTCATTTTCTCAAGAAAAGCTAAAAAAGATTCAAGCATAATTTTTAGAAATATGTGGGCAGGCAAAAGCAGCATAGTGATTAAAGTGCAAGGTGATTAAAGTGCTAAATGCAGCATGGGATCCATGACCTCTGCATATTAGCTAAACACATATGACACACGAATCCAATTCACCCATGCAATAGATAGATTTAACATCTCATTCCTGAATGTATCCATCAGCAACACAGAAGCAGGTTTGATGACGCAAGTATATAGTAAACCCACAGATAGAAATAATGCTCTCTTGTATATAAGTTTTCATCCACCCACCCTAATTCAAAACCTACCATATTCGTAGTTCTTGAGAATGAAATGCATCTGTTCAAAGCCGGAGATTTTCGATGAACACGTTAAAGCACAGAAACAGAAATACATGGAAAGGGGATACCCCACAGACATAGTTGAACGAGCCATCCAAAGGACAACCCAAACGGATCGTAAAAACTTACTGTGCACAAAAATCCAAGTGCAGTGTCAATTGTTCGTCTCCAAGTTTTCAACTAGCTCGGGAATCCTCAAAAGAATTATCAACAAGAGATGGGATCTTCTACAGAATGAACCAGACTTTAAAGATATTTTTAAGTACAAACCATTACATGCATACAGCAGATCGAAAAATCTCAAAGAGCTCCTGATGTCATCCAGTAAAGTAACAACAGTTGAACCAAGAGGAACAAGGAGTTGTCAACATTGTATACACTGCAACAATGTTATCACTAGCAAATATATAATTCATCCTAGGTCGGGTGCAAAAATTGAATTGACACATACTACTGATTGTAATTCCAAAAACCTGATTGATAGCATCAAGTGTCCATGCGGACTGTTATACATTGGGAAGACAGAAAGGAAGATAAAAATACGTATATCTGAGCACAAGAGCACCATCCGCACCCAAAGCACAACATCTAGTTTGGCAGAACACTGGTTAACTGCACAATATACCATATCACAGTTACGCTTTCAGGTAGTTGAAACCGTGGCACCAAGACCTGGGAAGGACCTGACTAGATCCTTATTACAGAGAGAAATTTATTGGATTAAGAGACTAGACACACAAATTGCGAGGGGTCTAAACGAGAAGGTAGACATGAGTTGCTTCTTGTAAATTGTGTGATCACAACTACCTAATTATATACCAGACAATGGTTTCAACATTACAGCATTGATATGGATTCATGTGTTTATATTCAAATTGGTGGTCCACATTGCATGTACACCTGAACACTATCTACACAGCTTATTTTTTGATAGCTTCCTTTTATTTTCTTTGGAAAAAGTCTGTTGAAAAGACACCCATACTTTTCTTTTGACTGGCATATTCTACTTTCTTCTTGTTCTAAGATGGCTGCAACGTTGTTGTTCTAATATTTCAGCTATACGTTAGTCCGCTTTTTAGTTTGATGTTGGTTTTCACTTTTAAGTTGAGCGCAGTCAAAGGGAACGGAATAGATTTTGGCATCCACAGTCGTACCGGGGTGGTTTTTCAGACACGTGGAACGACACTGAGTCAAACTAGAGGTGAGGGAGGATTGAGAAATGGAGACTGAATGCAACAGTATATCTGAGCAAGAATACCGTGTGTTGACAACTCGTATCTTTTGAATTTGGCAGTTACCGGCGTCCGTCGGACTTTCAGTCTCACGGTGCCTTTTGAAGATTAAGTGAACAGGTCAGTTCTCATTATATTTTATAGTCAGTTAGAGGATGTGGAATACGTTCATAGTTTAATCAGGCATTATATTTTTATAGAGAGATTATTTTGGGAACAAGACTCAGTGGAACCCAGACGATAGAGGAAGTCTTGCTTAGTAAGTTGTATTCGGAACTGCGTAAACACTGAGGGGAATAAGGTATAGCTCCAGAGCACATGATAGAATCTTTCGAACGTTTTTTGAGTGTTTTTTGTAATGTTGCTAGTTAAGTTAGCCGGGATTAAGTTGTACATGCGGTGAACCATGCATGGAGGGAATTGGAGATTTGAACACATCTGTTTCTGGCATGAGCACGATCACTAATCGGGACAAGGATGATAGTTTTCTCCTTTCTACACTATATCATTTCAGCATCAGAACGACGTTTAAATAACAGTTACCCTGTACACTGTTATTGTTTATTATTACAGATTGGCCCCTGATGAAAGGACACAGGTCCCGAAATGCATTGGGCGAGCAAGAAGAGTGTGAACATGTAGATGTCGCAAGGAAGCATCTGTATATGTAGAATTTGAAATTTGTATAACAATGAATGAGTATTGTGTAATATTCATATGTGAATTAATATGCATACAATGAGATATATTAATGAATACATTCATGTATAATTTGTAGAATGAAGAAAAATTTGAGAACAATCTGATTGATAATTGTGAATTGTGAACATTGTCTCAAGTACATGTACTTGTTTCCATGAGTTTAGTTGTTTTAGAAGCATAAGAGACAGTATGCTTCCCAATATAGCACACTAAGGCGAAGTGGATTATTTTGTAAATGATTACAATATACTAAAAAAAAAAAAAACAGAGTGCACTACACAACCCCTTAGACTCTGCTATATTAGTACCAATACCCTGTTTGTTATCCAAATATTTCAAAGCATTTCCTTCAAAATTAATCTTCCCAAAACAATTTCATTTTCTCTCGAAAGGCTTAATAACATTCATTCTTCCTTTTTGGAAATTCATGATCAAACAATAGCAGCGTAGTAGTGAAAGTGCAAGATTATTAAAGTGCAAAGTGCGACATAGATTTCATAACCTCCACTCTGTTAATCTGGCAAACCCTATGTTCATAGCTTAATACTGAGGTACCCAAGATTCTTGATTGTAGTTACCATTAAGAAACTTCCTTTGCTCACATTAAAGTGCGTAATGCTGTGTCAATATTGCATAAGAACATGAAATCCAATGCAAATCATGCTATTTACACCGTCTTCCTATTCGAAAATAAAATGCAATACATTCTATTCAAAGTGCACAGTGCAATAATGTCTACTATAATTCTTTTTCTTTTTTTTCTTCTTTTTTCTCCTTGATCTAATTTTTAAAAAAATGTTTAGGATTTTTCTGGTGGTTCAATCCCCTCTTAGAGTGACACCCACGTTTAAGTGCTATACCTCCGAATATTACCCTCAAAGGTAGTTCTAATATTAGACCGTGTCCGGAGTCCCTGCGGTATAACTAAAAGATTATTATATGCAATATGAATTGATCGATTCCAAGAAGGTGGATTGAAAGAAAGAAAGAAAATGGAAAAAGGGGAGAAAAGGAGGGGAGGAGGGAGGGAGGGAAAAGAGAAAGGGAAAAAGTAGCGAAAGAAACAAAGAAAGGAAAGAGATGGGTTTTTACAGGTTTCACAGGTTGTGCAAATTCTGAATGTGAATCAAATGAATTTCATCATAATACAATGGCCCCCATTCCAACATTATAGATGGACAGACAGTTCTGCATCCTTGTTATGGCTCCAAGGTATTTCTGTCCTAATCGAGAGTATCAAACGTGATTCTTGCTTCCTCAGTTCCTTCTCGCGGTCACCTCCTCTCGGGTGTGCCCTCACATGTTTGATACCCCAATAGTTAAATGTTGATAGGGACCGGTTGTGAGTTTGATAGAAATGGCAGGTCATTGGGTAGTTCTTATCACAATTTTTTATCGCTTTCATATGTTGAAGGATTCTTATTTTTAATATGTTCTTAGTGCTACCAATATATAATTTTTCAAAACCACATTTTAAAACATAGATGACATATTCTGTGTTGCATGTTATTCTTTCCTTAATTGGTACCACATGGCCTTCAGCTGTGCGATAACTCTTGCAGTTTAATCCATGTTTACAGGCTTTACAGGAATTGCACTTTATGAAGCCCTCCATGTTCCTGGCCAACCAATTCCCTTGTCCTTGCTGTTCTTGCTTGCCAACATAGTGACTTGAGGTTAAAATATCTCCCAAACATCTCACTTTTTTGGATGTTACTTGTGGTCCTTTCTCGAAAATTTCTCCAAGATGTTCATCATTTTTTAGAATATGCCAATTCTTTGTGAGAATTTTCTTAATACCAGGCTGGGCCATGTTATATTCCAGGAACAGTCTCTTTACTGTTTTGCCGGTCTCTTCCTGGATATTTTTCGGATACAGAGACTGTCCTCTTGTTTTTTCTTTTGCCCTTCTCTTTGCATCCTCCAGTACTGTCATTGAGTATCCACGTTCTCTAAAAGTTCTTACCATCCTACACACTTCCTCATCATATAACTCTTCTGCTGAACAAACCCTCCTTGCTCTTAACATCTGGCTATATGGAGTGCTCCATTTGAGGGTGTCTTGGTGGCCACTATTCGCATGTAGAATGGAGTTGGTTGTTGTCGATTTCCTATGGATTCTAGTTGTCAATATGTTATCCCTGACCTCCAACTCTACATCCAAGAAATTGCAAGAATGACGACTCTGTGTGTATGTAAATTGTAAATTACAATCATTGTCATTCTAGCTAATCAAAAAGAGTTCTAATTCATTTTCACTCCCTTCCCACAGAATTAATAAGTCGTCGATGAAGTGAGTCCATAGTGCCACTTTCTCTGTGTATTGGTTGTTCTCATCAGCCCAGGCTACCTCCTTCTCCCACCACCCCATGAATAAATTTGCGTAGGTGGTGCCCATCGCTGTCCCTTGTACCTGCTGGTAAAGTTTGTCTTCAAATGTAAAAACATTATGCGTGAGACAGTAATTTAACATGTCCATTAGTATTTTTGTATGGTCCAACCATTCCAATTGGCCGATCCCTTAAGAAGCTCTCACGGGCATGTATTCCTTTCCCATGTTCAATGGAGGTGTATAATGACACCACATCCATGGTTATCATTATATATTCTGCCTTCCAGGGAATGTTATCCAGTTTCTTTAAAAATTCCGTACTGTCCTTTAAATATGATGGGAGGGCCGTAACATATTCTTGCAGAAATAAATCAAGGAATCTAGATATGTTCTCCAATAGTTTCCCTATTGAGCTCACTATCAGTCTTCCTGGTGGATTAACCACGCTCTTATGAATTTTTGGCAAAAGATAAAATGTGGCCATTCCAGTCTTCTCAGTATGGAGGTATTGTAGGTCTTCCCAAGCCAGTAGGCCTAATTCAAACCAGTCCTTCAATTTAGAGTGGTATTCCTTTTCCAGGTAACTCAATGGATTTGTTCTGAGGCGAGTATAATGTGAAAAGTTGTTTAACTGCCTCTGTGCTTCTGATACATAAGTCCCTTGATCCATTAGGACTATGTTTCCTCCTTTATCGGTCGGTTTTATAATCAGAGATGGATTGTTCCTTAATTTGTTGATATCTTTCCAATCTTGTTTCGAGAAGTTCCCTTTTTTTTAATTATTCTGCCAGCTTCGTCAAAAGGTATCCAATTCATCCACTACTAATTTTTGAAAGAGATCAATACGGTTCCCCGGTGGAAGTTGTGGACAGTATTTACTCGGTGGTTTCAAACCACTTCCAACACGTTGGTCCATTACGAAGCCCATGCTCTGTAGAGGTTTTGCTGAAATGTCAATGGCAGGATCCGGTGCACCCGAATCAATTTTCTGATTTTCTTGTTGAGTCCCTACCTGGTCTACAAATTGTGCTGGCTGTTTCCCGGTTAGATCATAGATGCTGAGTAGGTCTGGTATATCAGCAATTTTAAAAGAGGAGAGTGTGCAGTGTTTGGTCATTTCACTTTCTTGTTGATTGGTCTTCATCTGATGGTATTTATGTAGTTTTAATTTCCTAATGTATTTGTATAGCTCGATTCGAGCATCTACAAAATCCAGACGAGATAACGGGCAAAATGTTAAACCCAAGTTGAGTAATCGCAGCTGGTTGGCGTTCAATGTTACTGATGATATATTCACAACCAGAGTTTTCTTCTCTTCGATTGGGGTTCTCAAACTTACTTGCGATTCCTGTTCCTCCCTCGTCCTCTTCCTCTTTCCCTTTCTTGTTTGGAGTCTTCTTTGGCATGACCCTGTGGTGTTCTCCCTCTCCCTCCTTGTCTCGTGGCCAGTCTTAACAACTGTAACTCCTTGTGAAAATCCAGTATCTCCTTCGGTGTTTCATCTGCGCTGGACCCTGCATCAGAACTTATTTCACTTTCACTTTGTACGTTCTGGACATGGTGTCCCGATCTCTCTTTTGCTCTTAGGCTATCAAATTTCTTTGCAAACATATAGACTCAGCCATACTGATAGTCTAGTCTGTCCCTTGTAAATTTTCCAGCTTTATGTTCCATGATCTCATCATCATAGTTTTGTAGAGATTTTTCCATTTTACTGATTTGGTCCTTTATTGTGGTTTCATCCTTATACTTCTCTAGCTCTTTATTGATAATTTTGATCTTTTCAGTTTGCAATTTCATCTTCCTCCTTGCATGTTCAATGAGGGTTTTCATTAATTTTATTGAACAATCTTCCGTGTTTCCACACCATTCATTGATTAAGTCGTAGTCCATATACTCAAATGTTGGCAATAGCATAATTCTCAGGCCTCTCGGAATTCTTTTACACTCCAAATATTTTGTGAGAGATGTCATCTCCCACCACTGTTTTGCTTCTGTATGGCTGGCTCGTTCCAGGTACCTCACCAACTGTGTTGGTGTTTTATTGGTTCCATTTACGTTCCTATCTGGCCCTCTTATGTTGGCACTCTCCTGAAAAGAATGTTCTGCTGCCAGTTTCCATTTCATTTGTCTTTCTTCCAGGTTTCTAATCCTTGCTCCGTATTACTCGTCATAATTCTATATTGTCCCTTTTGTTGTTTATTATTAAACATGTCTCTTTATTTATCACGCTTCCGCAGGGTCTTATTGTTTTTTTTGTTGTATGGTAAATATTTTATACTTTCTTCTAATTTGTTGCTCTAGAATAAAAATTATTAGGTCTAATTCTGCTTATTCAGTCTAATTCTGCTTATTCAAAGAGTTCCACATCGCTCAATAGTCGAAGCCTTTAAGTGCAGATTGTGTTCTCATGTGGTGCAATTAATCCTGTCTAAATCCAGGTCGAGTCCACCTATGCTCCTTGCCATGGTTTTTTCAAAGTTCCTCTCCGGAATTAATCTTTATTCGCTCATTCGTTGTCATTCTGTGAACTTCAATGTCAGTCTCAACTCAAGGGTTTCCCTTCTCTCTCACAATTCTTCTTGTTAATGGGACTACACCCTTGCTTTCTCAATAGCAAGCCCCCATAGATTTCCAGACCTCCTGGTCGGCAGATTTTGACTCACCCATTTCCCCTCCGGCACACGCATCAACTCTATGGCTTCGGCGTTTTCAGTATTTCAGTAGGTGGAGAGCTGCAGCATTTCCCCTCTATTCAGTCAATTTTCTCCGTATTGCTGCGCTCCTCGCTTCCCAGTGCAACGCTGCTTCACTCCCGAAGAACGGAGTGTAATATGTGTCTCTTTGGGTGTCCCGTTTCATGAGCACCTCGCGCAGCGACACCATCCAAGAACGACAACTTCCAAATTCAAGTTTTCTTCTTTGTTTTTATTTTTTATAATTCCATGTGCAAGGCTCTCACACAAAATTCTGCTCCATACTTTGTTCAGACCGACGCGTTTCTGCGATTGCCTTCTACTGGGTCTCCTCGGGTTCTGCAATGTGGACCATTTAATTCTATGTCCCTTCTCTGTTTTGCTGACCCTCAAAACAACAAGAGCAACGCTTCCCAACCATATTAACAGGGATATCCTTCCACCATTTTCGTGTTCTAAATTCCACGTGCTGCTGTTGCCCTCTATTCTGTAAGCTTTCTTATGTTTTTTGTATTTTTTCAAAATGTTTTTCTCTCTCTCTCTCTATATATATATATATATATATATATATATACACAAATGCAGAGAGAATATAGGGTATAGACAAATGCCGTACAGATGTTAAAAGTAAAAAATATGCATTTCACAAATATCAAATGCGGTGAAAGAGTAATTAATTTTATGGGAATATGTACTGGCCAAAGTTAAAAAATGTATATATCAGAGTTTGTGAGCATGCGAACATTAAGTCTGTTGTCAATGTCTATTGAATTCAATGTCACGTGTGATTTAGGTGTTGTTAAAACAAGCAACTGCAGAGCGCCATTCATGTGATCAAGGTCACGTTCAGTGACCAAAACTCGTCATGACTTGTTGCGAGGAATAAATTCAATTTTGCACCAGCTAATTTGGAGTCCGTGCCCCTGTGTATCCTTGGAGGAGTGGATATTTTGGGAGTATTGAATATATATATATATATATATATATGTGTATATATATATATATATATATATATATATATATATATATATATATATATATATTATCTACTGGCGGTCGCCAGTAGATAGTTATAGTTAAAACCTATTATCCATAGGAAATCCGCGACATTCTATTTGAAATAACGTTGGCGCCGGTTGACGAATGTTCGCGAAAGTTTCCAACTTGTTGGGGCGCTCCGGTCCGCTCCTATCCTGAAAGTCTCGGGTGATACGTCAAGCGGGGGCCGAGAAAAAGGGGGTCCCAAAACGTGTTTTCCCCATTCATTTTTCCATAGGAACCTTTAGTCACGGCTACAGCCCGAACTGCTGAACGGAATTACACCAAATTTGGCAAAGAGGTAGCCCTTGGTTCAGTGTCGTGCCTTTTGCTTAAATGGTGTAAATCCGTTCAGTAGTTCCTGAGAAAATCAAAAGTAAAGTCACATATATATCTGGGCGGAGCCTAACCACACATGTCATCGTGAGATCTGATTGGCTGTCAGCACTTCATCATGGAATTGCTGGCAGCCATCTTGGGACCAATATAAATGATAGTACCTCATTGAAATGCATTGTAGTGAATAGAAGATTTTGAGGGTCACCAAAAGGAGAACTATAAAGGGTGATAACAGGCTTTAGTTACATTAGAATTTATTTGTTGATGGTACCATACTAATTTTAGGAATTGTGGTGTATTCTAAGGTGATTTTACCATGTGAAAAACCTTCTGCTGGGATATCATGAATCATGTTTGAGAGAACACTATTTTCTCATGCTTGTCCCATGAAGGTTTGGAAGGTGCTCCAGAAGCTAAAATGAGAGCATATTTTCTGTAAATTCACATTATCTTTCTCACTCATGTGAGAATGAAGTCTGACATTCTCAGTAAAACATGTACATCCAACAAGGGCAGAGACTGTCAGTTGATTCCTTTGTGTTCTACTGCAGCTTCCCAGAGTGTTCTAAAGAACAACTAGAGTGCTAACAGCCTTACTTATGACAAAAGTATGGCACACCTGAAGCCATCTTGATTGGAATAAACTGGTAACACTTAAACAATTTAATTTAAAAAGGAACAAAATGATGGGGTTCATTTTGTCATAGAAAGTATGGTTAGTGCTGTAGAAAGAAAAATTAGGACATGTTTCAAGTGTGATCTCAAATATCTTCCTGTTATATTTCAACAGGAGCAGCCTGCCAGTTGATGCCTTTGTGTTCTACTGCAGCTTCCCAGAGTGTTCTAAAGAACAACTAGAGTGCTAACAGCTGATGGAGCAGTAAAAATAAAAAAAATTTAACCCCTAACAAATTATATAATTAATTAATTAAGAATGTTCGTTTAATTGTATTAATCAACATTGTATATGTGGGAATGGTAATATGCTAATGTACGTGCTAAATAATCTACTAATGAATGTCCGTGTGTCTAATCATAACGTAAGAATAAAAAGCGTACTAAATAAAATAAATGCATGTTTGTGCTTCATAGAAATAAAATGTGTCGTTGCAAAAACAATAGTGATGGTAAGTAAGGAGCAGTTTAAATGTCGCTTTTTGCTAGGTAACAACTAATTGGGGTACGTAGACGGGAGGGAAACGAAAGGGATATTTTTCTCTATTTTAATTATGTTTTATTTGCCTCAAATTAGTGCTTCTAAAGTAGAACCGAGTGGCGAGATAAAATGGCCGCCAGTGGGAAGATGTGCGCAGGCGCAAGGGGACACGTGGTACGGGATGAGATTGAAGAAATCTGGAGCCTCGTGATGTCTCTGAGAGGCTAGGATGCAAGAAATGGTCAAGGCTGGTGTGACCTAATTGAACTGATAGTGTGCCGTGATGATCAGGAGAGAGTCCGTGGGAAAGGAGCCCAAGAGAAAGGACAATGACTGCGGAGTTCTTGAATGTGTCAAAAGAAGATACAAATGGACTGATCGAATCGGATGGAAATGTTTAAGCGTATGGGAAAGGAAATGATCCAAGGACCTTTGAATCCAAGAGAACTTGATTAAAGAATGAATAAGCTGACATGCATGGACCAATGAAAGAAAAGCGTGATATTAATGTTGCAACAGTTAGTTAGCAAAGTTAGAATTAGGGTATAAGAGGGCCTACTCTTAGTGGGAGGGGGTCAGTCGCGGTTGCAGTCACAGTCAGTTGCAGTTGGAGAGTCGTGGTTGCAGTAGAGGAGACGGGTTGCAGGTAGCTGATGCTGACGAGCTGAAGTTGCTGTTGCTGTCTTAACTTTACAGTTGAGTATGAGAATCAGGCTATTTCTAAACCCAAAGTTAGGTTAGAAATCATTAGGCTAAATTAGGAAGCTAGGCAGGTAACTAGGGTTTTGGCTTCATGACAAAAAAATTTCCTTTTCTGCAATAAATTGATTATGCTTAATAAAATTGTGAATTTAAGAATGAATAATTGAATAAAGTATTAAGAATTCTTTCCATGTTTTTAAATTTATATAAAATTTAAGATTCTTTAAACCCAAAATGACTCAGTGGTTATTTTCCTAAATGATTGTGACCTGAGTAATTGGTTGATTGTGATTCAGCTGGTCTTAATCACTATGAACTAATTTCTTAAATGAATGATTCATCGACAAAACAATGAGCAGGAATATCTTAAGAAATAACTAAAAGAAAGTGACAAATTAAGGTAAATAGATATCCTTGCTCTTCCAGCGGTACATAAAATGGTGTTCTCCATTTAGTTCTCATGCTTCTCCTAGGAGTACAGAATTTCATAAAGGTGTAAAAGGAAATCCAGGAGTGTGCGTGTGTGTTAGTCGATGTTTATGGGCCCCATCGTCATGTGGATATGAGAAATATAGTTTGCCCCTGGATGACCTATAAGTAACCTAGGAGGAGAATAGTTTTATTGTACGCGCTGCATCAGATTTCTTGGTAGCAGAGGATGGTTATCTATAGATTAGTTTAGTGATTATTGTTTATTGATTATTGATTATTTGATGACTAACACTATATGTTGAGTCGCGTTATGTTATATGTAAGTTTTCACGCTTCTGGGATGTAGGAAGTGGAACACGTGTGGCAAGAGAAGTCACATGGAATTTGGTACATGGTCTGAATTCATTTTGGTTATAACACAGGTTGTGTTATGTTAGGGATTTCGGTATGAAAAGTGTGTAAATGAAATAGCAAATCACGTTTACTTGTGAAACTTTGGCCTTAATTCTCAGGAGCCTAGTCTCCACATGTGTCTTATCCCCAGAGAAACGAGTAAATTGTTTGTTTGAAAGAAGGGTAAGGTAAAGGGAAGTGCTACTTTACTGGCGAGAGTATAATAATTCTGTGGTAGGGTAGAGGTAAGCGCTGCCTACTGGAAAAACAGGATTCTTGTGTAAAAGGACAAGGCTGTCACTTTGTTTAGCGAATCAGACTATGGAATTGTTTATTTGTTGTAACTAACAAAGAAAAACAGTAAAAAGAAAAATTGCCGATAAATTTTGTAAAGGAGGGGTAAAGAGTAGAAGTGACGTGGAAAAGTGCCGCTCTAGGAATGGTTAGTGCACTAGTCACGTGAATACAGAGCAGGAGTGACGTAGAAAAGTGCCGCGCTAGGATTGGTTGGTTCGCGGACGGTGGAAATTGTTCTGATTGGTACGTTAGTGTTAATCGCGCTGTAATTGGACGAAGTTCCGTACACAGAAACAGCGTTAGAGTAAAGAGAAACAAATAGAAAACATGCCGTATTACGAGTATGAAAGGGAGAGAACGTCATGGACAACGAAATTAAAGAATTTCTTTAAGAAAGACAAAAAGGTTGTGACTAGAGAGGGACAAGTAATTCCTCCGCCGAAATCAGCAGCTTCACATATGATGCTGAAATATGGATATCATACGTGCATATGGTTGGATAATTGGGTAAAATATACAAAGAATGATGGAGCATTGGCTTTTCCTGAAAATGGTTCTTTTAATGTAGCGATTTTACGGAATTTAAAAGAAAAGATGCTTAAATTGGAACCTAGACCTAGACCGACACAGTTTGAGGCTTTAACAGAATGGGAAGATGAGATGTATGAGAAAGAAAGATTCAGAGGTATGAAAGGTTATGAGTTCGTGCCCGGAAGAATGTGGGGAATGAATCATGAGGACAGAATAAAACGATGGAGATGTGCTAACATGACAGGAGGTTTGTTTCCAGCTTTTACAGTTGAGGAAGGGACTAAGAAAAAACGGACTGAGAAAAAGAAACATTTAGAGAGAGAAAAGTATATGCATGAGAGCGAAACGGATGACGAGTTGCTGGAAGATATATTAAATAAAAATCCACCTCCGTATCAGCAGAATTCACAGTGGTGACACCAAATGCGCCACCAATAGAAGCTATGCGAAATGAAAGTCCAGAAAAAGACAAGAAATAAATAGGTCACAAGAACAAATAAGAACTTCCCAAATTGAGGGAATAGAAAATGATAGTGCAAGAGAATTGGCAAGGACAACAAAAGAACTAACTGAGAAAATTAGAGAATTAACAAAGAATATGGAAGCAGTTACCGTACCCGTAACAATAGGTCCAGTAATACCAGTTTTCGAGAATCAGAAAATTGATGAACGATCTTTGGTGATTCCCTTGAGTTCGCAATTCCAAAGAGAAAAGGAAAGAATAGAAACAAGTCCAGGTACGAGCAATTTGACTAGTGCTTACAGACCAAGTCCACCTGAAAATTTGACAGTAAATGAGTGTAGCAGTAGGAAAATGCCTATGGTAACTGAATCTGCAACAGTGACACCTGAAAAGAGTGGAAATTGGACAGAAATAAATAGTACTCCTATAGGTCCGACTCCTGATGAGTTAAATGAGTGGATAAAAGCTTTTAAAATAAAAGAAACGGAAGAAAAACCATTAGATGTGATCAGATTGAAGATTGACATGGAAGAATTGATTCTAGGAACGATTGGTACAGAAAAGATAAAGAATTATCAGGATGATGAAATAATGTTTCTGTGCAAAAGTATAACATGGAGGGCAAAGAATTTACATGACAAACTAGAAGAAGTGGCCGGTGAGATTGGAATAGATTTTGCAAAAGTAAAAACGTTGCAGAAACCATACAGAGTAGATTTTTGTGAAAAAGATATTGAAAATTTGAATACAGCAGGAAGGCTGACACAGATAAAAGAGTTGATTGTTTTGTTGAGAAAATGGGGTGATGTGGACAGATGGAAGGTTAGATGGACAAAGAAGAATGAGAAAAGTGTAGACAAAGGTTCATTGGCTTTTATGATAACAGAAAAGGAACATGTTGTTAAAGAGTACCCTATGAGAGAAACTCCAGGTGGTAGTTATGTGCATGTTCCCTGGACTAGGCAGGACATCCTGTCATTTACAAATGACTTTCCAAAATTAAGAGAAAAGCCAGTTGAGTGGTACCGACAGGTAGAAAGGTTTGTAAAGGTCTCGAAAGTGTTGTGGATAGATTTGGATGGATTGTTTGACATAGTGGTACCAACGGATCTATGGTCAGAATGTAAGATTACAGTTGACTGGCCAACTACAGAATATCCAAGAGATCCTAAGACAGGAGCTCCAGGACCAGATGTGATGAAGAAATACGACAAGGTGATTACCTTTTTGAAAAATAAGATTCCTCCAAAGAGACAGATTGGGTTAAGATTGATAGAACTACACAGGAAAGCAAGGAGAGTGTACATGCATATTATGAGCGATTGTTGTTGGTTTTCAAACAGTATAGTGGTTATGAGGAATTAAGTGAGAAGGATATGAGTCATTTTGTATACCGATTTGTATTTGGCTTGAAACAAGAAATAAGTGATATGATTAAGCAACATATGATAAACTGGCAGAATGCAAGTGTAGATGAGGTGCTGAGGTATGCTAAGTATTGTAGTGATGAAATAGAGAGTAAACAGCGTAAGTTGAAAGAAAAAGCAATGTGGGCACAAGTAAAAGTGGCAGAAAAACAAGAAGCTCAATTGGATAATAATAATGGAAACGAATCAGGACAAAATAAGATGCGACCAAATATAGGTAAAGGAAAAGGACAAGTGAGTCTAGAAGAGGCAAAGAAGAAATGGCCATGTCATAATTGCGGAAAATTAGGGCATTGGAGAAATGAGTGTAAGTTCCCACCTAAACCTAATCCGGAACATCAATCATTAACTCCACAGGTGCAGAATGAGGTAGTTGTTCAACAAAGTCAGGTGCCACAACCACCACTTCCCAACACTGTTAACCAGCAAAGATACAGTACAGAAACAGGATTCTACGGAGGAGAGCAGGTAACACAGTTGCCGAGAGCAGCTAACATTTCCCAGTATTGGTTGCATCAGAGTGAGGATGACCCGGATGAAAGTTTCTGACGGTGCGCAAGAGAGGGGAAAGAGTGCGTGCTTGGCGCAACTCTAGAGGTAGATCAGTCTGGTCCCTTTGTGGATGGAGAAGTGAATGGAGCAAACGTAACATTCCTTGTCGATACTGGAGCTACCCGTTCTACTGTTAGGTCAGTGGAAATTCCGAACCTTCCTCTCTCAGGTGAATGCATCCAAGTGGTAGGAGTTGCCAATCAGCAGATTAAAACCCACTTACTGAATTGGTAGAAGTAAAAATTGGTTCTTTTAGAAAAATGCATAAATTTGTAGTGTGCGATTGTAGTCCTGTAAATCTTCTAGGTCGTGACCTCTTGTGTAAAATGAATTGCACAATTTATTGTACACCAGATGGAATTGGTTTTCAGACTTCAGATGAAGATGCTTTGTATAAAGTAACTTTGATGAATCAGGAACCTGAAATGAATGGGTTGTTTCCTGCATTTGATGCAGGAAAACTTCCAGAAGAATTAAAAAGTACAGTGAAAGAAAGTGTGTGGGATTTTACAGGAGAAGACATTGGATTAATGAGAGAAGTTGATCCTGTAAAAGTGACAGTGAAAGAAGGGATAAGTTATCCAAACACGCCACAGTACAAATTAACTCCAGAAATAATTGAAGGAATAACTCCTGTGATAAATAAGATGATTGAACAGGGAATTCTGAAAGAAATCATGAGCAGTCCATGTAATTCACCTATTATGGGACTGAAAAAGCCAAATGGAACATACAGAATAGTACAGGATTTGAGAAAGATCAACAAAATAGTTGTACCATGCTGTCCAATAGTGCCAAACCCTGCAGTGATTCTATATCAAATTCCGCATGAAGCTGAGTGGTACACTGTGATAGATTTGTGTCATGCATTTTCTCTATTCCTTTGCATCCAGATAGCCAGCCATTATTTGCATTCCGTTTTGGAGAGCGTATTTTGGCATGGGGCCGAATTCCTCAGGGGTATACAGAGAGCCCCTCAATTTTTAATCAGATTCTAAAGAAATCTCTGGAAGATTTAAAAATGCCAGAAAAATCAGTGATGGTGCAGTATATCGATGACCTATTGGTGGCATCGAAAACCAAAGAGGCATGTGTAAGTGACACAATTGCTTTACTGAACCATTTGGAGAAAAGAGGACATAAGGTGTCCCCTTCAAAATTACAGTTTTGTCAGAAAGAAGTCCAGTATTTAGGACATAAAATTGAGAAAGGAGTGCGGAAAATAGCGACAGAAAGAGTAAGAATGATTCAAGGAATGAGAGCACCAATGACTCAAAGAGAGGTAAGAATGTTTTTGGGAATGGTTGGATATTGTCGACAATGGATAAGTGGATTTTCTTTGATTGCAAAACCATTACAAAAATTGACAAAGAAAGATGTAAAAGACCCTTTTGAGTTAAACAAGGAAGAAATGAAATCTTTCAAAGAATTGAAAAAGAAACTGTGTGAGGCCCCTGCATTAGGCATGCCTGATTATGAGAAGGATTTTGAGTTATACTGCAGTGAAAGAGATGGATGTGCATTTTCAGTACTGGTACAAAAACATGGCACCATGAAGAGGCCTATAGCTTACTTTTCAGCTGTTTTAGATCCTATAGCAAAAGCATTGCCTGGATGTTTGAAAGCAGTTGCTGCTACTTGTGTAAGTCTGGAACAAAGTGAAGGTATAGTGATGGGGTATCCACTGAGAGTATATGTTCCCCATTCAGTAGAAATTCTTTTGACAAGAACAAAAACACAGTACATGACACATAGTCGGCTGACTAAGTACGAAAAAGTCATCTTGAGTGCAGAAAATGTGACCATAGATAGATGCATAAATGTAAATCCTTCGACATCATTGCCAGATGAAGAGAGTATAATTGAACAAGATGAAGTAGATCATGATTGTCTGAATGTGCTGGAATATTGCACAAAACCAAGAGCTGACATAAAAGATGAACCGTTAAAGGAATCCGATTATGTCATGTTTGTAGATGGTTCATGTTTACGCACAAAGGAAGGAGTGTTAAGCGCAGCTTATGCAGTATGCACAGTGGCAACTGTAATGGAAGCGTCTTGTCTGAAAGGAGTTAGGTCTGCCCAAGTTGCGGAACTAATTGCTTTGATTCAAGCATGTAAATTGGGGAAAAATGTACGAATCACAATTGTGACCGATAGCCAATATGGTTTCGGCATCGTACATGATTTTGGCCAGATTTGGTCACAAAGAGGATTTTTGACATCTGCAGGAACACCTATCAGAAATGGAGATTATGTTAAAAAACTGCTTGAGGCGATACAGCTGCCTAAACAAATAGCTGTAGTGAAGTGCAAGGCGCATAAGAAAAACGAAGATTACATAGCGGTTGGCAATAATTATGCTGACGAGATCGCTAGATATTGTGCGGAAAACATGGCGTCCCTGAACAGAAATAGAGAAAGGGAGCATGTCTCTTGTCCTTTGCTTTTCACTAATGCAGTCGAAACATGGGATGAAGTAAGGCAGTTACAAGAAACAGCAAGAGAGGAGGAAAAGGATGACTGGATTAAAGCAGGATGTAGAAGACAGGAAGATAATGGAGTGTGGGTATACAGAGATGAAAGACCAGTTATGCCTGATAGCATGATTGCAGACATGGCACGGATGTACCATGGACAAGCTCATATTGGGAGAGATGCAATGATCAGACTTTTTAGACAAACTTGGTATAATCCAAAATTCAGAGCCATTGCTGAAAGTCTTTGTCAAAGATGTCTTATTTGTCAACAATTTAACCCAGGAAGAAAAACAGTAGTGAGTCTAGGAACAATAGGACGAGAAGGAGGTCCATTCACAAGGATACAGATGGATTTTATTGAGATGCCCCCTAGTAACAGATTAAGATATGTTCTGGTGGTCGTCTGTTTGTTCTCTCGTTGGGTGGAGGCATACCCCACAAGAAGGAATGATGGAACAACAGTGGCAAAACTTATGCTACGAGAGTTCATTCCGAGGTATGGTTTTCAGTCACAGTTGAGACAGATAGAGGAACACATTTTCAAAATGAGTTGATCCAATTGATTTGTGAAGCATTGAGTATTAAACAAAAACTACATTGTGCTTACAGACCCGAAGCTTCTGGGGTAGTAGAGCAGATAAATGGAACGATTAAAAACAGATTAGGAAAAATGTGTCAAGCTACAGGACTCAAATGGCCAGATGCACTGCCTCTTGTTCTGATGACCATCAGAAGCATCCCTGAAAAGAAAACGGGACTCAGTCCTCATGAAATGATCATGGGACGAGCAATGAGACAAGCCCACGTACCAGTCAACAAGTTATTAACAATAACTGATGATCTAATACTGGATTATTGCAAAGGACTGGCTGATGTGGTGCGTTCTGTGTTTCATCAGGTTGGACCGGATGCGACCACTCTTGAAAGAAAACCAGCCCACGACTTGAATCCAGGAGACTGGGTCCGTATTAAAGTCCACAGGAGAAGAAACTGTCTAGTTCCGCGTTGGGATGAGCCAAGACAGGTAATCCTAGTAACAACGACTGCTGTCAAGTGTGCAGGAGTAAAGAACTGGGTTCATGCCAGCCACACAATCAGAATTCCAGAACCTACAGATCGACATGTGAGTCGGCGTCTGGAAGTGTGGGATAAAAGTTTAACGGCGGGAACAACCAAGATAAAAGAAAGGGTGCCAGAACTTGAAGATCGACCTGAAAGTCGACATCTGGAGACCCCAACGGAAAACACCTCTAGAGAAGAAGAGGAACAAGAAGAAGAAGAAGAAAGAAATTCAGAAGTTCCAGAACTTGAAGATCGACCTGTAAGTCGACATCTGGAAATATCTGACACAACTTCAGGATCTGATGATTCAGCTGCAAATTGGGAAGAATTCCGAAAGAGAACTTGGGGTTATAAACCAATTAGAGAAGAAACTGAGCAAGAAATTGAGTTAGATGAACAACCAAGTACAAGTTATGGTGGAAATCATTCAGAAACAATATTAATAGATGAAGTAGGGAAAGAAGTACACAAAAAGTTAGAAAATCGAGAAGAACCCGAGGAGCAATAGGGATAGATAGAAAAACAGGAGAACAGGGAAATTCAGAAACAGGTAAGGAGGAAAACACCAAATCGGAAGAACCCGAGGAGGGACAGTGATAAGGGAAAACGAAAAGGAGAAGATAGATCCACCAGTAGGAGATGACGAGATTATAAGTTTCAAAATAAGAGACAATAGTGAGACAGTTGAAACAGAAACAGAAGAAAGTGGAGGAGAGGAAAAAGCAAAGACTGAATCAAGAAAAAGAAATTGGAGGTCGGAAAGAGAAGAAAGAGAAGGTGAGGTCAAAAGGCCAAGAAAAGGAGATAATTGGCCCAACAGCTATGTAAGAAAATTGAGATATAGAATAATAAGACCAGAAGATGAAGATGCTGAACAAGTAAATGAAGTAACAAGTCAAAAGGGACAAGAAAAACCAAGTGGAAAAAGATTACAAAAGTCCAAAAGGACAAGAAAAATAAATTCAAAATTTAAGTCACCTGAGTGGCTGTATATTGCACTAACAGATTACAAAGGAGAAGAAGAAAACACTCACGGAAACCAGAGACTGAGAAGTCGGATGGGAAAAGGTGAGATGCAACAAAAGGACTGAAGTAAAGACTTAAAGTGCTTCTGCCGGACGTGACAATTTTACTGGATGTGACAAATCACCGGATGTGACAACGAAAGAATTCTGGAGAGAATTAAAGAAAGTACCAAGCAAAGACTTTTTGAAAGCAGAGTGGCGTCTAAGTCATTTTGAGGTGTAGTGACACAATTTTCTGAAAATTTAACAAATAGAAAAAGAAAAATGGAAAATAATGAGAATAGAAGAGATAAATGTGATTTTATAAAGAGATGGTGCAAAATGTGCTGTTTTTGTACAGGGTTATTAATGACCATATGGATAGTATTAGCAATCACAATTCCTATTAGTGTAGCTGTGATAGAAGCAAAGAATGATACTAAACAAGAAAAAGAAACTAATATTAAAGAACAAGTTGTTTTAAGAAGTAGTGCAGAATTGCATAAGGATAGGTCAGTAACAGATTTCTCAAAGAATGTTTTTACAAAGTTGTTGTATGAGTACGTAAAAACAATGGAAGTGAGAGATTGTTATGTTTGTATGCAATTGCCTGCATCAGTATCTGAAGGTGTGACTTATCATCACTTACCTTTGACTTATGGAATAACATGTAGTGTAATAGCAAGTTTATTTTATAAAACAGGTAGATTAGAATCTTATTATACTGATATAGATAAGATATTTGCAAACATTCCTGTAGTGCCAGAACTTAACAAAGTAAAACCAGCAAAGGTTTTAGGAGAATTCTTTTAGAACATAGAAAATTAACGTTAGAAGAAATAGTTAGTGACAACCTTACCTGTGAGTTAAGGAAAGAAGAAAAAGTATTTCTAGACATGGTTGAAGAAAGAAGAATGAAATTTCAAAAAGAAGCAATAAAGGAGGAAGGAAAACGTTTATGGACGTTTGAGGAAGGAAATCATGAAGGGAAAAGATAAATGCAGCAATGACATTAGACTGGCCACAAACAGGAAAGTTGTGCATTAGGAGAAATAAGACAGTCTATGACAATTACTTTGTAGGTTCCAGTGTCTGCCATGACAATTATCAAATTCTGGGAGGTTGGGGATTCAAAGGTGGAAAAGATCCAATATTTCCAGGTATCTATTATATTTGTGGGAATAGAGCTTATTACAGGTTACCGGACCATTGGTATGGAACTTGCTATGTAGGCCTGGTCTTTCCAAAAATCTTTCACATGGATAGAGAAGAAAAGGGAACATACAAGATGATTAATAGATTTACACGTAGAAAGAGGAAAGTTTTTCAGAAATTGTAGGAGATATTTTTGGAGCATTGATACCAGCAGTGGGAATATCTTTGAATGCATTTAAAATTCGGAAGTTATCCACAGTAGTAGATCGTTTGTCTACAGATACTGCGGGAGGGTTCTTAATGGTAAATACCGAAATGGTTGCCATGAGAGCTATGGTGATGCAAAATCGGCTTGCCCTTGATATTCTTTTGGCAAAAGAGGGTGGAGTCTGTGGAATGTTGAAAGTCCAACATTGTTGTACTTACATTCCGGATAACAGTGAAAATATACAGAAGTATATTACAAATATTACAAGTCTGCACAAAGAATTAGTCCCACTGGAGGTTGAAAGTGTTTTGGGAAAACTTGGTAGAGGGTTTTCCTCAGTAGCAAATTGGTTAACTAGGATGAGTAAACTAGTAATAGGGAAAGTTATAATAGTAGCAACTATAGTGATATTGTTAGCCATGACATTGAAAATAGTAATAACATGTATAAAGAGAAAAGTAAGACAGAATAAGATAAGAAGAAATAACAGAATAATGAGAGAAAGAGAGAGAGAAATGGGTGAAATTGAGTTGGAGAAAATGAAAGAAAGCATGTATAAAGAGACTAAAAGGCAAGATGAAGAAGAGACAGAGATATGAATAACAGAAAGTAAAGGATGAAAGACATGCTGCCAGAAAAGAAGTATGACTTGGGTTTTTATGTGGTGATTTAAAAATCACCAAAGGAGGGATTGATGGAGCAGTAAAAATAAAAAAAAATGTAACCCCTAACAAATTATATAATTAATTAATTAAGAATGTTCGTTTAATTGTATTAATCAACATTGTATATGTGGGAATGGTAATATGCTAATGTACGTGCTAAATAATCTACTAATGAATGTCCGTGTGTCTAATCATAACGTAAGAATAAAAAGCGTACTAAATAAAATAAATGCATGTTTGTGCTTCATAGAAATAAAATGTGTTGTTGCAAAAACAATAGTGATGGTAAGTAAGGAGCAGTTTAAATGTCGCTTTTGCTAGGTAACAACTAATTGGGGTACGTAGACGGGAGGGAAACGAAAGGGATATTTTTCTCTATTTTAATTATGTTTTATTTGCCTCAAATTAGTGCTTCTAAAGTAGAACCGAGTGGCGAGATAAAATGGCCGCCAGTGGGAAGATGTGCGCAGGCGCAAGGGGACACGTGGTACGGGATGAGATTGAAGAAATCTGGAGCCTCGTGATGTCTCTGAGAGGCTAGGATGCAAGAAATGGTCAAGGCTGGTGTGACCTAATTGAACTGATAGTGTGCCGTGATGATCAGGAGAGAGTCCGTGGGAAAGGAGCCCAAGAGAAAGGACAATGACTGCGGAGTTCTTGAATGTGTCAAAAGAAGATACAAATGGACTGATCGAATCGGATGGAAATGTTTAAGCGTATGGGAAAGGAAATGATCCAAGGACCTTTGAATCCAAGAGAACTTGATTAAAGAATGAATAAGCTGACATGCATGGACCAATGAAAGAAAAGCGTGATATTAATGTTGCAACAGTTAGTTAGCAAAGTTAGAATTAGGGTATAAGAGGGCCTACTCTTAGTGGGAGGGGGTCAGTCGCGGTTGCAGTCACAGTCAGTTGCAGTTGGAGAGTCGTGGTTGCAGTAGAGGAGACGGGTTGCAGGTAGCTGATGCTGACGAGCTGAAGTTGCTGTTGCTGTCTTAACTTTACAGTTGAGTATGAGAATCAGGCTATTTCTAAACCCAAAGTTAGGTTAGAAATCATTAGGCTAAATTAGGAAGCTAGGCAGGTAACTAGGGTTTTGGCTTCATGACAAAAAAATTTCCTTTTCTGCAATAAATTGATTATGCTTAATAAAATTGTGAATTTAAGAATGAATAATTGAATAAAGTATTAAGAATTCTTTCCATGTTTTTAAATTTATATAAAATTTAAGATTCTTTAAACCCAAAATGACTCAGTGGTTATTTTCCTAAATGATTGTGACCTGAGTAATTGGTTGATTGTGATTCAGCTGGTCTTAATCACTATGAACTAATTTCTTAAATGAATGATTCATCGACAAAACAATGAGCAGGAATATCTTAAGAAATAACTAAAAGAAAGTGACAAATTAAGGTAAATAGATATCCTTGCTCTTCCAGCGGTACATAAAATGGTGTTCTCCATTTAGTTCTCATGCTTCTCCTAGGAGTACAGAATTTCATAAAGGTGTAAAAGGAAATCCAGGAGTGTGCGTGTGTGTTAGACGATGTTTATGGGCCCCATCGTCATGTGGATATGAGAAATATAGTTTGCCCCTGGATGACCTATAAGTAACCTAGGAGGAGAATAGTTTTATTGTACGCGCTGCATCACAGCCTTACTTATGACAAAAGTATGGCACACCTGAAGCCATCTTGATTGGAATAAACTGGTAACACTTAAACATTTAATTTAAAAAGGAACAAAATGATGGGGTTCATTTTGTCATAGAAATTATGGTTAGTGCTGTAGAAAGAAAAATTAGGACATATTTCAAGTGTGATCTCAAATATCTTCCTGTTATATTTCAACAGGAGCAGCCTGCCAGTTGATGCCTTTGTGTTCTACTGCAGCTTCCCAGAGTGTTCTAAAGAACAACTAGAGCGCTAACAGCCTTACTTATGACAAAAGTATGGCACACCTGAAGCCATCTTGATTGGAATAAACCGGTAACACTTAAAACATTTAATTTAAAAAGGAACAAAATGAGGGGTTCTTTTTGAAATAGAAATTATGGTTAGTGCTGCAGAAAGAAAAATTAGGGCATGTTTTAAGTGAGATCTCAAATCCTCTTCTATTTCATTAGAAAATTCTGACATGCAGACTGAAACAATCACTTTCAATACCAGCAGCAGACTACCAGTTAACTCCCTGGTGAGCAGTAGCTTTACTCCAGTGATCTAATGAGCAACTAGAGTGCTAACATTCTGAATTTATGGCAGATGTGAGACACATCTGAATGCCTTCTTGATGGAATCAAAGTAAAAAACTGAAAGCATTTCCTACTGAGGAGACTGCAGTAAATGAAGAAATTAGGAAACTTCATAACAAAGAAGTCTTCCAAGATGGCCACCAGTGAAAAAGAGCCCAAATGTAGCACAAATATTACCCAGATGTAGCCCACATATAGCCCAATGACAAAAGTGTGCAAAACACTTTTTATTTTTAGTTTTTTTGCAGTTTTATGTAGTGCAGACTGGTCAGGTATTGGAGCATTGCATCTTAAAACATGACCCCCTACACTACAAAAACACCACTGCACTACCTTAAACCCTAAAACACTACCCCCAGCACGAACCCCTACACTACACAAGCACCACTGCACTATCCTAAACCCTAAAACACTACCCCCAGCACGACCCCCTACACTACCCAAACACCACTGCACTAACCAAAATCCTAAAACACTACCACCAGCACGACCCCTACACTACCCAAACACCACTGCACTACCCTAAAACATGACCCCCTACACTACACAAACACCACTGCACTACCCTAAACCCTAAAACACTACCCCCAGCACGACCCACTACACAAGCACCACTGCACTACCCTAAACCCTAAAACACTACCCCCAGCACGACCCCCTACACTACACAAACACCACTGCACTACCCTAAACCCTAAAACACTACCCCCAGCACGTCACCCTACACTACCCAAACACCACTGCACTAACCTAAATCCTAAAACACTACTCCCAGCACGACCCCTACACTACCCAAACACCACTGCACTACCCTAAAGATGACCCCTACACTACACAAACACCACTGCACTACCCTAAACCCTAAAACACTACCCCCAGCACGACCCCCTACACTACACAAGCACCACTGCACTACCCTAAACCCTAAAACACTACCCCCAGCACGACCCCTACACTGCCCGAACACCACTGCACTGCCCTAAACCCTGAAACACCAGCCCGTGCATGACCCCCTACACTGCCCGAACACCACTGCACTGCCCTAAACCCTGAAACACCACCCCTAGCACGACCCCCTACACTGCCCGAACACCACTGCACTGCCCTAAACCCTGAAACACCACCCCTTCACGACCCCCTACACTGCCCGAACACCACTGCACTGCCCTAAACCCTGAAACACTACCCCCAGCAAGACCCCCTACACTGCCCGAACACCACTGCACTGCCCTAAACCCTGAAACATCACCCCCAGCAAGACCCCCTACACTGCCCGAACACCACTGACCTAAACCCTGAAACACCACCCCCAGCACGACCCACTACACTGCCCGAACACCACTGCACTGCCCTAAACCCTGAAACACTACCCCCAGCATGACCCCCTACACTGCCCGAACACCACTGCACTGCCCTAAACCTTGAAACACCAGCCCCTGCACGACCCCTACACTGCCCGAACACCACTGCACTACCCTAAACCCTGAAACATCACCCCCAGCACGACCCCCTACACTGCCCGAGCACCACTGCACTGCCCTAAACCCTGAAACACCAGCCCCAGCACGACCCCCTACACTGCCCGAACACCACTGCACTGCCCTAAACCCTGAAACAACAGCCCCAGCACGACCGCCTACACTGCCCGAACACCACTGCACTGCCCTAAACCCTGAAACACCAGCCCCAGCACGACCCCCTACACTGCCCGAACACCACTGCACTGCCCTAAACCGTGAAACACCAGCCTCAGCACGACCCCCTACACTGCCTGAACACCACTGCACTGCCCTGAACCCTGAAACACCAGCCTCAGCACAACACCCTACACTGCCCGAACACCACTGCACTGCCCTAAACCCTGAAACACCACCCCGTGCATGACCCCCTACACTGCCCGAACACCACTGCACTGCCGTAAACCCTGAAACACCACCCCCAGCACGACCCCCTACACTGCCCGAACACCACTGCACTGCCCTAAACCCTGAAACACCACCCCCTGCACAACCCCCTACACTGCTCGAACACTACTGCACTGCCCTAAACCCAGAAACACCATCCCCAGCACGACCCCCTATACTGCACGAACACCACTGCACTACCCTAAACCCTGAAACACTACCCCCAGCAAGACCCCCTACACTGCCCGAACACCACTGCACTGCCCTACACCCTGAAACATCACCCCCAGCAAGACCCCTACACTGCCCGAACACCACTGCCCTAAACCCTGAAACACCACCCCCAGCAAGACCCCCTACACTGCCCAAACACCACTGCATTGCCCTAAACCCTGAAACACCAGCCCCAGCACGACCCCCTACACTGCCCGAACACCACTGCACTGCACTAAACCCTGAAACACCACCCCTGCACGACCCCCTACACTGCCCGAACACCACTGTACTGCCCTAAACCCTGAAACCCCACCCCCAGCATGACCCCCTACACTGCCAGAACACCACTGCACTGCCCTAAACCCTGAAACACCACCCCCTGCACGACCCCCTACACTGCACGAACACCACTGCACCGTCCTAAACCCTGAAACACAACCCCCAGCAAGACCCCCTACACTGCCCGAACACCACTGCACTGCCCTAAACCCTGAAACATCACCCCCAGCAAGACCCCTACACTGCCCGAACACCACTTCCTAAACCCTGAAACACCACCCCCAGCAAGACCCCCTACACTGCCCGAACACCACTGCACTGCCCTAAACCCTGAAACACCACCCCCAGCAAGACCCCTACACTGCCCGAACACCACTGCACTGCCCTAAACCCTGAAACACCAGCCCCAGCACGACCCCCTACACTGCCCGAACACCACTGCACTGCCCTAAACCCTGAAACACCACCCCCAGCACGACCCCCTACACTGCCCGAACACCACTGCACTGCCCTAAACCCTGAAACACCAGCCCCAGCACAACCCCGTACACTGCCCGCACACCACTGCACTGCCCTAAACCCTGAAACACCAGCCCCAGCACAACCCCATACACTGCCCAAACACCACTGCACTGCCCTAAACCCTGAAACACCAGCCCCAGCACGACCGCCTACACTGCCCGAAAACTACTGCACTGCCCTAAACCCTGAAACACCCCCCCCCCAGCAAGACTACCTACACTGGCCGAACACCACTGCACTGCCCTAAACCCTCAAACACCACCCCTGCACGACCCCCTACACTGCCCAAACACTACTGCACTGCCCTAAACCCTGAAACACCACCCCTCAGCACGACACCCTACACTGCCCGAACACCACTGCACTGCCCTAAACCCTGAAACACCACCCCAGCACGACCCCCTACACTGCCCGAACACCACTGCACTAAACCCTGAAACACCACCCCCTGCACGACCCCCTACACTGCTGGAACACCACTGCACTGCCCTAAACCCTGAAACACCACCCCCAGCACGACCCCCTACACTGCCCTAACACCACTGCACTGCCCTAAACCCTGAAACATCACCCCCAGTACAACCCCCTACACTGCCTGAGCACCATTGCTCTGCCCTAAACCCTGAAACACTAGCCCCAGCACGACCCCCTACACTGCCCGAACACCACTGCACTGCCCTAAACCCTGAAACACCACCCCCAGCACGACCGCCTACACTGCCCGAACACCACTGCACTGCCCTAAACCCTGAAACACCAGCCCCAGCAAGACCCCTACACTGCCCGAACACCAGTGCATTGCCCTAGACTCTGAAACACCAGCCCCAGCAAGACCCCCTACACTGCCCGAACACCACTGCACTGCCCTAAACCCTGAAACACCAGCCCCAGCATGACCCCCTACACTGCCCGAACACCACTGCACTGCCCTAAACCCTGAAACACCAGCCCCAGCATGACCCCCTACACTGCCCGAACACCACTGCACTGCCCTAAACCCTGAAACACCAGCCCCAGCACGACCCCCTACACTGCCCGAACACCACTGCACTGCCCTAAACCCTGAAACACCAGCCCCAGCACCACCCCCTACAATGCCCGAACACCACTGTACTGCCCTTATCCCTGAAACACCACCCCTGCACCGCCCCTACACTGCCCGAACACCACTGCACTGCCCTAAACCCTGAAACACCACCCCCTGCATGACCCCCTACACTGCCCGAACACCACTGCACTGCCCTAAACCCTGAAACACCACCCCCTGCACCACCCCCTACACTGCCCGAACACCACTGCACTGCCCTAAACCCTGAAACACCACCCCCTGCACCGCCCCTACACTGCCCGAACACCACTGCACTGCCCTAAACCCTGAAACACCACCCCCAGCATGACCCCCTTTACTGCTCGAACACCACTGCACTGCCCCAAACCCTGAAACACCACCCCCAGCATGACCCCCTACACTGCCCGAACACCACTGCCCTAAACCCTGAAACATCACCCCTGCACGACCCCCTACACTGCCCAAACACCACTGCACTGCCCTAAACCCTGAAACACCACCCCCTGCACGACCCCCTACACTGCCGGAACACCACTGCACTGCCCTAAACCCTGAAACACCACCCCCAGCACGACCCCCTACACTGCCAGAACACCACTGCACTGCCCTAAACCCTAAAACACCACCCCCAGCACGACCCCCTACACTGCCCGAACACCACTGCACTGCCCTAAACCCTAGAACACTACCCCCAGCACGACCCCCTACAATACCCGAACACGACTGCACTGCCCTAAACCCTAAAACACTACCCCCAGCACGACCCCCTACACTACCCGAACACCACTGAACTGCCCTAAACCCTAAAACACTCCCCCAGCACGACCCCCTACACTACCTAAACACCACTGCACTGCCCTAAACCCTAAAACACTACCCCCGCATGACCCCCTACACTACCCAAATACCAATGCACTACCCTAATCCCTAAAACACTACCCCCCGCACAACCCCTACACTACCCAAAGACCACTGCAAGACCCTAAACTCTAAAACAATACCCCCCGCACGACTCCCTACACTACCCAAAGACCACTGCACTACCCTAAACCCTAAAACACGACCTCCTACACTACACAAACACCACTGCACTACCCTAAACCCTAAAAACTACCCCCAGCACGAACCCCTACACTACCCAAACACCACTGCACTACCCTAAACCATAAAACACTACCCCCAGCAGTACCCCTACGCTACCCAAACACCACTGCACTACCCTAAACCCTAAAACACTACCCCCAGCAGTACCCCCTACACTACCCAAACACCATTGCATTACCCTAAACCCTAAAACACTACCCCCAGCAGTATCCCTACACTACCCAAACACCACTGCACTACCCTAAACCCTAAAACCCTAAAACACTAACCCCAGCACGACCCCCTACACTACCCAAACACCACTGTACTACCCTAAACCCTAAAACACTCCCCCAGCACGACTCCCTACACTACCCAAACACCACTGCACTACCCTAAACCCTAAATCTACCCCCAGCATGACCCCCTACACTACACAAACACCACTGCACTACCCTAAACCCTAAAACACTACCCCCAGCATGACCCTCTTCACTTCCTAAACACAACTGCACAATTTGTTACAGGCGTTGCAACGCAGGCCTGTGGTGCTTACTGGAAGTACCTGGTGGGCTAGTTGGGCCCCAGGGACTCTCAGGATTCAAGGTGACCTAATCCCCCAACTTAAAACGCGCCACGGGGCGCGTTTCACAGTGGTGAAGGGAGGGGCGGGGCCTCAGGTGACATGTGCGCAAACACGCCCTGTGGTGCGTTTTAAGTTGGGGAGTTAATTCCCTTTGAATCCTGGGGGCCAACTAGCCCACCAGGTACCTTCAGTAAGCACAACAGAGTTGCGTTGCAGAGAGGTGAAAAAAGGTGCGTGGCCTCGGAACGCCTCTCTGCAACTCAGCTCTATGCTCCTAACTGTAGGTACCTGGGGGCTAGTTGGGCCCCAGGGACCCTCAGGATTCAAGGGGACTTAATCCCGCAACTTAAAGCGCGCCACGGGCGCGTTTGCACACATGTCACCTCAGGCCCCCTCCCTTCACCACTGTGCAAACGCGCACTGGCTCTGGTTAGTCAGAGTCAGTTACCACCAGTACCCGTCTGAAAAAGTTGTGGGCACAGGATGATTTTGCAACAAGGCCTCTTTCTGCTCCTCTGTTGGTTCTTTCTGCACATCTTTTGCTTCTTTCTGTGCATTTTTTCTTCTTTCTTCACATGTCCTACCTCTGTTGGCATAGTTAGAAACTAGCATTTAAAAAACCTTTGAAATTCACTTAAAAAATCATAGGTTTCAGGCACGTTATAGTTAGAAATTAGCATTTAAAAAACCTTTGAAATTCACTGAAAAAACCATAGGTTTCAGGCACGTTATAGTTAGAAATTAGCATTTAAAAAACCTTTGAAATTCACTGAAAAAACCATAGGTTTCAGGCACGTTATAGTTAGAAATTAGCATTTAAAAACCTTTGAAATTCACTGAAAAAACCATAGGTTTTAGGGACAGTTATAGTTAGTTGGACATTGCACTCGTACAAAACCCGTGAAATTCCCCTGTTATAGTTAGTTCAGCTAACTATAACTCGCGCCCACAATGCACTGCTGATGACGTCACATATTACATCACTCATGAAATGGTCAGTGACATCACTGATGACATCACTGATGACATCTCAAATGACATCACTGATGACATCATCCATGTGATAATTTCATGCATCTTCTCACACCCTAATATAACTTTTGATACACCCACTCTAAATTACAGACTGCCATTCTCAAAACCATAGACACTCCAACACCAAAAACTACATACCCACTCACTGATTCTTAGGTCTACACACACATCCACTCACTCACCTGTACAGTCACTCATACTTACAGTCACTCAGTACAGGACTATCATATGCACTCATACACCTATATAAACACTCACACACCGCCACTCATCCATAGAGGTACTCACACACCTAGTCAGTCATGCAAAAATTAATCACACACCCATTTACTCACCTATACAGTTATACACACACCAGCTCACTTACTCATACAAATACTAGCACATTCTTACGCTCTTATACAATAACTGATACAAGCACACACGCATCCATACAGCCACTCTCACAATAACACACTCTCACTTATAGCCATTTAAATACTCTAACACACATATATACTGCCTTTTACATATGTAGTTACTCGCACATGTACCACTGAGATATACATTCACTCACTAACACACCCATACACACACTCACCCACCCAAGCAGTCCATCACAGATGCACTCTTGAAATCATGCACCCAGTGAATCACCCACTCACACATCTATGTATAGAGTCACACACACCCCACCCACACAAACACTCAGGCAGCCATACAGATACTCAGAGAACCAATCAATAACCCATATAGACACTCATGTAGCTATTCGCAAATCCATGCATCCACTTACACACCAACAAACAGACGGATACAGACATTCACACAGTTTAGTCACTAACCCATGCATTCAGTAAGATACGTTTAATCACTCACTTGTAGAGTCAGTCACTCACGTACTAAATCATCCATTCAGACACTTATACACCCACTCATTCTTCAATACGCCTTTCCCTATATATATTAAACATATTTAAACTTTACAGAAACACACAGTCACTGGATGATGTCATCAGTGATGTCATTTGAGATGTCATCAGTGATGTCATCAGTGATGTCACTGACCATGTCATGAGTGATGTAATATGTGACGTCATCAGCAGTGCATTGCGGGGGCGCGAGTTATAGTTAGCTGAACTAACTATAACAGGGGAATTTCACGGGTTTTGTACGAGTGCAATGTCCAACTAACTATAACTGTCCCTAAAACCTATGGTTTTTTCAGTGAATATATATATATATATATATATATGAGAGCTGCAAAGTTCCGCCTTAGTTCCTGCACTCTCGGACGGGTGCTGTGATGCGCGAAGGCGAAAACACGCAAAACATTTCAGCTGCAAGGTAATAATACCAGCACTCACAGGAGCAGTACACCCAGATTTTATTAGGGTGTAAACACACGCAGACGCATTTCGGCAACTGCCTTTGTCAATAGCAGCGGCCCGCCAGAGACGACATCTTTAAATACACAAATCATTGGTCAGTTCATTGCATCAACTACAACAAAGGGCAGATGTCCTTCCTGCTACAATTTCAGCCATCTTGTAACGTACAATGTAACACATTAAATGCATCCAATGCATATTTAAGAAAAGCCCAATATGCAGCCCTGTATGGGCATGTGACATCAATTAATGATGGCGCCACATATCTTACAGTTTGCTGGTTGATTTCATAATTTAGCCTGTGATGGGCATAACCAGCCGCTGTCCCCTAGCTTCATAGTTGCGTGTACAAGAAAAAATACAAATAAATACAAAATATTAAATATTGATGCTTCCTTCTTCCAATGAAAAAACAGCAATTCCCCTAATTCATAATTGAAATGTATGCATTCCTAAGTTTCATCCAACTCTCTTATAAATGTATCGCCAGCTCCTCCCCACTGTTGAGACCCAAAGGCATCTTCGTTTGTGTATCGATAATGTACCTCGACTCAAGTCTACGGAGCATTAACTGTCTGTCTCCACCTCTAGCATCCTTAGATACATGATCTATGCAGAAAAATTTCAACAGATCCCTGTTGCTTTCATGATGACTTTCAAAGTGTCTCCCCACCGGGTATGTTACATCCTTAGAGGCGATGGCCCTGAGATGTTCAAGAATCCGCACTTTCGTCGGATGTATGGTGCTGCCAATGTACCTAAGCCCACACGGGCATACCAAACAGTACACCGTGTGGCTGGTGTTGCAATTCATAAACTTCCCAATTCTCTTAGGGTTCTCAAGGCCTGGTATATCATATGATAGAACCTTATGACTATTTCTACAGGCCTTGCACCGACCACAGGGGAAGAAACCTTTAATTTGTCCAAAGCATGATTGTCTATGGTCTTTTGTAAAATGGCTACGTACCAACTGATCTTTCAGCGAGCGAGCTTTCCTAAATGATAACAACGGTGAATTTGGAAGATCTTCCCCTATAATGGTGTCCGCCTTTAGAATATGCCAATTAATTCTCAGCAATTTCCGTATCTCATTAGCATTGCTGGAGTAGTTGGTGACCATTCTGCAATTCTTTAGATCAGTCTCAGTGGCACTAATCTTTCTTAGTTCAGAGGCAGAAGCGTCATGTATCAAGTTCAATCTGGACTTGGCATCCACTTTTTTCTTCGCCTCTCGTAGAACCTCTCCAGAGTACCCTCTGACCCTGAATCTTTGAATACTGTCGGCAGCTGCCACCTGGAAATCGCAATCCCTAGTGCAGTTTCTTTTTATCCGCAGGAGTTCTCCATACGGAATGCTGTTTTTTAATTTCTCCAGGTGACAGCTCCCGGCATGCAATATGGAATTTCCCGCGGTCAGCTTCCTATGCAATGTGGTGCATAGTCTGTGCCCCCAGAGGCAAACACCTTCAGATCCAAAAAGTTTACAGAATCCCTTCTGACCTCTCCTGTGAACCTCAGATTTAAATCATTCATGTTCAGTGTATTGACATATTCTTTTGCTGAGTGTTCAGTCCCTTTATATATGATGAATAAATCATCTATATATCTGTTCCAGCTAATCACTCTGCTGCTCCACTCATCATTGGCATCTGACCAGGCCACCCGCTTCTCCCACCAGCCTACAAAAAGAGTCGCATAGCTGGGGGCGAAGCAGGTGCCCAAGGCCATACTTTGTATCTGTTTAAACAGCTGGTCCCGAAATAAAAAGATATTATTGGTCAAACAATACTCAACGAATTCCATCAGCATGATATTGTGCTCAATGTACTTTAAAGAGCGACCGTTCAAAAAATATTTAACGGCTTCAAGACCATTCCTGTGATCAATGCTCGTATAAAGACTAGAGATGTCCAATGTGATCATCACAAAGTCAGATTCCCACACAACCCCTTCGATCCGTTTAAAAAAATCTTTGGTGTCCAGTACATATGAGACCAGTTCAGTTCAGTCACAAATTCAAACAGAAAGTAGTCCACAAATATAGACATATTTTCAGTCAGACTCCCCTGAGAGGAAACTATAGGATGACCAGGTGGATCGATCTGATCCTTATGGATTTTAGGGAGGTGGTAAAAAGTTGGAAGACGTGGATGCTTGCAGTTCAGGAACATGTATTCCTCTTTCTCCAACATGCCTTTCTGTTTCCATTTGCCAATGAGTCATCTGTATTCCTCCATGCTCTTTTCATACTCTTTCATCTCAATTGGCATGTAACTCGCGGTATCTCCCAGATGTTTAAATGCCTCTTTGCAGTAATTCTCTGCTGTTAAGAGCACAATATTACCGCCCTTGTCAGATGGTTTGCACACAATCGTGCGGTCTTCCTGTAAACCTTTCACCGCTTCCCTCTGTTCTTTTGTGATGTTATTCTTTATATCTCGTCTGTCCTTTGTAATTCTCAATTTCTTCAAATCCTTAGTCACTTTATCTGTAAATATGTCGATCGCATCATTGGGCATTTGTGGAATGAATTTGGACACAGGTCTGAAAGGGCTTCTCACACTGTCCTGTGATACTCCCAACTGTTCCGCTCTGACTATATCAGTAACTTCCTCTACAATCCGAGGATTCTCATCCTGTTGCAGGTCCTCCAAGATAGTCAGAGTTTTCAAATCCTTTACTGACAGTAAGTCCATTCCAACCTCATGGGTTTTGGTTGGTCTTACTATGTCTCCCGGTCCTTTGAGTTTAAAGAACTTGTGCAGCCTCATTTTTCTCAAAAATTTAAAGAAATCTACTCTGGTTTGTGTGTATTCGAATCTTTTAGATGGACAAAAAGTGAGTCCTAGTTGTAGTACTGACTCTTCTATTCCAGGTAGTTTTCTCAGTGTCAGGTTTATGATGGTCAAGTTTTCCATCAAAGGATTTTGGTCCCCCGTTTGCTCCTCGTGACACGCGGTGAGGCGTTGTTGCCGCTTGCACCAGCCGCCCCTCCTCGTTGTTCGTTTCCTCTTTGGTCCGGTGGCTTGCCCCTTCCGCCTCTGCCCCATGTCTGTCTTATCAGACGGAATTCCTTGTGAAAAGGAGTCGGGGGTTCACGTTCATCTGACCGTGCACCACTTTCCTCGCCGGATTGTTCCGGATCCGTGACATCCGATTCAGATGTTTCAGGCTGCCCACATTCATCCGAGTCTTACTATATAATAATTGCTGATGTGGTGCATCAAACCTTTTCGCAAATGTGAGGACTCACCCCAACTCATAGTCCTTAGCATCTTGCTCAAACGTCTCATGCTTCCTTTGTTTAATTTTTTGTTCATAGCTGGCAAGCCGTTTCTTCATTCCTGTGGTGAGTTCTTCCACTTTACTTTTATCTTCGTGGGTGGCAATATCACCTTCCAAAGCACCAATATCATGTAGTGCTCGCGCCCGGTCACTCCAGGCAAATTTCACCAGGATTGCAAGCATCCCTTTAGAGGAATTGGCGGTGTGATCTGCCCATTCCTCTAATAGTAACGGGTCTTGGTTCTCGTAGGCTGGAACCGTGTATATTCGTAGCCCACGCGGCACGCGCTGTACATCAATATAGTTCTGGAGGGACATGGCCTCCCACCACTTTCTAATTTCTCTCTCATAAAGCTTTTCTAGCTTTAGGAATTTGGTTTTTAATTCGTCCCCTCCATGTACTGCTCCACTGCCGCCACCATCTTTTCTCTGGGGATCTCCTTTCCTTTTAAAAATCTCAATAGCCCCCTCGCTGCGTGCCGCTTCACTAAACATAATGATTTATGAATGTATTAATACACTTCATTCAGGGCTTCTGCTCCCTCACCCTGCCAATTGTTATTCAGCATACAAGCGTGTAAATACGCTATAAACTTCTTTCCGGTTCCCGATTTCACCGCTGGGACAGGATCACCATGCAGCGACTCCCGTGTTCCAAGCTCCAAATCTTCGGTAAGTTCAGTTTCTACACCAATGCATCATATCGGCGGTGCAGGAAGAAACATTGAGAGCTGCAAAGTTCCGCCTTAGTTCCTGCACTCTCGGACGGGTGCTGTGATGCCGTAGGCAAAAACGCGCAAAACATTACAGCTACAAGGTAATAATACCAGCACTCACAGGAGCAGTACACCCAGATTTTATTAGGGTGTAAACACACGCAGATGCATTTCGGCAACTGCCTTTGTCAATAGCAGCGGCCCGCCAGAGACAACATCTTTAAATACACAAATCATTGGTCAGTTCATTGCATCAACAACAACAAAGGACAAATGTCCTTCCTGCTACAATTTCAGCCATCTTGTAACGTACAATGTAACACATTAAATGCATCCAATGCATATTTAAGAAAAGCATATTGGGCAATGATTTGTGTTGAAGGCTCCGGCCGAAACGCGTAGGTCCCTTTGGTGCACTGTCGGTGGATTAAGAAAATAAAAGGACTACTCACAATCTGATGTTGCCTGGCTGTGCTGCTTCTCTTCTACGCCCTCGGATCGAGGGGGCTGCTGTTGGAAGGATTTCGGAATATATATATATATATATATATATATATATATATATATATATATATATATATTACCTACTGGCGGTCGCCAGTAGGTAGTTATAGTTAGGACCTTGTTTCTATTCAAAAAGCGTTTTTCTTTTCCCAATAACTTTGGCGCCGGTTGACGAATCACTGCAAAATTTTCAAAACTAGTGGGGCGCTCCGGTCAGCTCCTGTTTTGAAAGTTTCGGGGTGATTCGGCAAGCGGGGCCGAGAAAAAGGGGGTCCCAAAGCGTGTTTTCTCCATGTTAATTCCCATAGGAAACTTTAGACACGGCTACAGCCCGAACTGCTGAACGGAATTGCACCAAATTTGGCAAAAAGGTAGCCCTTGTTTCAGAAAGAACTCTTTTTGTTAAATGGTGTAAATCCGTTCAGTAGTTCCTGAGAAATTAAAAAAAAAAGAGGGCGAAAAATGAATTTCCCATAGGAAACTTTAGACACGGCTACAGCTCGAACTGCTGAACGGAATTACACCAAATTTGGCAAAAAGGTAGTGCTTGGTTCAGAAAGCGCCCTTTTTTTTAAATGGTGTAAATCCGTTCAGTAGTTGCTCAGAAAATCAAAAAATAAAAGTTTCGATATTTAGAGGCACGGAGGATCCGCGCACCCTCTCGATCACGAACTTTATTCTAATTGGCTGTCAACACTCCAAACCAGGAAGTGTTGGCAGCCATCTTGTGACTCGGTAGAACCGAGTCACAAGAAAAGAGAAAAACAAACGCAAAAAACAAGAAAAGGGGGCAGGGTAGAAACACCCTGACCCCCTAGCCCTGCTCAGGGGGTCCCACAAGGACCTTCAGGGCCCAAAAAAGCATTTTTTTTTTTTTAAATCAGCCGAATTCGCGCTGGGTGCGCGAATCCGGCCGAGAAAATTTTAAATAATGAAGCACGGACTCCCGCGCTTCGTTGGATTGAAGCCCCCGGGTGGGCCAGGTCCCGGGGGCAGTGAAAAAAAAGTGTGGGGGGCCCCCAATCCCCCCCACACTGCCCCGGGGACCGCCACCTCCCCGGGGCTTGATTAATGAGTTGCGGGGGGCACGCAGCCCGCCCGCAGCCCCGGGGACTGCCACCCCCGGGGCTAATTTGGAAATGCATGGGGGGCCTCCAAGGCCCCCCTAAGCCCTGGGGACCGCCACCCCCCAGGGCTTTCATTAATTATTTGCGGGGGGCATACAGCCCCCCCCGCAGCCCCGGGGACCGCCACCACCTGGGGCTTCTTTTTAAAAAAAATATATACCTGTGTGGGGGGGCTCAAGCCCCCCACACGTCCCGCTGACTGCCACCTCCCGGGGCACTAAAATGCTAATTTGGGGGTCCGAGCCCCGGGGACCACCACCTCCCGGGGCTTTGCAATTGAAGGGAGGGGGCCACGCGGCCCCCTCCTGGAGCCCGTGATGGCCCTGGGGACCGCCACCCCCCAGGGCTGGCTCCTACAGTGTCCCGGGGTGCTCACCCCCGGGACACTGCTGTTTGAAATGACAGGGCGGGAGCCTCGCGGCTCCCGTCCTGTCATTGCAAACTGCTTTGCTTCATTGAAGCGAGAGCAGGGAAACCTGCTCTCGCTTCAATGAAGCAAAGCAGATTGCTTTTCCACAAGGGGAGCTGCATATCAGCAGCTCCCCATGCGGAAAAGCAATGCCGGCTCCCGCAGTAAGCGGGGAGCCGGCGGGACCGTGGGGGCATTGGGGCTCCCCCCACGGTCCCCAACGGAGAGGGCCAGCCCCGGGGGATGGGGTCCCCGGGGCTAGAAATGGCCCGGGAGAGGGGCCACGTGGCCCCCCACCCAAAATTAAAAAATTTAATAAATAAATAAATAAAGGCCGGCCCCGGGGGATGGGGTCCCCGGGGCCCGTAGAGGCCTCAGGAGGGGGGCCACGCAGCCCCCTCCATAAAAATAAAAAACAAAATGTGGCCGTGCCCCGGGGGATGGGGTCCCCGGGGCCGGAATTGGACATGGGAGGGGGGCCCACGCGGCCCCCTTCCCGTTAATTTATTTTTATTTATTTTTTAAAAAGGGGTCAGGCCCTGCGGGATGGGGTCCCCCAGGGCCAAAAAAAGGGAAAAGAAGGGGGGCCACACAGCCCCCCTTCTAGAAAAAGAAAAAAGACACGATCGTGCCAGAGGCCCCGCCCCCTCCCAGCAACACTCTGCAAACGCGCCCTGTGGCGTGTTTTAAATTGGGGAATTAATTCCCCTTCAATACTGGGGGTCCCTGGGGGACAACTAGCCCACCAGGTACCTCCAGTAAGCGCCACAGGGCTGCGTTGCAGAGAGGTGGTCCAGGCCACGCCCCTTTTTACACCTCTCTGCAACGCAGCTCTGTGGCGCTTACTGGAGGTACCTGGTGGGCTAGTTGGACCCCAGGGACCCTCAGGATTCAAGGGGAATTAATCCCCCAACTTAAAACGCGCCACGGGGTGCATTTGCACAGTGGTGAAGGGAGGGGGTGGGGCCTGAGGTGACATATGTGCAAACACGCCCTGTGGCGCATTTTAAGTTAGGGAATTAATTCCCCTTCAATCCTGAGGGTCCCTGGGGGCCAACTAGCCCACCAGGTACCTCCAGTAAGCGCCACAGGGCTGCGTTGCAGAGAGGTGGTCCAGGCCACTCCCATTTTTACACCTCTCTGCAACGCAGCTCTGTGGCGCTTACTGGAGGTACCTGGTGGGCTAGTTGGACCCCAGGGACCCTCAGGATTCAAGGGGACTTAATCCCCCAACTTAAAACACGCCACGGGGCGCGTTTGCACAGTGGTGAAGGGAGGGGGTGGGGCCTGAGGTGACATAGTGCAAACACGCCCTGTGGTGCATTTTAAGTTAGGGAATTCATTCCCCTTCAATCCTGAGGGCCCCTGAGGGTCAACTAGCCCACCAGGTACCTCCAGTGGGCGCCACAGGGCTGCGTTGCTGAGAGGTGGTCCAGGCCACGCCCCTTTTTACACCTCTCTGCAATGCAGCTCTGTGGCACTTACTGGAGGTACCTAGTGGGCTAGTTGGACCCCAGGGACCCTCAGGATTCAAGGGGACTTAATCCCCCAACTTACAATGCGCCAGGGGGCGTGTATGCAGAGTGGTGGAGAAAGGGGGCATGGCCTTTGTCTACCTCTCACCAATCCCACTGCGTGGGGCTTACTGGAGGTAAAAGGTAGGCTAGTTGGCCCCTAAAGGACCCCCAGCAGTGAAGGGGACTTCATTACCCATCCAAGAGCGTGCCAGGGAGCGCGTTTGTAGAGTGGTGGGCAAAATGGGCGTGGCCACGTACGAGTACTTACCAATGCTGCTGTGTGGGACTGACTGGAGGTAATAGTTTGGGAAGTTGGCCCCCAAGGATGTCCTTGGTGGCCAACTACCCCTCTTGTTACCTCCAGTAAGTCCCACACAGTGGGATTGCTAAGACGTCTTCGGAGGCCATGGCCTCCTTTCTCTACCACTCTGCAAACGTGCCTCGTGGCAGACTACAGGATGGGGGATGAAGTCCAATTTAGTCCTGAGGGAGTTTGGGGGCCAAGAATCCCTGCTGCTACCTCCTGTAAGTCCGATGCAGCGGAATTCCTGAGCATTGGTTTGACGCCCAGCACCCTTTATCCACCACTCTGCAAACGCGACTACTAGTTAAAGTAGCATTTTTCTGCACCTCTGACTTAGAGGTAGTTTTAATCCCCTTGCCCTATTATGTACTAGGGCCTTACAGAGGAGGTAATGCTAATCACAGGGGTACCCCAACGCATAGTGTTCCCTAGTGTATGTAGGTGTTTTCACTGTATTCTAAGTGTCTTTTAGCATTGCACTGGCTCTAGGCCTGGTTAGTCAGAGTCAGTTACCACCAGTACCCGTCTGAAAAAGTTGTGGGCACAGGATGATTTTGCAACAAGGCCTCTTTCTGCTCCTCTTTTGGTTCTTTCTGCACATGTCTTGCTTCTTCCTGCTCTTTTCTTCGTCTTTGTGGACTTCTGTTGCTTCTTTCTGCATTTCTTTTGCTTCTTTCTGTGCGTTTTTCTTCTTTCTTCACATGTCCTACCTCTGTAGGCATAGTTAGAAACTAGCATTTAAAAAACCTTTGAAATTCACTGAAAAAACCACAGGTTTCAGGGACATTATAGTTAGAAATTAGCATTTATAAAACCTTTGAAATTCACTTTAAAAACCATAGGTTTCAGGCACGTTATAGTTAGAAATTAGCATTTAAAAAACCTTTGAAATTCACTTTAAAAACCATAGGTTTCAGGCACGTTATAGTTAGAAATTAGCATTTAAAAAACCTTAGAAATTCACTGAAAAAACCATAGGTTTTAGGGAAAGTTATAGTTAGTTGGACATTTCACTCGTACAAAACCAGAGAAATTCCCCGTTATAGTTAGTTCAGCTAACTATAACTCGCGCCCGCAATGCACTGCTGATGACGTCACATATTACATCACTCATGACATGGTCAGTGACATCACTGATGACATCACTGATGACATCTCAAATGACATCACTGATGACATCACTGATGACATCATCCATGTGATAAATTGATGCATCTTCTCACACCCTAATATAACCTTTGATACACCCACTCTAAATTACAGACTGCCATTGTCAAAACCATAAACACTCCAACACCAATAACTACATACCCACTCACTGATTCTTAGGTTTACACACAGATCCACTCACTCACCCGTACAGTCACTCATACTTATGGTCACTCAGTACAGGACTATCATATGCACTCATACACCTATATAGAAACTCACACACCGCCACTCATCCATAGAGGTACTCACACACCTAGTCAGTCATGCAAATAATTAATCACACTGCCATTTACTCACCTATACAGTTATACACACACCAGCTCAATTACTCATACAAATACTAGCACATTCTTACGCTCTTATACAATCACTGTTACAAGCACACACTCATCCATACAGCCACTCTCACAATTACACACTCTCACGTATAGCCATTTATGTACTCCAACACACATATATACTGCTTTTCACATATGTAGTTACTCACACATGTACCACTGAGATATACATTCACTCACTAACACACCCATACAGACACTCACCCACCCATACAGTCCATCACAGATGCACTCTTGAAACCATGCACCCAGTGAATCACCCACTCACACATCTATGCACAGAGTCACACACACCCCACCCACACAAACACTCAGGCACCCATACAGATACTCAGACAACCAATCAATAACTCATATAGACACTCATGTAGCTATTCGCAAACCCATGCAGCCGCTTACACAACAACAGACAGACGGATACAGACATTCACACAGTTTAGTCACTAACCGATGCATTCAGTAAGATACGTTTAATGTCTCACTTATAGAGTCAGTCACGCACCTACTAAATAATCCATTCAGACACTTATACACCCACTCATTCTTCAATACGCCTTTCCCTATATATATTAAACATATTTAAACTTTACAGAAACACACAGTCACTGGATGATGTCATCAGGGATTTCAGCAGTGATGTCATTTGAGATGTCATCAGTGATGTCATCAGTGATGTCACTGACCATGCCATGAGTGATGTAATATGTGACGTCATCAGCAGTGCATTGCGGGGGCGCGAGTTATAGTTAGCTGAACTAACTATAACGGGGGAATTTCTCTGGTTTTGTACGAGTGAAATGTCCAACTAACTATAACCTATGGTTTTTTCAGTGAATTTCTAAGGTTTTTTAAATGCTAATTTCTAACTATAACGTGCCTGAAACCTATGGTTTTTTTAGTGAATATATATATACTTTAAAACTATTTAAACTATTAATTTTAATTTATTTTATAATTCTAAAATTATATAAAATTTACAAATAAAGAAACATATATACATATATATATATACCAATAACATAAAATCTAATTACATTCTTTTTTATTATAGATTAAACTATTAAAAAATCTTGAAACTTAAATTTCCCACTACAGTTAGTGCAACAGTAGGGAAAGTGTTGGATAGCGGAGGGGTAAAAATTACTATTCCCACTCCAATGAGTGCAACAGTAGGGAAAGTGTTGGATAGCGTAGGGGTAAAAATTACTATTCCCACTCCAGTGAGTTCAACAGAAGGGAAAGTGTTGGATAGCGGACGGGTAAAATTTACTATTCCCACTCCAATGAGTGCAACAGGAGGGAAAGTGTTGGATAGCGGAGGGGTAAAAATTACTATTCCCACTCCAGTAGGTGCAACAATAGGGAAAGTGCTGGATAGCGGAGGAGTAAAAATTACTATTCCCACTCCAATGAGTGCAACAGTAGGGAAAGTGTTGGATAGCAGAGGGGTAAAAATTACTATTCCCACTCCAGTGAGTGCAACAGTAGGGAAAGTGATGGATAGCGGAGGGATAAAATTTACTATTCCCACTCCAGTCAGTGTAACAGTAGGGAAAGTGCTGGATAGCGGAGGGGTAATAATTACTATTCCCACTCCAGTGATTGCAACAATAGGAAAAGTGTTGGATAGCGGAGGGGTAAAAATTACTATTCCCACTCCAGTGAGTGCAACAGTAGGGAAAGTGTTGGATAGTGGCGGGATAAAATGTACTATTCCCACTCCAATCAGTGCAACAGTAGGGAAAGTGTTGGATTGCGGAGGGGTAACAATTAATATTCCCACTCCAGTCAGTTCAAAATTAAAAACAAATTATTAAGAAAAAAAATGTTTAAAAAACAAAATAAATTAAAAAATATAGAAATATGTTAAAAATTAAGATACAAATATATTTAATATTAAAAATTAAAAAATAAAAACATATGTTGAATGCATAGGACAAATACCTACAAATAGTATATTAAATAAATTAAAAAATAATTTTCACACAAATAAATATTTTTAATTAGAAAACATTTAGAAACAAAAACATTAATGATTACATAAATGTAATTTTTGTATTTCCTACCCTATAACACCACACAATTCACAACCCACATCTACATTTTTAGAAAAGTACTTCCATAATTAACATAATTAATTCCCAATTAAAGAGATATTATTAACTAAAAAACAAATTAAATCTAATAAAAATTAATCAACTTACCACACTTTACCCCTATAATCCCCACAACCCACAGCTAAAATTAAACTGTAAAAAAATAATTACACAATTAAAACGTATTTTCAATTAAAGAACTAATAGTATTTAACAACTAATTATAAAGTAAGTAAAATGTATTTACTCCGCACCCTTTACCCCTATAAAAGTAAAACCCCCACACATAAAAATAAACAATTACCCTAATTAAATATCAATTAATTAATATTAATGATCAACTAATTATTAATTATTAAACATAAATTACTTCCCACCCTTTACCCCTATAAACCCCACAAACCACACCTAAAATTAATCAAACAATTCCCTATCCTCCCTCTCCAATTTTGGCAAAATAAAAGTGATAAGAGCTGTCAGCTTGACAGTCACTAATGTAATGGTGTTCAGGTAGCCCAAAAGGTCAAGCAGAATATTTCTGCAGAAATTGTATCTAAGCATACTCTGTATCATTTTGGTAATTATAACTATTATAATCAATGTATTCTCTTCTCTTTCTTCCTCTTGCTTTAAACTCCCCTCCCTTCATAATTTTGAACTGGCAAGAAATAATACCGTCTAACTTCTATGCATAGTCTAGCCCTTGTGGTCCAACATGCACTTCAATGGAGTGAGCTTACATTGGCACAGTCATTAAGTACAGACGAAAAAGCAAATCACATTTATGCACAGGTGCAAAAAAAATAAAAAATGAAATTTCAATCAATTCATTATTATTTTTAAGTCTTGAATATGGTTGCATACACGAATGGTACACTACAATTTGTGCAGCAAATATGTTTCTCTCATCATTACTTTGGTCTTCATTGCAATTTCACGGGTCAATCAGGCGTGAAAGATGTGTGCGCCTAACATGGGATTCTGAGTACTGCAAAATTACCGCACTTCTAGGTTTCTTGCTTGCATAAAGGCGGAATCTGCAAATGGAAAATAAGTTGACAATGTGGAAAATGTGGATTTGAGGTGCGGAAAAATGGCATAAACATATGTTTATGCGGTCCAACCTCAAGAACTCTCAAAGGAGCATTAAACTCCTGCCAGGGTAATAACGCAAGGTTCGGTAATGGAATTACTCCATTCCAATTTTACCACACAATACTTTTGTGGCTATTCGTAATGAGAGCCTTAATAAATGTTCACTATACCACTGGTCTCTTGCTTTGCTGTCCTTCCTGTATCTAAAATTGCTATTTGAGGCTCCACAATCACTTTCAGAATTCACAATCCCATTGTTACGTCTGATGTGAATGTCTTTCTGTTGCTTGTCTATATACATTTTTATGTGGTAAACTTGTATTCCTCTGGTTCAGCAAAAGGCAAACAGGAAAAGTTACGGCTGCCACAATTATAGAACAGGGCTTGCATGCGAACTCGTGCTTTTCCATCTCACTGTGCATCGGTTAGAGTTTACATCTAACATCCATCTCACCTGAGAAAGGCTGGTTCTATACGTTTGTTGTCACACAGAAATTTAATAGATGATCGTTGTCTTCGACTTATGCTGTGGTGTTATAATATACTGTCTTGAGAATATCGTTTCTGCATCCAGATCAGGAAATAAACATCTGTAAAATAATTACTTCACTCTTCCCAGAGAAAAATCGCTGCTATACCATATATATGAAAAATAAAAACATGACAGACTAGACCTGCTGCACATGAATATGATGCATGTACTGCAAGCACCGCAGGCTGGAGAACACAAGATAGTAAAATACACTTCTCACAGAGAGATAAAATTATGTTATGATCCAGAATCACACTTGTAAACCAACTCACATAGGTTTCTGCAAATATTTTGTGTACGTCTCCAGGTTTCATGTACTTGCCAAAAATTCCCCGTATTTCTTATATTAATATTCATTAGTGAACATGGAAATGTAAAAGTTTTATTTTCTGCACTTGGAAATGAAATACTAAAGTGCCTTTCCACTGCTCAAAATTATATATTTCATAATTTGAAAAATATATTGCCCTTATGGTGACCTGCCTTTCTATATGCCACCCGCAGTTTTGGTCATGTATCATTCCCATTCCTACCCTGAAAAAATATTTATTTACTCCTGCCCTTAAGAGAAGTAAGGGTCTGATTTAAAGTTTGATAGGAGTTTGTCCGTCAGTCTGGTAGAGTTCATTACTTCCGCCACCCCGGCAAGACCACCACCCTCCACATTTAGAAATCTCTGCAAAGCCCTGTGGAGCTCTCAATGTCTTCAGGGGAGTCATCATAATCATGCCAAGATCTCGGTCAGCCACAAACAGTGACTCTTGATTGGCGCTTTACTTTTTCTGGGCACTTTTTGCCCTAAAATGATAAATGTCCATGCCTCTTGATCCCCTTCACCTATTTGGATGATCTTGGCGACTTTTTGCTTATCAAAGCTTTCCCAATTTCTTTAAATTGGTTTTGCAATTTTATTGTGTTGTGTTCTTTAGTTTAAAATTGTTGGTACTGCTTGAGCACACATCTCTGGGGATTGCCTGCTGCTTGTACCATAACAACTAATCGTTGAGCAGAGATTCTCCCAGAACTGAATTTTGGCCTAACCAGGGTAGGTTTATTGAGTCGGTACCGGTATTCTCCTTCCAAATTAATAACCCTGTTTCTGACTTTGTCCATCACTGCCACACAGCTGAATGCTCACAGAGCAGAGGTGAGGTGCCATCATGGTTTTGTCATAGTGTTATAGGTATAAAATATCACTGGTAGAACCTTGTGCACATGCATACATGACACAATACACACACACACACTGTCATGTGTCCCGTTTTGTTGTTTTCCCTATGTTAGCATGAGCACGTTGCAGACAGCCCTCTGCTTTGCGCACGTTACTATACAAACGTATTTTGCTTTGTGCCACACTGTACTTTCACACAGAGCCTGCCGTTGTTTTCACATTCTGTTCTTTCCTGGGGCTTAGTCTGAACACTATAGACAAGGTTGAACAACAATGCCCCTTGTTATTTTGCTCTGGTCAGGCCTCAGCACCTAGACAAAACACACAAATACAGCTGTTGTTTGGGAGCACGTACTTCTGCCAAATAGGTCTGCATGAATAGGTAACAATACACTTGGAGAGAGATTTTTCCAGGGTAGAGATCGTGACAGCACCTGAGATGTAAAACTTTCATCTGTGCATGCGAAGGTACGGGGTCTGCAGCAAACACCCAGAAATGTTCAGATATATAATCACTGTCCTTCTGTAGAAGGGGAGGGGGTTAGGCTACCCTGCCTTGTATAAGGACAGCTCCTTTATAGATTTATGGACTACTTACTATGCTGACCGTATTTGTGTTAGGCATTTTCTTACTTGTTGTGGCACGTATACTGCAAACTAAAGCATGACAGTTAAAATAAACATTTTAAGCTTTTCTTGTGTGTCTGTCAGATGTTATTGTGGACTAGTACGAGTGTGAGAGCGAAACGGTGTGTCCTGCAACTGCGATTCCCGAGAGGGTCAGGAGTGTTGTGTTCTGGGGTGTCTGATCACTTGTTCCTCTGTGAGTGAGTAGGAGGGCAAGTGAGACACTATAGCTAGTTGATCCCAGGCTCATGGGTACTCAGGTGGTAGGATGACTCAGTCCCTGCCTACTAAGGTACTATGATCCCGAGCATAGTTCTGTGACTCCGCAGAATCCTTGCAACAACACACATACACACTCCCTCTATTATGCTGTGAAAGAACCAGGGATAGAGGACTGCATGCATTATTGCCAACTCATTGCATAGAACACAAGTGCATATCAGATGAACTCAACCACATCCTCGACCATGCATAGGGATTGTCAGCACATGCTCCCCCACTTAAGACTAAACCATTGTACACAAAAGCTGATAACTCACTGCATATATCTGCATCCTATTTCTCCTTTGTAGTAAATCCACTTACCTTTATCTTTGTTCAAAGTAGACATGAGAAATAATATTACTGGCTTTCTGGATCACTTCTTATGTAGTGCCTGAATATGATTTTAAGTCACAAGATAAATAGCTCTCAGTGCTTTTACAAGTCTAACAGGTCATGAACATATAAAAATAAAGCTGCAGTTTACATGCAAGATATCATGAGGTACTAATTTTTGATGGAGGTGGACCACAATTTATGCTCAATTATAGCTCATGCACAAGAAATGAACCGTAAAATATTGTCAAGTATTAGTAATTTCACAAAGTGCAAATTTCATTTTCTAAGCGATTGTTAGACCTGGCGTCCTTGGCTTGGTTTCCCCAGACTTTTTACCCTCTGACCTCCTGTTTTGCTGACTTCATTTTTGCAGGCTTTAGGACTCTGTGCACTTTACCACTGCTAACCAGCACTACAGTGCATATGCTCTATACTCAAAACATGGTAACATTGGCTTAACCACAATTAGTATATTTAATTTACTTACAAGTCCCTAGTAAAGTGCACTATATGTGCCCAGGGCCTGTAAATTCAATGATACTAGTGGACCTGCACCACTGATTGTGCCAGCCACGCAGTAGCCCTTTAAACATGGCTCAGGCCTGCCATTGCAGAGCCTGTGTATGCAGTTGTAAAGTGCCATTTAGGTCTGGCAAGTTAACCTACTTGCCAAGCGCAAACCTTCCTTTTCATTACATGAAAGTTACCCCTAAGTTAAGCCTCAGGCAGCCAATCGGTAGGGTGCAGAGTATTTAAAAAGTAGGACATGTACTGTTAAGTTTTACATGTCCTGTTAGTGAAATACTCTTAAATTTGTTTTTCACTGCTACAAGGCCTATGTCTCCCATAGGTTGGCATTGAGATTGCCTTAAACACCTTTTAAGTATAATTTCCAATTCTCTAAGCGATGCAGCATTGAAGGCCTGGCATCTGTTGGTATGTATTAATCTGTATCTGTTAAGTACAAATTCAGTAATGAAACCCACATATATTTTAGCTACTTCAAATATGTACTCAGGTATAGGCATTCACAAAGTACTAACCTTTCTAGGGAGCAGTGTCACACTCCACATCTAAGAGTAAATGGAGATCATTTAAGACAATTTACAACAATCAGTGTTATGGGTTTAAGTAGACATTGACTATATAGAGATTGGGTGAATGAAGGGAGTTGGAAAGCAAATTATCTATGAAGGTTGAAATAGAACAGATATCTGGAACTCCCCTACAATGTTCAGTCTCTCTTTTAAACAGTAAACAGTTTGATGTGGCTAATAGTTTATTGTGATTATTATTTTACCTTTTTTCTGCCCATCTTATTTTACTCTGCGCCTTTTATCCTTTATTACCTAGTCAGCATATTTTCAGTTTGCATTGTTCTATCGCTAGCTTTCCTTACTCGCTTTGGGGCATATTTAACAAATAATCATGCAGCGCAACACAGCATAGCAAGTCACCTTGCTGCACCGAGTGATAGGGAAAGGGCAGGAATGCACCGAACTTAACAATATACAGCACATTCCTGTCATTTCCCAGCTCTGGCACACAATGTGCTGCCTGCGTTGTGAGCAGGATTGTTTTTGTTTGGAAAGGGGCACCTTCCTTCACAAAAATAATTCTATGAGGCAGTTTCATTTTTCTATGTGTGCTGAAGAATGCAGCACACACAGAAAGAGGAAGTAACAAGGAGAAATAAAGATATTTCTCCTTGTTACACCTCACCTGGGGAGGTGTAGTATTTTGACGCATTTCCACGTCTACCACTCATGTTGAATCTTGGAATATGCCAAAAACCATGTGTGGATGCGTGAGAACATCCATGCTCCACCCATGGAAGGCCTTCCTGGAGCAGAGTAACACAACGCAGCAATTTGCGCTGCGTTGCATTACTCTAGATTTATCAAGCCATAAAACGTGGCTTTGGTGGCTTGATAAACGGAACTTAAGAGTTGTGTCGCTCTTGCACCCTATTGTGTGTCACAAGGGTGATGCAACTCTTTAAAAAATATGCCCCTTTGTACTTTAGTGCATTGTGAAGGGCTCTAAAACTCATGGGTCATGTTTGCACTATATAAAACCACTTAAAATAAGTACAGTAAAATAGTTATGTTAGTTATCCATTCAATTTCTTGATGGAAAGTCGGGCCTGGTTCTGGAGTTGTTGGATGCTACTCCTGATGAAGATAATTTTTGGTAGGGTTCAGCTTCAATCATGGCTGGAAATTTTGAACAGACTAACCAACATCACTGTGGAGACTTTCAATACAATTCTAAAAAGAAAACTCCATGCTCTATAAATAATGATATCAAAGTCAAGTTAGTAAGCACTTTTTCAAAAAGTCAAGAGTTTGTTTTATCATGTGCAATTGTACAGCTTGGTGACTTCAGAACTGATCAGTGCTTGTGTGAATGCCGAGTAGGAACTGTAATTGTAGGACAAACATTATTAGAAATTCAGTGATGTTATCAGTGATGTCACTGACCATGTCATGAGTGATGCAATATGTGAGGTTATAAGCAGTGCATTGCAGGCGAGTAAGTTATAGTTAGCTCAGGTATCTATAACTGATGAATTTCACTGGTTTTGTATGAGTGAAATCTAAGCCTCACTATAACGTCCCTGTAACCATTGTTTTTTTCAGTGAATTTGTAAGGTTTTTTTAACTCTATTTCCTAACTATAATGCCCCTGTAACCTTTGGTTCTCGCAGTGAATTTTTATGTTTTTTAAAATTCTGTTTCCTAACTATACTGTCTATGTAACTTTTTTCTGTGAATTTTTGCCTTTTTTTTAAGTGTCTGTAAGAGGGTATGAGTGGGTGTGTGATTTGTTTTGAGGGTGTGTGAGTGGCTGTTTGGGTCTGTGAGTGGGTGTGTGAGTGGTTTTGTAGGTGTGTGAGTGGCTGTATGGGTAACTGAGTGTGTATGTGAGTGGCTGTAGGGGTGAGTGAGTGGGTGTGGGAGTGCTGTATGGGTGAGTGGATGTGTGAGTGGCTCTATGAGTGAGTGAGTGGGTGTGTGAGTGGTTGTATGAGTGAGTGACATGGGACATAAGTGGCTGTATGGGTGAGTAAGTGGGTGCATGAGTGGCTATATGAGTGAGATGGTATGTTAGTGGCTGTATGACTTAGTGAGTGGGTGTGTGAGTACCTGTATGAGTAGGTGTGTGAGTGGTAGTATGGGCGAGTGAGTGGGTGCATGAGTAGCTATATGGGTAAGTGAGTTGGTACATAAGTGGCTGAATGGGTGAATGATTGGGTGTGTGAGTATCTGTATGAGTGAGTGAGTGGGTGTGTGCTTTGTTGTATGAGTGACTGACTGAGTGCCTGTATGGGTGAGTGAGTGGGTGTGTAAGTACCTGTATGAGTCAGTGAGTGGGTGTGTGAGTTGCTGTATTAGTGAATGAGTGGGTATGTGAGTGGTTGTAAGGGTGAGTGACAGGGTGCATGAGTGGTTGTATGAGTGAGTGATAGGGTGCGTGAGTGGCTCTATGGGTGAGTGAGTAGGTATGTGAGTGGCTATATGGGTGAGTGAGTGAGTAAGTGCATAAGTGGCTATATGATTGACTGAGTTCATGTGTGGGTTGTTGCATGGGTGAGTCAGTGGGTGTGTGAGTAGGTCTTTGGGTGAGTGAGTGGCTGTGGCTGAATTAATGAGTGAGTGGGTATGTGAGTGGCTGTATGGGTAAGGAGTGTGTGTGTGAGTGGCTGTACGAGTGAGCGTGTGAGTGGTTATAAGAGTGAGTGATGGTACATGAGTGCTTGTATGGGTGAGTGAGTGCATGTGGGAGTGCCTGTATCAGTGAGTGAGTGCATCTGTGAGTCGCTGTTTGGGTAAGTGAGTGGGTGCGTGAGTGTTTTTTTGGGGTGTGTGAATGACTGTATGGGTGCATGGGTGGGTGTGTGAGTGTCTGTGAGTAGATGTGAGAGTGGCAGAATGGGTGTGTGAGTGGGTGTCTAAGGGGCATATTTACAAGCCCCTATTGCCACCACAACTTCACTTTCAGTGAAGTTGTGATGGCGATAGGGGCTTCACCTTACTTACAAGGCAGCGTTGAGCCACTTAACATGGCTTAACACTGCCTTGTAAATAAGGCACCCTTTCACGCTGTACTCAGCATGAAAGGGGTGGGCAATGGGTGTTGTGGTGGGCATTCCACCGCAACGCCCATTGATTTTGACGCTGCTCCCTATTTACAAGGATGGCATAAATAGGAGGCAGCACCAAAATTAAGACCAGGGAAAATCTGGTCTTACTCTGCTTTATTTCTCCTAGTTTTTGCTGTTTCCTTGTGTGCTGCCTTGTGCATGCCATGCATCCCTATGTTTTCAGAATGGAGAAGTGTGGCATTAGCAATCTTTGCTTAATGCCACGCTTCTCCATTCTGTTGTAAATTTGCCCCTAAGTGTCTTTGTTGGTGTGTCGGTAGTTGTGTGAATGATTCAACCAGAATGAAACAAAACCTGCCCCTTCATCCAACAAGAGCCCAGAGATTTGCACAAAATATCTACCCAACTGGAGTACTTTCTAACGGTTAGTTAGTAAATTCTACCTCGTTGGGAAAAATGTCCAGTGCATATTCTACACCACACCTGTGCAATGGACCACAAGGAAATGTCTCCAGTGACCTTGTATGTGTTTTGTAAATGTGATTGTTTGTTGTGCGTCTTTATCCCGAAATCTGTGATATCAGAGATAAATCTCCACCAAACAAGGTACTTCCTCTTAACTATATGAACTAAGTGCTTCTTTGTTTGGTGGAGATGTCCTCATATTCTTCAGCATCAAGAAGTCATCATCCAAATTGGCGGGAAACACGCTGGTGAACCTTTTGGTAAGCTGTCCATCATCCTGGCAAAAGGCGGAAAGACCTTTGCATACTTCTAAGGTGGATGGGGCAGGGCCAAAAGGGGGATGCTTCCAGGTGATTCGCACATTTTCATACTCGTAGTAATTTAAAGAGAGAACCATGGACTCTGTTCTCACCAGAAGAGGCCAAGAAAGAACCCACTTGTCACAGTCACTACAGATTGTGCTCTGATAAATCAACGATGCATTCACCACCACAAAGCATTTGACTAATTACTGGAAGGGGTGGGGGCCACATGATCCCCCACCCTGGCCCAAATTTAGCCCCGGGGCCCCATCCCCCAGGCCCTGGCCAAAAATGAATGGGCCGATGTTGGCCCCTGGAACCCCATACCCTGGTGCCCAGCAAAAAATCAATGGAGGAGGGGACCACATTGCCCCCCTCCACAGGCCAATTTCAGCCCCAGGGACCCCATCCCCCAGGGCCTGGCCTCTTCATGCTGGGTGCCCTGGAGCTCACCCAAGGCACCCAGTGTGCTATGTTGCGGACCGCTGGAGGAGCCTGAATGCCACGCGGTCCCCACCGGCATTGATTGAGTGGGCACCTCGGGCGATAGCAGGAGCCGGCCCTAGGGGGTGGCAATCCCCAGGAACATTATTGGTTCCAGGATTGGGTCCATGCAGCACCCCTCCTTTACTCTGCAGGGACCAGCCCCAGGGTGGGGGAGGTCCCCAGGGCCTGGGGGTCTGCGTGGGTCCCCTCTAATTTCAGAACTAAAGCCCAGGGGAGGTGGTGGTCACCAGGGCTCTAAAGAGCCAAATGAGGGGGGTCTGCGTGCCCCCCCTCCATACTTGAATTCAAGCCCGAGGGAGGTGGTTGTCCCTGGGGCTTACAATAACCCATGAAGGGGCATCCACGCGGCCCCCCTCCAATATATTAAAAAAGCCCATGGAGGTGGTGGTCCCCATGGCTTAAACTTCCCTTGGGGAGGGAGGATGCATGCATCCATCTCCCCATTTCTTTTATTTACTCTTGCCCCCAAGATCTGGCCCACCCAGGGGCTAATCTTTAAACAAGTGAATTTTCGCAATTTTGGGGGTCAGGGTATTCCTACCCTGCCCCTTTTAAAAAATTTCACATTTTCTTTGGGACTCAGCTGGAATCTGGACTTTGGTGTAAATCTGTTCAGTTGTTTCATAGGTATTAACAGAAAACCACATTTGTATATCTAGGGACACGGACCCTCCACGAATCTTGCCGATCTCGTGCAGAGATCTGATTGGCTGCCAACACTTCAAACCAGGAAGTTTTGGCAGCCATCTTGTGTCTCAGTTGAACCGAGTCACAGAAAAAAAGATTACAAACAAAGGTGGCAGGGTAGAAACACCATGACTCCCAGGCCCCTAGCCAAAAAAGTACTTAACATTTTTTTGGGGCAGTAATCGCGCTGATTCCGCAAATCCCACTGAAATCTTTTTTTTAAAAATGAAGCGTGGGCTCCAGCGCTTCATTAATTATAGGCCCCCGAGTGGGTCAGGTCTCAGGAGTATTTCACAAATATAGTAGGGGAGGCACACATTCCCCCCTCTTGGGGCTTACTAGTACCCCAGGGACCACCAGCTTACCAGGGTTTTGTTATAAAAAATGTGAAGAAGGCCCGTAATGCCTCCCCCCCTGCCCCGGGGACCACCACCTCCCATTTATGAGTAAGTGCCTTCTGTGAATACCAACATGAGTAACTTACTCTATTTGAGTAACTTACTCATTTTGTGTAACTTACTCATTTTGGTATTCACAGAAGGCACTTACTCATCAATGAGTAAGTGCCTTCTGTGAATACCAAAATGAGTAAGTTACACAAAATGAGTAAGTTACTCAAAATGAGTAAGTAAGTGCCTTCTGTGAATACCAAAATGAGTAAGTGCCTTCTGTGAATACCAAAATGGTAGTAAGTTTAGGATTTTGTCTTAAGTTAGTTTTGTGAATCGGGCCCCTAGAGTTCATGTTAAAACAAAGATAAAGTATGGTCTAAACAATAGAGCTGCCTTTTTATTTTGTAAGGGCTTTCATTAACCAGTATTATTGTGTTTTTTCATTGCCATGTACAGCGGCATACCGCAAAGGTACTGTGGTATACTGTGGGCCAATATATCAATAACTGTTTGTATCTTATAACGTAAAAAAACTTCTGAACCAATTCAGAATAAATGAGCAAAAGGACCCTTTTCACACTATAATCTATATTCCTGCCATATTTCATGAAAATCCGTTCAGCCATTTTGCCGCTACATCTGCGTAAAAAGTTTATGGAAAATGCATTGGTGGAAAAACGTGTTTCGGGACCCCCCTTTTTTATTTGCACCTCTTTAACTAATCACCACAAAAGTTTACATCATCATCCAATTTAGAAAAGGAATAGGCCTGTAACATTTCATGGAGTTTGATCAAACTGTGGCAAAGTTAATAGTGAGCAAAAATCTGAGGAATTCCTATCTCCCGGAATCCTAACTATAACTATATCACTTCAGTGGCTACCTCCACTTCGTAAAAAAAAAAAATATATATATATATATTATATAGGAAATTTTGGAACAGGCTACAGCCCGAACTGCTGAACGGAATTACACTAAATTTGGTAAAAAGGTAGCTCTTGGTTCAGAAAGCGACCTTTTTTTAAATGGTGTAAACCTGTTCAGTAGTTACAGAGAAATTCAAGAAATAAAAAATATATATATCTGAGCACCGAGGAGGAGTCGCGACTCCTCCCGAGCACTAGCTGACTTCTGATTGGCTGCCAACACTCCAAACCAGGAAGTGTTGGCAGCCATCTTGTGACTCGGCAACCGAGTCACAAGAAATCAGTTGAAAAAAAGGTGAAAAAGAAGAAAAGGCGGCAGGTTGCAAACACCCTGACCCCCTAGTCCTGCTCAGGGACCCCCGGGGCCAAAGAAAGCATTAAAAAAAAAAATTGGCCAAATTCGCGCTGGGCCCCTTCAGATAAATTTTAATAGCAAGGACGCATTTCGGCGTTCAGCCTTCTTCTGCTTGCATTTTAAACTAACAGCGTAACCTGTCGTACTGATGTTTTAAACAGGTAACCTCCCTTTGATTGGATGCAGCAAATTCACACAGAAAGAGGACTGGTTTATACCGGACAGGTATACTCTCCCCTTCGTTTCCTTACAGGGATTTACAGTCTGTTAGTGTTACTAGGGGGTGAATGTAAATACCTACCACGAAGGATCAATGAACAGTGGACTCTGGGAGCATGCCTATATGAAGGCTTAATATATAATATCGATGTGAGCCATGCAGGCGGGAGGACTGAAATTGTATGCCCCTAGTAACACTGACGGCCTGTAAATCCCCGTACGGAAACGAAGGGGAGAGTATACCTGTCCGGGATAAACCAGTCAATCTGTTTCTTAGATGTGGAGGTATATGTTACTCAGAAACAATTACACACAAAATTACACCGAAAAGAGACTGCAGGTAACACAACACTCCATTCATCTAGTTTTCATCCAAAACATACCATTTGCAGCATCCCATATTGTTGTGTACTTTATTGGGTGTCCACAAACGGGCTTTCTAGAATCATGTCCTTATATAGGCACAATCCAACCTGCCCTTATATAGGCATAAAATCCCAGACCTTATTTAGGCATAAACCATGCATACCAAATACAGGCATGGATTCCGACATCCGTCCACCCTAGCGTCTCAACGAGTCCATGAAAAAACAGACCCTCAGGCTGCGGGAGTTTCCCTTGCCCAGGACTATTGATTTCTTCAAGGACTCATACATTATGCATGAACCTCTATTCCTTAAGGGATTCATTCATGACGTCTTTCGCTACCCAACTCATGTCAATGCTAACATTTTCAGGTATAAATATACCTTCCCAAACCCCTGTAAAGCAGAGGAGACCTCGACTTCAGAGGAGCCCGATTCCCGGCCGGACGCACTGAGAAGACGCTGTCATTCCTGCACGCAGAGAGTCCAGCTTCCAGTGATCTAACTTCCCTTGCGGGGTGTTGGAGTTCGAGTCCGGATAGAGATTCCTACCTCTCTCATTCTTCAGGTATGGAGCAGACTAGAACCTAGAGGGACTCTTGGCATACTAGACTCTTGGCATGCTAGGCGTAACTTACTCTTAGTATACTCTAGTCAGGAATACAGCACCTACTTCTACTTCTCCCTACACCTAGGAAAGGTTAGGCACACTGGGTAGAACTAGGATAGAAACGCATCGTATGAGTACTCGCATTTTTAGGCTGTGTCATTTTATGTAAATGCATATATGCTGAAAGATAATGCTAACGCAGTATTATTTATTTCTACTGCTCACCTTGTACATTATTTATCTCGCATACTGTCTTGTGATCGTAACAGCACATCTAACTTACAACAGAAACAAGACTGTTCAATAAACCTTTTTATTGAAACGCCCGTCTGTTATTTCTGTGTGACTTTGAGAATAACTGAATCATGCACAACTGAGCTGAGTGAAATAGTTATCTATTGTTTCTACGACTCTGGGACACGTCCTGATTCTGTAAGGGAAACACAGTGGTAATGTTTTGCGGCTGCCAGAAACTAATCCCTTCTTGTTGTCAAGAAGTTTCTAGTGGCCTCTGAGCTAGCTGGCACAAGTAATTAAGTTTAATATACTCGATAGGGACATACCGACCTTAGTCCTATGTCAAACCTATAGGATATATTATTCCAATGCGCAGAGCCTATTAGGGAAATAGGAGCTAAACTACATGGCGCCCAACGTTTGGTAAGGCAGTAATTCAACGTTAGATACTGAGTAACTCAGCTGTGCATATATTCTTTTCTCTCTCAGAGACCCCTACCCATATACTCCAAAAGACGTCTGGAGTGGGCAGGGATAGTATCCGCCACGGCTACATAGGGAAGACCCCTATATATTAGCTGTTTGGTTTGCTTAAACGTTGAAGGATACAGTGTTCCACAATATTGTGCACCTTATCTTTGTTTCCTTGAAATTTGTTCTACATTTTTCATAAAACAAAATGAATGAAGACGCCGGAAACGGTGTAGCTGTGGCTGATCCAGCCCAACCAGCATTTTTTAACAACACCGGTTTAAATGAAACCGAGGAGGGTGTCATTGACATCGCTCCAAACTTAAGAAGAGCCATTACTCTAAAACTTATAAAACATGGCCTACCACCGAGAGGAGGTAGAGCAGTTTTCGTGATTGAGGCACATGAATCCTTTCAGACAGAGGTATTCTATTCATGGGTAATTCTTCCTGAATCCAATCCAGTAACACACTTGTTTCACTTCTACAAAGAAGATGAACCACCAGAGGAATACATTCCTTTCGAGGATATAGAAATTCCATTAACATACCAAGAGCATCAGCTCTGGTTTAAAGGCGCCCTAAAACATAACAAAAATATAACCAGGCTCGGTCCACTAGGTAGACCAGGAGCAACTTGGCCGATTTTAGCCGGCTACACACCTCATCCAGACATCGAAATAATGTCAGACAAGGAAATACTTAATCAACTCACAGAGTTAATAAAAATCTACAGACAATTGGTTCAATATGTCATGCGGACTTTCACAGTCCAACCACCATTAACAGTTCCAAATCATACTCCTCCACAGGGGAGTACATTAAAAATGACACCACAGACTCTATACTCAGTCATGGGTAAAATGCCCACTAAGCGGGAGCAAATTCCATTTTGGATAGCTCAAAAATTACTCAAATCGAAGCAGTATTTCCAAATACTAGCCCGCATGAGAAACACAGAATCCTAACAATTAGTTTACCAATGGGGATCACACCACAACTGGAAGACTGCACCACTTGGGGCTCAGTCTTTGCTGCCATCTACACTAAAACACACAGCATTCCGTCAATTGCGGTAATACCTGATGTCCTAAAACAAATTCAAAACGAATACGGGGCAGAGCCTGCTTTAAATTTAGGTATGAAATTACTGAAAAATTTCGACCAGGTCTCAACAATAATATTATCAAATATTAAAGGGGAGGCAGCAGCAGTGGCGATCCGACAAAAACTAAGGGAATTTGATGTTACAGAACATCAAACAGAGCTACCCAGAATAATAGAACAATCTTATGCAGAATTAGGCAGAGATAGTTTGGGTGGGAGACCAGCTAAACCAAAACTATCTGAAAGTCCTGAGAAGGACTCAATTAAACAAACTCCTACATCTTCTAAAAAGAAGTGGGAGTCTAATAAACAAAATTCAAATGAGAAAAGATCTCAATCCCGAGGTAGGTCTCCTCAAAAGGAGCCCTCTGAAAGGAGGTATAACCTCAGGAATAGGGATAATTTGAGAAAACCTGATAGGTATCAAGATAATGATACACGTTCCTCTCGTCCCTTTCAGGTCTCATCACAGACTTCGGAAAGAAGAGGACGAACAGAACATAGAGAAGAACGCGTGAAATCGAAAGACGACAAGCACGCAACAAAAATTAAAACTAAACCTCAATTCTCCAAAAAGAAAGTAGCAGGTCTAATAGTAAGACATGCCGAGAATTCTGAGAACTCAACTGAAAAACGGAGAATGGGCTCAGACAATGCTGGACAGTGCAGCAGAAGTCACAATAGCTCGCCAGAACCTGATGGAACTTTTGGAGATAGTGGACTTGAATGAGTACATTACAGTAGAGACTGTAGACACCAGGGTTAGTACTCCACAAAGGTTATATGAAATAACACTCCGGATGGAGGGAGACAAACCTAGACAGGTTAAAACACTTTTTGGGGAAAAACTATCAGAGGGTTATGACATACTTCTAGCAGAAAAAGACTGGCCACCACAATTTGTCAGGGAGTGCCCACACGGCGAGGACATGATTATGCCTGCCTTCTCCAATCACATACCAATTCACTTAAAATATACATATGCCAGAAAATGGGCAGTGGCCCAGGCTCCAGCATTATATAAAAATCATGTAGGATGGGATTAGGACTCACCTCACCATAAAATAAATCTGAAACATGAACCAACTGCACAGAGGCAGTATCCTATTAAGCAAGAAGCTAAAAAACAGATCAGGGAGATCTTAGATCAACTTGAATACCAAGGGGTGATTGAAACATGCACCTCCTCCATGAACAATCCTTTGTTTCCTGTCTCCAAACCAGACAATACATATCGTCTAGTTTTGGACTACAGACATTTAAACACTTGTTCTAAAACTTTTGCAGTGCAAAATGCACACAGCACAGCATTAATGAATAACATTGTGCGTAAAACATACAAAACAACATTAGACATCTCAAACGGTTTCTTTTGTCAAAATATAGCACCTGAAAGCAGGTACTTAACGGCATTCTCCATAATGGGGACCCAGCGTAACTTTTGTCGACTTCCACAAGGGTTCAAGAACAGCCCAGGTTTATTCTCAGCGAGAGTAACGGAGTTACTACAAATTTATGACAACGAGGCATTGTCCTATGTCGATGACATCTATCTGACAGACGATGACTTGGAAAGACACTTGAACAGGGTGAGCACCATTATACTGGGATTCGCCTCTGAGGGCTACAAGTTCAACTTTAAAAAGTCTCGAATTGCCCATCTCAATGTCCTATTTTTGGGATATGAGCTTTCAAGTGAAGGCAAGAGCTTGGCAGCTAACTTTCTAGAGAAATGTGCGCTGCTCCAACCTCCAAAAACGCTAAAAAACTTACAATCCATACTGGGATTCCTGAATTTTGGAAGAACATACATTCCAAATTACGCAGAAAGGGTTAAACCTCTCTACGCATTAATCAAACCTGATTTTTCAAATAAAAATTGGACACAGGAACACACAGAAATTTTGCGTTCACTCCAGGCTAACATGTTAGCAACAAATCACTTACAAACACGCGTAAGTCAAAGAAATTTGGTGATTCGAATAATTTCGGGTCAATGTGGATTCACTTACTTAACCTTTAATGAGGGTGAGAAAGTACCAATTGCATACAAATCACATTTGTATACACAAGCGGAAATGCGCTTCAGTTCAACTGAAAAATTCTGACAGCAGTTCAAACAGCTGTAGCAAAAGAAAGAGCCTTAGCCCAAGGGAAACGCATAATTGTCGTTACCCCAGTACCGGCTTTAGAAGCGGTCACAAAGGCGAGCATTCCAAATGCTAAAGCTTTACATCCGAGATGGATACAGTGGGTTAATTCTCTTGCTGCAACTGATGTTGAATATGTTTTTGATCCAGATTTAAAGACACAGGCATTTCTCCAATATGAACAAGAATGTCCTCTGCCCACTGAGATTCTGCCTCTCGATCAGTATGAATTCATAATTTACACTGACGGATCCGCACAGCCCGCAACAGGGAGTAAGCAAGCTTACAGTGCAGCGTGTGCTATCGTTAAAGGTCGCATGCGAAATGGCATCTTCAGACCTATGGTCACAAAAACTCAATCACTAGGTTATTGTACAGCTCAGCGAGCTGAACTACAGGCATTCAAACTGGCACTTGAGAGTACGGATCGAGAATTCCTCACACTGATAGTGTGCGATGCCTTTTACTGTGTTCAGTCGTATAATGATTATATACGAACCTGGCTTGAAAATGGTTTTAAAGATGCGAAAGGTGGCACAATAAAGCACAAATTGCTTTGGGAACAAGTAGTTCAGTTGAAACACGAACTACCAAAGGCTCACGTGATTCACACACTGAGTCATCAGCGTGATGGCGTTCACGTTGCAGGGAATTCATTGGCTGACGAAGCCGCAAAGGGGGCTGTTCAGACGGCTTCCGTAGCTGCGATCACTCGTTCAAAAACAAAAATAGACGGTGAGATAATGTTGGCTGTCAATGCATCAAGCAAAGGCAGCAGTGCAGCGTTACCAAAAAGTTTCCACTCAAGTACTCTTATGTAATTGATGTGAATAACGTTCCTTTGCTCGAATCCCTGGAGTGGGGGATAGGGTAATTCCAAACATGGAACGAAGAGCATCCTTGATTTATGAAACACATTTGGGGGAGGGTCTGTCACATCAAGGGATCTCAAAAACAATTTTGAAATTAAAAGAGATGTACACACATTCACATATTTATCAACAACTGCTTAGACTGTAAATTACAGCGAGAGAGCCACCAGACACCGTGCTGTGAATGCGGCAGCCCAGTGCAGACACCACTATTAGACAGCATTAGGCTATCTAATCGCCAGCGTCCTACTGGACAAAGGCATTCCCGCAAATACTGAATCTAGGTTCCTATGGTTATGGCCTCAGCGCTCGGCTGACGCTCGAACTGTTATAAAAGATTTGCGAGTCTTTATCGGCACATACGCAATAGGCACGCTACATTCTGACCAGGGTCCTGCGTTTAGCTCTAGGGCTTACAAGGAGGCCATGGCCAGTCTGGGTGTTGCATTGCGGTACTCCTCTCCATTCCATCCTGAGGGAAATTCTGTTGTGGAAAGGAAAAACCGGGACATAAAGCAGTCTATAACAGCTAGGGTATTAGGCTCGGGTGACGGGTGGGTCAAACACCTCATTAGCGTTCAGCGCTCACTTAACAATTTGCCAAGAAGTTCTCTAGGGGGGGTCACTCCATATGAGGTCCTATTTGGGACAAGAATGTGGGTTCCAGACTTAGAACACGTAGGCACAGTGGTGGACATGAAAACATTTGATATCAAAGATCGTTTGGCTGTTTTACAGGATCTTAACAAATTAAGAACGAAACAAAGCAACGTATCCCTACAGCCAACCACCACTGGGGAAAAATCGGCGGTCCCAGCAAGGCCTTTCTGGATTCCAAAAGTTGGGGATCTAGTCAGAGAAAAAATAGCGGACAAGAAGGAATTTGGACCTTCTTACAGACAACCGGTACCTGTCCTAGCTGTTCAAGGAACAAGGACAGTATTTCTGCCGCCCCTTGCTGGAAGAAAGGAGAAAAGATTTGTGTCAATTGACCTGATCAAACCACAGTATGTGGCCAATACTAAGCAGTAGGCCTGGTGGACTCCGACCTAGTAGCAGACGCACTCCTCTCGCTACTATTCAAGAGGTTCAGACTGAAAGACTGATCACGATCGAGAATTCAGCTGTAACAAATGAAGGACTAAGCAACCAAGCTATGGAACTCATCCCTCTTGACAACCAAATAACAGTTCGTCCAAATACACCTGTCTACACCAACGTGACTCGTGAAGAACTGGTTCCTGTGATTTCAACGAATCCTGATGCAATTCCAACAATTGACAGAACTGCTTCTGGCTATTTCATTGACTTTGATACGTTCTCAGAAGATCCAAGCGAACCTGAAACGACGCCAGCATCATCAAAACTCAAGCAGCAAGTCCAAGACATTATTCACTTTCTGAAAAAGACTTACCTGGTTTCTCCATGGATTGAATTCTGGATTACATCTGGACTTTTGTTTTCCTGCTCTGGCTAGCTTTGGTAACAACAGTAAGCATGCTTATAAATGGCAGATACATCCATGTGAACAGTGAAGGAAAAGACGTGAATGTACTTTTGAAACCACATAAATCTTCCCATCGTGAAGCAAGAGACTTGTCATCAGTGAACATCACAGCTGTTCCTATACAGGATGGTATAGTGTGGGACAAAACAGATTATGAAATCTTCGGTCCAAGTGAACAATTGAACATTCCACATTTATTTAAAATTTCACTAAGTGATTTAATTACGTCCAGTACCTATTCAGATGATTGGGACTTAGAAACTGTTCAAGATATAATGTTTGATCTAGAAAAATCTGCTGCATTTTCTAAAAAGAATTTTAGAGGGTTCATCTGGTTACGAAGAATTGTATTGTTATAACCACTATGGTCATCATTATTTGCACAAAACTGCATATCCAAGAAATGTGTTTATGTTTAATCAATGGGAACATTGTCCTACACCACCACAAGGTAGTTCAAAAACTTTTGCTAGTAAATTTCCATATTTTTCAGGTTATAGTACATCTGACCCAGAAACGTTTTACTATAAAAATGTAAACAAAACAGGACTGAAAATTATGTTAACAAATACAAAACAGATTTACTCTGAAGCATTTATTGCCCAACTGTCTATACAGGGTTTCGACTTATGGAAAGACACAATTGAGACAAAAACTGTCTGGGGTAGTAAAGATTGGCAAGTACAGGGTGTAGAAGCTTTATTTAGAGCCTGTATCATCCCTGAACAAATAATGTTTTTGAATGACACCGTCCAAAAGACATTTTGTCTTGGATTAGCCAAGATCAAAGAGATGAAAAGACCTTCTGTGCCAACACCTGCCAGTGATAATACTACACAGGCAGTGGTGACAGTTGACAATATACTACAACTCAACAGAACTCATCCGAATTGGAAGAAATGGTTAATCTGGCCCACAGACACAAACAACTGTCAGGAAAGGTTCTTGAACAAAACTCAGGGCTTAACTATTCATAGGCCAGACCCAAGATATGTCCAAAGACAACATCCGGGGGTAGTAACAACATACAGTGTAGGTAAATTATGCCTCGATTGGCTGCATAAATCTACACTACAGGATGTAAAGCAACACTTAACCTTACTTAAAGAGGACGCAGATCTTAGGGAATTCTTGCTTGGACCAAGAAAACCGCGTCAAAAATGTTTCATATATGCCGGCATCTATGCTGCTTATAACGAAGCATGGAAAGTGTCACAGATGGAGGCTGCAGAACGAATACGTGAACTTGATCGTATTAATTTAGAGAAAACACTCTCTGTAGTCGACAATGGGTTAACAACTTTGTCCTCCAGGATTTATTCATTGGATGGCATTGTATCCTCTGCTATCGACATTCTAGAACAAGATTTGGCTATGTTACAACAAGGTCAGTCTCAATTACGTTCTATTGTGTTATTGACATGGACGCTGCAATCTTTGCGAGCGGGCTATGTGCCTTGGCGTTTCATCAACACGTCGTCTCTGTTTGCAGAATACAATCTCACTGATAAACAGATCGAATTGGCACAAAGAGGAGCGAGGTATACAGTGCTAAGCATTGAAAAAATGGAAAAACTACCGTTTACAGTGGCAGAAAAACCAGCTACAGAATGGGTTATTCATGGCAAAATAACATTACCTGTGACATCGGGGGACGCTAGGTGGCGCACACGCAAGATGGCCGCACATATGTGAGGCTCCTGCAGCTTAGCGTGAATATCCGTTAATTTATCCTGATTTTGGACCCCATAGCCAAACTGCACTACGGCATGTTGGTGTGCTGGGCTCGATGAAGACTCGCTGAGATAATCAGCGAGATTGAGCTTGCCCCGCTCCCGCCGGAGAGACGTGAAGATCCGGCCGTGGGCGAGGAAAGTGAGACGTGACCCTCCGGCGCGGCCACCAGACCTACGAGAAATCGGTGCGCCACACGAGGCGGCTAGGCCCTGGGCCGCGGGGCGTGCGGAGGCGCTGGAGGCGGTGTACTGAGTGGCCTGCTTGGAGCTCGCGGCTGCTCCCGCATCGGAGGCACCGCGGACCCGCTGAACGGCGAAGGAGTGAATGACAGCCTAGAAGCTGCAGGAGGTGGGTGTGTGGCGGCGCGGCACTAGCGCTGGGGACGCACCGCATTCAGTGGCGATCCGACTCGAATGGACAGAGCTATGATCGGAATGGGACGGCGGAATCGGGGGACTGGAGTGGCTGTGTTGCTATCGCTGCCCCTTTGAAATTGACGGATGGGCATTGGGCTGCTTGCGAGCCGTTAGACGCGACAACGCTGCGGCACTGAACATTAGAGGTCCCCCGAGGAAGCGAACCTGCCCGCATTGAGATGCGGATGTAATTTTGGCCCCTATTGTCGCTGCAGCTGGGGTGAGTGAGGCACCGGCTTCTCACTTGAAGATACAGAGGGCAGACGTGGCCCTTGCTCTTTGGGGAGGCCCCTGTTGAGTGTGGCGGAGGTGGAGGCGGGCGATTGTGGAGCAGCCCTCTATCGGCGCCCCTCGGCTGCTAGTGAATGGGAGCTTGAGGCCCTGGATGGGCACTGACGCGAGCCCGACTGCTGCTGGCCGCCGTCTTGCACAGAGGATCATTGGAGGTGCAGTGCGCTCACCCTGAAGGCCCTGAGACTAGCTGACCTGGGGAGCATTTGTTGGGGATCGTTCTCCCCCGGACTGTGCCGGCTGGAGAGGCGGGCCCTGCCCGGGTGCTACCCTGGACAGGGCTGTGTGCGACTGATGGGAGGTGCGACTGCGGGGGGACACGCTGCCCTCTCCGGGCTCCTGGGCCTGGCTTAAATCTACGTGTGGCGGTGTAGGCGCCTGGGGACAGAGAGACCCGACTAGACCACACAGCTCACTACTGACTGGCTGGAGAGGCTAGGAAGATCGGCCGCACGGGGAGCGCGCACAGGGTTATCTCCCCTGTATCATTGTCTCTGCTACACTTGGACCTCGGTGACTGGTGAGGGCGAAGTAGCCTTTCCCTGCGGAGTGCACACAGCGATATCGCAGCTAGACCAGCAATCTGCAATTACAGAACATCATGGGGAAAACAGATATCCGTCAACCCAAATTGAACTTTGATGCGGCGAAAAGGAGTACCCGTAACACGCCAGAGGACCAGGTCCCGGGTGGGAGAGATGAGACACCGGCTGTGGCGACTGCACAAAACACAGATGTGCAAAGTATACTTCAGGAGGTGCGACAAGGATTCGCCACCATAGTGGACAAAGTAGACAGAATGTCGTCGCGCATGGACGCCATTGCACACAAGCTGGAGGGGCATGAGGACCGACTTAAGGAGGCGGAAAGACGCATCTCGGACACTGAGGATGTGACCACGCATGTAGCTACGCAGGTCACCCAAATGGATAAACTCCTGAAAATCATTGCGGCGAAAAATGAAGAGTTGGAAGCGCGAAGCCGGCGCAATAATATCCGCATTCTTGGTGTCCCGGAGACAACAAACGTAGGGAAGATGGAGGAATATGTGGAGAAGCTGTTGCTGTCTTCAATTGGAGCTGAAGCATTCTCTACCCAGTTTATCATAGAGCGAGCGCACAGATCCCTGGGACCGCGTCCCCCTCCGGGTGGAACACCGCGTCCCATCATAGCAAGACTTCTGAACTATAGGGATCGGGATGTTGCACTCCGAGTGGCGAGAAGCAAGCAAACTTTGAATTATGATGGCAACGCATTCTCCATTTATCCGGACTTTACTCCCACGGTCCAAGAGGAACGGCGAAAATTCATGGATGTTAAAGGCAAGCTCCGACGGGCGCAGATCGATTATGCGCTACTATACCCTGCGCGTCTCAGAGTCACCCACCAGGGCAAACAACGTTTTTCACTAAGCCACAGCAGGTGGAAGAGTTCCTCAAGCAATTGAAGCGTATGGATAGCACTACTGGAGCTTCAGCGGCGGCGCGATCGTCTCCTTTGCTGGGAGCAGAGGAGGAATCAGGATGAACATTTGCACTAACATGCACTGTCTACCGAGGAGAGGAGTGAGATGTCCTGCCGTCCCCTCTATCGGGCCCGCACCGTGGGTCAAGTATCCTTGATTGGCTATTGGACAAATCTAAGAACTCTACACTGCACGCTGGGCACCCTCTGCCCCACAAGGCCCACCCGTTCCAACTGAGGTGGACTTTCCGGGCAAGGTGTACCTGTGCTGCCACCCAGAGAGACCCCCCTGCGGGCGCTCCCCCACTGATGGTCACTGCAGGACTCTCACGGTGACTGTTTGGGTTATGATGATGTTGTTGGGGACAGGGGAGGGGGCGGGCGTACATTTCTGGCAAGTTGGGGTTGCTTCAGTGGGAGGGGGTGGGAAAATGGGGAGAATGGTTCAGTTTGCGCATGACCTTTGTTGAACAAAATGGCTTTTTTAGTAATTGCAAGTGGATGGAATGTGAAGAGCGAGTTGAACACGTGGCATACAGAGTAGATATGATATACACATACACAGTTGCGCTAGGTGGTGGATCCTGGGCATGGACCACATACACGACAGGCACACTGAACAATGGCTAATACAGACCCCGGAAGGTTAAATATTGTAACGTGGAACATTAGGGGGCTGGGAGATCCGCGGAAAAGGCGACACATACTTGCATACTTGGACAGGCACCAAGTGCATATAGCGATGTTGCAAGAAACGCACTTTAACCCCCATGGTGTTCCTACGTTCGCAAGTAAATGGGCGGACCATAGAATCTTCTCCTCATACTCGACCTATGCGAGGGGAACAGCTATACTTATAAAAAACGGACACCGTTTCAGCTAGCTGGGACTACCTGCGATGAGCAAGGGCGGTACTGTCTGGCATGGGGACGGTTGGGGACGGAATCGGTCACCCTGGCCTGCTGCTATGGACCAAATGTGGATGCCCCGGATTTTTACACCTCACTGTGGGCTAAGATTTTTACTATAGGTTCAAGTCATATAGTCTGGGGAGGGGATTTTAATGTTGCAAGTAACCCTAGTATTGACAGGTCTAATCCTGCCCCTCATCACTACACTAAGGCGCGCACCGTCTTACAGGACACGCTAACTACATATCAATTGATAGACGCCTGGAGACACACCCATCCACATGGGTTAGAGGGAACGCACTACACTACGCAAAGGGCAACATGGGCGAGGCTGGACTATTTGTTTCTATCCAGAGGGCTAGGCCCAGCTATATATCAGGTGCAACATCTGGCCCGTACTTACTCGGACCACGCTCCTGTCAAGCTCACACTGTCCTCATCAGATTTCGCCCCCCCGCGCAATAATTGGAGATTACACGCCCCTATTCTGCTAGACACGGTCTTTCAAAAGGAATTGCGGGAAGAAGTGGGGGATTTTTTTGTGCGTAATAAAGACTCGGTAGAAAAGGTGGAAACCGTATGGGAAGCATTTAAGGTTACACTCCGGGGGTTCTGCATATCAAAGGGCTCTGGAGTACTAAAAGACATTACTAACACACTGCGTAGGTTGGAAACAGAGCTAAAAGCGCTGGAATTAACATTGGTCTCAGGATCGGATGACTCCACCCGGGCTAAGGCTAGAGAGACGCTTACTGAGTACATGGAGACGGCGAAACGAGAATCGAGATTCAGGGGTAAATACTGGATAGCGCGTCGATATGGGGAGGGGGAAAGGCCAGGCAAGGCGCTAGCAGACACAATTAGGAGGCCACGTTACTCCAATTATGTGATAGAGCTTGAAGGCCCAGGAGAAGTGGTCTACAGAGATACCGCAAACATACTGAATGCTTTTACCTCCCATTATGCCCTACTATATACCACAAACAGGACGGGAAGGTTGAATTTGGAGAGTTATCTAGCAGATGTGACATTGGGTTGGCTGAGCGATGAGCAACGACAGTTTTTATGTGCCCCATTTGAGTTGGATGAGGTGCGGGAAGCCATCATGCGCATGCAGTCTGGAAAGGCCACGGGTACAGATGGCATCCCAATTGAATTTTACAAAACCTATATAGATCTGATGGCCCCCATACTGCGGGAGGTGTATGAGGACTCCTTAGATACTGGATTCCTCCCACCTTCCATGAGAGAGGCTCTCATTATATCGCTGCTGAAGCCTGGAAAATCTCCCCTCCACAGCGACTCCTATAGACCACTGTCCCTCCTTAACTGTGATGCAAAAATATTGGCCAAGCTCATATCCAACCGACTTAGCTTATTGATGGAAAAACTGATTCTTCCTGATCAATCTGGCTTCGTACCCGGAAGGGCCACCTCCCATAATTTAAGAACCCTATTTGCAATTTTAAATAATGTCTCCTGTGAACTGCCATTAGCGGCTGTATTTTTAGATGCCACAAAGGCTTTTGACTCAATCGAGTGGGATTATCTTTTCGGGGTGATGTTGCGTATGGGTTTTCCGCCCCTTTTCCTCTCCTGGATTCAGTTGTTGTATCAGTTACCAACCGCTAAGGTGCTCGTGAATGGGCGGGTGTCCCAGGCGTTCCCGATCACTAGGGGAACCCGGCAGGGATGCCCGTTGTCCCCATTATTATTTGCGCTAGCGATCGAGCCATTGGCTGCAAAGCTGCGGCAGCATCACAATGATAAAGCCTTACGATGTGACATGAGGCAGATACTCTTATCTCTCTATGCGGATGACATAACTCTGTATATACGCGACCCGCAACAGAACCTGAACCCAATCCTTCGAGAGTTCATCGTTTTTGGAGAATTATCGGGAGTTAGAATTAACTGGAGCAAATCCTGTATTTTCCCCTTAACGGCCGCAACAGCTCGCTTCCCACTGGACTACTCCTTAGAGTGGTGCGCTGACGATGTGCGCTACTTGGGCATACGTGTCACTAAGGATAGAGATGAGCTGATGCGACTCAACTATGGCACAGCAATGACCCGAATAACGGACTATGTCACCCGGTGGATCACACTTCCTCTTTCAATGGCAGGAAGGGCATCATTAATAAAAATGGTAATACTGCCCCAGTTGCTCTATCTGTTTTTGAATATCCCATTCCACCCAGGGAGCTATTTTTTTAAAACACTCCGGTCAGAATTGACGCGTTTAGTGTGGGGGGGTAAGCACCCGAGACTGCAGTGGAATGTTCTCACCAGGCCATACTCACAAGGGGGATTTGGAATACCTAATTTTGAATTATATTATCTCTGTGCACAAGCCCATTATGCATACTACTGGGTGTATCAGCCACGATATATGCCACAGGTGGCGGCAGAGCATTGGCTTGCGCACCCCATGCCGATTGAAGGAGCGTTGCATGCCACCCCGCCTCTCAGAGACAGGACGCCCACTACGGTAACCTGTACAGTCACGGCGTGGCATCGCATAGGTCGTATATTAGACACCCCGCTGCTTTATTCCCCACAATTACCTCTCACATATCACCCGACTATGCCTCTGCTGCAGGAGACGATATTCCACAAGTTTGCGGAACGAATGCACATTAAGTCATGGGGCGATCTGTATCATGAAGGCAGATTTCGCACGGCTGAACATGTATTTCAGAGCACACAGCACACACCAATGGACCTTTTTTTATATGTTCGTCTCAGACAGGGCATCCGCTCCTTGACCCCGGAGTTCCCGGCTGAACCCCCAACACTTACTCCGTTACAGCTAATGCTTAAAAGCACGACACCCAGGCGCCTGGTTTTCCTAATATACCGCACAGTCCACACACACAAAGAGGAGCCGGCTGCATTGGCCCGCACACGTTGGAGTGAAGCGCTGAGCCTTGCACTGACGGATGAACAATGGGAATACTGCTGCTCGCAGACCGAGCAAGTATCGGCTAGCAGTAGGCTACGTATACTGCATTACAAATTTCTGCATCGGCTATATCATACGCCGGCCAGACTGCACAGACATGAATTACGCACTACCGACCGGTGCGATCGGTGTAGGGCCCCGGGAGCGGATTTTCTGCATTTGGCCTGGGAATGCCCGGGAGTATATGATTACTGGAAACAGGTTTTGAAGCATTGAACTTAATGACAAACGCTCATATTGAACCTACACCACTGCTGGCCCTGTTGGGGTATGTAAAACCACTGAAGGTGGAGCACCGTAAATATGTAGCTCTCGCGCTGCTCATGGCAAAAAGACGTGTGGCGTGTAGATGGGGAAGGGGAAGGGCGCCCAAATTCAAGGTCTGGCTGGGAGATTTAGTTCTTTGTCAGGAGCAACTCACTACATATGCGGAGCTGTTACCCAGCTCCTCCAGGCCCAGGGACATTTGGGCTCCTCTAACATGTTATCTTATGGCTCATGAACGCGAGACTGCCACACCAGAGAGAGGGGCGGCGCACATTGAGGAGCGCCGAGGCGACACATGAAGGACGGATACATGTCCCCTTCATTATGATATGGTTGCTGCTGCTGCGGAGCAAGTGACATAACCGGATGAGACAAATCCGCTCATATAGGCTGAAGGCTAAGACTTAATGAGAGACTAGATACAAGGTGCATGCCGAAAAAAAAAAAACTGGGACACACCCATAATAATCCTTTCCTGCAGGAAGGACAGAATGATGTCCTGCTGCGCTGTAGATTGGTCTTTGCTAAACACAACCATAATATCATATGCACTGTAATGTAACAAGAGGTGATTTGGAACTGTATGAAGATATGCAATTACTTTACTGCTACGTGTAACACATGTATGTTTAAATTACTCCACTGTAAGGTATGCCTATCAAAACTAATAAAAAGTTAATAAAAAAAAAAAAAAAAAAAAAAAACATTACCTGTGACATCTTTTCAGTTTCAGTATTGCCTCAGACAGATGCAAGCAGGCAAATATGAAAGGTTGGGTAAGGAATACATTAAGATATCTTGGAATTTACCGTACACACATAGATGTTGGAGTGGGGATCGTGAAGTGTATCTTAGCGGTATCAACTGTAAACATGCGCTGACCGGTTCACTCATTTGTCAGGACATTATTTTACACGGAGCTTGTAATGGTTCTGTGGCAAACTTGTCTTGCCATCAGCACGGTTCACCAGCTGCTGTGATTAATCCAGCGTTTGGGCAACTTTCGAATGGGAGTTACCTCATGTTGAATGATCAGAGCTGCTGTGGAATGTTGCCAGGCATCCCATATCTAGTAACGGTCAACTCCAGGGTCACTTGCTGTATGCAAGTATTGTTTCCCCAATAGACACAGTCAGGGAGTCGCCTTTATGGCCTTCGCTGAACGTCTCTTTTATAAGATTTGATACTTTAAGCAGAATGAAAGCCATGCTTTTACAGCAAACAGTGCCTTTGACCTCGGCCAAAGAAACCTATGATCTACAAGTTGCAAGGACTTCGGCTGAGATACAGACTTTAATACGTACAAACTGCCCTATACATTTTGTAGAAATGATATCACGTATCTTTAACATGTCAGATACAACAGGAATTGTACATGTATTTAAGAGCATTTGCACCGGTCTGTTAGCACCGTTCCAGGCAATACTTGGAATCATTCCGAACTTTGCACATTCGGTGTTTGGTGGCATACCATTAATTCTCGCACTTGTTGCCGGAATTTTATTCATCTGTCTGCTATTGCGCTATGGCCAGCCAATTCGCCGAAATCACTCCGAGCGAAATGGAGAAAGCTCTCCTTGAAAGAAAGTGCCGTGAGCGAATAGTACAGCTATTGGGCATGACTCGTCTACGGGACCTTAATACCACATGGTTCCTGTCATTCCGACCAATCTGGCATGATTGCATCTTACCTGTTCTACGCTGCCTGCTATGCGGTGAAGAATGCGTGTTGGACGCTTGTCTAACATATCCCTCAGCTGCGCCAAAGGATGTCGATGCTTTGCTGGACCCGATAACGGCCCATGCTCTGTGTTGTCCCCAGAGGCTTCCAATCCTGATGTCAGCATTCATTGAGATCTCACAGTCGCCTCCTGCTGCTGCTGAGGTACGAGAAACAACTCCAGGCACACAGGTAACAACGGGCGCGAACATTGCTGCTGTGACCTATGCTGAGAGCGATGCTTCCCATCTTTGTGCGATCAATCTTCTACACGAGGTGTACCAACTTACACCGGCGGCAATAGATGATGTTTTGTCTATTGAAGTAGATGATCTCATGTTTACACCAGACCCATGAACTGACTCTGATTCGGCATACTCTGTTCCAGTACAACAGCAACAATTTGGCCTTCATTTTTTCAAACCCTTGGAACTTTACCAAATTTGAACTTTTGTCCCATTTTTTCGAACGAAAATGGCACTCCAATCTGCTTAAAGTAGAACTAGCCTTATAATACAGACTTGGCAGTACTTCCAGGGACACTTAGTCATCTTGTGTGTCTAAATCGGTTCATTTAAGTTTCATGACAGGAAATGACTTTTGATTTTGAACAAACATATCGATCATTTTAGTCATATGTAAATATTGCTTTTGTATTTTCGTTCCGAATGCATTGATTCGTACTTTATGCTGGAAATGAAATGCACTGCTTGATGATGTACAGAAACATGTGCATTTTAATGTATCTTTTAAAGCTTTTTAGGATATGTTTTACTATGCGGTACTCCATTTTAATGTTTAGCATTTTAAATGTTTAGCATTTTAGTATTGTTGTATACACAAAAGAGGAGTGGGTGTTGTGTACTTTATTGGGTGTCCATAAACGGGCTTTCTAGAATCATGTCCTTATATAGGCACAATCCAACCTGCCCTTATATAGGCATAAAATCCCAGACCTTATTTAGGCATAAACCATGCATACCAAATACAGGCATGGATTCCGACATCCGTCCACCCTAGCAGCCTCAACGAGTCCATGAAAAAACAGACCCTCAGGCTGCGGGAGTTTCCCTTGCCCAGGACTATTGATTTCTTCAAGGACTCATACATTATGCATGAACCTCTATTCCTTAAGGGATTCATTCATGACGTCTTTCGCTACCCAACTCACGTCAATGCTAACATTTTCAGGTATAAATATACCTTCCCAAACCCCTGTAAATCAGAGGAGACCTCGACTTCAGAGGAGCCCGATTCCCGGCCGGACGCACTGAGAAGACGCTGTCATTCCTGCACGCAGAGAGTCCAGCTTCCAGTGATCTAACTTCCCTTGCGGGGTGTTGGAGTTTGAGTCCGGATAGAGATTCCTACCTCTCTCATTCTTCAGGTATGGAGCAGACTAGAACCTAGAGGGACTCTTGGCATACTAGACTCTTGGCATGCTAGGCGTAACTTACTCTTAGTATACTCTAGTCAGGAATACAGCACCTACTTCTACTTCTCCCTACACCTAGGAAAGGTTAGGCACACTGGGTAGAACTAGGATAGAAACGCATCGTATGAGTACTCGCATTTTTAGGCTGTCATTTTATGTAAATGCATATATGCTGAAAAGATAATGCTAACGCAGTATTATTTATTTCTACTGCTCACCTTGTACATTATTTATCTCGCATACTGTCTTGTGATCGTAACAGCACATCTAACTTACAACAGAAACAAGACTGTTCAATAAACCTTTTTATTGAAACGCCCGTCTGTTATTTCTGTGTGACTTTGAGAATAACTGAATCATGCACAACTGAGCTGAGTGAAATAGTTATCTATTGTTTCTACGACTCTGGGACACGTCCTGATTCTGTAAGGGAAACACAGTGGTCATGTTTTGCGGCTGCCAGAAACTAATCCCTTCTTGTTGTCAAGAAGTTTCTAGTGGCCTCTGAGCTAGCTGGCACAAGTAATTAAGTTTAATATACTCGATAGGGACATACCGACCTTAGTCCTATGTCAAACCTATAGGATATATTATTCCAATGCGCAGAGCCTATTAGGGAAATAGGAGCTACACTACAATATGGGGAGATGCTCAGGATCCGTCGCATCTGCAGCAATGAAAAAGACCTTGTTGAGGCGCAACAGAATAGCAAAATGCGCTTCTTAGAGAGAGGATATGCAGAGCAAATAGTGGATAAAGCTATACTAAAGACTAGGACACTATCTCGAGAGGACCTTTTGTTTAAACCGTCGAACACCAGGGAAAAAACTCTGAGAAAAAAAGAGTCACATATGGGGGAAAACAATGATCTAAGACTCATTTTAACATGCAATAAACAGAAAGATTGTCTGAGCAAGATCATAAGGGAAAACTGGCATTTGATTTTAAATGATCCACAAATGCGAGATGTCGTGCCCACTAGACCAACCATTACATTTAGAAAGGCACCCTCAACTAGTGATTTCCTAGTCAGCAGCAGTCCTGAAGTTAATACTGGGTCTAGTTGGTTGTCAGGCTGGAAGGGCTTTGTAAGATGCTCTTCATGTAAGGCCTGCAAACATGGCATTAATAAGACAACGGTTCAGACACCTTTTGGGGGTAAACCCATTAAAATCAACACTTTGATAACATGTAAAACGGAGTTTGCAATCTATGTGCTGGAGTGCTCTTGTGGCCTGCAGTATGTGGGAAGCACAAAACTGCAGGTCCACAAGAGAATTCTCCAGCACTTCCGGGCCATCACTAATGTAGATACAACTTATCCGGTGGCCCGGCACTTCAGGGAATCACATGGCAACAACACACAACATTTAAAATATTTTGCCATTGATACTATTCCTCCACTACGACGTGGCGGAGATAGAGAGGCACTCCTAAGAAAACTAGAAACTAAATACATTCTAGAGCTGGACAGTAAAAGTCCTCATGGGTTAAATACCACGAAGGATTTACATACATGGTTGTAAACACATATCTAGAGATACCGGCCGGTTCTCGAATCATGCATTATGCAGTAATGACCAACTTCGTGAACTAATTATACCCAAAATAGGGTCAACCGATATAAAACTATGACCTCCGTTAATACCTGCCTCACCACTTTCCTCTTTTTAGAAATATCATTTTAGTTTTTAAAACAATTAAGGTTATTTTCCTTTTAATGATTTTTATAACAAGCACTGTCAAATTCTAAAATGGAAGCTCATGTATATCATGTAGAACTTCCGTCACATATGGAGCACATTTTTGTTACTTTTGCACATAAAACAACTAGCACAACAACTAACTAATAATAATTAAAGTCTAAGTAGGATTAATAAAGTAAATAAGGAGTGCAAAAGCGGCTAACAAACAGCGGCCAATTCAACAATAGATTGCAGTGATACAGTAGAGGATATTATACCTTTTAATGTATTTATTGCCTTTTATATGTAAATATGTTTGTATTTATACAAATGATTTGATTGCGTTAATTTGCACATATGGACCATGAAATGTTAGGGGGACAGTATTAGGCTATCACATACTATGATAATGAAGGTATGTAGGTCCCTTTCAACTAATTGTATTTATACAATTACAAACATGTGGTTTTTAGGACATTATTACCTGCTGTTTTTTTAAAAACTGTTATAGTGGATAATTATTTGTTGATAAATATCACAAAATTGACGTGTAAATTGTTAGTCTGTTGTTGCTATCTATTACATGCACGAGCACTTTAAAAAATAGGGAAGTGTTGTCAGCGCGTCATGTGATCAAGGCCCGCAAGGCTCGAAAAGCGTCATGGCGGCACAGCGCAAGGAGAAAATAAATAAATAATTTTGCACAACAGAAAGAGGAGTCCGTTCCATTTTTCCGATTCCAGGAACATTGAATCTTAAAGGAAAAAAGGTTACCTGCAATATATATATATATATATATATATATATATATATATATATATATATATACTCAAATTTCGCAATAATATAAAATGACTACAATCCCTTACAAGCTAAATAAAGCATATTTTCTTCCCTAATAAGTTACCTAAGAGAGCCACTTCACTGCAAAGTCTGCAAATACAGCGAATAAATACTGTACAACTTGGTTTGCTTGCTGAAATGTTTTCTGCTTTCAGTTAATTCTCTGTTGGTTAATAGTTTATCACTAACATCTGTTACCATTGACAGAGACTGGTTATATATGGATGTCTTAACTCAGCAGTAACATGCACAAATGATTCTTGTCTCAAGCATGTGCTACGGTTCTATTACAAATCATCTTGGGATCAAGGTTGTGCAGCCACATCAGGGTATTGAGGGTAATATAACACTTCGCTGTTGGTGCAGAGGAATCACTTTTGTGCAATATATATTTGAAAAAGAAGAACATGGCATAAAGCCATGTTGCACTTGAATGCAATCCACGTCCTGCAGGCACTGCAGGTTGGGTAAAGCAGCACAGTAAAATGAAACTACCCAAGGAGAGGGATGATATGGTTTATAAACCCAGAAACACATATCTCAAAGACACAACGGAGGCAGGTAGAGGAATAAAGTGGGGTGGTGCAGAGTGAGAGCAAGAAAAGACCAAGGGGAGCTGTTGTTTGAGCTACAGTCCTAGCACGTCCCCCGTGAGCCTAGTCATTTGAAACTGTATAGTTCCCCCAACGCGCTGTCTCCATCCGTGCAGGTGAAGAGGACCCTTACTTTCCAAATCTCGCCTAAGCTTGCCTCAATTCATACACAGCATTTGAAACATAGTAAGGAATTCTGTCTGCAAAAGCCTCTTTCATGGCCAATTTTTGGTGCTATGCTTCATTGTTAAAAAGTTGGTGTGTTTATTATTCATGAATAAGCTCTTTCAGGTCATTTTGCCAGGAGTTGTATCTATTCATTTACCTGAAAGAAACAGTTTCTGAAGCAAATTTCTCTTCTGGCAGTCATTGTTAGCAGAAGCTCCTCGCTGTTTCTTGTGGCATCACAGATTTATGCACTAGCCACATTGCCTATTATTTATCAATGCAAATCCTAGCAACGAATTTTAAAGTTTTTTATTGGACAAATCAGCTACACGTGTGAGGAAGGAACTCTTTTTGCCACACTGGTGTAGGGAGGTCTGTTATATTTCAAGATGGCTGTCACAGCAACAGGTATCTTTATCCTGATGCAGCTCTTCCATCTTGACATCGACTTGGGGGGAAATCCATGAGGTATGGTGGAATAACTGACATGATATGTGTATATGGAAAACACTCCTCTAAACTGGAGGTACCCTACCAGTACTCACATTACAAGTGTCCCTGACATGCTGGTGCTTTTCCTTCCAGCACAGCAGGCCATTGGTGTGCCAATGATGCTGCTCAAAATGATGACAAGCGACTCCACAATATTTTTTATCCTTGTACACACATCTCGGGTCACACTAACACATTCCATAATTTGCACTGGAAACCTCTGAGATTGTCATGCAATTAAGCTGAATAAAATGAATTGTGTGTTCAGTGTCCGAATGTGCTTGCGCTGATGGAAACCTCTGTTTTTTAGGTCGATCCTGGGCAGTGCATGCGCTGCTCTGCGAGGCATGTGGAATTCGAGTATGGAGTTGAAGCTCCACCCACTCTCTGCCCATATTTTTAATTGGCTTGTGTCATTGTTATTTGTAAATGCTGGCTTCTGATTCATTAATAGGGTTATTAGTCCCTCCTTAGTCCCGCCTTCTCTTCATTTATATCTTCCCATGAGGACTGGCCCTTTTACTTCTGTTGTTACACAGTATGTCTTATTTAGTCTGCAAGCACTAGGTTCGTAATGAGTTTCTCCTACTGCAGGCATGACATGCTTTCCTGCAACATTCAGCACGCCGTGCGCGCTTTCACTTTCCAAGCAGCCCAGGACAATGGAGGCCGCTTCTTTGAAATGAAATAGGTCTAGCATTTACAAGAGTTTCAGCTATTGGCATTGTAAATGACAATACCTTTTATTTATGTGTTAATTATCAAAACAGATAAATAAAAGGCTTTGTCATTTACAATGCTAATAGCTTAAACTCTCGCAAATGCGAGACCTATTGCATTGCAAACGCTTGTTCTTTTCTGAGTCCTGGCTGCTGCTTCAGGTCGTTGCTAGGAGACAGGTCTCATAGTTCTCTGCTCAGGCAGAAGATTTTTTTTTTTGCCTGTGACTGATAATCGAAAGGCTGACATACTCTGCACATCACAGCGTGTCCTGCTAGTTTTTTGAGGGAAAGTGCTATCCCACCTGGACAAAAGCATAACAGTGTGCATCCTGGGCCATAACTGCAGAGCCACCCAGTCTTCACTAGGGGAATAACACAGTTGATGTGGCACTTTGACGGGCCACCAAGACTCTGATTAACTTTCCCAGCTGCTTGTTAAAAGTAAGGGAAATTAAATCTGGCAGCCCAGTGATGTGCCAGGCCTCCTATGCACCACCCACTACTAGGTGCACTAGAAGTCACAGTGAGCAGCAGCACTCACTGACCCAAGCCATTAGCATTCTTCTCAGTCTTCTATAAACCAGTAAAAAAAAATCTGTTATGCACCATTTCCATACACATCTGATTCATAGAAGCTCAAACCTCTTCCACTTTCTGTTTTTTCTTACTAAATCTCACAAACAAATCCACTGCGATTACAAAACTATGAGTTCTGCTTAACTGATGTTTTTACATGTCAAAAGGACTGCCGACTGAAAACAAAAAGGAAAAATAGTATAGTTGTCTGCACGGCTATCAGCAGCATTAGCAGTTCTCTGTGCAAACAACACGTGCAACTATCAATGATGCAGCAGGTGCAGTGGCACCGGGACCAAGAGGATTGAGGAACCCACTGAACTCTGATTATTGCTGTATTTTGCTACCTAGTCAGCAATGAGGGCCCATTGTCCTTGCTTGCACAAGGGCGCATGACACCACTGGTGCAAACACCGGTTAGTGTTGAGAATGTTTGCTAGTCTCCATACACTGCCAACGGGTCCCTGTGTTATTAAACAGAAACATTTAATAAATGTATATTTGTAAAAATTGCGAACTGATCCTCCTTTCCAGAAGTGTAAATCTTCTTTCCTTCCTCCCTTCCACAGTTGTGCATTATAGTCCTCTCTGCACTCCAAATTCCTCATAACTAACTAAATGCAGTGGGACTCTTTCAAAGCCCCTATGGTCGTACCATCAGGGGCTATGACGCCTCCTTGCAACCAGTCTTGTCATTTTGGAATGGTGGAAAGCAATTCATCTCTAAAAGAGTGTTGAGTGAAAGGAGAGACCTGTCACATTATTATTTAGTTTCTTTAGCTGGCTCCCACTGACGTAACAAATACAGCAACAATTCAGGTTTGGTTCAGCATCTCAATGACAGCAGTTAGATAATCTAAACATAGCAGCCTTGAAGATCCTACTGACTGCTCTTTATTTGCTGGTTCTCATGAAACATATGCAGCTGGCTACAAAAAGATATTCATTTACATGTTCTGATTTTAGTTCAAGTGGAAAATCAGATTTTATATAGCCTCCCAGCTGTACTGTGAATAACAGGTTCTGGATTTAAAAAATCTGCCCCTATTTTGGAACCAGTTCCATGATGCACAGGCTGAGCCATAGTAAAATATCTGGCTCCAGCCAGACTTGTCCACCTCTACTATTATATTGCAAAAAAGTGGGGCATTTCTGAAATTAACTCATGTTACAGACTTCACTGCACTGTTCAACTCTTGTTAAAGTGTCACACATAAGGCATTGAAATGTCACACATAAGCTCACTGCAAACCTGGAATTGCCACACATAAGCAAACTGAAAACTTGGCAGCTATGCTTGTCAGCAATGTCATTGGGTACCTCATCCTATTGCCCTACTCTTGATAGGGCATGGTGATGCCAAGAATGATGGCTGGGACTTTGCCAGTATTACACCCCTCCTCTAAAGCAACTAATTATCAGAAGCATTGGTTGTTGGGAGATCCCACACTAAGAAATGGGTGAGGCTTCCAAGGAATGCACCACTTGTTTTATGGATTTTTCAAGCTTGAAGCTGCCATTAACTCATATGGTGACTTTGGTACAAAACAAACATATCAAAAACTGCAGCTAAAGCATTGAAAGTTCACACGTAGGATTTCAGCAGCTGACATCTGAGTCTTCAACAAAATTGACTGTGTCACCGTTGATGTATAAACAATTAATTTTAGTATTTTAATCCCACTTTACCTGGTATTGATTAAACTTTACTGAGGCGTTTTGCTCATTTAATTCCATTGATATGTAGAGATGAGGTGCGGCTGCAACGTAGCTCCAACTTGACAATTCCTATCACTCTGTGTGTGGTTAACTCAGCTAGCGACAGAGGATATGGAGACATGGCCCTTTGTCTAAGATCTGCATGAAAAGTGTAACATTATGTCCATGATGAATGTCAACAAGCAGAAATCCTACATTGCCCTTCTGCCTTGGAAACACTTGCTAGGGTATTTTACATAATAGTCAATTTACCCTCACTCAAATCTTGAATTATCATATATGTGAGGATATAGACACAGCATTTCTCTGAGGTTTGTACTACGGACATTGCAATAAAAGGGAAACCTCCATTTTTGAGCAAGTTACATATGGATACCGTATGTGGAAACCACCCGCAAATTACTGTTTGCCGTGAGTAAAAAAGTCATTACTACTACAGTGTATGTGCTGTAGGATGAAAAGATCCAGGAAAGAGGACTCATCAGTTTGTTTAGTTTTACCTTTTTTCACATCTGGCCAAGTAACCATCACATATTCTGCATGTATATAGTACTGTGCATAACAAAAGATCAAAAGACCTCTGCAGTGACAGAATAAGATGCACTCTGAGATGACAGGTGCCAAAAACCTGTGTGGTCATTCAAAGTTTGTCAAACAAGAGTATAAATTCCCTTTGGAAACTAAAAATAAAAATAAATTTTCAACCATTCATCTCAATTATATTACAAACCATTCATCTCAATTATATGAAGTACCCATCTCAATTATATGAAGTACCAATGAGCCTATATTTGCAATGCCACAAGACAGCCAGTAAATATTAATGGGATGTCACCTATATTCATTTAAAAACATTAAGACCATTAGGAATTATACATCATACAAAATTCATACATCAACACATTGTTAAAAAACATATATCATTATTCAATTTCATATTTTACATAGACATGTTGATTGATACAGGGGGAGATACAAAACATTTTTTTTTGTATCAAATGTTAAAACAAGTATTATATCACATATGAATCATACGTACATCATATCCAAGTATAAAAACAGTTAAAAAAGTGTTTTTCCTCTAACCAAAGATAAAACAGGAGAAGAGAGAAACAAACAAGAGCGACAGTACACGTATTAGTGGTTCGTGGACTAATCCAGATCAAAAAACTCAAAAGCCAGACATGTATGTAGTCCAAGTGTTATTATCACGATGACTGGCCGGTACACTGGATTTAGTTTACCCCAAGTGTCGACGCATTTCGGTGGTGCATGCAGAATAATGGCCACCTTTGTCAAGACAGATATAGTATGTCTCTCCTTTTACAATCTTCAAATAGATGCCCAAATCAAATGTGGCGAGTGACCTAAAGGCGTAAGTATTCCTTATTGCGACATCGGTCCACCGTGTATTATAGTGATACCCTCCTTCCAATCACACAGTTCAGTCGCTAATGTTCTATTAGGTAGTAACTGGCGATATCAAATCAATCTATTTGAAATGGTCTTCCTTTGAAGAGGATTGTCACCAGTCTTTATCTACGGGGCCCACAGACTCCCGAAACCATATAGACCCAGTTATATTTTCAGTCCTTCGGCGTCCGTGCTTCCGATCAGTAATTATAAATTCAAACTTTGGTGGAGGAACAGAACCTGTGTAAATGGACAGTCTCCTGCCTTGCCAGTGTCACGGTTGCCCTGCTTTACTTAGGGCATGACTACAAGTGCCCTGAGTTAATCAGAATTTATCACACCCAATCAAATCCAGCACCACTGGGTTCAAAATGTATCAAGCACTTTCTAGGGACTAACATTTGGACTTTGGTGCTTACCGCATCAAGATCTGCATGGCTTGGTAAATACTGGACCTTTTTGCTCTCTTAAATTTTGACAGGTTTGACCTGCTGAAATGTAACGGTAATTACCAGGTGTGATAATCTTTGCACATTTTATAATTGTGATCCTTGCATGTTGGAATCGGAATGTTGCTTTCATGGTGAATTCCCCCCCCCCCGCCTGATTGCCCGACTGGTTGTGAAAATGGTGCCCTGGTTTTTTATTTGACCCTTTCATCATGCTAATCAAGTGTGTGAACAAATTCCGAAGGCTTTCCCTTGAAATGTGACATTCACAAAGAAACCTGTTCTGTGACCTGGAAGAGTGCACCAAGCATACACTCAAAACAGGCATAGGAGTGATTGACATGCCCTGAACAAATATCGTAATGGGGTGGTTGCAGCAAACCAATACCACAGTTAATCGTTGGTGTGACCATACCTTTGTCTCTGTGTCAGCGGGAGGGTATTCATTGTACTGACATCTCCAGAAACCTAGTCGGTGACCTGGAGGGGTGTTCAAAGCATACCCTCAAAGTGGGCAAAGGTCTACTGTCCATGCCCTGGATGAATCACCTAACGTAGTGGTGGCAGCATACTGATATAATAGTGAAATATTGAGACCATACCTTTTTCTCAGTGTCAGTGGGTGGGTATTCTACCGACCTCTGACAAACCTAGACTGTGACTTGCTGGGGTGCACAATCCATACCCTCAAAACCGGCATAGGACTACTGTCTGTGCCCTGTGTTAATCACCTAATGTGGTGGTGGCAACATACCAATGCCTTAGTGAAACATTAGTGTGACCATGCCTTTGTGTCTGTGTCAGAGGGAGTGAATTCTACTGACCTCTCCTGCATATGGTTCAACTGTTATGTGAGCCCTAGGTCTGTGCATTAGCATTCCATATGTGTATCAAGTATGTGCATTTGCAGTGAATGTGTAGCAAATCTATGGTTCTGCTTAGGAATTCACAATGACCTTGTTAGAAAAAGGGTGGTGGTTAGTTCTTCCTGAGTACTGCTATTTGGTGGATGGTAGGGATAAGGGATTGGTCTGCTGTTTGTGTTGTTCAAGGTGAGGAAGTTTCTAGGCAGGGTCTGTCCTTTTGTGTGTCCCTCATTACTGCTTCAGGTGCAGAGATCTCACACTTCATTGTTCCCTTGTTTTGGAAATTCCTGATTGTAACCAGCATCATTCGTATCTGCTGTGAGAACCATCAACTTCAATAAAGGCTGTGTCTGAGGAACAGCTAGAGAATGACATTAGAAATAGAACCACCCCAAACCATTTCTGAAACCTTAGACAGTGGCTCCACAGCCACTGTCTGGAAAATGTGTATATAAGTGGGGCCCAAACCACCCCACTTTGATACAGTTCCAAGTTCTTCTTCACCACGGAAGGGAGAGCTCCACAGAGTACTTGAAGGACTGCTGAACGATCAGTGATCAGGACTTGTATCTCCATGACAACCAGTCTCCCAGGGGTGAGAGGACATCACCTGAAGTCTGAACTTTCAGCAGAGAGAGAAGATGGTCTGCCTAGAGCCACAAAAAATGCCTGCCTGATCCTGTAAGAGGGGACACTGCCGAGAAGGAGAAGCCCAGCATGTTCCTCGCATGGGGAATAACCAGAGAGAGTGAGTTACTGCATAGGAGCGAAGCCAGGTGCAACCCATATGTAGAAGGGATCACTTGGTCACCCTGAATGGAACTGGTGATGAACCTTCCAGACTTCTGCAAATAAGAAGCATCATGTGCAATTGGCAGTCCACTGTGACAGAGAGGCTGGTGCTTCCACTGCCAACTTGGAGGCAGAAAGCTCCATCAATGCTGATGTCAGAGCAGTGATCAGTCCCCAGACCACAATTGCCAAAGATCTTCACAAGTTTGGGTTCAGCTCATAGGTCTCACCTTCTGTATCAGTGTTTGGACTACAACCGGCTCTGGGAAGCCACAACTACTGAAGACAAGAACTACTGTGGGAGCCAATGTGCAGAGATCTTCAAGTTATCAAGTTTCAAGCAAGGACGCTAAGAGGACACAGCTGATGTCCCAACATCTTAATAGCCATTTCCTTAAGAGCAGAACCGCAAACATTCAACCTAGACTGCAAAAAGAACTGTGAGTGAACAAGAGACTGAGTAGCAGACACAAGATTACTGGATGAGCATAAGACTTTGAGAGTAAAACCACAAAGAACAGAATGTGATTTGAACTGTGACGCCTCTATGCCTGGGGTGACTTAAGGATAATAGACGTGTGCGTGCTCAGTGCCATGTCCCAATTAATATTATAGGGATTACAGACACTGGGGAACTCCTCACTGGGGGCAGGATCTAGTGCCTCAAGAAAGGTCACAAACAAGATTTGCTTAATTGCGCTGAATAACATTATGTCATGGTATGTGACTAAAGTACTTTAAAGTTAAACTCTGGTCTCAAAAATACATTATTGTGTCTGTTGGTTGTCTGAGTTCTGAGCTCTTGTCCCCTCAAACTACCTTCCTGAGAAGTGTTTGAATACTTGTCCTCCCTACCCTGTGAGTCAAGTGTGGAAAGGGAATATTAGGCCCAGTGTGCAGAGTCATAGTAGGATGGACCCGAGGACAGCAGTGGTAAATTACCTCAGTTACCATGGTTGGCGCCCCGTAGCCCATGTCTGCCCTGAAGCCCCCCAAATGAGGTCTGATGCTGCTAAAGCAGATGTTTGCTCAGGGAATGCAATTTCATGGGCCAGTTATAATCAGGATGTTAGTGTCAGGAAAGATCGGGTGTCCAAATGTTTAGCCTCCACTGGCTCTGCCATTGGAAACTTCTGATCTAATGGACCATTTGCCAGAGGGCTGTCAGGTCATAGTGATAGTCATACCACCCAATTTAGATTAGACTTCCCAGCCCATGACCTCCATGAAGAACAAAGTGGTCATGGGCAGGCACATCACTTAATTGATTGACTGAGTGATCACTGATTTTTGATTTTTCAAGAATAAACTCCTTTAAGAGTTTATTCTTGAAAAATCAAACACTTTACCAAGTAGGTGCCTCAAACATGGTGCCCACTCAGGAAAGCAAGATTCACTATCTTCAGTGGAGCTACTGCAGCCATTGCAGCAGCCATTCCACTGAAGGCTGGTGGGGATCTGCAAGTATGGCAGGCTGTCATCAGCTGTGAAGATGGAGACAATGGCCTTCACCCACTAGGTGGCATTTTCAATGACCAAGTATGTGTTTTGTGTGGGTGAGACCAGCTAAGGTATCAAGCAGGAATACATCATTTTCCTCTGCTAAGGACAGACTAGAGGACGGAGATGTAGTTTCATTCATTGCTATATTGCTTTTCACACTTAGGGCCTGATTTAGAATTTGGTGAATAGGTACTTCGTCACACCTTATTAAAAGTGTCATAGCAAAGGGTGGATGGGATCTCCATCACATTTGTGACAGAGTAAGCCATCCGCCAAAATCTAAAACAGGCCCTTAGAATGAATTTCTTCAGTGTGCATGTGTATGGTACTGCATTGTGTATTGGGTCTTCAATTGTTTATCACAGTAACCAAAGATAAGCAGCCACAGGCCAATCCCAAAGCCATTTCTCCAGGCCAGAATACAAAGACATGTGACCCATGAACACTTGTAGTAAAATATGACGCAAACTTCAGTAAAAAGAGACATAGCAAAGAAATGTGGACTCAAACACCAGAAGCAGCATATATGGGATAAGCCATGGAATGGTGTAGGCAAAGAAAACAGGAAGGATGTATATAGACAATAGGCTTGTGCAAAATTTCAATCACGCCAGAATAATCGGAGTCATTTTGAAAATTTTGCATCATTTATTGATGCAAAATTACAGATAATATCGCAACTACGCCTGTTTGCATAATTAAGAGTAATTTGGGAGAAAATAACCCTACCACAAGAGCACATTTAGTGAGCATGAGTGGCTGGTCACACTACTATTTATGTTTTGTTGCATTTAGCACTATTGTCTTAGCACAAAATGCATCCTTGTGTCCATTTTGGATGCCAGGGTGCATTTTGCTCCAACAAACTAGTGTTAAATACTGGGAGTAAGTGGGGGGAAAATCTTACAAAAATCAACATTTGACAAGAACGAGTGGATGCTCGCGTTCACTATTCATGTTCTAAAATGCATCCCCGCATCCATTTTGGATGCGAGAGGACCTTTTTGCAATAAGAAAATAGCACAAAATGCAGAAAGGAGTCTCACTGAATGTTTGGTAATTCTGCATGATTATGCAGCATGGAATTAAAGGATTTATGCTCACACCTAGTAGACTCTTGATGTGACAACAAAATGGATATAGAGTCCAGGAAATGAAGGCAATACCCATGGCATATTGTAAATTTTGCTGAGGTGTAGAAGTGGACTGGGGGAAGATTTTGTCAGTTTAAAGCTCACTGATTGGATCACTGTCAAACTTATGAGAAACCTCTTCACCATTTTGACTGATGTGTGAATGGGCATTGAGTGATTTCAAACAATTGGGTATTGAGTTTCTCAAGGACATTTATCATTTGTAGGGTTGCCAATAGAGTTGGTGGGGGTAAAAGACTCAACAGGTTTACTGCCAGTTACTGATGGCACTGTTTTCTACATGCAACACAAAAAGACAATGGCCAGAATGCTGAACATTGTCAAACATTCACCCCCATTCACCCCAGGTTGGACCCAGCCATATGCAAATCAGTCTTGTCCCTTCTCCCCATGGGAACAGTCCAGCCCAAACTGCCAGATCAGGTCCTCACTGGACCGGAAAATAATAATTGTGGGGCTAGTTTCGGGGTATCACCCCTCATTATCCAGCTGTGTTGCTTAGAGTCGATGTGTCGATTTCTTGGTTGCAGCACTAGAATCACCTTCATGGGTCCAGGACTAGGTCTGGCACCACTTGACAGGTCAGTACTTACAGCAGCGGAGCCCAGATGCCGGCAGCAAGATGTAGGAGAAGTCAACCCAAAAGGCACAACCCGGAACTGGTAGCGTTCTTCTCGGGTTGAAAATGCAGACCTCTCTTGTTCCCCCTCGGTGAAGGCAATCTACCAGTACCCAGATGTTAGGTCAAATGTGTGGAGGAGCTTGCCAGCTCCATACTGATCAATGAACTCATCAGCTCGGGGAATGGAGTGTGCATCAGTCTTGGTGATAACATTGAGCCAACGATAGTCTACACAGAACCGAAGTTCAGGTGTGACACCGGGTGGAGCAACCTTGGGGATTAAAACCACTGGACTGGGCCAATGACTGTTAGAGGGCTCAATAACCTCTAACTCCAGCATCTTAGAGACTTCCTCTTTGATGCTGTTCCTCACTATATCAGACAACCTGTAGGTTTTGTGCTTGACAGGTGGGTTGTCCCCAATATCAATATCATGAGTGCACCAATGGATGACTCCTGGGTGAGTGAAAACAGTGGAGCAAACTGTCCCAACAACTGGCGACAGTCTCTCTGCTGTTCTGGGGTTAGTGTAGGGGAGAGGATCACAGCCTCCACTGACCCATCCTGCTCCATGGAATACAGGAGGTCTTCCACCTTGTCATCCATGACCAAGAGCATGATCAACTCTGACCTCTCGAAATGTGATTTGAGGCGGTTCACGTGTAGGATCTTCAAGGGTTTCCTAGGAGTCTGCAAGTCCACCAGGTAGGTGACGTCCCTCTTGCATTCCTTCACCTCAAACGGGCCAGACCAGCAGGCTTGCAGAGCACGGGGCTCTACTGGTACCATCACCCCCACCTTTTGATCAGGCATAAATTCAACAAGAACGGTATTCTGGGTGTTCCAATATTTTATGTCCTCGTGGTTAGCTTCCAGATTCTCCTGGGTGAGTTTCCGGAAGCGGGCTGTCTGGTTCCTGAAGGCCAGCATGTAACTTCATATATCCTGGGGTGGCCTCTAGGGAGCTTGCTCCCAGCCCTACTTCACCAAACTGAGAGGTCCACTCACAGGGTGCCCATACAGAAGTCCAAAAGCGCCGAAGCCAACCCCCTTCTGCAGTACCTCCCTGTAAGCAAACAACAGGCATGGCAAGAGGACGTCCCACTTATGCCTCATGGGCTCAGAAAGACCCATAAGATGCCCCTCAATGTTCAGTTGAACCTTTCAACCAACCCATTGGTCTGGGGTGGTAAGGGGTAGAGAACCTAAAGGTTACTCCTCATGCCTTCCACATGGCCTTCATGTACAGAGACTTGAAGTTAGTACCGGGGTGAGATACCACCTCCTTTGGGAAACCCACATGGGTAACGATCCCCATCAGTGCCCTGGCTACAGCAGCCGCAGTCACCATCCTCAAAGGGATAGCTTCTGTGTACCGGGTGGCATGGTTCACCAAGACCAGAACAAGCCTGTTGCCCATGGCTGTTTTGGGGACCAGAGGCTCCAATATGTCAATGTCCATCTGCCTAAAAGGGGTGCTCACTACAGGAAACGGTTGCAGGGGAGCCTTGCATCTTTCCCCAGTCTTGCCACTCACCTGGCAGGTAGGACATGACCTGCAGAATGCATCTGAGGCCTTCCTCATTTAGGGCCAATGGAAGTGGGTGACAAGCGTTTCAAAGGTCTTGTCTTGCCCCAAATGACCTTCCAGACGCACATCATGAGCCAGACCCAGTAGGAAAGCTCTAAAGCTCTGGGGTACCACCAGCACACAGGCTGGCCCAGGCTCAGCAACCTTAAGCTTACTATACAGGAGACTATTTTCCTAATGAATCGGGTGAGTTCCAGAGGTGTCACCAGTTGCCTGGGTCTTGGCCGGCTTCCACAGACCCACAAGGTTAGGCAACTCCTTCTGCACTGTGCAGACCCTCTCCCTGGCGGGACCTCCTTCCTGCTGCCAATGGGTCAAGTTCCCCAGTTTGGCTACTTCTTCCCCTGTAGGTTCTGGGGCATCCCCTTCAGGTTCAGCTTCATCCAGGACCATGGGAATTTCTGGGGTGGGTTTCCCATGCCCCTAGCCCTTCCCCTTCTTGGCAGAGACCTGGACTACTCTTTTAGGCTTCAGGTCCTTCTGACCACCCTCACGTTCAGCCATGGACCATGTGGTCAGGCATACCCACTCAGGCAATCCCAACATCTCCAAGTGTGACCTGAGCTCGACCGCCTTCCAGGCGGAATGCTCCAGGTCATTGCCTAGCAAACAATCTACAGGCATGGATGGGCTCACAGTTACCCTCAGGGAACCTTAGGACCCCCCAATCAAAGGAAACCTGAGCCACCAAACGTTGGTGCTCACTGTTGTCTACCACAACTACTTGGTGGACCACATTAGGGACTACGTGCCCTGAAGACACCAGATTACACACGATGGTTGTCATGCTGGCTCCTGTGTCTCTCAGAGCCTTCACCCTCCTCACATTGATGGTCACCTACTGCCTGTACTTCCTAGTGTTGTCAGGCATGTAGGTTCTCTGCACCATCTCGCTGTCACCAAGGGAAAATAGGGTTATCTCAGCTGGCTCCCCACCACAAGCTGGGACTAACTCCTCCCCAAGCGCTAAACTTGCCATCCCAAGTGACTGCCCACCGGTGGGGGGCTTTGCCAACTTGGGACACTTGGGATCCCCCATGAAGTGCCCTTCCTGACCACAGGCGAAACACTTCAGGGGTCCCTTCCCTGCAGGGTTTGCTAAAGGGAACCATCTCTTCTTCTCAGCAGGGGGTTGGGAATCCTTACACTATGAACTAGTTTGGGGCCCGTTAGAGGACTCTTTACTTTTATTTTTGTTCCCCCTCTCCTTCTTGTGTTGGGGATCCTGCCCACCCTTGGCGGAATCTCCCACATACAGCTTCTTTTGAACCCTGGTGCTGAGCCAGAGGTCCGCCTCCTTAGCAAGCTTGCTGGGATCAGTAAGCTCACTATCAATCAAGTGCTGGTGCAGCTCTGTAAAACAAACAATAAACATATGCTCATGTGCAGTCAAATTGTACAGCCCCAGCCCCTGATAATCTGTTGCCTCACTGCCCCTCACCCAACCATCCAGTGCTCTGCAGAAAGAATCCACACATTCTACCCATGTCTGGGAACCAAGTTTCCCATTTCTCCTAAACTTCTCTCTGTATCTATCTGCGGTCAGACCATATCTACTGATCAGGGCTTCCTTCATGTTGGAGTACCTTAACTGGTTTGCTGGCCCTAGTGCCAAAAAGGTGCCCCTCCCCTCCACTGCAAAATGCTTCCACAAGCCCACACCCAATCTCTATCAGGGACCCTGTGCATGTGTAATGCTGCCTCACAGCCTTGAAACCACTGATCTATTGCATCTCCCACTTGATAGTCAGCCACCACACTTTTTGGCATATGTACCTTTCCCTCAGACTGCACTGAAGATATGCTGCCACCATTTTTCCTGGACATGGCCTTCAAATCCAGCTCCTTCAAGCTCAGCTCTTCAGCTAAAGGCATCCTTCTGGGAAACTGCCATCACATCGCATACGGTACAACGCATGCGATTACAACGCGGTCGTTACAACGACCGCGTTGTTTCATCGCAGTACCATTACAACACAAGTCGTTACAACGACTTGCTCTAGGGGGCGCTGTAAACTGTCAGGGGCTGTCCGGGACTGTCTGGGACACAGTCAGGGACTTGGGCAAAGACTGGCGATTGGGTGAAAATGAAGCAGAAAAAGGAGTACAGCACAGCCCAGGATCACACAGGAAGTCGGAGGAGAAAAAGGGATCCAAAGGCGAAGCCTGTACAAGTGAACAAGATGGCTAAGACTCAGAGGATGGGCACTCAAGAGGCAATTTAGCATTCAGAATAACTATACCCAGGACAGATGTGCAAGACATTTATATAGAACAACATTAACAATAAAGGGACTGTGGGGTAAAGCACTCGGGAGCTCCACACGGTAAGACTGAAGCTCAGTAAGTTCCTCACCCACAATTGCTGTTACAGATACTGACTGCAAATACCCACATATAGGATATGCATGCAAAGGCAGGGTCTGTGGAGCTGATACCTATGGTGATGTTATAAATGTAACTCAAAGACAATACTCACAGTGAACAAGAAACACCACCTAAGTAGTCAGCTGTGCCCACGGATCCTGGCAATCAAGCAGGAACAAGCAAGGCAGTAACAGCAAGGGGGTAGAACTAAACACAAGCACAATAGACATGGAGCTTGCAAGGAGGAATGCTTAACAGGAAAGGAAGGAAATCACAGGGCACACTTGTCAGAAAGCAAGTAACAAACATACAAGGTAATAGAAGCAAGACAGCACAAATAGAAAGACAGTAAACTACGAACTGGAACCAAGGAAATTGGAAGAAAAGAACGGACTGGAAAAGGATATACAGAAGGGGAGGCTACAAGGGGATACAAGAATAGTATTGAATCAGAAGTCAAGAAAACAAAGTAGCACTGAAGGCTGTGCTGGAGCAAGAACAAGAATTGAGCAAACGCTCAGGAGTCAGGAACAAGGGAAACTGCTGCAGGTCAGGAGCAAGGAATGCTAAGGCTCAGGAGTCAAGGTAGCACTGCAGGCAGTGCTAGTTCAGGAACAAGGGAAACTGCTGCAGGTCAGGAACAAGGAATAACTAATACTCAGGAAACACTGGAAACAAAGATATCAAAAGCTCAGGAAACACTGCAAACAAGGATCGGTCTCACCTGTACACAACTACAATGACCAACCTTGGCCTGAAGGGAGCTGGGGCTTAAAAGAGATCACAGTAATCACATGCATCAGGTGTGAGCAGGCTAGCAGCAGCTAGCCACAGGTGAGATGAATTCCTCCACCCATCCTTGGCCTGCAGGGGTGGAGACGAAGCAGTGAGCAGGGGATTATAGGTAATCAATCAATCAATCAATCATAGCATTTGTAGAGCGCACTACATACCCGTGAGGGTCTCAAGGCGCTGGGGGGGGGGGAGGAGTGCTGCTACTGCTCGAAGAGCCAGGTCTTGAGGAGTCTTCTGAAGGTCAGCAGGTCTTGGGTCTGCTGTAGGTGGATGGGGAGGGTGTTCCAGGTTTTGGAGGCGAGGTGGGAGAAGGATCTGCCGCTGGAGGTCGCTCTTCAGATGCGGGGGATTGTGGCGAGGGCGAGGTCGGCAGAGCGAAGCTGGCGGGCGGGGGTGTAGAGGCTGAGTCGTCTGTTGAGGTACGCAGGTCCGGTGTTGTGGAGTGCCTTGTGTGCATGGGTGAGGAGCTTGAAGGTTATCCTCTTGTTGACGGGGAGCCAGTGCTGGTCTCTCAGGTGGGGAGTGATGGGGCTGCGGCGAGGGATGTCGAGGATCAGGCGTGCAGAGGCGTTCTGGATGCGTTGCAGCCGCTTCAAGAGTTTGGCAGAGGCTCCAGCGTAGAGGGCGTTTCCGTAGTCCAGCCTGCTGCTGACGAGGGCCTGGGTGACCGTTCTTCTCGTTTCGGTGGGGATCCACTTGTAAATCTTGCAGAGCATGCGGAGGGTGTTGAAGCAGGAGGAAGAGACGGCGTTGACCTGCTTAGTCATGGAGAGGGTGGAGTCGAGGATGACCCCTAGGTTGCATGCGTGGTCGGTGGGTGTTGGAGCTGTTCCCAGTGCGGTCGGCCACCAGGAGTCGTCCCAGGCCGAGGGGGTGGGTCCGAGGATGAGGACCTCCGTCTTGTCCGAGTTCAGCTTCAGTCGGCTGTTCCTCATCCATTCGGCGACGGCCTTCATTCCTTCGTGGAGGTTGGTTTTGGCGGTGTGGGGGTCCTTGGTGAGGGAGAGAATCAGCTGGGTGTCATCGGGCGTACGAGATGATGTTGAGGTCGTGCAGTCGGGCGACGTGGGCGAGTGGTGCCATGTAGATGTTAAACAGCGTTGGGCTGAGGGATGAGCCCTGGGGTACGCCGCAGATGATCTCGGTGGCTTTGGAGCGGAAGGGGGGGGACGCGGACGCTCTGTGTTCTGCCAGAGAGGAAGGAGGTGGTCCAGTCCAGGGCCTTCTCTTGGATCCCGGCATCGTGGAGGCGTGTGCGTAGTGTGTGGTGGCATACCATGTCGAAGGCGGCTGACAGGTCCAGGAGGATGAGGGCCGCGGTCTCCCCGTTGTCTAGCAGGGTCCTGATGTCATCGGTGGCGGCGATGAGGGCAGTTTCGGTGCTGTGGTTGCTGTGAAACTGGGACGGGTCCAAGATGCTGTTCTCCTCGAGGTAGCGGGTCAGTTGTTTGTTGACGGTCTTCTCGATGACCTTCGCCAGGAACGGGAGCAGGGAGATGGGCCGGAAGTTCTTGAGGTCCTTGGGGTCCGCTTGGGTTTCTTGAGTAAGGCATTGATCTCTGCGTGCTTCCAGCTTTCCGGGAAGGTTGCTGTCTCGAAGGAAATGTTGATGGCTTTCCGGAGATGGGGTGCGATGGCGGTGCTGGCTTTGTTGAAGATGTGGTGTGGGCATGGGTCTGACGGAGATCCGGAGTGGATGGTGTTCATGATCTTGATGGTGTCGTCGTCGTTTATGTTGGTCCAGGAGAGCAGGCGGTTGTTGAGGATGTTGGTTGTGGGGGCGGAGGTCTCAGTGGTTGTCGGGGCGATCGTGGTGTTGAAGCTGTCGTGGATGTCAGCGATCTTGCGATGGAAGAAGGTGGCCAGAGAGTTGCACAGGTCTTGCAAAGGTGGGATGTCGTTGGTGTTGGAGCTGGGGTTGGAGAGTTCCTTCACGATGTTGAAGAGCTCTTTGCTGTTATGTGCGTTGTTGTCTAGGCGGTCTTTGAAGGAGGCCCTTTTGGCGGATCTGATGAGGTGATGGTGTCTGCGGGTGGCGTTCTTGTAGGCTGCGTAGCTGTCCGGTGTTTGTTCACGGTGCCAGTTCTTCTCTAGCTTTCGGCAGGTTTGCTTGGAGGCCCGGAGGTCTTCAGTGAACCAGCTGGCTTTCTTGCTGGTGTGGCTGTTGGAGGGTTTCTTGAGCGGGGCGAGGGTGTTGGCGCAGTCGTCGATCCACTGTCTGAGGTTGCGGGCGGCGGTGTCGGGGTCGGTGGGGTCGGCGGGTGGGCTCCGGGCGAGGGTGGTGGTTAGCTGGTCTTCGGTGACTTTGCTCCAGCATCGGCAAGGTATCTGTTGGGTGCGGTGGTGCGTGGTGGCTTTCTGGAAGGTGAAGTGGATGCAGCGATGGTCGGTCCAGTGGAGTTCGGTGGTGTGGCTGAAGGTGACGTGGGAGCTTGCGGAGAAGATGGGGTCAAGCGTGTGGCCGGCGGAGTGGGTGGGTGTTGTGACGAGTTGTCTGAGTCCGAGGTTGTCGATCAGGGTGGTAGAGTTGGTGTCGTTGTTGTTCTCGAGGTGGAAGTTCAGGTCCCCGAGGAGGATGTAGTCCGTGGGAGGCGAGGCGTGTGGACTGGCGAAGTCGGCGATGGAGTCGCTGAACTGTGGTCGGGGTCCGGGGGGTCTGTAGACGAGGGTTCCTCTGAGGGTGGTGTTGGGGTCGGTGTGGATCTGGAAGTGCAGGTGTTCGGCGGTGCTGAGGGTGTCGTTGTTGTTGGTCGAGACTCTGAGAATGTTCCTGTGGACGATGGCGATTCTTCCTCCTACTCCGTTGGTGCGGTCCCTGCGGGAGATCTTGTAGCCTTCCGGGATGGCAATGGCGATGTCGGGTGCCGAGGAGGGGTTCAGCCAGGTCTCCGTCAGGAATGCGACATCAGGGGAGGTTGAGTCGAGTAGGTCCCAGAGTTCAACGGCGTGTTTGCGGGCGGAGCGGGTGTTGAGAAGAATGAGCAGACTGGCTTCCACAAAACCCAGCATGGATTGGGAATGGATGTCAATTCCTAAATGGTGTCCAAATGCCTGAAAGTAAGGATATGCATGCAGGGGAGTTTCTGGGAGCATATTAGAACACTGGAAAGCCCCACAATACGACCCCTGGTGGTGGGCACGAGAGCACAGGGAGTAAATTGTGACATAAACTAAGGAATAGTATAATTCACTATTCCAACACCTTCCCTACTGTTGCACACACTGGATTAGGAATAGTAAATTAAACTATCCTAAGTCCAGCGCTCCCCCTAGAGCAAGTCTTTGTAACGACTTGCGTTCTAATGTTACTGCGATGTGACAACGCGGTCGTTGTAACGACCGCGTTGTAATTGCATGTGTTGTAAACGCATGCGATGCAAAAGTCTATATTCCATCCTTCTCTCCTCCATTGCTAATGTATCCTTCTCCAAATCCATTTTGAGTTTGGCAAGCTCCAACTTGAGCTTCCTTTCTTCCCACCTTTCCCTCAACTCTGCTGAGGACAGGCTTTTAGAAGAAACACTGCTCCCTGCCCTGGAGGGCACCTTCCCACCAGACAGATCCTGATTCACAAGCAAATCAAAATGAAGATCCTGCTCCTCAATGTCCACAACCTCATCCCCATCTTCTGGATGCCCGGCTGCCTCCCTGTCTGCCACCCAGTCCTTCAGCACCTTTTGCAGCTCCTCCTTTTTAGTGAGGCCTTTAAAAGAGCACTTGAAATCTCTGCAGAGCTTTTTGAGCTGAGTCACCATATAGGTTTCCAACCTCTCCTGCTCAAACTCCACATCTGCAGGTACAGCTGATGGCTCGCCAGGCTGAGACAAGATTGCAAAAACTCAAAAGGTTTCAAAAGAGAAAAAAGGAAAAAATAGTATGCCAGTACGTTAGGGTCTGAGATATGGACAAATACAAGTCCTATACTCACCGCTGATCACCAATATTAGAAATGGGGTCTCTAGTTGGCAGTGGTATGCATGCTGTCTAAGTAGGGACCCACACTCTAGTCAGGGTAAGTGTGGTACACACTAAGTTTACCTGTGCTCACCCTATGGTAGCTTGCCTCAGAGCAGTCAGACTAAACTAAAGAGGCAAGGTGTAAAACATTTGTGCACACACACACACAGTAACACAGTGAAAACACCACAAAAGTACTCCACACCAGTTTAGAAAAATAGCCAATATTTATCTAAGTAAAACACGACCAGAATGACAAAAATTCAACATGCACACGTCAGGATATAAATCCTTCAATATTAAATGCAGTTATAGCACTTAGAAAATAATAACTCCAACTGGGGCTATTTGGTTTTGCTTGACCGAGAAAAATCCACAAGTTCAGTCTGAGAGCCATATGGACCCCGGTACAGTACCTTGGATGATCGACAAGTCAAAGACGGTATGATACACAGAGGAGGTGAGGCGTTGTGAAGGCAGGTGATGCTTCGGTTCCTTACTGCTATGCAGGTCGCTGGCACGTTGGTGCTCGGGGATGATGCGTTGCACAAAGGAGGTGAGGCCTCACTGTAGCAAAGTGATGGACCTCAGGTCCTGAAGGTAATGCGGTGTTGATGATGCATCGATGTCACAGCGCGTTGCATCGATTCCATGGCATCAATGTCAAGCCCCCAGGCCGCAGATGCTGAGTCGGAATGGTGCATCACGGACTTCAGTGAAGCGGTGCTCGAGACTCTTGCAGCGACTATACTTCGGAGGCACTGCAGCAAAGTCATTGTGTGTACTGTTAGTCGTAGTCGTTGCATCACACACTCAGTGAGTGGGGACCACGTCTTCAGTGCAGGTAGAGGCGATGCATCGATTTCGCAGGGATGCACCGGTTCTGATGTGATGCTTGGAGTTGATGCGTCAATTTCTTGGTTTCAGCACCAGAATCACCTCCAAGGGTCCAGGAATGGATTTGGCACGACGTGGAAGGTCAGGACTCACAGCAGAGGAGCCCAGGTGCTGGTAGCAAGATGCAGGTTAAGTCCTTGATGGCCCTGAGACTTCTAAGAGGAGGCAAGATCACCTCAAGCCCTCAGAGAAACTATAGAAAGCAGGATGCAGAGAGCAAGAAGAAGCAGACAGCAGGCCAACAGAGCAATGCAGGCAGCGAAGTGGCAGTCCCTCCTGGCAGTCCAACAGCTCTTCTTTCTAGCAGACTGTCCTCAGTCCAGTAGTGTTCCGAGCATATTGTGTCAGAGGTCTAGTACTTATACCCATTTTAGCCTTTGAAGTAGGGAGTCTTCAAATAAAGGTCTTTGTAGTGCACAAGACCCCGCTGTTCCTGGCCGTGGCTCCAGACACACTATAGGGGAGTATGCAGCTTTTTGTGTGGGGACAGGCACAGCCCTATTCAGGTGCAAGTGTCAACTCCTCCCACCACTCTAGCTCAGGAAGACCTATCAGCCTTGTGAAAGGCCATCAGAAAATGCAGGGCACAACTCAGCTCCCTTTGTGTGTCACTGTCTAGAGTGAATTCACAAAGATCAACTGTCATCCAACCCAGATGTGTATTCTAGGGACAGGCAGAGGCACAGAATGGTTAAAGTAAGAAAATGCCAACTTTCTAAAAGTGCTCTTTTCAGACCTGCAATTTAAAAACCAACTTCACTAAAAGATGTGTTTTTAAACTGTGAGTCCAGAGACACCAAATTCCAATTTTCTATTGGCTCCCAATTGGTAGATACACCTGTAAAGTGTTACAAGGTAGCACCAATGCTAAACTATGGGAGAGATAGACCTTGCTGTAGTGAAAAACAAATTTAGTAATTTTTCACTACCAGGACATGTAAAACTTGAAAGCACATGTCCTACCTTTTAAATACATTGCACCCTGCACAGGAGGCTGCCTAGGGCCTACCTTAGGGGTACCTTACATGTAATAAAAGGGAAGGTGTGGGCCTGGCAAGTAGGCAAACTTGCCAGGTAGAACCTGGCAGTCTAAAACTGCACACACAGGCTCTGCAGTGGCAGGCATGAGACATGCTTGAAAGGCTACTCGTGTGGGTGGCACAGTCAGTGCTGCAGGCCTACTAATAGCCTTTGATTTGCAGGACCTGGGCACATGTAGTGTATGGTACTTGGGACTTAATAGTAAATCAAATATGCCAATCATGGAGAAACCAAATGCCATTACATTTGAGACACAACGCACATCCACTTTAGCACTGGTCAGCAGTGGTAAAGTGCCCAGAGTCCTAAAACCAGCAAAAACAAAGTTCAGCACACAGTCAAAACAGGAGGTCAGAAGCAGAAAGACAGAGGAAACCACACCAAAAGATGCCAGGTCTAATAAGACTCAAAGCTCAACCTTACATTGGAAACACAGAGAAAGAAAATCTTCACCAACCAAGAAAACACCAGGAATTACATTGAGTGGAAAAACTGGAATCAGACTCAATCCATATTAACCTCTGTAAGCAGAGCTTCAACTTTCAGACCTTTAGGCAAGGACGAGGGAATCTAATGAGTTCTAAAAGGAATACTACATGCAATCACATTCATCTGACGTCCTTGCCAAATACAGGCTCTATCCTTAATAATCCTTTTTTTAAATTCAGGGTTGATGCAAATACATCCTTTGACATAGCAACCATGTACTATAGACCCAATTTTGGTATGCCTATCCTTGAAATAACTATTCACATACAGACACTGCTTGACAAGGTAGTGTTTTCAATCTGTGGGTGGACGTCTCCAAAAACAGAAGGGAACTGAGCTGGTGCTGAATAGCATATCAGGCACATTGTAATTGGGTGTGACCTGCGTGAACAATACACCCCATTTTTTTTTAACACACAATTTTATTGATTTTTTATAGTTATTGTCAGTACATATACACATGTCATTTTCATTTGTACAGTCGATTATAGGTCATTGTCAAATCATGCAAGAGTAGGTCAGCCGAGAACTACGATCTCAGCCGTCTCTGCATTGTCATTACTGTAGTTGACTACTATGAAGTCAGTTGCACTCAAACATGTACACTATTGACATTCGTATAAATAACACAATAATAGTATTGACCATATCGTCAGTACTCGTTTCAAACTCTAACTTGTCAAAAACATGCCCTCTCCCTCCACCCCCTGTTAGGCTCACCCTTATACATGTAAACTTATACTGTGCTGTACAGTGCTTCAGCAGATAGCATCTTTATTGGTAATGTCTATATGTGAACTGAGTTGTCTGGAATGAGAGTATATTTCTAGATGGAAGTGTTCTGGTCCCGCAGAGTAACCTGGGAATACTTTACACAGACTAAGAACTGTTAAGTTCTGTTAAGTCTATAGCTTTGAATGACTCCATCATGGGGTCCCACTCCATGGAGATGGGTATTTTGCGCTGCCCCCTGTGTTCTTCTCGTCGAAGCGTGGCGCTCTCCGCCGCTCCCCACCGAACCATCTCCGCGTGCCACGAGTGTAGTTGAGGAGGAAAGGAAGACTTCCACCTCATGGTGATGGCCCTCTTTCCATATAGTATGGCCATATCAGCGAATCTATATTGTGTTTTATGATTTTTCGGGTGGGGGTGGAGGCCCAGAAGGCAGCTTTCTGCTGCGTCCCATACCGATGTGCCTGTTATATCCTGCAATATGACTCTTATTTTGGCCCAGAACCTCCCCAGTTTTGAGCTGTTCCATAGCATGTGAGGTAAGTCCGCATCTGCCGTCCCACATCTAGGGCAACTGAGCTGGGCATCTGTATATATGCAGTTAAGACGGTGCGGCGTGAGATATGCCCTATGTAAAACCATGTATTGAATGTAATTGAATTTAACATTTCAGGACACCTTCCTGGGAAACTCTAGGGCATACACCAATTCCTTATCAGTGAGGTTTCGTCTGATGTCTCTTTCCCATTTCGTGTGCAGGGGTCCAAGTGAAATACCCGCATGTGCCCGGGTGCCCCTGTAGAGCCAACGAACCAGGTGTCTTCCCCTACCCATTAAGTGTATTGCATGCACTAGTTCATGTGTCGGGGGTTCTTCCCCATTGGGGGACCAATGTTTTTTGACATAGTGTGTGATAGCGGCATGGAGTAGGAACAATGTCTGGGTGACTCCCTGGGCTTGGGCAAAATTATTATGATCCACTAGTACGCCATCTGTGAATAAGCTACCCACTGTCTCCACCCCCTCCTGTGTCCAGGGGAGAATACGACGGTTAGTGATCAGTCCCGTGTTAGTTGGTAAACCTAGTAGCGGGATATTGGCGGAGTATGGGGTAACTTGAACAATGCACCCCATTATGAAAACGTGTGCTGCCAGTAGTGGGAAGTGCAGCATTGAAAATCTGACCAGCAGTTTAAAACTGCTATTCATGTTTTCAATGAAGCGGGAGAAGCTTGAAAGGTGCTGAGAAGGACTGTACCTGCCTATGACTGAATACCTGGAGGATCATAGGAATCCCTGTGCCCTTTGCAAGCAGTTCACTTGAGCTCACTATGGCCCAGATTTGCAAAGATTTTGTTTTGGGTTGCATCACTATTTTGATGCAGCCCTGATGCAAAATACTTTTCTTTATTTATAAAGCTTTGAAAATGTCGATTTGCTTGGCTTCTCGTTACTTTGCATCAGGTAGGCATTCCATGGGTGGTGTCTGGGCGTTCCTGTGCATCCACCCATGAATTTTGACTCAAACTCAAATTTCCAAAGAGATGTAGACATGGGTTTGCACCAAAATGGTGCACCTGGTTGAGGGCGGCATAACGAGGAGGTATTTCTTTATTTCTCCTCGTTATAGATACTCAGAGGATCGTTTTTGGGCAGGAAGGTACCCCTTGCTGGACAAAAACTATTCTGTAAACCAAAAGGGAATGGAACCAGGGTAATGTCTCTCCTGATCTTGGAATATTTTATTGTTTTTAAAAGGACTCTCCCCCACTAGAATACTCTAGTGGCATGCTTCAGTGTTTATGACTGATACCACGGTCTTCAAGTATATATCACAATTTGTAAGAGTATAAGTGATACTTGTGGGATAGAGTTACCATTTTTGATTTATTTTTAAGAGATCGGTAGCAGGGTCCTGAAGAAATCCAGAAGACCCACTCTGAGCATAAGTGGCTGAAGCATGTTGACCTTTTGCGTGAATGCAGGGCACTCTTAACTCATCCCTGTTGAGCATCCCCTGTATTTTAACCTTACCCAAGCATCCGTAAACTCAATAAAAATATGTATCGGGATCCTTGAAGTAATTTTAGATTTTCCACAGATCCCCAAAAATCTCTTAAGAAGAGCTCTCTCCTTTTTCAGGTTGAGCCTACTCAGAGACACTAGGTGTTCTGGGTGTGGACTCGATGATGAAGCATGCCACTAGTGTATTCAAGTGGGTGGGAGTCCTTTTAAAAACAATAAAAGATTCCCAGATCAGGAAAGTCATTATCCTAGTTCCATTCTGTTTTGGTTTGTAGATATTTCCAGTTGGAAGCTGAGTGGATCCACTCCCAATACTTTATTATTGTTATTCAAAGACTATCCTGACCACAGCACAGCAACCCTTCCACTATGGCGCGAGGATGTCTGCATTTGTGCTATGGAGCTCTGCACCAGTGTCAGTAATACTGCATGATCAGAAGGGTAAACGGCATTCCATCATTTACATGGGGCTACACAAAACATTTGCTCAAAATTACAGATGATGTACCAAAACGCAAAATATCAGCGAATGCAACTTTAGGCTAAAACTGTTTTAAAGGGTTCAATGGCCAAAGTGAACAAGAGGGGGACAAAGAGCATCAGTGCCTTACTCCTGACAAAATGGGAAAGAGTCAGTAATGTGCCATTGACCATGACTTTGCTGTAACAGTTTGAGGACAATAAAGTATTCCATGACGTGAATTTTGGATCAAAATTCATGTGCTTTAAAAGCTTAAAAATAAGGGAGTGGTTTAACCTATCTAAGTAATTTCCTGGTCTAGCTCGAGTAGGCACAGAGACAAACCATTGTCTTTCAAATGTGATGGCACATCTCTAACTAAAAGTAAATTGACAGAAATATTGCATCCTGGTACGCCACATGCTAGTTCAGATTCTATTACTGTGGAAACTGAAGGCCTCAATTGAAGAAACAACGTTTTAGACAAGATTTCAAAGTCTACATTAAGTATACCTATTGGACGCCAGGTTTTTATATCATTTCTGCCACCTTTCTTTGTATTTCTTAACTTTATTAATCTCCCTCTCAACGAATATGGAAGCTGTCCTTCCCTCATAGAATTCTTATATACTTCAAATAAATCAGAACCTACTGCATCCCAGAAGGTAGCATAGAGCTCTACAGGTAAAACCATCTGCAACAGGGGCCCTCCACTTAGGAAGGCTTTGCATAGCTCTTTATATGTCTTCAATTTAAAAAAAATCCCTTTCTAGTTCCTCTCTGTCATCTTCAGACGAAAACTGCAAATGTTGTATGAAAAAATCGCAGTCACACTGTCAGATGCTTTAGGGTTATAAAGTTCTTTATAAAAACTATGCACACATTATTTGATATCTTCTGTTGGGCTATGCCTGTGAGTCCAGCTTGGCATCTATAATTCTACTACCAGCTTTAGCTTTAAGAAAGAAGAATCAAGGGCAAGTCTCAATTTCCTTCCAAGAATTGAGCTTTACTGCTGCGAATTAAACCTTTTGTAAAATATTTGTACAATGAGAATATTTTCTGCCTGTACAACATAATGTGAGCTTTTATATCAAACCTGTACTCCAATAGCGTCGACAAATTCTGGAGCTGGCTTTTAAATGGTTGATTCTTCATCTTCTATCTCTAGCACCTGAAGTCCCCTCATGAAATAAAGGTCCTTATACAGCCCTTAGTGTCTGCCCAATGCTCACATATTGCACTTTTTGAGAGATTAATAATTTTAGGGATTTCCAATTCTGTGATACTTAAACTTCTCACAGGTAACATTGTCTTTGGGTAAATTAATATTTAGTTTCCATAGTCCTTTCCCTCTGAGATGTATCTCAGCTATGGATACAACAACTTTAATGAGGTTATGGTCTGAAAAGAAAACTGGAATGAGCGTTGCTGGAACTATATTTTCAGATGGACCTGCAAAGATAATATCAATGCAGGAATTTGTGGAAATGTTTTAACTAATCAAAGCATATCCTGAATCACTAAGGTGTAACACTTTGTAGGTATCCTGTAATCAAAAGTGTGCAATAATATTCAGCAATGATTTGGAGCTACTATCAAGGCACACTGAAGAACAAGAATTTCTGTCTTTAACATCCAGTAAACAGTTAAATTACCCTCCCCGAAACATTTCTATTGCATAAAAGAAGCTGTAGTAATAAACTAAAAACATTGGGGCATATTTACAAGCCCCTTGCGCCACTTTTGCACTGCCGTTGCGTCACGCATGTGACGCAGCGGCGACGCAAACCATGCGCCGCGTTGCGCTATATTTACAACGTGACGCATCTAGGGAGATGCGTCACGTAGTAAACCCCTGCGCCACATGAAACCTGCGTCAGGATTCATGGGGGCGTACCGCGCGAGGGCGTTCCGGCGCAGGAACGCCTCGGAAAAGTGACGTAGTGAAATCTACGAGATTTTACGCAGTCACTTTTCCGACGCTGGTGCATCAAATCCTTACTCCTGCTTCAAGCAGGCGTAAGGATTGACGCACCATGTTAGGGATAGGGAAGGTTGGCACAGTGCTGGAGTTGCGTCGCGCTTGCGACACAACTTCAGCACTGCGCCAACCTTCCGCCAGCAGATGCGTCACGCATCTGCTTATCTCTTGCGCCACGATGCGCCGCATTGTAAATGCGGCGCATCGGACGTGGCGCAAGGGTAAACTTGCGTGACGCATTTTCCCTGGCGCATCCCTGCTGATATGCAGGGATGCGCCAGGGAACGTAAATATGCCCCATTGTCCCTGCATGATAATGAGGTGGGGCAATATACATTAATGAGCCAAATTTCATGTCCAACTCATATACCATCCGTACATGAAGCTCCCTCATTGAATTCAATATTCTTTCTAGACTCAATAACAGCCTGTTTGGTTTCCCTCTTAAAATGGAGTCTCTTTTCCTGAGGTGTCATGTTCCACAGTACTTACACAGTTACTTATGCGTACTACCCCTCCTACGGTACAGGCCGTCAACCAGGATCCTCCAGCCATCTCTGTCCTGGGCTTTACTTTCAATCTGACTCCAGGTGTAACCCATCTCTTTGCAGTCAGCCTTGAGACCTAGATGCCTGGTGTTTCTTGTCCTTCCTCTTTTCCTTTTCCCTTGAGAGTTCCATGTGAGGGCTTGCCTATTGGTGTATGATTGTTAATGTTAATGTTATTGAGACTTGAAAAGCGCACTATAACCCTACGGGCATCCTGGCGCTGGGATACGTGTGCCCTGCCGAACATAGGTGCTATAAAGAAGATAGTATTCCAGTAAGAGTAGGAGAAGGACTAGAATTATACTCTGGGATAAAGCCAGGTCTTTATTTTCTTCCTAAACTGTAGTAGATCTTCCATATGTCTAAGGTCAGTTGGAAGTTTATTCCAGAGCCGCGGCGCTGCAATGCTAAAGGCCCTTCCTATCGATTTTGTTCTTCTGAACCTGGGCACTTTCACCAATTTGCCTGAAGAAGACCGAAGACTACAGATGGGGACATACCATTCGAATTTATTCTGCAACGGTTTAGGCCCTAGGCCGAGCAGAGCTTTAAAAACAATACAGAGCGACTTAAATTGTATCCTCTGTGATACTGGAAGCCAGTGGAGCTCCATAAGAGCCTGAGAGGCCGATGAACGTCGTGGTCTCATTAGGGCTAGCTTGGCCGCCCTTATCTGGATTCTCTGGAGTCTCCCAATCAAATACCTTGGGGACTCCAGCAGCAAAGCATTGCAATAATCCAGCCGGCTCAGGATAACACTCCTTACTATCAGTGCTCTGGCCTGTGTTGGTAACATCGGAAGAATCTTCTGAAGCACTCTAATAAGGGAGAAGCTGCTCCCGACTGTTTTATTTACTTGAGTTTCTAGACTCAACTTGTCATTGAAACTAACTCCCAGGTTACGCACCATCTCAGAGGGTATCAGTGGTGTAACCGTAGGAATAGGCCAGAAACCAGTTGGGAGTAGCAATGGAACTTTTCCAACTGCACAGCATAAGATCTCTGTCTTGTCGCCATTAAATTGCAGGGAATTATTTTTTAACCATTGTGCAGTATCCTGCATACAAGCATGGAAATTTTCCAATGATACGGATTGATCTCCCTCCAGTGACAGGATAAGTTGTGTATCGGCTGCAAAATTCACAAGATTAACATTGTGTGACTTAATGACAGCAATCAAAGGGCTCATATAAACATTGAACAATATCGGGCTGATCGCGGACCCCTGAGGGACACCATGCTGGATGTTGGTAAAATCTGATTGGTAGGGGGAAGAGCTACTGCCTGTTGTCTATTGGCCAGGTAAGATTGAAAAAATGCAAAAAGAGGGTGGGGGGACAAGGAGCAGTTTATAGGTCCAGTGCCCGTGCTCCTAACGTTAACCGTTTGAATCAAAAAGGGGGGGGCACTGTTCCAGTTTGAGGGGTGCAAGTCGTCGCCCACTCAATGTAAAGAAAAGGGGAGAAAAGACAAGGAGAGAAAGGGAGAGGAAAGTAGACCTCGGTTTTATGAAGACCCACTAGTGAGAGGGAAGAGCAAGTCTTGTCTGTTGATGCCCTCACACACCCCGAAGGATGTCATGCTTCATCATCGAGCGTTTTGCTCCTCGTTGCCGGCGCTGCAATGCCCCACGGGTCCCCCGAAGGGTCGCTTTAGCGGAGATCTTTTGAGACAAAATGCTGTAAGGTGCATGTGGGTGTGTGGAGTGGGTCCTCTGAGAGGGTGGTGTAGTGCATGCAACGTGGGTTAAAACTATCTAAGGGTTACCCGGATTATAATTTTAATGAGAGGGTACCCTTGACAGAGTAATAAACTGGAAGGTTAGGGGTTACCTTGGTTGACTTCATGAGCCCCAGGTAACTACAAAGTAGAAGTGGTCGACATGTTTCGCGCCTCTTAGGTCTAAAAGATCCGTGGCGCTTCTTCAGGACCGAAAACAACAAAGTGAAGTGTTTTGCACGTTCAGTGTATCAGGGTAACTACCCTGAGGAGGTGTCAGGGCGGGACAGGGGATAATGTCCCCTGCAGTGTAACTGCAAAAAACTATTTCAGTTATGGTCGCTCCTGTACGTCACCTAGGAGAGAGATGACAGAAAGAAAATAGAAAGAGTGCGTCAGAGTTACAGGTGGGTCATATCATTGAGTCGCCACAGCATCTCATAGGGCTACGCACGTCGTGATGACTTAAAAAAGAGAACTGAGTGTTACACATAAATACAGGAGAGCACGTCACTCATGTGGAGTCTCAACTGCGAGTCACGGAAGGGTAAAGCACACACCATGCTTTGTGGAGGTTGGCCATGCTGTCTGCTGTCCCTCCGATATCCCAGGAGTCATCCGCACTTAATGCCGTTCGGCTAATGAAAATAAATAAAATCAGAATTAGAAAAGCCCAATGGTACGATGTCAGGGCGTGCCTTTAAAGAACTTAGAGTATGGTTGTGCTAAAGGCGATGATCTAATGTGCCACTTATTCAAAATTCCTACAGGAGTTATAGCCTACAAGTGCCGTCATAAGTCCCCCATGAGTGTGAACTTATAGTAGTTAAAACCACAACATCCTCTTACCGCTAAATAACCAGAGTGTTGCTCCATAGGCTAGGGAAGTAGGACGCCCGCACCTTACCGGGCTAAGAGAAAATGACATGATGTAAAACACACAAACGTCAAGTACCACCCTTTAAAATAACAGTGTACTGCGGTGCAGTAAACTTGCTACACTGCTCCTGATGCCCCCAGACCTGGCGTTCTTACTCACAGTTCTGCTCGGGTGCTGGCTTTCTCGCACCTACCCCATCCGTACTCCTGCCTGTACTGTGTGGTCCAAGGTGGGGACTGGTTTAAGTAGTGCAAATCATTAGTCTTGGACGGGGGCACCTTCCGGTATTAAGACGCTTTATTCTTCGCAGCTGTGTGTGAGTAAGGAGAAATCATCTGCGCAAGCGCGGCCTGGAGGTGTTAATTCCCGGCGCATGCGCAGAGAGATCTACGTGTACTGGTCGTCATGGAGATACATGTCGCTCCGGCGTGTGTGTCTGTGGTTCAATTAGACCCGATAACGCCAGCTAGAAATGCGTGTCAGCCAGTGCGCTAATGGGTACCATGCAGTCTATTTAGGCTTCGCATTCAATGTGGAAAAAATATGGAAAAAATATGTATGAATCTTGGCACATAGTTAATTGTTGCACACTGGAGAAATGCGAGAAACGACCTCACCCATGTGGGGCCCATCTGATACAAAGGTGTGTGATATTGAGGGGTACCTGCCACGTGGGATAAAGCAGGACCTACCGTGTTGTTGCCTCTTTGCTTAGTCTGTATATGTGGAATGAGTGTCACATCTGTCACCCCATGAGTCTAAACTGGAGGGGGAGCTCAGAAGGTGGGGTATGATGTGTGTGGCTAGATAAAACTAACCCACCCAATGTGAAGAGAGGGTCATCAGTTTAATACATATTGCTGGTGGAATGTTTGAGCAGGTTGGGTGTGTTTAAAGTTCCACCCAAGGAATTTCATCATTGAGTCCGTGGTCATGTGTGTGGAGAAGGTGCACCCAGCGTTGTTCTCGGCGGAACAGAGATGCGTTGCTCCACACTGGATACGCTTCCAGTATAGTCCAATGTGTTTCGTCGCACGAGTGGCCTTTCTCAATGTAGTGGTTTGTCACTTTGGTGGCCATCCGGCCGCGTCTGATTGTGCTTCTATGTTCGCTTATCCTCACTTTAATCGGTTGGGTCGTTATTCCCACATATCTCAGTGAACACGGACACGTCACCAGGTAGACACAGTTCTTGGTGTTACAGTTCGTGTGTCTACGCTGTTCCCATGTGAAGTTGTCCAGATGAAGGATCTTGCTGTGTTTTGTAGAGGGGCATGCGCTGCATGTACCACATGGGAAATGGCTCGTCACTGGAGGTAGGTCCCACAGGGTCCTGTCCTGTGGTTTATTTTTTGCTCGTGGTCTGGTGTTGACCAGTTGATCACGTAAATTCGTGGTTCGCTTGAATGCAAAACGAGGAAGGTCCAGGTTCAGGGTGCCAGTGTTAAGGATCCTCCAGTTCCGTTTCACGATGTTCTTGATTCTGTTGGACATCGGTGTGAAAGTTGTCACGCATGTGACCTTGTTGCTTGGTTCTTTTACCCTGGTTTCCAGTAACGCCTGCCGGTTGTTATTTCTTGCACGTTTTCTGGCCTTGTTGATCACCTCTCCTGGGTAGTCCCTGTCGTGTAGATTCCTGGCAAGGGAGCCTGCTTGAGCGTCATACTCTTGGAGGCTGCTGCAGTTTCTTTGTATTCTCAAAAATTGGCCGTATGGTAGGTTCTCCCTGAGGGCCTTGGGGTGGTGACTTTTGAAACTCAGGAGGCTGTTCCGGACGGTCGCCTTTTTGTAGGTAGCCGTGTGGAGTTGGCCATCGTCCAAGGAGATTAGTAGATCCAGGACAGGAATTTCCTTGTCGCTAGCTGTCTTCGTGAAGCGTAAGTGGGGTTTGAGATTGTTAATCCATTCATGGAATCTGTTGCTAGTGTCCTCATCTCCACTCCAAAGGATGAGAACGTCATCGATATACCTCTTCCAGGTAATGAGATTATCTTTGAACGGGTTGTCGTCCGTGAAGATGTTGGTTGCTTCAAACTGTGCCATGTATAACCCTGCCAGGCTCGGTGCAAAGGTGCTGCCCATGCTGGCGCCCTGTACCTGGTGGTAGATGGTGGTTTTGTACGTGAAGAAATTGTTTTTTAAAGTGATGGTGATGATCTCAGTGATGAAGTTGGCCGGTGTATTGGTAGGGAGGTCAGTCTCTTGTAATAGTTGTCCCACTGCCTCAATAGTGGCATCCTGGGGAATGTTCGTGTATAGGGCTTCTACATCAAGGGTGAGGAGGAGGTTGATAACCTCTGTGTTGCAACAAGTAACTATGTGCCAAGATTCATACATATTTTTTCCATATTTTTTCCACATTGAATGCGAAGCCTAAATAGACTGCATGGTACCCATTAGCGCACTGGCTGACACGCATTTCTAGCTGGCGTTATCGGGTCTAATTGAATCACAGACACACTCGCTGGAGCGACATGTATCTCCATGACGACCAGTACGCGTAGATCTCTCTGCGCATGCGCCGGGAATTAACACCTCCGGGCCGCGCTTGCGCAGAAGATTTCTCCTTACTCACACACAGCTGCGAAGAATAAAGCGTCTTCATACCGGAAGGTGCCCCCGCCCAAGACTAATGATTTGCACTACTTAAACCAGTCCCCACCTTGGACCACACAGTACAGGCAGGAGTACGGATGGGGTAGGTGCGAGAGAGCCAGCACCCAAGCAGAACTGTGAGTAAGAACGCCAGGTCTGGGGGCATCAGGAGCGGTGTAGCAAGTTTACTGCACCGCAGTACACTGTTATTTTAAAGGGTGGCACTTGACGATTGTGTGTTTTACATCATGTCATTTTCTGTCTTAGCCCGGTAAGGTGCGGGCGTCCTACTTCCCTAGCCTATGGAGCAAAACTCCGGTTATTTAGAGGTAAGAGGATGTTGTGGTTTTAACTACTATAAGATCACACTCATGGGGGACTTATGACGGCACTTGTAGGCTATAACTCCTGTAGGAATTTTGAATAAGTGGCACATTAGATCATCGCCTTTAGCACAACCATACTCTAAGTTCTTTAAAGGCACGCCCTGACATCGTACCATTGGGCTTTTCTAATTCTGATTTTATTTATTTTCATTAGCCGAACGGCATTAAGTGCGGATGACTCCTGGGATATCGGAGGGACAGCAGACGGCATGGCCAACCTCCACAAAGCGTGGTGTGTGCTTTACCCTTCCATGACTCGCAGTTGAGACTCCACATGAGTGACGTTCTCTCCTGTATTTATGTGTAACACTCAGTTCTCTTTTTTAAGTCATCACGACGTGCGTAGCCCTATGAGATGCTGTGGGGACTCAATGATATGCCCCACCTGTAACTCTGACGCACTCTTTCTATTTTCTTTCTGTCATCTCTCTCCTAGGTGACGTACAGGAGCGACCATAACTGAAATAGTTTTTTGCAGTTACACTGCAGGGGACATTATCCCCTGCCCCGCCCTGACACCTCCTCAGGGTAGTTACCCTGATACACTGAACGTGCACAACACTTCACTTTGTTGTTTTCGGTCCTGAAGAAGCGCCACGGATCTTTTAGACCTAAGAGGCGCGAAACATGTCGACCACTTCTACTTTGTAGTTACCTGGGGCTCATGAAGTCAACCAAGGTAACCCCTAACCTTCCGGGTTTTTACTCTGTCAAGGGTACCCTCTCATTAAAATTATAATCTGCGTAACCCTTAGATAGTTTTAACCCACGTTGCACGCACTACACCACCCTCTCAGAGGACGCACTCCACACACCCGCATGCACCTTATGGCATTTTGTCTCAAAAGATCTCCGCTAAAGCGACCCTTCGGGGGACCCATGGGGCATTGCAGCGCCGGCCCAACGAGGAGCAAAACACCCGATGATGAAGCATGACATCCTTCAGGGTGTGTGAGGGCATCAGGAGACAAGTCTTGCTCTTCCCTCTCACTAGTGGGTCTTCGTAAAACCGAGGTCTACTTTCCTCTCCCTTTCTCTCCTTGTCTTTTCTCCCCTTTTCTTTACATTGAGTGGGCGACGACTTGCACCCCTCAAACTGGAACAGTGCCCCCCCCATTTTGTTTCAAACACGTAAGATTGAAACCACTTAAAAGCCATGCCCTCCACCCCAACTCCTTCAAGCCTCGCCAAAAGGACCTCGTGGTTAACCGTATCAAATGTGGCAGACAGGTCCAACAGAATCAGTATAGCTGATTGTCCCCTGTTTGCTCGCATTCGAAGATCGTCCAGAACGGTCACTAAGGCAGTCTCCGTCCCATGTCCTGGACGGAAGCCGAATTGCACATCCTCTAATTTGTTGTTGACTTCTAAGAACTGGGAGAGTGTCTTGCTAACCAGTCGCTCTGTAATCTTCACCGGATAGGGTAGAAGAGAAATGGATCTGTAGCTTTTTGGACATGCTGGATCAAGTGTGACTTTTTTCAAAAGTGGTGTTATTATTGCTTGTTTCCAGCAAGTCGGTACCAGCCCACTGCTCAGGGATTGACTGCAGATCAGTCGGAGTACCAGGAAGAGTTCTGAGCCTAGTTCTTTCCATATTTTATGTGGTAGTGGGTCCATAGGAGAGCCTGAGGAGACGCTTAGAGCTACTTTGTTAAAGTCCTCCTCAGAAGGTATCTCGAAGTGATCCAGCGAGCTCAAATTGACCGCACCTACCCGCCCCTCCTTCTGATTTAGTGGTGACCTCCTGGCCATACCACTATGATCTTCTTCATTAACCGTATTGCCCACTTTCAGCCCGTCAATGATTTTACTAATCTTATCCTCAAAAAGGTTACTAGACTATCACAAAGATCTTGTGTAGGAAGAATCTTATTTTTTGTACAGTCTGGATTGGCAGTATCATTCACTATTTTGAAAATACTTCTAGTGCTATTAGGTGCCTTCAAAATAATATCTGCAAAGTACTCTGCTTTTGCAGTGGAGATTTCTTTTTTATAGTTAGCTATTGTCACCTTCCAAACGGTTTTATCCTCATCTGCATATGCCTTTCTCCACTTCCGTTCTGCCTGCTTGCAGCCCTTTTTTAAATTTCTCAATTTTTCATTATACCATGGGGCTGAAAGTCTACCTGATTTTTAAACATTTTTTAGAGGGACTACCTGATCAAGCCTTTTGCTTATCTGTTCGCAAAAAGCCATATAGTTCTCTTCCACCTGTTTGTCTGCATCAAAGGACCTGTTAGCAAGGAATACAGGGGATAATGTTGCCTTTTTCATAAGTCCATTCCAGTTCCTACATTGATAGTTCTTTACCACACTGGTAGTTAAGATGTTCATCCTGGGCTTATATACCCGAAATGTAATCAAGTAGTGGTCAGACCATCCCACAGGCAGGATATTTTCCACTCCTATAGCATTTTTTTCCGTGAAAATTAGGTCCAGTACATGCCCTCCCCTATGTGTTGGCCCTGTGACCCGTTGTTGCAGATTCATGTTCTCGCAGGATTGGAGGAGATTTTTATAGCCTGAGTCCAAGCTCCCGTTGGGCCATAAGTTGAAGTCCCCCAAAATAAGCAATCTAGTGTGGGTGAGCGCCATATTACTAAAGACGTCAATTAAATCCTGCTGCTGTTGAGGACTAGCTGCCCCTGGTGGCCTATAGCAAACTATGCCGGTCAACACATGTCCTTTGTGGTCTTTTAGCGGAAATCCTAAAAGTTCAGTACCCTCCACCTCATCAATATCCATTGAGGTGATATCCCATTTCTCTTTAAAAATAATCCTAACCCCGCCTCCTCTGCCATTAAGTTGTGGTTTATGAAATGCTTTGTATCCCGGTGGGGAGGTCAACCCCAACTCCAAATCTGATCCAGGGTGCTTCCATGTCTCTGTCATGAACAGTGCATCCAGATCGTGTGTGTCCAGCATTATTTGAATTTCCAAATAGTGCTTTGGCAGGGATCTAACATTGAGCAGCCCACACATAAGGGTATCCCTTCTAGCAAAGTCCGATTCCAATCCAGCAGTCTCCGCCGGTTTGTACTCTCCGGCCCCACCTCCCATCTCACCTATAGCCCGCAGTTGTTTGCTCGTATAGCGGTAGCCCATGTTCCCCGCATCGTTCCTTCCCAATCCAGCAGCATGGCTGGCGCTGTGTGCAGCCGGTGCGCGGACGGGTGCAGACGGGCTTGCCTTTGGCGTGCCGGCGGCGCGTCTGCTGCGCGGTCACCCCAGCGTGACTTTTTATGGCCAAAGAATGAAAAAAGCTAGAGCGCTGACCCCAGAGCACAGCGGGCCCGCTCTAACATATGGGCACCGCAGAGTCAGGAACGGATAGCAATAAAAACTATTAAAAATTGATTTTTAAGAACAATTATAAAGTAGATTTTAGACAGTTACAAAGTGCAATCGTGCATTAGCAGCAAACAGAACCTTGTGGAGGGTGTGCCCTATCCAGGCCCATTGTCTTTTCATGATTTCTTCATGAGCAGGTAGTTATTTATTTATTTATTTATAAAGTTTTATATAGTGCAAACCAGACCCCAGAGGGTATCAGAACGCTTTACATTTAGGATCGTTGCGTTACAGGTTACATCAGTTACAAGAGCATAGTAAGGTACAGTAAACAAAAACAATATTGCAAGAATTCGTAGGATGGAGGGGAGGAAGGAGCCATAGCAGGGAGACGAGGAGGAACTGTGTCCAGTGTCCGGCTGTGTAGGTGACGGTCGAGGGGGAAACCAGGGCCAATCTCCTCTATAGCTGTCTAGCAGCTCCACCGGGCATCAGCCATGTTGCTCAGGTCTTGGAGTTCAGGAAAACAGTTTTGATTTGATATGATTTGAAAAGTTTTATATAGCGCTGGCTAGACCCGGAGGTATCAGAGCGCTTTACCAGTTGGAAAGTCTGCTGCCATAGGTCATTGTTGCTTTCGGTGTTTGGCCAGTGGATTTGGAGGATTTTCCTCAGACAGGTGTTGATGAAGATCTGGACGTCTTTGGTGGTGGTCACTGTTATCCTTCAAGTTTCTGCTTTCGGACAGAAGGACATATTTTACGTTGCTGTGAAATTGCCTGATCTTGGTTTCCAGCGTTAGGTCCTTTAAGCTCCAAATCTTCTTTAGCTGAATGGCCGGTCCCAAGCCGAGCTGCAAAAGGAGGAGGGTTATGATTGGGACTAGCTACCCCACCATTTGAAAAAAGTCCTAGATACAGAAACATCAACCAAAAGACCACAAGACATCCTGGTTTTGTGGAGAGCAGAATCTCCTTCACGGAGAGCTAGGACACCTTGGGGTCGATTCCGATTCGGGCCGGAAAATGTACCGACCGACTCGGAGCCGGAATTTATTCCGACCGACACGTACCGGTGCAGCCCGACCCGCAAAGTACGATGAAAAGCGTGCAAAACCCGACCGACTCGTACGGAACACAAGCCGAACGACCGAGCCGCGCGGAAAACAGCAATCCGGCTGGAAAAACACGCGAATCGAACCGACCGACACGCACCCGGAACAATCCCGAACGAAACGTACCCGCGAACTCCTACCCGCCAAGTACGATGCAGCGCGTGGAAAACACAACCGAGTCGCACGGAGGACAAGCCGTACGACCGACACGCATACAAAACTGCGAGCCGCAGCAACCCAAAACACCGCGACCGACGCGTACGCAGCATAGAAAACAGCACAAACACAGCGTGAACGAATCGGAGAAGCCCGTACGAGACAACTGCAGGATCTGACTCGGTCACAAGAACGTCTCCTACATGCACAAAAAGTACAAAGGGAAAATACACAAAAAAAGGCCAAACAAGCAATTACAGAGCCAATAAATACTGGGGGGCAGGGAACAAAGACACACCCACAACTCCACCCATATAAAGGACACAAATCCCTACCATGATCTTTTGCAAATTCAAATTACCTGCCAGCACTCAACAGACAGCAACCACACACCCACAGCTCATCCATCACACAAGCCACACACCATCAGCACCCCAACAAATAGCAACCTCACATACACCCAGCAAAACACACACTCACACACCTTCACCTGCACACCAACACACACATCACTCACCATCACCACCCATCACCATGCCCCCAAAGAAGAATCATAAGTTCCTAGATAGTGAATTGGAAGTCCTGGTAGATGAGATCCTCAGGGTAGAGCCACAGCTGTTTGGTACACTGGTCCAACAGACACCCATGTAGCAGAAAACCAAGATGTGGGAGAGGATCGTCGACAGGGTGAATGCACAATCACCATGTTTGCGCACAAAGATAGACATCCAGAACAGGTGGTATGACGTGCGCAGGAGGGTCAGGGAGCTGTTGAAGAAGGACTACCTCGTGAGCCAACACACCGGCAGTGGCCCTCCTGCCAAGCCAGTATACCTCAGGCCCTGGGAGGAGAAGGTGCGGGCCATCCTACCACCAGTGAGCGTATATGGACTAGAAAACATCCCAGAGCCTGGTGAGTACACAACAAATGTACACAATATTGTGCCACAATACACACACATCACTGTCAAGGGGAGAGTCAAACCATGCAACCTTAGCAAATACACAGCAACCAGAACAGAACCATCCCAAAATGTGTATGTCAGTCAGATAAACACAACACATGCCATCTCATAGTGACATGTAACTGTGTCATCACATGTACAAACACAACTACAACTACAGCTGGGCAGTGGCACAAATATAACCAACAAACACATCCAGACATGTAGCCACCACTACAACCCCACCACACAGTGAAGGCCACTGAAAGGAAGGAATACTGTGTATGCTGGGCAAGTCAGTGTAGCCAATAGCATCATGGGAGTCGTAGTCACAGATATTGCCCACCCTCACAATGCGCACATCAACACCACCATGAACCATGCTCACATCACAGGGAGTGGAAAACAACTGACAAGATGGCTGACACTGGCCACTGCTGTGTGGAGCACAAGGCCCTGCTGGCAACTGTGCACCAACCAACAGCAGGACACCACTGACTGACATCTTGCCATTGCTCTCACACTCACACACAGTGAAGTCCACCCAAAAGCAAGTAAGTATGGGCATGCTGGGAAGTGGGGTGGAGGCAATAGCATGATGGGAGTGGTAGTCACAGATATTGGTCACCCCCACAACTGTCCCATCAACACCACCCTGAACCATGCACACATCACAGGGAGTGGAAAACAACTGACAAGATGGCTGACACTGGCTACTGCTGTGGGGAGCACAAGGCCCTGCTGGCAACTGTGCACCAACCAACAGCAGGACACCACTGACTGACATCCTGAAAGACAACTTGCACTCCCTGCAATGGAAGCACGTTCCATGGTGGGATATCTGGCTGGGTGGGAAGGAGGACTCACAGCCCTGACCATAGTTACCAGCAGCGTTTCTCACACACACCCCTAACACAAACTCCACAAAACTCACCTGGGAGAATGCATTGCCTCACACTCCAATCAAATATCCCACAAAGAACCACAACCCTGGGTCATGCTGAGTGGAGCACAGGGACACACATGGGACTTGTAGCAAAACTAACTCCAGGATAACACTGTCAGCCATCTTGTCAGCACAGGCACACAACCCCACAGGGAAGCAGAGTCAAAGGGAAGGAAGCATGGGCATGCTGGGAAGGGGGTGGAGGCAATAGCATGATGGGAGTGGTAGTCACAGCTCAACATCCCCCACCCACATGGCCCAGCAAGCTCACACTCAAGCATGCACACCCCACAGAGAGTGGAAAGCCCCATCAAAGATGTCTGACACTGGTGCCCTGTTGTGGGGAGCACAAGGCCATGCTGGGAACTGGCCACGAACTAACAGCAGGACACCACTGTCAGCCATCTTGCCATTGCTCTCACACTCACACACAGTGAAGTCCACCCAAAAGCAAGTAAGTATGGGCATGCTGGGAAGTGGGGTGGAGGCAATAGCATGATGGGAGTGGTAGTCACAGCTCAACATCCCCCACCCACATGGCCCAGCAAGCTCACACTCAAGCATGCACACCCCACAGAGAGTGGAAAGCCCCATCAAAGATGTCTGACACTGGTGCCCTGTTGTGGGGAGCACAAGGCCATGCTGGGAACTGGCCACCAACTAACAGCAGGACACCACTGTCAGCCATCGTGCCATTGCTCTCACACTCACACACAGTGAAGTCCACCCAAAAGCAAGTAAGTATGGGCATGCTGGGAAGTGGGGTGGAGGCAATAGCATGATGGGAGTGGTAGTCACAGATATTGGTCACCCCCACAACTGTCCCATCAACACCACCCTGAACCATGCGCACATCACAGGGAGTGGAAAACAACTGACAAGATGGCTGACACTGGCTACTGCTGTGGGGAGCACAAGGCCCTGCTGGCAACTGTGCACCAACCAACAGCAGGACACCACTGACTGACATCCTGAAAGACAACTTGCACTCCCTGCAATGGAAGCACGTTCCATGGTGGAATATCTGGCTGGGTGGGAAAGAGGGCCGGATGTCAACCAAATACAACCAATGCAGACCATGTACACACCCCAACATTCACATAGAAATGCCCAAATAATGCAGGACAATGTGCTACACCAATATCAACCCCTGACTGTGACAACTTAGGACAATGCAATGTACAGGCCCGCATCCAGAGGCACAGTCACAACTGTCAGGTGTGTCAACCATTGATGCCTGCAGAAACATAACATACATTGTGTGTGTCTCCCAAAAACAGGTGATGATGGGGACACAGCAGCAGACGCTGAGGAGTCCCCGTCCCAGGCTCAAGAGGATACGGAGCTCACTGGTGTGGAACAGCCTATGCCCTCCTCGGATGAAGAAGACCCACCTGGCACCTCCGGAGCAAGTCATCATGCAGCACCAGCAGGACCACCAGCTGCACCCCCTGCACCCACCCCTCCAATGACTGTCAACACACATACCACCCCTGCCGACATGGACAGACCAAGGAGCACCACCACCACCAGCACAGGACCCTGGACCAACGTGGGGCCATGGACACCAACACCACCAACAACCCCCAAGGGGGCCCAGGGTCACCTGTGCGTGCCACCTCAGGTACTGCACGTGTCGCATGGGGTGGTGGGAGGGGTGGGAGACATGGGTCGCTGCTCGCAGAGGGGTCTGGACTGCATGATGACCCACAACTGGCACGCATAGCCGATGCGTACCAGTCCAGCACCGGAGAGTTCAGCCAGGTAGTGGGGCTCCTCAGGGACATTAAACAGCAGCAGGCTGCCCATCATGCCCGCTTGGACTCACACATGTCCCGCGTGGAGTCCAAGTGGGACACACTGCAAGAGATGATGGCGGTGCATAGGGACATATTACAATGCCTCCGCCAGATGAGCAGCAACCAGTCAACACCTCCCTGTGTGCCCACAACATCTGGTGCTGAAACAACTGCAACTGCCACAGGGAGGCAGGATGACTCTGGCGGAGAGTCCCCTGCACCGCAGCAGCCTGCACTTGAGGGTCCCCCCCAAAGAAGAGGGGTCGTCCGAGGAAGGACAACTGAGAGGCTGATGGCCATGCACAACCCCCAGGAAGCCAACACCTGTTCTGGAAAATCACCTTTGTGCCCAAACTGTTCACCCTGTCGAATGCAACACAACTCTCCCACATGACATGGGGAGCTCAAGTTGGACCAATGTATCAGATGACTGTGGACTTTACTCTGGACATTTCTGCTACCAGGACTTCCAAATCATCTAGGAACTTTGGATTACAATCACAATGTACAGCACCCACCATCCTGTGCACTATACTCACACATGTATGTCAATAAACTCACTAATACACCATACTTGCCTCTGTTGTGATTCCAACGTTGTTTCTGAAGTGGCGATGATGATCTGTGAAATGACATTGTGCATGCTAACTGCTACAGCAAGTACAACACCGGCATGTGAGTCATGGCGACGTGACACATATGAGGGAGACACACCACCAGGGCTACCCAACACATACACACCAGGGCCATCTGACTCAACGCCTACACTGATGTTGCCAGGAAATACGTTGCATTGCACAGACCCAACACCTATTCACAGTCTGTGTTAACTAGCCCACTGGTGCAGTAAGCAAATGTCAGTCAGATGTGTGACCACAGACAACGCACATCACAAAGTGAAGCACAGGTTTATTACACATTTGCAACATGTTGTAACCACCACAGATGCAAGGTAATCCCACCTGGCAGCGGGCACACAGTCAACAAGTGTAGAAGGAAGGAAGTCCATGGGTGTGGCGCACATCACCTGTAGGGACACGACAGCTACCACCCTGGAAGTCGAATCACGGTGTCGGGGATCACAGTTGACCAAACGACTCTGAAAGTACCCTGTGAAGGACAGAAATGACACACAGTCAAAAGCACTGAAGAACAGGACAGAACTGCAATACTCATGCCCAATACATGTCACAAGATACCCACCCAGAACCAAGTTAGCATGTCAACACTGTTGGGGAGTACAGACTACCTGTAAGGACACATCGCTACACGCATACAGTCATGTAGCCCATGGACACACTCAAACAGCACCAGAGCACCACCAACACATATCATGCAAACTCACATCATTGACATGACATCTCTGGATACTCACATTCAGCTGAAGAAGTTGGTGATGAGCTGTGTGCGGACATCACCATCATCATCATCATCATCACTGGCATCGTGGTCCAGGCCAGGATCCTCCACAGGTGGCGCACGTTGGTCATCGTCATCCAGGATGAGAGGCAACTCCTTCCGCACTGCCAGGTTGTGTAGCATGCAGCAGACAATGACAATCTTGCACACCTTTGCTGGGGCATATGGGAGGGACCCTCCTGTCTTGTCCAGGCAGCGGAAGCGGCTCTTCAGGAGACCAAATGTCCGCTCAATCACTCTCCTGGTCCGACCATGTGCCTCATTGTAGCGCATCTGGGCTGGTGTCACAGGGTTCCTGAGGGGCGTCAGCAACCACGGCATGTTGGGGTATCCGGAGTCACCTACATACAGACAATTGCACATTAGCTGAGTTGGAAAAGAGGGTGGAACACTACATTGCAGAACACACACAATGGTACAAAGTCAGTACACACCAACAAGCCAGGCACGCTGGTTCCGCATCTGTGACATCATCCTCGGGATGCGACTACTCCTCATCACGTAGGCATCGTGTGCAGAACCGGGGAAACGGGCACACACGTGTGAGATGCTCATATCTGCAAGACAGACCACCAGTGCATTGACCGAGTGGTAGTGTTTGCGGTTCCTTTATGCCTGCTCTTGGGCCTGTGGTGGTACCAAAGCCACATGTGTCCCATCAATGGAGCCAATGACATGCGGCATCCTCCCCAGGGCATAGAAGTCACTCTTCACGTCAGTGAGTTGTTGGAGTCTAGGGAAATAGATGTACTGGTTCAGGTATATCAACATAGCCTCCAAAACATCGCGGAGCACACGGCTGAACATGGTCTGTGACAACCCACCAGAAGTCACCACAGTGTGTTGAAAGGTACCGGTGGCAAAGAAGTGTAGGGCTGCCATCACCTTCACCTTGGGGGTCAGCGCTGTAGGGTACGGCCGGCCAGGTTGCAAATGTTGTGCCAAGTGCACTGCCAAATCCTCAATCAGCTGCCTGGTGAAGCGGTACCGTCGGATGCTGTCACGTTCCACCATCGTTGCCAGGTCAGGGAATGGTCTATGGACAGCTGGTGCCCTGCAGTGCATAGGTGAAGAAAGAAAGATTGTCAGTCACCCCACATATGTGGCATTGAACACACTCAATATCACATGATACATCATTATGAGGCACAAGTACATGATGTGTGCAGTTCCGTAAGGACATGTATGGCACGTACATGGCCAACATCTAACATCACAGTTCAACAAGTGGCATCAATAAGTCCCAGGTTGTGCCATTGGATATCATGAGGCCGTGTCACAGTTCCCATCTCCTGCTGCCACGTTACAAACGCACCCCACAGTGACATGTGAGGACAGATGTGCCCCAGGCATCACAGCTCAACGACAGGTTGATTCCCAGGGACCCTGTATTGCCACATGGACACTGGCATGACATGGTGTATCATGTATACACCACAGCAAAACAACCATGACCCCCACAGGTAGTGGTCCCTGTTGCCTCGGCAGGACAGACATGGACGTCTGTGACACACACACGCACAACATCAAAGTCCATGCACAAACAACGTGGATGTGGAGACTGTCTCCCATTGTGCACATGAAATCAGAGACATTGTAAACACAACATGCACACAGACTGTGGAGGACCATCACTATTGTGCCAATGGGTCACCCTGGGTGAAACATACTGACCCACATGGGACTCAGGGGGTATTTGACATGACATACACATACACCACCGTGAAATGTGACCATGCCACATGCTCAGATATGAACAGTTGCACATCACAGTGGTCATGTACACGAAACACCAAGGATTCTGTCCCCATGAACACGTGCACAGCCTGGGGGTGGCTGCCCCCAAGTGACACCCACAGAACAACATGTTCACCCCCATACACGGAATAGGTAATGCAGCCTTACATGCCTTAGGATACAGTTTGGACAGGCTGTGGTGTTGTAGGTGTGCCCCTCACTCCCTGGGAAGTATATGTGGCTGGCATATGTTCACCTGTGACAGGCATGGTGACATATGCCAGTGACTTGTACAGGGACGCGTTGGACAGCAATGGACCGATCGGTGCGCACACATTGGCCATTGCATTCAATGTGTGCTGGTACGCGTTGTATTCGCAATACGCGTTGGACAGCAATGGACCGATCGGTGCGCACACATTGGCCATTGCATTCAATGTGTGCAGGTACGCGTTGTATTCGCAATACGCTTTGGACAGCAATGGACCGATCGGTGCGCACACATTGGCCATTGCATTCAATGTGTGCTGGTACGCGTTGTATTCGCAATACGCGTTGGACAGCAATGGACCGATCGGTGCGCACACATTGGCCATTGCATTCAATGTGTGCTGGTACGCGTTGTATTCGCAATACACGTTGGACAGCAATGGACCGATCGGTGCGCACACATTGGCCATTGCATTCAATGTGTGCGGGTACGCGTTGTATCCTGGGTACGCGTTGAACAGCAATGGACCGATCGGTGTGCCCGGCCGGCCCATTGCATTCAATGTGTGCGGGTACGCGTTGTATCCTGGGTACGCCTTGAACAGCAATGGACCGATCGGTGTGCCCGGCCGGCCCATTGCATTCAATGTGTGCGGGTACGCGTTGTATCCTGGGTACGCCTTGAACAGCAATGGACCGATCGGTGTGCCCGGCCGGCCCATTGCATTCAATGTGTGCGGGTACGCGTTGTATCCTGGGTATGCGTCGAACAGCAATGGACCGATCGGTGCGCACCCATTGGCTATGGCCTGGCCTGGCAACGGACGCGTTTTCAAATTTTGAACGAGTCTGATGCTGTAAATTCAGTTGGTCACCCACAACAATGTTGCAAATTCATGGGTGTCATGAAGTTGAACTTTTGAAGGATGTTGTGGGCATGTGTAAGTGGTGCAATTCCATGTATTGGCCAGATTCAGAAGATGCAAACCACTTGGACCTATCACTTTGGACACATGGGACAGTATCTGCCTCTGCAGCACACATATAATGCTGGCTGTTCCCCTGAGAGCTCACTTGCCTGCACTACATGCTCCAGGACGACATCTGCCACCACCACTGCTGCTGTATCTGCACCCTCTGGACCCTGCAATGGCACATTCTGTGGAGAGAGACCCAGCCTTCAGCACTGAGGAGAACCAGGCCCTGCTGGACAGCCTCCTTCCACAGTACAGCAAGCTGTATGGGAAAGCAGGGGAGCAGGTGAGTGTTCTGTCCACTGCCTTCCTAAATGTGCATGTTGTCTGACTAGCAAGGCTAACAGTCTGCACGCCACTGGCTAGCAGGCTCACTGAGTAGTTGTCACCCCCCATAGTGTGTAGTTACATGCACTGGACAGGTATAGTGCAGTGACAGTGCATTTAAACAAGTTTTTAATTCCCAGGCAATGATACCATGTAGTAACTGCTGGCATACTGTCCATGGCCATCGTTGCACTGCCTGTGTACATCATGTGCCCCTGTGATTGAGACATGTATATCCAACTGTGTAATGCACGATTATGTTGAATGTGTAGTAATGGCATTTTTCACTTTGTCATCCTCACAGGTTGATGCCCACCAGAAGCAGCAGATATGGCTGACCATCGTCCGGGCAGTGAGATCCGTGGGGGTCTACAAGCACCGGATCCGCAACTGCCAGAAGAGGTGGCAGGACCTTAGGGGCTGGACCCGGAGGATCGCACGGGCCCAGCTGAAGCTGTCGCCTCCTCGCAGGAGGGGCGGACACCGGACCCTGACCCCCACATGCTCAGGATCCTGGTGGTGGTCTTCCCTGATCTGGATGGGCAGCTGAAGGCCAGAGAGCAGCAAGGAGGGGGTGAGTCCATGACTGCATTGTGAACTATGTCTGCCATGCTATGTGCCCTCCTCTGGCCTGGTTAAACTTCCACAGTACATCAGTCATGTGGTCCAGGACCCATGTCCCTCTATTGTGCACTGCCCACTCCTCATCTGATACCCAGGTGTGCCCTTACAGTCAGGGAATTGTGTCACTTGGGAACTGTGTCCTTGCAGTTTGCTTGACTCAAGGTGGGGGACAGCATCTGTTTCCCTGACTCTGTGGTGGGCATCATGGGTGGGTCCATTGCTTACACAATGCCTGTGTTCTGACATGTAATCTGCGTGTTACTTTGATATGTGGTCCAATTGCTGGGCTGATCCACCACATGTGCCTGGGGTATCTGGCACACACCCATGCTGTGGGTGGGAACAATGTTTGGGCCCCAGGAGTGTGTATATTACGTGTGTCACACATACTTAGCCAGCTGCCTACTGTCCAGGGCTCATCCCTCATTCATGTGGGGCAGGACAGTCATGCCTACTCCAGGCCATACAATACACTCTGTACTCCCACTCCTGTGTATCAGCTGACACGTTGTGCTCAGTGAATTGTCCCCTCAGGTGTCTGCCTCTGTGTCAGTGTGCTGTGGCTTCGTTGTCAGGACTGCTGGGGTGTTTCTCGGTTGGGGCTCCGCATGCCACCGGAGATGTGACCATAGGAGACGATACTTGTGTGACACATAGGTGTTTGATCACCTGACCGTGCAGACTGGGGTATGCGAATGTGAAGTTCAGGCAGCTGTTTCCCATTCACAGCAGATTGTGAGGTGCTCAGGTTCAGAGGGTTGTATTACAGGTCTCCCATATGTCCAATCGGTATGACCTGGACAGATAAGGGTTCATATGATGTGGTGTGTGGGGGATGTACATGTGCACTTGTTCAGCTCCAGGACTTGCATTCCCCATGACCTACTATTGTGACACAGTGCAGAGTGTTGTTGTCTGGCTGCCCTGCCCATGTGACTGGAGACAGTGATGTATGACTTAGCAGGCATGCCTGTGCCATGGCATGTGACTTCCTATTAGTGATCCTGCAGGGGAGTGACATGTGCTACATGCACACCATTGTGGCAATGGCTATCAGGACATGGGTGCATCATGGTGTCTGTCGCTGGTATGCATCACATGCATTTCCTATTTGACTCTGGGCATCCCTTTCATCCGGACACCTGTACTGACTCAGTGGCAAGAGTTGGGTTGTGTGCATGTTCACATGCTTAACTGTGTTCTCTGCACTGTCCAACTACTGTGTAGGTGGTGCATGTGTCCACACTGGGGTATTGCCATCCAACAGACACCAGACAGATGGGTGCAAGGCCAGGTGGGATGTGAGTGCCATGGTTGACCATCAGACTGACAATTGGCTTCTCCTGTTCTGTTTGGGCACTTTTAGCAATGTTCAACTAAGGATGCCAGGGCTTGCTCTGTAATGTGCTGTACTAACTGTGGTGTGTGCGTACGGTGCAGGTGACTGATGTCTGTCTGTTTCCCTATTGATTGCAGATACATACACGGCCACAGGAGGGGATAGCTCCACGGACCAGGAGGAGCCGCAGAGCCAGACTGGGTCAGCAGCCGAGGAGTGGTCGGAGGGACCCAGGCACGGAGGGCGAGGGGAGCCACACCGAGGAGTCCTCAGCACCATCCACCTCAGCTGAGGACCACAGCAGCTCGGAGGATGACTCCCTTATGGAGGCGGGTGACAGCAGCCACCACACCCCAGCTAGTGTTGCTGTCCCCGCCACCACCACCACCAACACCGCCCTCCCATCGGCTCCCATTTCCGAGGTCCGTGGAGGCTCCCATGTTCGAGAGCGTGTCTCCTTCGGGCCAGGCACCGCACCCCCTGCCCCTGTGTCCCCTGCTGCCCTGAGTGAGGAGTCTGTGTACCTCCTTCGCCAGCTCCATGTAGGGCAGACAGCGATGCTGAGTGTCCTCCATGCCCACACCACTCTGTTGACTCAGCTGGTGTCGTTCATGGAGGGCATCTCATCGGGCATGTCTGCCCTACAGAGGGGCAATAGGTCCATGGACTCCTCCCTGACGGCAGCAGTGTCCCTCCTCCGACAGTCCCTCACCCCTCCTGCCTCTGCCCCATCCACACTCCCCAGCACCTTACCTGTCCCAAGCACACACACACCGGCACAGGCACACACCAGCACAGACATGAGCAGCACACAGACACACACGGCACAAACAAGACGCACACGCACGCACAGTCAGGGGACTGAAACCACACTCACAGGGGATGGGGCCCAGGCACACACACACGCATCCACGAGCACTGCGCAGTCCTCAGTTGCCTCTCCCTCCAAAGCACCTCCCTTGCCTCACCTGCAACCCCAAAGACACAGCGGCTCTTCCTCAGTGACCTCTGCCTCTTCCCCTCTGATCCAGCTGATACAGCATTCAGGAGGAAGAGGAAGCCCACCCACACGGAGCGGAGTGCCCCTCGCCCCCAGACACCCTCCCCCAGGTGCAGACCGACTGACGCCCCCACCCGCAAGTCCCCCCGGAAGAGCAAGATCCCGCCGCCGCCCTGCAGCTCAGGCACCAAGTCTCCTTCCTCCATCCCTCAGGCCCCCACTTCACAGGTGCCCCCACCACACCCTGCCCCAGGTTCCCCCACCCACAGATACACCATCCCCAAAAGGATCAGGCCTTCTCCCCCTGCCACTTGCTCTTCCGGCCCCACACCCCCCGCTGCGCTTGTCTGTGCCACTGGTGTGGTGAGGGTGTCCTCCCCCTCTGTCCTGCCCACCTTACCTGATCCCCATTCTCCTCCCCTGGAGGTAGGCACTGCAGTGGAGGCCACTACCACCCTGTCTGACTTGGGCACTGCAGTGGCGAACCTGTCCACTCCATCTGCACGGTCCACTGCAGTCGTGCCGGCGCCCACACCATCTGAGTCATGCCCCCCAGTTGTGCCGGCACACACCATGTCAGACACCTCCACTGCAGTTGTCAGTGGCTCTCCAGCACCCACCACCCCTTCCCTGCCTCCTTCTGGTGAGCCCTGATCCTGTCCCTGCGGTGCCTGGCCTGCCCCCCGTATGCCCCTCCGAGGGGATTGTCCCTGGTTTTCATCAGTGCAGGCATGCGTAGGGTGACATCTGCCACTGTCACCCTGTTTTGACTTTCATGATGGACTGGCCATTGGCCTTTGTTTATTTTTTACATGACTTCAACTTTTGAACCCACATATGCTGAATAAAGCAACTTTCTGTTCTCTAGTGCTTTTGCTTCTGATGTACATGATGTTGATGATGCTAACCATGCCCTTGCTGCAGTGATGGTGATATTTGGTCTCATGAATATGTAGTGTTACTGTGCAGGAACCCATGTGGTCCAGGGGGACTGTGTCCTATCCTGTGGTGTAACCATGTCATCCTTAGCAGCATCTGAGGGTGTCATGTTTTCAATATTTGGCAATGGGATTTCCTACTTACAGTAGCAATGTCACATCTGTGGCTTCCACCCCTGCACATCTGTTGTGCTTGCCATTGTTCAATTAGTCTACTTCCCTGACCGTGTGGCCATCTCCACTGGACATGCAGGTTTGGGCATCAATGGGGAAGGACTCATCTGTGTTGTCAGTGCAACTTGCTATACATGTGTGTTGGATCTGTGCTGATGATTTCATTGACACTCCCATGACCAGGCTGATGTGACAGGAGCCTTCATTTGGTGCTAATTGTTGACTGTGTGACCAAGTGTTCTGCTGACATGATGGAGCCTTACTGAGGCGACATATGGCACAGCTTTCCTCACACAGGAGTGGAGTCCCCTCATGGCAGTGTGTGCTCCTGTGACATCGCCTGCGCCCAAGGTGTGTGTTGTATGAGCATGTCTGTGTGTTCACTTCCATTTTGCTGTGCATGCTGGGATCCCTAGTGATGTTCCTGTTTGTGATGCTTGCTGAGTTGACCTATGTTCCCCCAAAGTCTTCTCCCTGGGTTCTCTGTGATGTGGGTGCATGGCACATTACTGGTCATCAGGGTGTCACCCATAGGTGTGTTTGCTGTCAGGGCTGAGTTTGTGGGCAGACGCTGATGGGTCACAGTCAGGATTCCCCTTGGCACTTGTTGTTTACACCTGTCATGTGATTTCCGGTTTGTGTTAGCTTTCATTGGTTGTGACACGTTGTGTGTGTGACTGCTGGCACTCCTCAGGGTCAGGGCTGCAATGTTGGTAGTTGTCTATGTGTGTTCTTTGTGGGTGACCTTGTCTTCTTCATTGGTGTGTGACTGTGGCTGGGATCCCATTGGTTGGTTTGGTATTGCCGTCATGTCCATGTACAGCGTAGTGTGCAGTGTGTCAGACATTCAGGAGTCTTGTTGAGTGGCCATGTGTGATGTGTTTCTGTACCTTGGTTCCCACCACCACCCCTGGGATTGTCATGGGTGCATGTGCAATGTCACCAGTGCATGTGAGCTTCACTGCTGCACATTGTTGGAGGTCGAGGTGTGTTGTGTTGAGTGTGTGCAGATGAGAGTTGTTGCCCGGCTAGACCCCTGCCTCCATGTTGGCCTTGGCTTACTGGCCGTGCTGATTGATTTGTGCTTGTGTAGGTGTGATGGTAGTTTGTTGCTCAGGACACATGACTGTGGTTCACAGTGTGAACGACATCTAGCTTTGTCATCACAGTGGGATTGTAATGCAGCCCAGGGTCACCACATTGTGGGGGCCCTGGGGGTAGTGCTGTGGTGTCTCTGTGTCTTGCTGTGTCAGTTGCTGTTCCTACATGCTTGTGTGACATGTGTGATTTGTGCTCCCTCTCATCTGACAATGCCTGATTGCCCACATAGGGGATTTGGATCCATGAGTTACCTTTGTGTGGCACTGTATGCACATCTGTGTAATTGGTATTCAGGCCTCCTCATGTGTTGTGTGGTTGCCTGGGGACACTGGTACCCCCCTCACCTGTTGTGTTTGATGTGCAGTGTGGGTCTGCCTGTTTGTGTTTGTGCATCTGCACCACTGCATTGGCATATCTTTAGTGTGCCATTGGCTGTATGTTGTTTGGTGTGTTTCCCCTGCTGTCCCTGGGACACCTAGGTCATCAGTCAGCACAATGATCATTGTTTGTGTGTCCCATTGCTGCCATGGTATGGTATCTGTTCACCTCACATCTACAGTCTCCACAGGGTATCTGCATTTGTGTGCACATTGGTGCAAATATGTGGGTCTGCATTCTGATGGTCACTTCTGTCATTGTGTCATTGATGAATGTTGACAGTGTCAGCCCCCATGGGTGATGTTTGTCTGCACATGGCCAAAGGTATGTCTTATTTGCACTGCACTGTTTGCCTCCCCCAATCTATGTTGCTATGGGACACAAGCACTACTTTGCCACTGATGTGTTTGTTGTTCTGTGACCAGGAATCATCCATGCAGTTTGGCAGTTGCAGCTTTTTCTTTGTCAACACTTACATTTTGGTCACTGTGATGATGGGGGTTTGGACCCCATTGCCACAATGTTCAAAATGTGCTTCAGCTATGGACCCCACACTTACATTTTGGTCACTGTGATGATGGGGGTTTGGACCCCATTGCCACAATGTTCAAAATGTGCTTCAGCTATGGACCCCACACTTACATTTTGGTCACTGTGATGATGGGGGTATGGACCCCATTGCCACAATGTTCAAAATGTGCTTCAGCTATGGACCCCACACTTACATTTTGGTCACTGTGATGATGGGGGTTTGGACCCCATTGCCACAATGTTCAAAATGTGCTTCAGCTATGGACCCCACACTTACATTTTGGTCACTGTGATGATGGGGGTATGGACCCCATTGCCACAATGTTCAAAATGTGCTTCTGCTATGGACCCCACACTTACATTTTGGTCACTGTGATGATGGGGGTATGGACCCCATTGCCACAATGTTCAAAATGTGCTTCAGCTATGGACCCCACACTTACATTTTGGTCACTGTGATGATGGGGGTTTGGACCCCATTGCCACAATGGTCATGGCCTGCTTGCATTGTGGGGGCCACACACATTTATGTGTGGCACATGTGATAGGGGGTCACATTGTATGTTCAAAGTCATGTTCAGTGTTGTAGGCATTTGACACAGTCTACACACGCTTGTCATGGTGTTGGGGGGATGTCTTTATGTTGCATTCTTTATGTTGGTGTGTGCTTGTTGTGTCATGTATTAGCCATCCTGTGAGTGGGAGTGTTGTTGGTGGTAGGCATCCAGCCCCCATGGGTAGAGGTGGTAGTAGTGGTAGGCATCTGGCACCCCCTGGGTAAGGGTGGTAGTAGTGACAGGCATCCAGCCCCCATGGGTAGAGGTGGTAGTAGTGGTAGGCATCTGGCACCCCCTGGGTAGAGGTGGTAGTAGTGGTAGGCATCTGACACCCCCTGGGTAGGGGTGGTAGTAGTGACAGGCATCCAGCCCCCCATGGGTAGAGGTGGTAGTAGTGGTAGGCATCTGGCACCCCTGGGTAGGGGTGGTAGTAGTGACAGGCATCTGGCACCCCTGGGTAGAGGTGGTAGTAGTGGTAGGCATCTGACACCCCTGGGTAGGGGTGGTAGTAGTAACAGGCATCCAGCCCCCCATGGGTAGAGGTGGTAGTAGTGGTAGACATCTGGCACCCCCTGGGTAAGGGTGGTAGTAGTGGTAGGCATCTGACACCCCCTGGGTAGGGGTGGTAGTAGTAACAGGCATCCAGCCCCCCATGGGTAGAGGTGGTAGTAGTGGTAGGCATCTGGCACCCCCTGGGTAAGGGTGGTAGTAGTGACAGGCATCCATCCCCCCATGGGTAGAGGTGGTAGTAGTGGTAGGCATCTGGCACCCCCTGGGTAGAGGTGGTAGTAGTGGTAGGCATCTGGCACCCCCTGGGTAGAGGTGGTAGTAGTGGTAGGCATCTGGCACGCCCTGGGTAGGGGTGGTAGTAGTGACAGGCATCTGGCACCCCCTGGGTAAGGGTGGTAGTAGTGGTAGGCATCTGGCACCCCTGGGTAAGGGTGGTAGTAGTGACAGGCATCCAGCCCCCATGGGTAGAGGTGGTAGTAGTGGTAGGCATCTGGTACCCCCTGGGTAGTGGTGGTAGTAGTGGTAGGCATCTGGCACCCCCTGGGTAGGGGTGGTAGTAGTGGTAGGCATCTGGCACCCCTGGGTAAGGGTGGTAGTAGTGGTAGGCATCTGGCACCCCTGGGTAAGGTGGTAGTAGTGGTAGGCATCTGGCACCCCTGGGTAAGGGTGGTAGTAGTGACAGGCATCCAGCCCCCATGGGTAGAGGTGGTAGTAGTGGTAGGCATCTGGCACCCCTGGGTAGAGGTGGTAATAGTGGTAGGCATCTGACACCCCCTGGGTAGGGGTGGTAGTAGTGACAGGCATCCAGCCCCCCATGGGTAGAGGTGGTAGTAGTGGTAGGCATCTGGCACCCCCTGGGTAGAGGTGGTAGTAGTGGTAGGCATCTGGCACCCCCTGGGTAGAGGTGGTAGTAGTGGTAGGCATCTGGCACCCCTGGGTAAGGGTGGTAGTAGTGACAGGCATCCAGCCCCCATGGGTAGAGGTGGTAGTAGTGGTAGGCATCTGGCACCCCCTGGGTAGAGGTGGTAGTAGTGGTAGGCATCTGACACCCCCTGGGTAGGGGTGGTAGTAGTGACAGGCATCCAGCCCCCATGGGTAGAGGTGGTAGTAGTGGTAGGCATCTGGCACCCCTGGGTAAGGGTGGTAGTAGTGACAGGCATCCAGCCCCCCATGGGTAGAGGTGGTAGTAGTGGTAGGCATCTGGCACCCCTGGGTAAGGGTGGTAGTAGTGACAGGCATCCAGCCCCCCATGGGTAGAGGTGGTAGTAGTGGTAGGCATCTGGCACCCCCTGGGTAGAGGTGGTAGTAGTGGTAGGCATCTGACACCCCCTGGGTAGGGGTGGTAGTAGTGACAGGCATCCAGGCCCCCATGGGTAGAGGTGGTAGTAGTGGTGGGCATCTGGCACCCCCTGGGTAGAGGTGGTAGTAGTGGTAGGCATCTGACACCCCCTGGGTAGGGGTGGTAGTAGTGACAGGCATCCAGACCCCCATGGGTAGAGGTGGTAGTAGTGACAGACATCGAGCCCCCCATGGGTGGAGGTGGTAGTAGTGGTAGGCATCTGGCACCCCCTGGGTAAGGGTGGTAGTAGTGACAGGCATCCAGCCCCCATGGGTAGAGGTGGTAGTAGTGGTAGGCATCTGGCACCCCTGGGTAGTGGTGGTAGTAGTGGTAGGCATCTGGCACCCCTGGGTAGGGGTGGTAGTAGTGGTAGGCATCTGGCACCCCTGGGTAAGGGTGGTAGTAGTGGTAGGCATCTGGCACCCCTGGGTAAGGGTGGTAGTAGTGGTAGGCATCTGGCACCCCCTGGGTAAGGGTGGTAGTAGTGGTAGGCATCTGGCACCCCTGGGTAAGGGTGGTAGTAATGGTAGGCATCTGGCACCCCATGGGTAGAGGTGGTAGTAGTGACAGGCATCCAGCCCCCCATGGGTGGAGGTGGTAGTAGTGGTAGGCATCTTGCACCCCCTGGGTAAGGGTGGTAGTAGTGACAGGCATCCAGCCCCCCATGGGTAGAGGTGGTAGTAGTGGTAGGCATCTGGCACCCCCTGGGTAGTGGTGGTAGTAGTGGTAGGCATCTGGCACCCCCTGGGTAGGGGTGGTAGTAGTGGTAGGCATATGGCACCCCCTGGGTAAGGGTGGTAGTAGTGGTAGGCACCTGGCACCCCCTGGGTAAGGGTGGTAGTAGTGGTAGGCATCTGGCACCCCCTGGGCAAGGGTGGTAGTAGTGACAGGCATCCAGCCCCCCATGGGTAGAGGTGGTAGTAGTGGTAGGCATCTGGCACCCCCTGGGTAGAGGTGGTAGTAGTGGTAGGCATCTGACACCCCCTGGGTAGGGGTGGTAGTAGTGGTAGGCATCTGGCACCCCCTGGGTAAGGGTGGTAGTAGTGGTAGGCATCTGGCACCCCCTGGGTAAGGGTGGTAGTAGTGACAGGCATCCGGGCCCCTATGTGTATATGTGGCATTGGTGATGGCCATCCCGCCCCTATGGTGCTGCTGTTGCTGGTGTAAGTAATTTCTGCATCCCTCTGTGTGTGTGTGTGATATGTCGGGTACGTGTGGTTTGTTTTTGTGGTTGGTGTCTGACTTACCTTCTGCGCCGTACGCGTCCGTGCCTGTTCCGGTAGTAGATGTAGAATATTGGTAGGATCGGCACGATGGGATTCATGGTTGGTTCGTCTCGTTCGTCTTTCTCGTTGCTTCGCCTCGTCCTCGTCGCTGGCGTGTTCGTCTCGTAGCCGTGGATCGTGTTGTGGCGCGAATCGGAGCTTATGTGCTCCTCTCCCGGATGCTTTGATGTGCCGCGGGTAGCGACGGGTTCGGCGCGTACGGGAAGCGCATCGTACTTGTCCGGCCGGACGGGGCTGCATTTTGGCTTCCGTGCGACTCGATTCTGCGTTTACGGATCCGGCTCAGTCGGGGAACAGGACCTGGATTGGGTGAGTACGACTGGGTCGGTATCTATGCTGTTGTGCGCATCGTACTTGCTCGTTCGGAATAATGTGCGGTTCGGTCGGGAAACAGGCATTCGCATGGCTTTTTTCCCGACCGAATGATGTTAGGTGCGCCTCCGACCGAGATCGGAATCGGCCCCCTTGTGGTGAAAGCCAGCAATACCCGGAAGCCACAAAGCCTATCCACCTGCTTCCGACCATTGGGACATGGAATGTGATGAGCATGAATGAGATTAATCAATAGTGAATAATCGTTTATTATTCACTATTAGTGTAATAAAAAGTGGAGAAGCAAGATCTGGACCTTCACTGGCATCTGAGGTAAGAAAAATAAAATGGCTTTAAATGTATGTTGTGTGCATGCATGTGGATGAGAGTGAGTTTGTGTGAGAGAGCGGGTATATATGTGAGCATGTGTGTTTGCATGTGAGATCATGGGTGTGTCTGTATCAAAATGAGCGAGTAAGTGTAAGTCAGTCACAAAGAGTGCAAATAAGTGATCAGGGTGAGATTGAGTGCAAGACACTAGGTGAAAATGAATGAGTGCAACTGAGTGCTAATGAGAGAATGGGTGTGAGTAAGTGAATGTAAGTGAACCTGTGTTGTTATGCTTGCAAATCTGCTGTTGGACCTGGCATACTTCTTGGCATGTAGAAGCACCCTTGGCAAAATGTTCGCACTGGCATAATGGAGAAAATACAGGCAAAATGCTAGTGATGGCACATTGTAGGTAAATTTTGGCACGGGGCATCCATGAACAAAATGCCAGTGCTGACCTACTGGAGGAAATCCTTGGCATAGGTAGCACCTTTGGCAAATTGCTGGTGATGGCACATTGGAGGAAATTCTTGACATATGGTAAGACAACTGTGGCAATGTCATGGGGCATCCATGACAAAATGTGGTCCACGACATATTAGACATAACCTTTGACATAAGGGGCATCCGTAGTGCAAGATAAGCAGTATTCGGAAAATTCTGGCACTGTATGTCATGTTTGGGCAAAAAAGTCCACCATAGAAAAATGCTGGTCCTAGCAATGGAGGTAGTTTTTTTACATAAGGATGCACCCATAGGACATTTTAAAAACATAATTGGGTGAACTCATAGGGACTGTCAGGTTTCATTAGCCAGACACACCATGAAAGGACTCGAATATTTAGTGAGTGTTTTCTCAGAGCCTATGGCTGTTCTCCCCTAGGAAAATATAGAATATTAATTGTGCAATTATCATGTAACTTTAGCAATGTTAGTTATGGGATGTCATCAGGATTAGCCTTGTGTGACATTACGTCTTGGGATGTTTCAGGGTCAAAGGTCATATGATGTCACTTCCTTTGACATAATTAAGGGCAAAGGGTATATGATGTCACATCCGCTACCCCATGGATTTTGGTGAATCGGCATGCATGCCTGTTAAAGACAAAGCTGGGAAGACAATCATGGGTAACAAAGGCCAAAAACTAAGATGGGTGGAGCACTTTGAAGAACTGCTGGACCAGCCTGTGCCATAGTCTCCACCAGGCATACAGCCAGCTGACAAGGATTTGCCACTCGACTGCAGCAGACCCATCAAGGAACAAATACAACAAGCCATCAAAGATATGAGAAAAGGGAACACATCATTACCTGACAACAATTCTGCAGAGTCACTGAAGACAGACTTTGAAACATCAGTAGACATGCTGTACCCCATGTTTGGAAGGATCGGAGAATAGGAAAAGGTACCGTCAGACTGGACGTAGGGATACCTCGTCAAGATCCCCAAGAAAGTTGACCTGAGTAACTACGCAAACTAATGAGGGATAACTCGTCTATCAACTCCGGGCAAAGTGTCCAACAGAGTCATCCTGACCAGACTGAAGGAACAAGTCAGTTCTCAGTTGTGAGACCAGCAAGCCGGCTTCCTCAAAGATAGATCCTGCACTGACCAGATGGCTACACTGCGCATCATCAATGAGCAGTCGATGGAATGGAACTCCCCCTTCTATGTTGACTACATCGACTATGAGAAGGCATTCGACTTCATGGATAGAAAAACCCTTTGGAAAGTCCTCCACCACTATGGTGTGCCAGATAAACCCATAAGAATCATCAGGAACTCTTGCGAGGGAATGGCCTGAATGTATTCCATGGAGGGAAACTCATGGAAGCCTTTGAAGTGAGGACTGGAGTCTGCAGGGTTATTTCCTCTCACCTTTTCTCTTCCTGCTGGTGATAAACTAGGTCATGAAGACATGGAGAAGAAATGGAATCCAGTGGTCACCTTCGATGCAGTTCGACGAGCTGGACTTTGCAGACGACCTGGCCCTACTCTTCCATATCGATCCGCAGATGCAAGAGAAGACCAACAATTTGGCAGTCACATCAGCACAACTTGACCTCAACATCCACAGAGGAAAAACAAAGATTCTGTAGACTAACACTGCCAGCACAACTTCAGTCACTCTTGCAGGCGATGCATTGGAAGGGGTTGAGGTCTTCATCTACCTGGACAGTGTCATAGACAATCAGGGTGGCACAGAAGTCAAGGGAAGAATTGGCAAAGCAAGGGCTGCCTTCATGTTCCAGAGTAATATCCATCTATTTTTCAGACACAGATAAACTTGGAAATCAAATCGTTTCTCTTCCAAACCAAGGGCCTGATTTAGATCTTGGTGACAGATATCCCGCTGCTGAAATATAAATCCCATTATATCTTATGGAATTTATATGTCAGGGGATGGGCTATCCGTCACTGTTGTGACTGAGTAAACTGTTGGCCGAGATCGAAATCAGGCCCCAAGTCTGATTAATTTGTCCTCTTCTGCTTTAATGTGTTCCCTTGACCTCCCTCTAATTTGACAGGGAGGGAATGGTTCCCCCTTCTGTGTTCACTTTAAGTAACTGCCCTGCATATCGATACCTAAATCTAAAAAAAAAGAAATAGCGCCCAAGAACAGAACATTTTAGAAACTAGTTCTCTATGCTAGGGTTTCATCAACTATTTCCATAACATTCAAAACATTTATTGTCATTTGCAATGTTGATTCCTCACTATAACCCAGCTTTGGTATATTTATTTATCCTACAGAAAATGAACACAAGTCATTAGTGTAGCTGGAATGTCTATGCAAATTTTTAGGTTGAGGCCACACTTCCTCAGGTTGGTGATTGGTATTTCAGTCCCTTGTATATGACTAGAGAGGGACCTTTACTACTTGTGTAACTGAAGCTTTAGGAAAGATTTTTTCTGCTTTGTATTGGTCGTCTACACCAGTGTTGGTCTCCTCTTGCTCCCTTTAACAAGCATACCTCTCATCTCCTCTTCTTTTCTCAATGGGCCTCTCACAACTGTGCCTGTGATGCACACTAGTGCTTGCCTCTTGTCTCCTCCTCATCCCATTGCCAGGGCTTGTCTCCTGTCTCATCCTTATCTCATTGCCGAGGTTTGTCTCCCCGTAGTCTTCTCAATACCCTTGCACCATGAACAGATTCAGTTCTCCTGTCTCTCCTTCTCCCCCACTAACTTGTGCAGGGAGTTAATGTCATGTCCTCCACGGCCTGCTGTCAGCAAAGGCCTTTGATCAGAAGAAACTACTACTATACACACCCAGAATTACTTACTTAAAGGCGCTTGCACCTACCAGTAAATGGTAGGTCCTACAAATGGTCCGGTGTCATTAAGAAATTCATTGAAATCTGTAATTTTGACTCTTAATTGCAAACCAACTTTGGCAAATTGATTTATCCTATGAAAAAAAAAGTAGAAATATTAAAATAGCAAACGTGTATATGTAAATTTATATGTTAAAGCCACACCTCTTCAGTTTGGTCAAAGTCATTTGAAACAGTTGCATCTGACTTGAGAGGGGCCTCTAATAATGACTTGTGGAACTGCAGCTTCATTAAATAATTTCAATGCATATGCTTTTGATTTGAAAGGGACTCCAAGTAATTACTAGTGGTGCTACAGCTTCATGAAAGAATTTCAATGTTTTGCATTTGACTCGAGATGGACACCTAGTAACAACTTGTGATACTGCAGCTTCATAAAATAATGTCAATGCTTTTGCATTTGACTTGAGAGGGACATCTAATAATGTTTAGAGGAACTGCGCCTTCATGAAAAAAAAATTCATGAAAAAAAGATTTTGTATGTGACTCGAGAGGGACATCTACCAATGACTTGAGGAATCACAGCATCATGAAAGAATTTTGAGGAATTTGTATCTGACTCGAGAGGGACATCTATAAACGCCTTGAGGAATTGAAATTCTGTGAAATTATTTTGAAACTTTTGCATCTTACTCGAGATGGACCTCTACTAGTGACTTGAGGAAATGAAGCTTCATGAAAGAATTTTTTTTTTCCTTCTATATCTTTTTTTAAAATATTTTATTTATTTTGGTCAGTTAAGGAATACAGCGTTCCACAGTCCATATACAAGTAATTTGCAACGTCTATGCATAACAATCTCTTGTGTACATGTTTAAACAGCACTATTTGACAAGTAATTCTTCCTTTCGTTCACCACTACATCTTAGTACTTTGCCTTGATACAATCTCAGTGGACATAGTCCTCAGTATTTACATTTTGCCATTCCCAGCCTTTCTATCCTCGCCCTCCACAACATATTTGAATATAGAAGCTCGTACGTTGTGTGTTACCTGTGCGTTAAATCATGCGCAGTCAGTCATCCGTTTGTGTAGATCTGAGGTATTGTACAAATGGGTCCCAGAAGTCCCTAGGTCTGGAGGCTTGTGGTAGTTCCTCCGCATACGTTTCCAGTCTCTCCTTGCAATACGTCATGTCTGTAATCCAGTCTTTGCACTGTGGTGTGCGTCTGCTCCCCCATCGCAGGGCTATGCGTCTTTTGGCCAGTAGTAGTGCTACCGCTAGCAGTTTGCGTTTGCGAGCCAGTCGGATCTTATATATGCCCAGTAAGCACATCAGAGGCGCATTAGGTATCTGTTCCGTCAGCATGAGAGTTAGAGTGTTGGTCACTTCTTGCCAATATGGTTGGAGCTGAGGGCAAGCCCATGCCATGTGTAAGAAGTCTGCGCTAGGGGCGTTACATCTGTGACATCTGTCATCCGGTCTTAAGCCATACTTATGCAATTTCACCGCTGTATAATATACTTGGTGTATAAATTTAAAATTTATAATGCGTAAGTTGCAATTAGGTGTAAGCATCTGCATCTGTGCGCAACTATACCCCCAGTCCTCTTTGGCAATGGGGCTGCCAAGTACTTCCTCCCATCTTCTGTGGGGTTTGTCTTGTTCTCTGAATTGTTCGTCTTGAGCTGCGTTATAAAGGCGTGTGACTAAACATTGGCGTATCGGTGATGTTAGTAGGATCTGAAGCGCGTTAAGTGTCGGCTGCTCATCTGGGAATGAGGGGTATAGTTCTTTCACTGCAATCCGCAGACGCAAATACGCAAATATCTTTAAGGGTGTGCGGTGTGCACTGAGGGACGCGTCGGTTTGTGATATAAATTGTCCATGTGGGAATATATCGCCCATATTGCATAGGCCCATCTCTCCCAGCAATTTCGTCATGTTCCTTTCTTGCATCACTGTGATTCGCGGGTGATGATTCATGGGCAGTGCTGGTGCATATGTTGGGAGTATATGTGAGCGTGTCGCCAACATGTGCCATGCTTTCGATGTGCAAGTGACTGGGTGTATTTCAGCCCTCGGGGTGTGCTTTCTCGGCTCCGATACAAAAGTGATCAGAGGGGTCGGTTTTACGCTCTCATATTCTACCTCTATGTGCGGTATGTGGCCATGTGGGTGTAACCAGTAGTGAGCGTGTTGCGCCTGTGCACAGCAGTAGTATAGTTGCAAATATGGTGCTCCAAAGCCCCCTTGAATGTATGGTCTGGTCAGTTCTTTCCACCCCACTCTGGCCTACTTCCCTGCCCACGTTAGCCTGAGCATGGCGGTGCACAGTTTAGTGAATAGGGATTGCGTGACCCATATCGGTATGTTCATGAATAAGTAAAGGAATCGAGGTAGCACTATCATTTTCTGTATTGCAATCCTATCGGATAGTGAAAGTGGTAGTTTGATCCACCTGTCTATCTGGTCCTCTAGCTTTGCTATGGCTCAGCCATAGTTTTCTCGTATCACCAGCTCCGGATCTCGATGTATCCAGATGCCTAAGTATTTCACAGGTTCTGCCTGCCATTTCAGTGGGTAATCTAATGTCGGTTGCGTTGTAGCCGGGGTGAGTGGGATTACCACGGATTTATCCCAGTTTATACTGAGTCCGGAATAGTGTTCGAATCGAATATATTCTCTAATGAGTTTATTTAAATTAACCTCTGGATGCCTTGTATAGAGGACCATGTCGTCGGCATATAGCGATATGCTGACTGGCCTAAACTGGAATTGTAGTGCAGTGTCTGCGTGCCTCTGGGGTATCTTGCATGCTAGTGGTTCCAGTGCGAGTGTGAATAAAAGTGGCTAGAGCGGGCATCCCTGTCTCGTCCCACGGGATATGTTAATAGGTTCAGATGTATTGCCATTCACTCTTAGTCTTGCACAGGGTTCTGTGTATAATAGCGCTATCCAGCGCAAGAATGGCTCAGGGAACCCCATCCTTCTCAGCACAGTGAACATATATGGCCATTCCAAAGAGTCGAAGGCTTTCACCGCGTCCAAGAAGGCCGCAGCTGCCGGCAAATCTGGGTTCAGTTGGTGATACATTGCGAATATGGTTCTCAGGTTTTGTGTTGTTGACCTTGTCGGTATAAAGCCAGCTTGATCTGGCAACACCAGGTTTTGCATTAAGGGTTGTATCCTCAGTGCAATGATTTTCTCCAGTATCTTGGCGTCTATATTTATTAAGGATAATGGGCGATAAGACTCGCATTGTACGGGGTCCTTGTCTGGTTTAGGAATGGGAATCAGCAGCGCTTCTCGTAGTGATGTTGGCAGCATGCCTTCATCGTATGCTTCCTCATGCATTGCGGCAAGATGTGGAATCAATAATTCTTTATATTCTTTATAAAATTCCCCGGGTAATCCATCCATACCAGGGGTTTTATTGTTTGGGAGGGAATTTATTGCCTCTTTTATCTCATCCTCTGTGATATGATGGCAGAAATATTCTCGATGCTCATCTCAGTTGTGAATATACTCGACTTAGCTGAGTACAAACTCGTGTAATATTCAGAGAAGCTATCGATAATGGATGGGGTGTCGAATTTGGGCTCAGCCTGCCCATTTTGTATTTGGGTGATGTGGGACATTGTATGTGTGGGTTGTATCTGACTGGAGAGCGCCCGTCCCAGTCGCTCTCCCTCCCCATAGTTTCGTGCCATGCTCCTATGCAACATATATTTGACTCGCTCTCTGCGAATTCATGATAGGTGTCCAGTTTTTGTCTGATGTCCGCCAGTATCTTGGGGTTCAAGGTGTTCATGTATTCCGTTTCTAGTTGTTTGATGTCTTTTTCAACCCTGGACAGCTGTTGTTGAATATCTTTCAGTATGCCTGCATGTTTACCTATACAGAAACCTCAAATTGTTACTTTAAAGGCTTCCCATAGTGTTTTGGCGCTGCTCACTGACCCCTCATTCCATTCAAAGTAGTCTATGATGGCTTGCTGCAGTTCAACCCTAAACACCTGGTCTAACATCGCACCCTGTTGTAGACGCCACGTGTATTGTCGGGGAGTGTGTGTGGTGATTTCGAGCTCAAGGTGAACCGGTGCATTGTCCGATAGTGTTTTGGGCAAATGCGCTATTGATGTTGTCCATGTGCAGACATCATTTGTGGCTATCCAGAAGTCAATTCTAGACCATGTATTGTGGGCTGTAGATATACAAGTGCCTTCTTTATGTCTGGGATGTCGCAAGCGCCATATGTCCGTCATTTCATATTCCATCATACCGTCTCTAAGCACCTTTGCGGCCTGTTTCCCATACCTGTCGTTGCTAGTGGACCTATCTATGGCTGGGTCTAGACATGTGTTAAAATCTCCTCCCCAGATTATTGCCGTCGGTGGTAATGTGTGCAGTTTAGCCCATATTTGTGCAAAGAAGGATGGGTTGTCCGTATTTGGGCCGTACGTTGTGATAATAGTGAGAGCCGTTCCTTCGAAGTTTCCCTGAATTTTGACATATCTACCCTGGTCATCTTTTATTGAGCTAAGCAGTGTAAATGGTGTACCGCGCTTAATCAGGAGCAGTACTCTTCTGGCATATGTAGAATAGGAGGTCGCTAATCAGTATGTTGCCCATCTTGTGCCTATTCTGTTTTCTGTGGTGTCAGTGAGATGGGTCTCCTGTATGCAGGCTACGTCTACTTTGTGGCGATCAAAATATGCAAGGACCTTACAAATTTTCTGCGGCTTGTTCAGGCCTCGTACATTCCATGTCATAAATGTCAAGGTTCTAGAGGTTCGTGGTCTGTTATCCATTTTCTGTTAAGTTACTGAGTGGTCTCTCTGCTGTTTAGAGGGTTTGTTCCATGTGGTGCATGTGGTATCCGTCATCCTGTCACTGACCATATTTCTTAAATTTTCACCCTTCCCCCCCTCCCACTTCGCCATCCCAATTACAGCGAAGACAGTCCCAAAAAACTTCTTCCATTGACCCCCGCCCCCCAACCAATCCCTTAAAGAAACTCTATAACGTTGGTTTGCACACAGGTTGGCGGGAGCTGCCAGACGGTTACCCCGGTGACGTCATCACTCGGGGGGTCGCCTGTCTAAATACAAAAACAATAGCACCATCATCTAATCCTGCCATTTACAAAGGGAAAATCTGTCCATCAGTCTGCTCTTCAGGTCCCATTATTACTAGGGCTTATATACTACACATAAGCTTGTTTCGCACCTGCAGTGCAACATAAATCATAAAATGATAAAGTCCCAGTTATCATTTATCTGTGTACATATGTTGCTTGAGCTGTAGTGTTCATTGACCATTGTCTTGGCATCTCCAGACAAATCGGGGGAGGCAAGTTTGTTATTCAACGTCTGAGGTGCCTGCATGGTCTTCTGGCCCTCCTCTGGGTGATCTCCTGCGCGCGCTCTGGGCGCCTTTCTGTTGTAGGTATTTGAGCACCTCCTTGGGCTCATTGTAGATTGTATTCTTGCCACCGTCCGTTACTCGCAATCGGGCTGGGTAGATCATCGCATATTGGATATTTTGTTCGTGTAGCTTCTTTTTTACCGCCAGGAATTTCTTTCTCGCCTCCTGGACTTGCGGCGTGAAATCTGGGTAAATAGAAATATCCATCCCTTCGTGTTTCAGGCTGCTGAGCTCGCAGGCCCTACAGAGCGCCGCATCACGGTCCCTATAGTTCAGAAGTTTCGCAATGATTGGCTGCGTTCTGGCACCTGGTGGTGGTGGTGGAGCTAGGGATCTATGCGCCCTCTCAATGATGAAGACATCGGAAAAAGTTTCTTTACCCAGAAGCGTTATGAGCAAGTTTTCGATGTAGCGTTCCATATTTCCTGTGTTCGTTGTCTCCGCTATTGCCATAAAGCGTAGATTATTGCGGCGAGATCTCGCTTCCAAGTCTTCTGACTTCACCATTAGTGCTGCCAAAGCTTTGTCCATTTGCCCTTGCTTGGTTTCCAATTGTTGCAGTGCGTCTTCAGCATCTGAGATCCGGCGCTCCGCCATGTCTATTCTTTTGGTGTGTCTGTCTAGGCGCTCGGACATGCGGTCTACACGGTAGGTTAGGGAGTCTATTTTGCCTTCAAAGTTGGAGAGGGTGGCCTGTATAGTCAAAAACATGGAATGGACATCTCCGGCAGTTTCTGCGCCCGCAGCCGCCGTGGGTGGTTGAGTAGGAGGATGGTCATCCGAACTGTTTTCGGTCACCTTTTTCGGCTGCTCGAAATGTAGTTTAGGTTGAGTTTTGTCTGTTTTCCCCATTGGGCAGTGTTTAGAGTTAATAGGAGCTTCACTTGATCTTTATCTTGTAGAAGGTGTGGCTCGCTGGGCTGGTGGGGGAGATGCGGCCAAGTCTGGTCTGTAGTAGGTGCTCTGGGCCTACTTGGACTGCTTCAGGCTTTGAACTGTGTTGGCGCTCACCCTATAAATTCTCAGTGGGGAGGCTACTGTCTCTGTCATGTGGTGCAGACAGCCGGTGTTAGCGTAAGTCTGTACTCCTCTAGTCCCAGAGCTTGGGGTACATTGGGCTTCGCAGTATCAATGCTGTGGCAATGTGCACTTTGGGGGTTGCAGGTTAAGACGTTGAGTGTGCACTGTTTTTAAACCTGCGTTATCTTGACGGGTAGAACCCAGTTTACTGAGTGCCGGCGCCAGTCATCGCCTCTGCCCCCCTTTTTGGCACTGTGGGGCTCTGGCTCTGAAGGAGAGTGTGTTACATGTGATTTCTCGATTCCTAATGTTTAGTTTATGGCGTGGCTTGCACTCAGGGTGATTAGGGCTTGACTGTGCTTTTTATTTCGTGCCTGGGCACCCGTCACTGATGCTGCGTGCACACCCCTTTCACTCCCAGTGTGTTTTTCCAGCCCAGTCCGTCTCTGGTGATGTCCCCGATTTGTTTCGGTGTTCTCCCGGTGCGGGCAGTTTCTTGTGTCCACCCCCCCACACGCTGTCTTTTTCAGCCTGTGCATCTTAAGCAGCCTGCGTGCACTAATATTGACCGTTCGCGGCCCTGTTTTCCATATATTTCTGCCCTCACGGGCCGCTACGATCTAGTTTTTTGGCTTCGCAGTTTCGCCGGGGGTCGCACGCACGGCTTCGGTCACCTTCCTTCGTTACACTGCTGCGAGCGGGCGGTCTCTCCCTTCAATCCGCGTCAGAGCCCGCACTTCACAGGCGCATCTTAGAAGGGAGCAGCAACACCAGTGGCCTCGGCGCCTCTCGGGCGGTTTATCCACCCTCTGCGATCTGGTTGCTAGGCCTCGCACTTCAGCCGGGGGCCGCGCTCAAGGCCGCTCTCACCTTCGTACAGTGGTCTGCTTCGACTGAGCGGTCCCCCTCTTTCACTCTGCTTCAGGGCTCGCCCGTCACTGACGAACTTCTCCAGGAACAAACGGCATGAGAGGTATGCGTTCGGAGACAGGAGGTTATCTATAGAACCCGGATCTTGTGAGTGGCACCAACAAGATTTCTACCGACACTGAGCTTACTCTTTATGAAATCGTGTGGATACCCACTCTAGCCTATTCATCAGGCCCTTCGGTGTCTGTGACCTGGAATTGTTTTTAAGTCGTGATCCCTGCTTGTTTTTGGTTCATATTCAGTGTCTGACCATACATAAGGGACCATTTCTAACATCTTACTCTTCGTCCTGAAGATGGTCTGATGGACAAATTTGCCAAGAAGGACCGAAACGTCGACAAACTCATCTGATTCCATAGCACTTTTTTGTGTCTAGGACTTGCTTTCTGCTGTTTTCAGATTCATGTCCTATGGTATATATTTGGAATAGATGTTCACACTTATGATTTGAAGGTTTATTTTCTGTACCACATGCATACCCTCTATCATAGTGTTTTGCTATAACCTTATGTACCTCTTCATGATTAGTTCACATTAAATTTGTTTACAGTTTGAAAAGTACATTCCTGTGTTGTGAAATTGTTCATTTTGGATTAATCATTTTTGAAGAAATATTTTGATGTCAAGATTATTCAATAGCCAGACACCATTAGGGACCTGACCAACAAGTAGTTGATTAACATTATTTAACAGAGTGTGTTTGAACAAAATCCCTTGAAGGCACAGTTACTCGCTATTAATGGAATGCAGGTATATATATACATATTACACTGGGTAGTGAAAGTTTGGTCACCTTTTCCATAGACTGAGCATATTTGGTTTGCTAATAACTTTGCCCGCCGTTTGACCAATCTTCAAGAAATTTCTAAAAGAAAAGTTCATCCACCTCAGTTTGTTTCTGGAAAGTGTTGGGGAGATCTGTCAAGTAGGGGCTGAGAAAAAAGAGGGGTGCCAAAACCATGCATTTTCCATTAACCTATTTAAGAAGCACTACTGGATAAACTGCTCAAAGAAATTACACCAAATTTGATGGCAAGAAGCTACAACTTGGTCTTGAAACCTTTTTTGAGTGATTTGGTGTAAATAGGTTCAGTAGTTTATGAGCTATGAAGTCTCAAATATATTTGTATATCTGGACGGTTGGATACGAGGAACTCTTCCAAGAGTCCCTCAAACCTACAATTTGATTTTTAGCAAAATCATAATCGGGCAGGGTAGGGATACCCTGCTCCCCTAGCCCAAACCCTCCTGGGCCATAAAAATGGAAAAAATGCCATTTGTGTTCGATCCTTAAGGACTACCATGGGGACACAGGAAAAAAGAAAAAAAAGGAATGGCTAGGGCCCCTGGAATGCAATTTTCCATAGGAACTTTAGACACAGCTACAGCTAAAAAGGCTGAACAGAATTACATCAAATTTGTAAAAAAGGTAGATCATTACCCAGAAGGCATGCAAATCCATTCAGCAGTTTTTGAGAAATTAAGGTTTTGAATTTATACGTATCAGGATGATTGGGTTTGCGGGCCTCTTCCAGGAGTCCTGCGGGAATGCAATTTTAAATAATAGAGCAGTCTGGTCGGGCCTTTTTTTCCTGTCAGACTATAGCAAGGGCGCTAGTTATATTTACTTCAAGGCTTGAGTTATACTTACTTCAGAAAACTAGAAAGCAAGCACAATTTATTTGAGTAGAGTAGCAAAAGTGTATATGTAAATTTTTATGCTGAAGCCACACACCCTCAACTTCGATAAGGAGATTTGAAGCAGTTGTGTCTGACTTGAGAGGGACACTAAGGGCCCGATTACGAGTCTGGCAGTCTGAGGTCCGCCAGACTCACGAGGCAAGGTGGTGGTGGTCCAGCCACCGCCGCACCGGCACTTCGACCACTCTAATACAAGTAGGGCGGTTGGATCACCATGGGATCGCCGCTGCTGCAAAGGAATCGCCGTACTCTGGCAGTGGCGTGGCAGTGTATTAGCAGCAATATGCTTGGTGGGACTGCTGCGATCCTGCCTAGCATATTACTAGTTTCCTCTCTGCCACGGTTTTCATGGCGGTTCCTCCTCCATGAAAACAGTAGCAGAGAGGAAACAGGGCCCCCTTGTGCCTCTGGGCCCTGGGGCGCATGCAGGGGGTACAACATGTGCCCCCCAGTGTCCATGCACCCCAGTTCCTGCACGACATGGACTTTACAGTCTATGCCGTGCAGGAACTTTTTTTGCCATTCCCATTGTGGTGCCCCTTTTCACTGGCACCACTGTGGGGCCCCCCAAAAATGCCCACCAGACACGAGAAACACTCGTAATCTGGAGGGCGGCCTGACCACAGGTTTGACGGTGCGGGATCGGGCTGCCGGCATGGTGGTCCACCCCCCCAATGCCAAATTCAGTAACACTTGATTTTTGTGATAGACTTGTGATACTGTTGCTTCCGACTTCAGAGGGACTTCTAGTGTAGTTTTTAAGAGCTGCAGCCTTGTTAAAAACTTCAAGCTGTTGCTTCTGACTCAAGCAGGACACCTAGTAATTACTTAAGGTACTGTAGCCATGTGAAAAGCCAGTCAAATTTTATACTTGGTTTTACGTTTGTTGGCATTGTGATGTTAATGTGCTGCTTCTGGTTCGTGATAGTTCTAAGGTAAACCAACTAAGGTTTCATCTCTGAATTTTTGTGAGTGCCCAATAAAGTCCAAACTTATGTGCACTGTTTTCCTGTAACTCATAGCAGTTATTCCCTGGGGCCTAAAGCAAATAATGATTTCTTTAATTTTTACCTTTTCCATAAGGTGTGTTTCTTGCATGGCTACAAGCGTATCTTCATTTTACGTCTCGCATCTTTCCTCAGAAACAAATGTCTGCCATTGAAAGCCGATGTCAGATCTGCAAAACTGATACAGCCAATTTACCATTCAGGACTCGTTCTGAACATTGTATTGTTTCACACATGCTGCATTCTGGTGCCTTGCGTTTTTCACTTATTTGCTGTATTCATGCATTTCAAGAGATGATGATTTTGCACACACAGGGCTCGATTACTGGTTTAAATGAAGCAGTATCTCAGAGTGGAATACCTCCCTGGCTAATTATAACTGAGCTGATGTTCTCACACCAGAGATTTCCAAAGTGCAGGGACATCTCCCTCCTGCAGGCCATCATCCTCTGCCCACGCTCCCACCCTTCATCAGTCTCCTCCTCTCCCAAATCTCACCAGTTCAGACCCAGTGGTAAATGGGAACGTTAATCCACATGGAAAAGAGAATACTGTGCAGAATATACATCAGGAAAACTATATCCTCACGGTTATTCCCTATTCCATGGGAATTAACTTGTAGTCTGTAGATGTAGCTGCGGATATGCATGCCAGAACCATCAATCCTGCCTATCAGGTAGCTCCTCCTCAAAATCATCCTCAATCGTAATCAAAGCCATTGCATAAACATACCAAATTCATTAAATGGAGGTAAGCATTTTTTGCTGCAGCAGGAAACACGTTAGGGGAAGGTACATTTAAATATTGTAATGTAATTAAAATATAGTAGAACAAATGGTTCCTTCTTTTCCTTTACATTTTTAGGCTTCACTATTTACACAAATTCATGTTGACATGTCAGAGAGTTTTCTCAGAGAAGCCGCTGTTCAAAGAGGGCACTCAGAGAGTAGAAGAATCTGCAGTTATTGCAAAGCATTTTAAGCTCTAATATCTTGAATGTTGAAGGAAAATACTGTTTACCAAATCCTAATTCAGCTGCAGTGTTTCAAGATTGGCTCTACATGACTCTGTTCTCTTTGTGCAGCTCCCAGTAGTTAAAGGACCTGGTCATATCTTAGGCGCTCAGTCATCCCAAAGTGTGTTGGCACCATAGAAGTGCCACATACATACTTAGAATCAAAAAAGCAAGTCCATGACTTCTAGAAACAAGGAGTCCATGCTTTGTAGGACACTAATTTCAGTTTCCTCTTTGCCAGAGAGAGAAAGAGCCTCTGCTGTGAACATTACGGCTTCTCATCAAATTGGATAAAGCCAGGATGCTGTGGGCACAAGTCAAGGGCAGTCCTCTTCTCAAAGACAGCAAGATGATGATGATGCTTTGGAGGTGGCAACATCAAGGGCTTCTGTTGCATCTCACTTGGAACTAAAATCTCGATGTGGAACTTGTTTACACATCTTACAGGGCAGAAGAAAGAGAACTCCTGCCCAGAAGGCCAAATGCACTTTATGTGACCAGTGAGGACATCCAGGGATTTATTCATTCATTACCAGTACCATGATGAAACACCTCAGAGTCATGCACCTAATGAGCAGTCCTGAACAGTGGTGCAGAGGCAGTAAAGCGGAGAAGGGGAGGAAGAAACCCGGTCACCAGAACACCTCCAAGTAGAAGAAAAAGAGGAAGAAGACAAATTGCAGATGTTCTCCACATGCTACAATCAACTCAAGAAGATCATTTGTGTACGGGAAATCAACAAAAATATAATACTGCGAGTAATGATCCAGCACTTTAAAAAGTTATAGGAAGGCTTCTTCCAAAGTTTTAGAATTCAAAAAAGTTCAAGAAATAGGAATAAGAAAAAGTTTGCTAAGAAAAGTTTGAAAAGTTTTTTAAAAGAAGTTTAAAATAAAAATTCTTCGTTCTCAATAAGAACCTTATAAAAACACAAAAACAAAGAAATCTACAAAAAAAAAAAAAAAACAGGAATTTGGCTGCCTGTGGTGGGTTGTGGGCACCACCTGGCTGCAGACCTGGCCTTTTGGGCAATCTCTGTTGTGCATAGCACAAGGCCATAAGTAGTAGGGGTTGTCCACTTGTGCTGCATTTGGCACAGGACCCGCATGCAGTATAGGCCCTGTGGCCAACTAGCTCGGCACACAGGAAAAGGCCTTGTGCATCGAGGCTGGGACACACATAGGGCCTGCAGTTAAATCCCACAGGTCAAGTCTGAAGGCTTTGTACAGTGTGGCTTGACTGCATGTGCTGGTCTGGATGTAGGATCTGGCTATTGACTAAGCCCTGCACCTCACGTTTATTGCGCATGATCAGAGACCGTGAACAATGCATTCTGGCACCCCTCCCCCCCCCGTGGATGACGGGGTGCTCCTGAGGCCAACCACCAATTTTTATAAAATTATACTTTTTTAGCCACACTAGATGCATTTTCCTATCTAAATAAAAAAAAAGAAATACCTGTACTTTTTGTAAGAAGTGGATACTTCTATTGATGACACTCCTCAGGGTATAGATATGATTCAATTAATTGCTCCAAAGTTGAAGCAGTTTCCTCAAAGTGGGGCCTACCTGTTGTAGCAGACTCGATTCCTGATGACTAGTTGTTCTTTTTCCTTGACCTAAGGTCGTACCATCTTTTTCTAACTTCCTCCACTCTTCAATAAGCCACCCCAAAAGCATTTGTCCTAGTTGAAGTTTTCTACAAATTTGTTCTTTGGTTGCTTCTGGTACTTTTAGGTATTTCTTAGCGAAAAGTGTTTCATTTTCTGCCACGCATTCTTCAAATAACATTTATGGTTCGTAGTAACTGAATTCTTCATTTCTCTTCTTGGAAACCTACTCATATGGCTCATGTGCCTCTTGTGCTGCAATCATTTCTTCTTTGGAGACATAAGGAGTCCCCCCCTGTCTTAGCTCTTCTTCCAGGATCTCAAACAATGGTTTTAAAATACTTTTAAACACTTTGTGGATTTGCCATATCATCAATCTCTGCCTCTGTCTCTCTTTACTAATTGGGAATTGGTGATTCACTAATTGTGGTTAACCCAGAATCGCTATTAGAGAATTTGAATTTTGAACACTATTAAGAAATCTTTATTTTGAAAGAGGTCAGCTTAGTAGATACTATTTTGCGATTCTAAAATAGCAATTTCTTAATTTCTTAAACAACGCTATTTAGCATTTGTTATGTTACGATTTCATACATCAGGCCACTAATCCTTAAAGCAAATCCTGACAACAATGTTCTGAGAAATTCCTAAAGTTTTTCACTCCCTCTGTTCGTAGCCCAAACTGACTAGAGACATGCTTTCTTTTATGTCAATACCATTCCCTAAGTGATATTCTAAATGGACTCTAAAATATATGTTTACAGGTGTGGCAGAAACACAGGGGTGGTGCCAAGTTCGGTGACTTACTGGCACATGCATCAAAAATTTCATTTGCGATTCCTAATTAGCGAAAAATAAGGATTCGCTAATAAGGAATCGCAAATGCCTATGCATGTAGGAATCCGTAAAAAAATTGCGATTCCTAAACATTCCTTAATTGCGACTCGCAGATTGCGAGTCGCAATTAAGGAATTGCTTCCCATTCATTCCTATGGGCCTAGAGGCCCATAGGAATCAATAGAATTGCATGCGCAATTTGCGAGTCCCCAATAGGTACTCTCAAATTGCGCATGCAATTTCAAGGGTGCAAGGGTGCCAAAAGGACACCCTGTTGCACCTCTGAAATTGATATGTGAACACATGTTGCGCACACACATGCCCCAAGGGCATGTGTGTGTGTAACCTGGAACTTTGAAAAATGCACTTAAGTGCATTTTTCAAAGTTTTCGCTAATTACCATCAGGTATAATTTTCCGGTAATTAGCGGACCCTAATAGCGAAATCGCTTATTTTAAATGGCATCTTGCATTGCATTCAAGGCATCGCAATTTGCGATTCCTTAAATGCAATCGCAATTTGCGATTTTGCATTTGGGATGATGCATCCCAAATGCACTGAATACTGATAGCATAAAGGGGCAGATTCTGAGAATCTGCCGTTTCATGACTTAGTTTCCTGATGCATGTGGCCCTTAGTGTTTCCTGGAATCAGTATTGCTTGCGACTAAAAGTTACTTAGTGACTGTAATATTAAATTGATCCTGCTAAAATAAAGTCTTGAACGTTTATGGTGACCAGATCATGCAAAGCATCCTGTGGTAGCTGACACAGTAAACGAGATCAATATAACAATGAAAAATAATTTATTTGCAAAAAGTCTAGCAAGGCGACCAATAAAGTAAACTCAGACCCAGAAGCCTCTCCACTCAATTCTAAACAGCAGCTGACCTTTCTATCCACAAAACGTGGGTTTAATCAGCCCATGACCTCACAGTCACAATCTAGGATGCATAAAAAAACGCATGTGTCTTATCTGATGAGCTCTGCCTTTCCTCATCTCATTTATTGTGTGGGTGAAGACAGTGTTCCTGATGGTAGAGCTTCTGCCGGTCATGCCATTGTGTCAGCAGACCTCTCAACCATGAGACAGTCATACAAAAGGCCTCCTAATTAAACGCATTCCCTTTTACTCAATTTCACCAGTCCTTTCTGTCTGGGACCTCCATTTAATGCATGGCGCTACTGGACAGAAACTGAAATGTTGCCCACACCCTAGGAGATATCTCCTAGTGTGTGAGAGGTACAGTGTGGGCAGAATTTGTTACCTAATTCCAGAGGGTCTGTTTTCTGGCACAATATCATTGATGATAGGTAAGAGGACAAGATAGTTTTTCCCCTGAAATGGATCCCTCCATGTGCATGGCTCTGAATTATGGTGGACAGGTTTAAATCAAACTGCGTACCACTGCGCATATACACATATCGAAATGATTTATATAATTTCTCATTTACAGTGCACTTTTCAACATATTTTGCAGCAAACATTTTACCTCCCTGTAGTTTTTTTCTCTACTGTAAAAGAAGATCACCTTCTACAGACTAAAGAATGTCCAAAAATATGTCAATTGGGAGAAGTATTTCTATTATGGTTGTTTCATAATTTCATTGATCAGATGATCAGAAGGGAGGAATCTTTCGGGGAGATGGGATTTTCTTTTTTGCCTACCAGGCGATTCGGACACATTGGTGCGAGCCAATGAGTGGAGCAGGTGCTGATTGTCCATTGGTTAAGGTCGTGTTGCAGTTAGGAATGTTTTTTAGTTGGATGCATGGGGAGAGCTATGTCCTTCTTGCCTTACCTGTGCACCCTTGTCTGAAAGAGTGGAGACAGACAAAGATGGTAGGGGAACTGATGGGTTTGGAAAGTGGCGTGATGTAGGGAGAAGAGGGAGGTTTAAAGGCGGGGCGGGGTGGGGAGAAGTTGGGTTCAGGATGAAAAGGGTTTCATTTAGTCATGAGACATTATGCCAGGTGAAAGTTTGAAGGATGACCTGTTCTCATTAAAGTGGCCTTTTACACACAATACGAAACAGCCTGTCGAGTATGCGCAATGTCACCTGAAACGTGTTGAAGCCCTAATAAAGGGTAAGAAGGTGAAAAAAATGAACAGATTGTTTTTGAGGTCAGAGTTGCTGTGAGAACAGATAAGACACTAACTGGCCTTAAAGTCGCCAAGTAAAGTAGAGCCTGTCACAAAAAATGTATTCTAACACTACTCATTCCAGAATTAGTCTCCATACTTTGCATTTTCTTTCAAATTAGTGTTTCAAAGCTAACCCAAGTCTTTCAGAAGACGGCGCGGGAAGCTGCTCTTTGCAATAATACATTCAGTCGGAAGCAGCAGAAATATCTGCATATTCTTCCCAGGGCGCTGTGCGCGTTTGAAGGTTTTTGTAAGCTCCTTCGGCTCACTGCTTTCCCTGACTCGGATGCCAACAAATGACTTTAACTAGGCGTTCAAACCCCACAGAGGCATCGGTGTGATCATGTGAGCTGTCTTCCAAGTCTCCCCTTCGTTAGTAACCGTAGGTGCTGAGTACACTGAAATGCTCCATCTCCTGTTGGTACCCTCGCTGTGAGAGAGCTCACCATCAAAATCTGAAATTTCTGCTTTTCAGTTGGGGTAAAATGCAGCAGTGCAGAAAATTATTATAGCAGCGCACAATGCTGAATACGATAAAGTTCAAATGGCTTTTATTGTTGGCGTTCTGTTCCAGATGTGATTTTATCTAATTTTTACAGATGATTTATGGCAAAGCCTGTTTTGTAAAGCAATTACAGCAGAGTAAATACAACGCACATCTTAATATTGGGGAATCCTATTATGATCCAGGGTAGCAATAACTGAAAGCAAATGTTGCAATTGCTCTTTTAACTGTGTCTCATTGCAGGAAAGGGCCAGAGGGAGTCACCTGGACGCTCAAGGAGTAGTTGATCCCTAGGATAAAGGCTATTGAGAGCAGTGAGTGATCAATGGGAAGGGGATTAGAGGTCAAAGGTTCTTTGATTTTTTTGATCTTTAGTGGTTTTCCCTTTCTTGTAACAAATCTATTCGTCTTTAGTTTTCTACTGGTGTAGACATAGAACGCAATGGAGGTATATATCACAAAGTGGCAGTAGCCACTATGTTGCTATAGTTAGGATTCCCAGAGATTGGAATTCCTAGGCTATTTGCTCGCTAATACCTTTTCCACCCTTTGACGAATCTCCATGAAGCTTTGCAGACCTATTGCTTTTTCTACATTGTTGGATGTTGCAAAGTTATGCAGAGATTCATCAATGGGGTGCAAAGTAAAAAGGGGGCTCCCAAAATGCATTTTTCCACCCAATGCATTTTATAAAAACCTTTGTACTCGGGTGTAGCATGAAAACAGCCAGTCGAATTTGAATGAAATTTGACAGGTAAATAGTTTATGGTATGTAGATGATCCTTTTTGACAGTATAGGTAAGTAGGAAAAAAGTATTTTTAGGTTATCAGGCCACAGTATTTTTTCTGGAATTTTGCAGTAATTTTGTGGTACTTGCTGATGACAAGGAAGTTTCCGATTGACTAATGGCAGTCTTAACAAATGTAAGTCAGCCATGTTGTTTTTATCATAATGTGCCTGTGTTCGGCATGTAACACGGTATATCACAAAATTAGCACAGTACACCATTGCCAAATATACAACTGTTTAGTCACTTATAACTTTAATTGTACTGAACCAATTTAGAGCTATTAACAAAAATTACCCTTTAACCACAGAATATATATTCTGACAAATTTCAACTTCATCCATTCAGCCACATTGACACTAAGGGGCTGATTACGATGTCGGGATGAAAGCCTTTGAGCGCTAGTCGGAAGCATTCTGACCGTGGTCGGAGGCTTTCCGACCGACAAGGTCGGTGGTCAGAACGCAAATTGGCTGGTCATTCCGACGTGGTTCTGACCGGCTCTCCAAGTCTTCCGGCCAGTCGGAACTGCACCGTAATCCACTATGGACAGTGTTTCCGTTGTCGGGGTTACGATGTTGGTTTCCCACAGCTTTTCCGTGCCGGCCTTTTTGATATGGAAAGGCTGTCGGAAAGCGACTTTGGGGGCCCCTAGCAGGGCCCCTTTGCCTCTGTGGTTGGTGGTCGAGGGGGTATCTAGGGTACCCCCTTGTAAAAACCTGCACTGTGTGGCAGGCACCATGCTCCCATAGAGAAAAGTGAGTATCCGACCAAACAGTGTTCGGTCGCATTGTAATCAGGCAGTTGGAACCGCCAACCTGAGGTCGGTCAGTCCAGAGATCGAGACAGTGTCGGTTTGAGGCAACTCCGACCGCCATCATAATAAGGCCCTTAGTCTCGTTAAACTACAATCTAATACACCACATACCACTCAGCTGTACCCAACTCCACTCTACACTATTCCACTCTTCGCTATTCTACTTTATGCTACTGGACTGCATGGCACTTTACCACACTACACTCAACACTATTCCACTCGACGCTATCCCACTCTACGCCACTCCACTCTACACTATTTCACTTTACACCAGTCACCTTTATACCACTCCAAACTATGCTACTCCCCTATACGCCACTGCACTCTACGGCACTCCAATCTACACCACTCCACTCTACACTATTCCACTGTCTGCCACTCCACTCCACTCCATGCCATGCCACTCCACTCTATGCTACTGTACTCAACATCTCTCCACTTTATGCAGTCTACTGTATGCCACTCAGCTGTAAGCCAGTCTACTCTACCCAACTCCACTCCACTCAATGCCACTCCACTGTATGCTATTCCACTCTACACTACTTAACTCTATGAAACAGTGCACCTCTCCACTGTATGGTATTGCACTCTACGACACTCCACTGTACATCATTCCACTTTATGGCACTCCACTCTACAGCACTCCACTCTGCGCCACTTTACTGTGCACCACTCCACTCTATGCCGTTCTACGCCATAGACTTACAATGACACTTTTTTGTGAAAATTTTGTGAAGATTCATCAAACTACGTAAAAGAAATATAGGCAAGTCAAAAACTGCTTTTTCTTTAGAAACATGGTCCTAACTTTAGCTACCTACTGACGATCTCCAGTAGGCACTATGTAAATGTATATATTTGCCAGGAAATCACAATATTCATGAATTTGTGGCAAAAAAAGCACGGGCTCTTGCGCTTGCTTTTAAATAGCCACCGAGTGGGCCAGGTTCCAGGGGCATGTAAAAAATATAGGTGGGGGCACACAGGCCCCACTCCTAGGGCTTATCAAAGCCACTGGACCTGCCCACAGCCCCGGGGACCACCACCTCCCCGGGGCTATTTCTTCTTATGTAGGTGGGGGGCCTCGCAGACCCCCCTGCCCCGGGACCCTCCTCCCTGGGGCTAATTTAAACAAAAAGGGGGTCCTTGCGAACCCCCCCACCCCAGGGACCAACACCTCCCCAGGGCACAAAACACTAATGAAGGGGGTCCATAGTGGCACGCTGGCCCCGGGGACCACCACCTCCCTTGGGCAAATTTGAATATGGGAGGGGAGCCACGAGGCTCCCCTCCAGGAGCCCTAGATGGCCCTGGGGACCGCCACCCCCCAGGGCCGGCTTCAGCAATGTCCCAGGGTGCCCACTCCTGGGACATTGCATTTTGCTATGGCATGGCGGGAGCACTGCACCCACCATGCCATAGCAAACGGTGCGCTCCACCTTGAGCAACGAAAGAATTTTGCTCTTGCTTGCTCAAAGTGGAGCACACTTTGCTTTTTACACACAGGGAGCTGCATGTCAGCAGCTCCCAGGATGTAAAAAGTAATTCCGGCTCCTGCAGGAGGCGAGAGCTGACTGGGGCCACGGGGCCTTGAGGCTCCCCTGCGGTCCCCAACAAGGTTGCCATGCCCCGGGGGATGGCCTCCACTGGACTAAAGATGGCACAAGGGGGCGGCTGCGTGGGCCTCCCTCCCTATAAAAAAAATATATATATTAAGGCCTGGCCCTGGAGGATGGTGTCCCCAGGGCCAAAACCGGCCTGAGTAGGGGAGCTGCATGGTCCCCCTCCCTTTTAAACAAAAAGAAAAGTTTAAAGGCCTAGCTAGAGGGATGGGTTCCTGGCCCAAAATCATCCCAGGAGGGGGCCACGCAGCCCCCTCCCTTTTTATTTTATGCCTCCTTCCTAAAAAAGAAAAAATCGACAACAACAAAAAAGCTGCCAACTCACCGTAGGCCGCCCCCTTTCTCCACTACTCTGCAAATGCGCCTCCTGGCACGCTCCTGTTTGGGGGATGAAGTCCCCTTGGCGGCTGAGGGTCCTTAGGGTCCAAGAAGACCACCTGTTACCTCCAGTAAGCCTCACACACTGGGATTGCTGAGAGGTGGTCGGAGGCTAAGACAGCAACTGACAGACTGTACAGAAATTCACACAACCAGCCACTCACCCATACATTCACTGAGAGACCTAATCACTCACTTATACAGTCAGTCACAAACCCACTGAATCATCCATACACGCACTCATAACCCACTGATTCACCAATACACCTCGGTGTGTATATATATTTAACACTCATAAACATTTTAAAAACACTCACAGTAACCGAATTATGTCATCAGTGATGTCACTGACCATGTCATGAGTGATGTAATATGTGAGGTCCTAGGCAGTGCATTGCGGGGTCACGAGTTATAGTCAGCTCAGTTAACTATAACTTCTCAATTTCACGGGTTTTTTATGAGTGTAATCTAATCCTAATTATAAGGTCCCTGTAACCTTTGTTTTTTTCAGTGAATGTATATATGTATAAAATCCCTGAAAAAACGTGTCGATTTTGGTGACGCGTTCTTGATGTACTGGAATACGATGACATGTCCATCAAACAAAGAAGCACTTACTTCATAAAGTTAAGTGGAAGCATCCTTGTTTAGGGAATATTCCCCTCTTTGTAGTCTTGTCTTCTTCCCTAGCAAGGATTCACGTTATCAAAGATTTGTGGATCAAGACCTCGAGAAACAATCACATTTCTGAAATTATATGTACACAGGGTTACTGGAGACATTTTCTTGTGGTCCATTACGCAGCTGTAGTGTAGATTATGCACTAGACATTTACCCAATGAGGTAGCACTTGCTACTTACTCAATGCAAAGTACTCCAGTTGGGTAGACATTTTGTGCAAAACTGTGGAGGCTTGTTGGATAACGGGGCTTGTGAGATTCCATTCTGATGCAGTCACTCACACAGCTACTAACTCACCCACACAGATGCTCAGACTCCCACTCACACACCCATGCAGTCACTCACTTGCACACTCACACACTCACAAAACCACTCACACACCTACTCACAGACCCATACAGCCACTTATACACCCACTCACACACCCACATAACCACTCCTGCTCCCACTCACAGTCCCATTTAGCCACTGATACATCTATTCAGTAACTCAGAGAACCACTCACACACCTACTCACATACCTCACAGACACTCAGACACCCACTTATACACCAATTCTGCCACTCTCACATCTCCTCACAGACCCACACAGCCACTCACTCATACAACCACTCACACACTCACACCCACTTACACATCCACAAAACCACTTACACACCCACTCATAGACTCATACAGCCACATACACACCCAATCCCACACCCACATAACCACTCACAGACCCACTCACAGAACCATACAGCCACTCACACACCCTCTCAGACCCATACAGACACTCACAAACCTACTCACACACCCACACAGGTACTCACAAAACCACTCACACACCCACACAGCTACTCACACACCCACTCACAGAGCCACTCACATACCCACAAAACTACTCACACACCCATTCATATACCCTTACAGACACTTACACACCCATTCACAGACCCATACAGCCACTAACATACCCAGTCACCAACCCATACAGCCACTCACACACCCATTCACACACACACAAAATTATTCACACGTCCAATAACAAACCCATACAGCTACTCACAAATCCACTCACAGACCAATGTAGACACACACACCCACTCACACACCCATGCATTCGCTCACACACCCACAAACCACTCACACACTCCCTCATAGACCCATATGGCCACTCACACGCCCACTCACAGACCCATACAGCCGCTCAGACACCCACTCACTGACCCATATAGCCACTCAAACACCCACTCACAGACCCATACAGCCACTCACACACCCACTTTCAAAGGTTACAGGTTAGAGTTAGAAAATAAAATTTAAAAATAAAAATTCACTGATAAAACATAGGTGATAAGGGCAGTATAGTTGGGAAATAACAATAACAAAGCCATAGAAATTCACTGAAAAACAAAAGGTTATAGGGTGGTTATAGTTAGGTAATAGAATTTAAAAAAAACTTAGAAATTCACTGAAAAAAACAAAGGTTACAGGGACGTTATAGTTAGGTTCAAATTTCACTCAGTTGAAGTTCGCACTAACGATGAAAATTGGTGTTCACCAATAAACGTATTTCTTTTTTGCACCATCTCCTGGCTACAAACAAATCTGTGCTTATGCCCCTGTGTCACGAGTCGCTGAGGAGGATTCTGTGGAGACGTATATATATATATATATTGGACTACGAGCCACTCCCCATGTGCCTGCTTCACGCTGTCCAATGGGAGCTCAGTTTGACTTATTTAAAAGTAACTGAAATTATATGTGCTTTTACCACTGTGAGCATTGATAAATGCAAAGGAGCCGAAATGCGTATGCTCATTTAACTGGGAAATAAAGCTAATACAGACCCAGCGAGTGCCTGTCCTTCTTGGTTGGAGGAGTTGGTATATATATAAATATATATATATATATATATATATATATATATATATATATATATATATATATATATATATATATATATATATATATATATATATATATATATATCCTCAAAGAAACCCCCAAGCTTCAGAGATGCACTCCAAGAGAAAAGTTCATCAAAACCATTATTAAACAGAAACCGGCATTTCAGGCCCAATCAATTACTGTCCCTTACGCGTTTCGGTGCTTCCTGCACCTTAATCATAGGGCGGGCAACGTTGAAAAGCAAGAGTGGACTGCCACATGTATTACCCATAAGGCATGTGCTCTCCAGTGAACAGCATGCCGGGAGCAGTAGTCCTAATTATTCCCCTTTGGTGAGGTCCGTTTTTCAACAATAATTAATCTGCCCAATTCCATGTTAAAATATTTTCACAGCCCTCCAGTGGGCCTCAGGTACTGAAACGCCACTTTCAAATGTTAATTTCTCGTGCTGGAAAAAGGCTGTAATCTGATCCACAGCCACACAGACCTGCATCTGGTGTTGATGGCGGTGCAATCTCCCACCGCCGGAGCCGCCGTGTATTAACATCATCAAAGAAACCCCCAAGCTTCAGAGATGCACTCCACGAGAAAAGTTCATCAGAACCTTTATTAAACAGAAACCGGCATTTCAGGCCCAATCAATTACTGTCCCTTACACGTTTCGGTGCTTCCTGCACCTTAATCATAGGGCGGGCAACGTTGAAAAGCAAGAGTGGACTGCCACATGTATTACCCATAAGGCATGTGCTCTCCAGTGAACAGCATGCCGGGAGCAGTAGTCCTAATTATTCCCCTTTGGTGAGGTCCGTTTTTCAACAATAATTAATCTGCCCAGTTCCATATATATATATATATCCCAAAAAAGACCACTACAATAAAAAGCAATCGGAGGACACAACGGGGAACAGCAGTAAGTCCAATTTATTAAAACAGCGTTGGCAGACGCGTTTTGGCAATTTGTGCCTTTGTCACATGCCGCTGATGCCGGTAAACTGCCCCAATCAACCTTTTTGAAAGTCCCACAGCTCTCCCATTGGTGGAAGTCCAGCTGGCCCCAATTCGTTATTCAGAGTGAGGCTGTAGTTTCTGGGTGATAAACTACAGCTCCCAGCAGGCACCACTACTGGGTAAGTATCTCCAACGGGACCCTCATATATATATATATTTTTTTTTTCCAAAGACTTTTGACACTGAAATGCGTCAAACATCTTTTGGAATGATGGATGCCCGCCGGCAGCATAAGGACAAAGGAAATTCATGAGGTGAGGCCACTGTTCCCGATAAAAGGGGCGTGCCCATTTGATTTGATTTTACAATGTCTCTGGAGCGCCAGGGTACGCAGGGGAATTTACCCTTGTGCTTCCTGGAGTCAACATTGACATTGAAATACAGAGAGCGTAATAAAAAAAAATAAAAAAATATATATATATATAATTTCGTAATAAATGGAAGGATGGAATAGCAATGCTTCCCCTGTGTCGGTGTCTGATCTGTACGGAGTTCAGAATTGGTTTGAATATATATATATATATATATATATATATATATATATATATATATATAGTATTATCTACTGGCGGTCGCCAGTAGATAGTTATAGTTACAACCTATTATCCATAGGAAATCCGCGACATTCTATTTGAAATAACTCTCTTGCCGGTTGACGTATCTTCGCAAAATTTTCAAACTTTGTGCGCTCCGCCTCCTACCCTGAAAGTCTCGGGGGATTCGTCAGCGGGGGCCGAGAAAAAGGGGGGTCCCAAAACGCATTTTCCCCATGCAATTTTCCATAGGAAACTTTAGACACGGCTACAGCTCGAACTGCTGAACGGAATTACACCAAATTTGGCAAAGAGGTAGTTCTTCGTTCAGAAAGAACCCTTTTGTTAAATGGTGTAAATCCATTCAGTAGTTGCTGAGAAAATCAAAAGTAAAAAGATAGTGATATCTATGGCCGAGTAGGGTCCGCGTACCCTCCCGATCACGAGCTGCATGTTAATTGGTTGTCAGCTGGCTGTCAACATTCCGATTCAGGAAATGTTGGCAGCTATTTTGTCCCTCGGTAGAACCGAGGGACAGAAACAAGTGCACAAAGCGCACAAAGGGGGCAGGGTAGAAACACCCTGACCCCTAGGTTTTTAAAAATCGGCAGGATGCGCTCAGGGTGCGCGAATCCTGCCGAAAAAATCAAGTGCGGTCTCCCGCGCTCGATTGTATTTGCCCCGGGTGGCCCAAGTCCCGGGGGCATGGTGGGGGGGATAATTTAATGTGTGGGGGCCTCAAAGGGCCTCCAAGCCCCGGGACCGCCACCCCCGGGGCTTTTTTAAATGGTGCGGGAGGGCTCTGAGCCTTCCGCAGCCCCGGGGACCACCACCTCCCCGGGCTTTTTTTATTAATTAAAAACCTGTGTGGGGGGGCTCCAGCCCCTCCACACGCCCGGGACCACCACCTCCCCGGGGCACTAAACATTTAAATATGGGGGTCCGTTACGGACTCCCAGAGCCCCGGGACCACCACCTCCCGGGCTGTGAACTGAATGGGAGGGGGGCCGCGCGGCCCTCTCCTGGAGCCCTTGATGGCCCTGGGGACCACCACCCCCAGGGCCGGCTCCTGCAGTGTCCCGGGTGCCTACCCCTGGGACACTGTTGTTTGCAATGACAGGACGGAGCCTCGCGGCTCCCGTCCTGTCATTGCAACTGCTTTGGATATTGGAAGAGAGAGCAGGGAAACCTGCCTCTCTTCCAATATCCAAAGCCGACAGCTTTCCACATGGGGAGCAGCATGTTAGCTGCTCCCCATGTGTAAAGCAGTGCCGGCTCCCGTAGGACACGGGGAGCCGGCGGGACTGTGGGGGATTGGGGACCCCCCACAGTCCCCAACGAGAGGGCCAGCCCCGGGGGATGGGGTCCCCGGGCAGAGTGGCTCGGGAGGGGCCACGCGGCCCCCTCCCCAAAAAATAAAAAATAAAAAGTAAAAAACGGAAAGGCCGGCCCCGGGGATGGGGTCCCCGGGGCCTTAAATGGCCTGAGGAGGGGGCCACGCAGCCCCCTCCCTACGAAAAAAAAAATCGAGGCCATGCCCCGAGGGATGGGGTCCCCGGGGCCAATACAGGCCCAGGGAAGGGGGCCACGCGCCTCCTTCCCGTTTTTTTAAATTTGTAATTAAAAAGGTAGGTAAGGCCCTGGGGGATGGGGTCCCCAGGGCATAAAAACTGGAAAAAGGAAGGGGGCTACAGAGCTCCTCAGGGGACAAAATTTTTTTTTTTTTTTAAACGATCGGGCCCGCAGGCCCCGCCCCTTCCTTCACCACTCTGCAAACGCGCCCTGGCGCGTTTGCAGAGGGGAACGAATTCCCCTTGAATACTGGGGGTCCCTGGGGGCCAACCAGCCCACCAGGAACCTCCAGTATGCGCCAGTGGGCTGCCTTGCAGAGAGGTGCACAGAGGCCACGCCCCTTTTACACCTCTCTGCAACGCAGCTCTGTGGCGCTTTTTGGAGGTATATGGTGGGCTAGTTGGACTCCGGGGACCCTCAGGATTCAAGGGGACTTAATTCCCCAACTTAAAACGCGCCACGGGGCGCGTTTGCACAGTGGTGAAGGGAGGGGCGGGGCTTCAGGTGACATGTGTGCAAACAGGCCCCGTGGCGCGTTTTAAGATGGGAATTAAATCCCTTCAATCCTGAGGGTCTTGGGGCCAACTAGCCCAACAGGTACATCCAGAAAGCGCTACAGAGCTGGCGTTGCAGAGAGGTGTAAAAAGGGGTGTGGCCTCTCTACACGTCTCTGCAACGCAGCCCCCTGGCGCATATTGGAGGTTCCTGGTGGGCTAGTTGGCCCCTAGGGACCCTCAGGATTCAAGGGGACTTAATCCCCCATCTTAAAACGCGCCACGGGGCGCGTTTGCACAGATGTCACCTCAGGCCCCGCCCCTCCCTTCACCATTGTGCAAATATTCTTCTAAAATCATCCGAAATACGAATTCCTATTTACTCACCTGTTATAAGGAGAGACCTCAGTGCTGCATCTTTCAGCCCAGTACTGGTCCTGAAAAGTAATTTTAACCGTACTTACCAGTAACTTGAATTTCCTTCCATAGGATATCATTGCCTGCTTTTTGTTGAAAAAGTTTCTAAGTGTTGATTTTTGAAACATACAAATATTCCTCTAAAATCAGCCGAAATACGAATTCCGATTTACTCACCTGTTATAAGGAGAGACCTCAGTGCTGTATCTTTCAGCCCAGTACTGGTCCTGAAAAGTAATTTTAACCGTATTTACCAGTAACTTGAATTTCCTTCCATAGGCTAACATTGACTGTTTTCACTTGGAAATTCTTCTAAGTGTGGAGTTTTGGAACTTTAAAATATTCCTCTAAAATCAGCCGAAATACGAATTCCGATTTACTCACCTGTTATCAGGAGAGACCTCAGTGCTGCATCTTTCAGCCCAGTACTAATCCTGAAAAGTAATTTTAACCGTACTTACCAGTAACTTGAATTTCCTTCCATAGGCTAACATTGACTGGTTTTTGCTTGAAAAAGTTTCTAAGTGTTGAGTTTTGGAACTATACAAATATTCCTCTAAAATCAGCCGAAATACGAATTCCGATTTACTCACCTGTTATCAGGAGAGACCTCAGTGCTGCATCTTTCAGCCCAGTACTGGTCCTGAAAAGTAATTTTAACCGTACTTACCAGTAACTTGAATTTCCTTCTATAGGCTAACATTGACTGGTTTCACTTGGAAATTCTTCTAAGTGTGGAGTTTTGGAACTTTAAAATATTCCTCTAAAATCAGCCGAAATACGAATTCCGATTTACTCACCTGTTATCAGGAGAGACCTCAGTGCTGCATCTTTCAGCCCAGTACTGATCCTGAAAAGTAATTTTAACCGTACTTACCAGTAACTTGAATTTCCTTCCATAGGCTAACATTGACTGGTTTCACTTGGAAATTCTTCTAAGTGTGGAGTTTTGGAACTTTATAATATTCCTCTAAAATCAGCCGAAATACGAATTCCGATTTACTCACCTGTTATCAGGAGAGACCCCAGTGCTGCATCTTTCAGCCCAGTACTGATCCTGAAAAGTAATTTTAACCGTACTTACCAGTAACTTGAATTTCCTTCATAGGCTAACATTGACTGGTTTCACTTGGAAATTCTTCTAAGTGTGGAGTTTTGGAACTTTATAATATTCCTCTAAAATCAGCCAAAGTACGAATTCCAATTTACTCACCTGTTATCAGGAGAGAACCCAGTGCTGCATCTTTTAGCCCAGCACTGACCCTGAAAAGTAATTTTAACCGTACTTACCAGTAACTTATATTTTCTTCCATAGGAATCCATTGTCTGGTTTTCAGCAGAAAAGTTTCAAAGTGTCGATTTTCACAAACTACAAATATTCCTAAAAAATCGCCTGTATGACTTAAACGCATTCTTTCAACTGTTTACAGGAGATGCACCAGTGCTGGATCCAGGATCCAACACTGAGTAAGAAAAAGTACACGATAACAGTTTTTAACTTCTAAGTGAATTTCCTTCCATAGGATAACATTGGTGATTCTATGAGAAAAAGTTTCTAAGTGTGAACTTTTAAAGTACAATAATATTCCTTAAAAATCACTGACTGTAACCAAAAACGCTTTTACTCAACTGTTTACAGGAGATGTCCCAGGACTGAATCTAGGATCCAGTCCTGTGGTTAGAAAAGTAATCCATAAAGTAACTAATTGCATTTAACTAGAAATTCACATTGAGCTGAATGTTGCATTGTGTTTGAAAATGTGTTGCCCATTGCAACAACTGTAACTACTGTACTTAAAAGTCTATTGCCTATGTGCAAAGTATTTAAACTAAAGTAATTCATTCTGAGAAAGTATTTTTGTAATGTAATGTATAATGTAATTACAATGTAATTTAAAAAATAAAATATTTTAAAAAAATGTTTCTAAAAATTTAGAAATCAGTATGAAAAAAATTTATATAACAATTAATACATTTAAAAATTGTCATTTACAAAACCTTTGAAATTCACTGAAAAACCGTAGGTTTCAGACATGTTATAGTTACAAATTAGCATTTAAAAACCTTTGAAATTCACTGAAAAACCATAGTCTGTAAATTTTAGAGTGGGTGTATCAAAGGTTATATTGGGGTGTGAGGAGGTGCATCAGATTATCACGTGGATGATGTCATCAGTGATGTCATTTGAGATGTCATCAGTGATGTCATCAGTGATGTCACTGACCATGTCATGAGTGATGCAATATGTGACGTCATCAGCAGTGCATTAGTGAGGCGCGAGTTATAGTTAGCTGGACTAACTCATAACAGTGGGAATTTCACGGGTTTTGTACTGAGTGCAAAATGTCCAACTAACTATAACTGTCCTTAAAACCTATGGTTTTTTTCAGTGAATTTCAAGGTTTCCTTAAATGCTAATTTGTAACTATAACGTCCCTGAAACCTATGGTTTTTTCAGTGAATTTCAAAGGTTTTTTAAATGCTAATTTGTAACTATAACATGTCTGAAACCTACGGTTTTTTTCAGTGATATATATATATATATATATATATATATATATATATATATATATGATATATATATATATTGAACAAGTCCTTTTTCTCGTTTGGTTCAATGCCTTTAGAACCAGAAATAGGAACGGACTCCTCTGATTTTGTGCAAATATTTTTTTATTTTTGCTTCGTGCGCTGTGCCGCCATGACGCGTTTCGGCCTGTCCAGGCCTTGATCACATGACGCGCCTACATGGTTTCCCCATTTTTAAAGTGCAAGATAAATATAGAAAACAGACTGCCTTAGTTAAAAATGCATTACGTGATGTCGTGGCTTAAAAACACAATGTAAAAAAGACGTTGTTGATGACACATTTGTTTAACCTTAAAACGAGTACAAATAGTTCATTTCTTCTATAAATACAATAAATATTTGTTGCAACTTGTTAAAAAACATTCCGCAATTTGTTGATATCTACAAACTTAGATATGCTAATTACTTGATGTTTAATACATTTGTGCATATGCGTTAAGTAGGGGAATGTTTACTAGTAATATGATTCATAATCACTAAACATCGTGTTGAGGAGATATTGCCCCAATGGGCTTGTACTCAGCTACTAAGCCACATACGAAATGCACACTGATTGACTGTGCAAACTACAATAAATGTAAACCCTGTGTTGAGCTTATTACTCAAAAGAATTTGGTAAAAGCTTTTAAAGTGACAGTGCTATAATGTGTATTTAAATTAAAAAAAGAAGACCCATTCCCTGGAATACTTGATTCTTAATGTTTTAGGGAAGCTGACTGCAAGGGTCGATAGGCAGAATTCTTTATACCTCCTCTGAGTGTGTAAATGCAATTATTTACAGACATGTTCACGGATAAAAAATTTGTAAAAAGCACTATAGATATTTTGTTGTTATAGCCAAGTGTATAGGTCCTCTGTGGTGTTAAGCCCCTGTGGACTTTTGCTATCTAGCTCTATAATATACCTAGTTTCGAGTTTTCTAAGTAACGCCTCCCTGTCTCCTCCTCTCCTTAATGGGGGGATTGAGTCTATAGCAAAGAATTTGAGATGTTGCAGATTATTGCCATGCATTTCTCTGAAATGGCGTGCCACTGGGTAGCTAGAGTCAGAATTCGTTATTGCCCTTAAGTGCTGGAGGATCCTCTTGTGGACCTGCAGCTTTGTGCTTCCCACGTACTGCAGTCCACAAGAGCACTCCAGCACATATATGGCAAACTCCGTTTTGCAAGTGATCAACTTGTTTATTTTGATGGACCTGTCACTGAACGGGGTATGAAATGAAGTTTTACTTATGCCAAATTTGCAGGCTTTACATGTGGTACATCTCACAAATCCTTTCTGTCCTGACAGCTAACCTGTCCCTGATTTCACCTCAGGACTGCTGTTAACTAGGAAATCACTGGTAGACAGAGTCTTTCTGTATGTTATAGTGGGCATCGCTGATAATTTATCCCCTAAGATTGGATCACTAAGTACTAGATGCCAACTCCTCTTAATGATCTGTCTAAAGCTGTGCTTCTGCTTATTGTAGGTGAGAATGAGTCTGGGGTCACTATTATTTACTCCGGTGTTTCCAACCTTGTTTAACCTTTGCTATTAGATGGTCTAAACAGTAGGTCCTTTCTACATAGCTTGCTGGTACATTGAATAGCCTGATCCACAATCTGCTCAGAATAGCCTCTATCCAAGAAGCGTAATTTACTTGCTTCTTGGGCTTCAAAAAGGTCTTTATCATTACTACAAATGCGGCGAATCCTCAGCATTTCCCCATAGGGGATACTATTGATGGTGTGTTTTGGGTGGAAACTCGAGGAGTGGAGGGTAGTGTTGCCTGCGGTAGGTTTGCGGTGCATTTTGGTTTGTAATTGATCACCTGCTACATATACCTCCACATCCAAAAAACAGATAGCTTCTTTGCTTATGGTACTAGTAAAGTGCAGATTCAAAACATTATTGTTAATTTTATGAACAAAATCTTCAGGACTTTGTCTTGTCCCCTGCCAAATAACAAATAAATCATCGATAAATCTTGTCCATTTGACAACATGTTCAGCCATCATGTCAGCATATTCAATATTTAGAACAACTTCCTCCCACCACCAAATATGGAGGCAAGCGTAGCTTGGCGAAAAGCTCGCCCCCATCCATATATATATATATGCAAAAAAGTCACCCTTTCGAGTGGAGACGCACTCCCTGGTAGGTATCAAAAATCTTTAATGCAGACTTGTAGCATGAACAGCAGCGCTCTGGAGTCTCATAACAAACAGCCCTGCGCGTTTCGGGACCACTCCCTTGTTCACGGGCAAAAACTGAGCATTCTGCAGCATTTGCAGTCACCTGATTATGTAATCGTTCATAGCTCCGCCCCCAGTGGGCCTCCATGTGAGTTCAGAGCATTCTGGTCACAGTAGTTCTGCATATATATTCCCCAAGTGGGTTTGCTGCCGAGCCCAGGTAATATCAATAATTCACTCCCCAGTGGGTTGGCGCCGGTGTCCACTTGCTGAAACTGCCACATATTACTTTGTCATGCACTCGGGACCTCCTGTTCTGATGCTGGCTCCACTGCAGTGGAACCTCAGATCTGCCATAATCGCAGCGGTGCGTCGCCAACAGCCTGGGCTAGGCCGTTAAAACATTTGCAAAAAAGTCACCCTTTCGAGCGGAGACGCACTCCCTGGTAGGTATCAAAAATCTTTAATGCAGAATTGTAGCATGAACAGCAGCACTCTGGAGTCTCATATGTGGCAGTTTCAGTCATGCACAGTGTAGGATTGGCATCTAGGTCTGGCTTGCAGCCAGGCCCTGCACTGAATGCTCTGCAGGCAGCCACTCGGAGGCAGCCCACTACTTTGGCTGTGTGTGGCATTGGTTAGCCACAGGGTCTATGCTGCAGCCAGACCCTTCTTTGAACTCCAAGCAGACAGCCAACCCCACACTGCACACAGCCTTTGGCATGCGCAGCGGGGGGCTGATCACAGGGCTTGGCCTGCCGCCAGACCCTGTGGCCAAACCGCCAGCAGGCTGCCAACCCCACACTGTGCACAGCCTTTGCCATGCACAGCTTAGGGTTGGCTTTGGTCCCTGGGGACTCCATACCCTGGGGTCAAACATATAGATGAGGGAGAGGGTACATGCCGGCCCCTCCCCAACCCTTAATTGACCCCGGGTACTCCATCTTCCAGTGCCAAATACAATTAAACAGGAGAGGAGGCCAAACAGCCCCCCTCACGGAGTCTTAAAAGGCCCCGGGGACCAAGCCCCCAAGGCCAGATACAATACAAAATGGCAGGGGGCCTCGCAGTACCCCTCACCAAGCCTTCTTGGGCCTCCGGGGAACCCATCCACCAATCTAAGGGAAGGGGACATGCAGCCCTCCTCCGCAAGCCTTATTAGGCTCTGAGGATCTCATCCCCGGGACCATAACAATAATAATAAAAAGGGGAGGGGGTCGTGTGCTCCCCCTCCACAAGCCTCATTCCATTCTCTAGTGCCTTATGTATTTTAAAGAGGAGGGAGGCCATCTGGCTTTACGAGCCTCATTAGGCCCTTGGGACCGCATCCCCCATGGCCATATTTTTTTTAAAAGAGGATGGGGCCTTGTGGCCCTCGTCCCCAAGCCTCATTAGGCCCCAGGGATTCCATTCCCTAGGGCCTTAAGTATTGTAAAAGGGAGGGAGTGTATGTGCCCCCCTCCCCAAGCCTCATCAAGCCCAGGGGGGCTGATTCCCCAGGACCTTAAGTATTTTAAATGGGTGGGCACCATGTGGCCTGCTCCTGAGTCTTATTATTCCAGTGGGAGCAATATGGGTTGTTTCCTTTTCGCATCACTGCAGGCAGAGAAATAGAACACAAGTCTGCTCTCTGGTCAGCTGGGAGCAGATTTAGTGTTTGCTTCCCACTTTGTGGCAGATTTAAAAATTCTCCTGCCAGATGGGAGCAAGCACATGTTTCCCTGCCCACCGTAGTATGGGTAAGAAAACTACTGTGTCCTGGGGGTAGGCTCACTGGGACACAGTAAGTGAGCTGGCCCCCATAGACGGGGTCCACCAGGCCATCAAAGTCTCCTAGAGTGGAGGCCCCGCAGCCACCCTCCTTTTTAATTTAAGTTATGCCGCTGGGGGATGGGGTCCCATTGGCCTTTTAAAGGCTCAGGTTGGGGAGTCATGTGGCCTCCTTTTTTTACATTTTTGACCCTGGGGAATGGCGTCTTCTTGGCCTAAGTAGGCTCGGGGAGGAGGGCCACTTGCCCCCTCCCCTTCAATATGCCCGACCCGAGGAATGGGATCCCCAGGGCCCTAAATGGGATGGAGAAAAGGGCCCTACTAATGAACCCTCCAATATATATATAAAAAAACAGCAGCAGCCATCCCGCGGGACTCCCTGAAAATAGTAGTGGATATTTAGCTTGAGTAATTGATTAATTTATTTGAGTGAGCCATACAATATCAACATGTTGCCTTCTCACCACACCTAGTCATTGGCAATACAGCCTACCACGGATAAAATCTGCGAATATCATAGATTGGAGCAGTATTTGTAAGCAGGACAGCATACAAGGAGAAGTTTCCTGATGCCAAGGATCCAATGGCCATTTGGGTTGAGTAAGAAGTGATATCTTTGGTGCTGGAAGGTAGGATGCCACATGTGGGCAGCAGATTGTGTTAGTTTAACATTGGGTGAAGGCTCTCAGAGGTCCAAAGCAAATCGGGCCCTGAATGGCCTGCTTCCTCCCTCTTTAGATTTACCAGTACCAAAGACACTAGAAACTCCAGAGGGATTAAAATATTTCAGATTTTGGCGAATAATGTGCTGAATTTCATGTGTAAGCCTGGAGTATTATAGGAGTAAGTCACAGCAAAACCTTGTTAAACAAGCCCTTAATTAATAACACTAAGTACCTGAAAACTCTTGGATGAGAGAAATGGGTGGCCGAAATGCTGGCTGACAGTTCTGGAAATTAAAGGAATGTTTTCAGTAATGTTCAAAATGCAACAGGGCAGGCAAAATTGTTGGTAAATAGATCACTCGAGGCAGCTTTCACACAAAGTGGTACAAACCTGCACAAGGTCTTTATATAGGTGCTACTTTTGAGTGCAAAATATTTTTTGCTCTGGAAAGTTGCCCCAGTAGTAAAGCAAATAGCACTTTGCATTGTTTTGCATTGCTTTCTGTAAAGGGGGAAACTCATGGATGATGCATGGGTGCCCCCACTCCACACAAAGCTCTATCTACTAAAATTGGTAGGTAGTGCTTTCCACCAAATAACACCTCCTAGAGGCAGGAGAAATGTTTTCATTACTCCAAACTTTTTGCAAATTGCATGTGTGCCGCACTGTAAAGCACACATCCAATGTTTAAGAAGATTTAAAGTTAGACTAAGCATAGTTTTTTTCCTTGGAAGCATATTTTGTAAGTATGGCTCAGACACACCCTCTGATCATAGCGCAGCAGTCACTATCAGCCGCGGTCCATGCAGGTAACAGTGGTGGGGCGGTGGGGAGGATTTCAATGCAATGCTGCGGGAAAATTAAATAAATAATTATTTTTCCTTCTGCATCGTCCCTCGAAATCCCCCCCCCCACGCGGCCCCACCGCCCCACCTCTGATACCTGCACAGACCGCGGCTAGTCACTATGGTTGCTGCTTTGCAGTGTGCTATTTTTAATATATCTCACAATGTTTAAGATGAAAGGGTAGTGAGAAATATAAAATAAAATGCAAGCAGGCCAGGAAGCATATAACATATGAACAAATTAAGGTGTTTAACATAGTGGGTTCTATTCATAAAATTAAATTACCAGTTTGTTTAGTAGTACTAAATTAGTACTACTAAAGTACAAAAAATACTATTTAAAAATCGATGAATATGAATCTCCACCTTCATCTCTCCTACCTTGTAAGGAGAGATCCTTATACATGATAGTTTACTACTTAGGGCCCGATTCCGATCTCGCTCAGAAAGCCCTACGACCGACTCTGTCCCGTAGAGCTTTCCGACCGACTCGTGCTCCGGGGCTCCGAGCGACAGAGTACGATGCGCTGCAGCACTGACGGACTCGGGTTGCTCGGAGCCCCATTGAAGTCAATGGGAGCCTGTTGTCCGTCGCGTACATAGGCTTCCATCGTTAAAAATGTACTTCTTGGAAGAGGGCGCCACCTGTCGCGTGTTCGCATCGGTGCCCCCCACAACGTACATGCATGGGTGAGGGGGACCCCTGGGTCCCCCCGCTGTCTGAGTCATAGGGCACCGGGTGAAGGGGGGTCCGGCGCGAACCCCCGAAGTACGCTTCCCGGAGCTTTTTCGAGCAGGAGGCTCCGACTCTCACCGGCTGCTCACAACGCGCATCGTACTTGGCCGGCCGGAAACCGTACGCATTGCACTGTACGCGTCGGACAGATTTGAGTCGCTTGGGAGGCATCGCTGACAGGTACGAGTCGGTCGTACCGCGAGGCTTGAAGCGCACCGTACTTGCTCGCTCGTACAGCTGTACGAGTCGCACGGAAATCACGCGTACGACTCAGACTCGCTAATGACGGATGCCGCTAGGAGCCCTTCCGAGCGAGATCGGAATCGGGCCTTTAGGAGTAAATGTGAGCGGGATCAAGAGAGTGTTTAAAAAATGGGTGCTTACTACAAAATATGTGGGGTTTTGGTAGGAGTAATTTGGGGGTTAAAGGATGGTTAAGTAGGGGTTTATGGAAGGATAAATAATATTTAATTGATTTAAATATATTAAATATGAATAATTTCTCTAGATTAGATTTTTTTAAATATGACCTAAAGTTTTATATATATATATATATATATATATATATATATATATATATATATATATATATATATATATATATATATACACTGTTAAAAGTATGTACAGATAATTATTACAAGTGATGTATAGTACTGGGAAAATGTTCAGTCTGAAACATTCCTTCTGCATGGTGGAGACCCACAGGGATCGGCACTGTCTCCGACTCTGTTCAACATCTATGTCACCCCACTCGCCAGTCTCATTAGACAGCATGGGTTCTTGTTTGTGTCTTACGCAGACGACACACAGATCATCATCTCTGTATCACATCAGGCGGCGTCTGCTGCTGCGAGTTTCCATGCATGTCTGACTCACATCATGAGCTGGATGAGCAACAATTATCTGAAAATAAACACGGATAAGACGGAGGTGATGGAGTTTGGTGGCGGTCCATCCCTGTGGGACCCCACCTGGTGGGCGATAGAGGCTGGCATATGTCCAACACCATCCTCTAAAGTTAAGAACTCGGGGATCATAGTTGATGAGCAACTGGGCTTTTCGGCCCAGATCAATCGTGTAACCTCCACTTGTTTCTATATTCTGAAGCTACTTAGGAAGGTGTTTCCATTTATTCCGCAGGAGTTAAGGAAAACAGTGGTAGTGGCCTTAGTTTTATCTCGTCTAGACTACTGTAATGCTCTATTCATAGGCATTGCCAAGGCACAGAAGACTAAATTACAGTCTATACAAAATGCTGCGGCGCGGCTACTATTGAACATTCCTAAAGGTCACCCCACATCTGATGCCATCAAGTCACTGCATTGGCTTCCAATACAGCAACGTCTAGAATTCAAGGTCTTATGTCTGGTTCATAAGACACTTTATGGCGGAGGGGCTGCTGACCTTCGAAAAATCTTCCACTGGTACGCTCCAAATAGAAGTCTTAGATCAGCTAATTCTGGTCTCATCTGTGCCTACAAAGTTCAGTAGACCCAGATGGGGTGGTAAGAGTTTATCTCACTGTGTGGTTAGGCTGTGGAACCAACTACCTATCACAGTGAGACTCCAACCAAACAGGACAGTGTTTAGGAAGCAAATAAAAACATGGCTGTTCCCCAGGGCTTAAGGTGTCGGTCCTGTGGACACTGGTCCTCTCTCTCTTTCACCCCAGCGCCAAGACGCCTCAGCATTCGTGCGCTCTACAAATGTCAATCCTATCCTATCCTAATAAACATAATTTAATTATAGTTTGAAAACATTAATATTAAATTTTTAAATTAATACGGTTATAATTGTATTTTTAAACTAAACAATTATTATGTTTTATTTGCAATAATTTAAATGTATTTTTATTTTTAAATAGTTTAAATAATTTATTTTAATTTAACATCATTTGATATGAGACTCTATTTTAAGTCCCTTTCTCCATTATTTTCTATGGGAGGATGTTGTAGTAACATTGGTTGCCCATATGTTTTGCTGAATATTTTCCCACAAAATATTTATTTTTATTTTATAAATCATTTTTAACATTTAATCAAATGTATGTGTATTTTAAAACGTTAAAATAAATTAATTTATTTTAACATTATTTCCTATAAGGTTCTATTTTCTTTTCCATAATTCCATTCCTATCTCTGGTAGAGTAATGAAGTACCCGTGTTTGCCTTCTGTGGTGCTGGACCTACTCCAGGACTGAGCAGGAGAACAGTTACTATTGTTTTGGGTCCTTTTAGCTGTAGTAACTTTAGAAGCGCAGTTTGTGAAAAGAAATGATGCAACTCTTTTGTGGGGGGTGTCTGGCATTCCCTATACCCCTCTCTAGCCCACCCTAAATGCCTCTTACTAAATCTTTCCCATTTAATAGTAAGTTATCCCCTCTTCCCAGTCACTCTCCTGGTCTCTTCCACATTTACCATTAAGTAATCAACTTACACGTGTGAGGATCTCCCAATGAAATTTTAGGAAAGGTGGTGATTTACACTCAGTTTTGTGAATTGTATTTTGTAATAAGTATGTATTACTACTGTAGTACAAATTTATGTACTACAAAATGCATTTTGTGAATTGGGCCCCTACTCTCGTAGGTTTTCAAATTGTATTTTATAGCAAGTGCATTACTGTAGTGTCACTTTATGTACTATAAAATGCAGTTTGTAAATCAGGCCCCTAAGAATGTTATCAGGCCCACAAAGAAAGGAATATGCCCATAGTTACGTTAGTAAAATAAAATATGTTAAGTTCTACCTTCTCTCTCCTACAATGACTGGCACCATTCCTTGACAAGGACCCTTTCTGGGGGGTACTAATATGCATATGTTCTTACCTTAAGAGAAGAGAGATTCAGGGGACTGATATTTACACAGGTTGGATTTTACAATGTACATTCATTCCTGGCGTAATGTCAGAGCTGTAAGTAAATCAAGCGGGGAAATTGCTTGAAAGACTGTGTGCACTACGAAAAATAATTTTTAACTGTTTAAACAATTTGACCAAAAGTTCACAAAATTTGCAATCATGTACACTCAAAGGAACCATCTGGACAAGAACTGTTTACCACAATATTTTCATTGTTTTGTGGTAAACATGAATTTAAATAAAAAAACAACAACAATTCCAGTTGCATTACATAATACATACAACTTGGTTTTTTTTTAACAACAAATTTTATTTGGTTTTTCATTAGGAAGACGGGTGACAGCCCTACAATGACCTGTAGGAGAAAAAGGATTGACATCACGAAAATACCAGCATTTTTACCAATTTCCAACACCTGCCAAACATGCAGGTGGTACAACTGAAAAAACTGCAGACATTACTCGATCAACTTGGTTTTGTACATAATCCATGTTCATTTGCTGAAGTACAATAATCTTGAATCAAAGATCACTCAAATGTGTGCTGCCCTATGCATTTCGGGACACATCATCCCTTCTTCAGGGGCCACTGCGGAGTTAACAAAAAATCACAGGTTACTGCCACGAAATGAAACACAATAAATAAATCGCTACCATGTGATTGGACACACCCAGCCGGGAGGATCAGGCAAAACGAGATAAAAGTTGAGGTACAACAAATCATGCCGAGCTATGCCCCTAGAAATCGCCAATAATTCTCAGCAGAAATCGGAGTTAGAAGATTGCTGCCACCTGTGGTGGTGAAACAAAGTTCTGGGTGCTACCCAAATAATGCATGAAAAAATCACTGAAGTGTGCTGTTGAACCATTAAATTCCGAAAAGGTGAAAAGTGCACGTGCCCAGTGTGGTCTTCACAAATAAAAAGTCCTCAAATAACAAAGTATAGTGCAGTGCAAACGCTGCTGCATATACTTACTGCCGCACGTAGACAGGATCCAACAAGTAACAAGAGATACAGGAACGTAATGACCCTAAAAACAACCACGAGTACAGGTTGTAAACGGTTACAATTGTGCACAACTTAAACAGCGTGATGGTGGGAGTGCAAAAAGTGCCCAAGAGTACTGCGAAAAAAGTTACCTGGCCGAGTCCGCTGTGGAGGACGGAGCCTGGTAATAGCAAACAGATAAACCGAAGTTGTAAGTGAAATAAACCGGGTCTGGTGGCTCAGTGGACTAATGCATCCACTGCAGGGGCCTGTGTTCGACCTCATGGTCACAGGTTCAAATCCCGGCGGGTCCACTCAGCCTTTCATCCATTTGAGGTCGATAAAATGAGTACCATTGAGTTGGGTAACAATAAACATCTGTTATTCAGCGCCAAGATGCCCCGTTGCTGGGGTGAACGTGCGCTTTACAAAATACACATGTTATGTTATGTTATAAACAGACATCGTGTCTGAACAACCAGAGGACGTTACTAGCAACATGCTTACCGGAGAGAGAGTGTACTGCAATCCGTTTACGTCCGAAGAGTTAACCGATGTCTTGGAGAATGCCGAAAGCCGTCTCCCGTTTTGAATGCAAAACAGTTCCTGCGCCTTCCCAGGTCCGATCACCTGGTCCTAGCTCCACCCAGATAAAGAAAGCCTAGGTCCGTACATGTGAGAGTGGCGGCCATCTTAACCTAGTAAACACGGATATACACAGTACGGGTAACAACTAAAAGTGCCTGGTAGAAAACATCAGGAACGCAGCACCCAGAACTTTGTTTCACCACCACAGGTGGCAGCAATCTTTTAACTCCGATTTCTGCTGAGAATTATTGGCGATTTCAAGGGGCATAGCTCGGCATGATTTGTTGCACCTCAACTTTTATCTCGTTTTGCCTGATTCTCGAGGCTGGGGGTGTCCAATCACATGGTAGCGATTTATTTATTGTGTTTCATTTCGTGGCGGTAACCTGTGATTTTCTGTTTACTCCGCAGTGGCCCCTGAAGAAGGGACGATGTGTCCCGAAATGCATAGGGCAGCACACATTTGAGTGATCCGTTTGATTAGCCATCCAGATGTTAACAACTGGTCAAGGGAACTTTGCCGATGTCCTTGTGATAATATTTCACCACAAACAACTTTTCACGTAATTTTATTCTGCAAATTCTACAAAAATGAAAGGCGAAGATGGATATTACCGTTATTAAAACAGGGGGGATGGAGACAATGTCGTCCTGCTTTTCGGTATTTGCAGATGTTGGGAAATTGTTACTGTATTGGATCTATGGTGGGTTTTTTAAAAAGTGTACATAGAGCCAGAAAATCCCTAAATATTTGAATGCCATATGTAAAATATATGAGAGAAACATAGATATGGGATGGTATATACTAAGTACAGTATAATACATTTTATTCCCCGGATGTAAAAGAAATAGTTATGTTAAATGAATTTTCTATGAATTTGTACCTATCTAATGTGTTTTAATGTAACTTTTAGATGTGAGATGATATGTTTTAATTGCCTGCTTTTATGATCTTAATGTCTAAAATCGAATAAAGCTCGTTTTGATTGATTGATTGAGTGATCTTTGATTCAAGATTATTGTACTTCAGCAAATTAACATGGATTATGTACAAAACCAAGTTGAATGTATTATGTAATGCAACTGGAATTGTTGTAGTTTTTTTATTTAAATTCATGTATACCACAAAATAATGAAAATATTGTGGTAAGCAGTTCTTGTGCAGATGGTTCCTTTTGAGTGTACATGATTGAAAATTTTGTGAACTTTTGGTCAAATTGTTTAAACAGTTAAAAATTCTTTTTCGTAGTGCACACAGTCTTTCAAGCAATTTCCCCGCTTGATTTACTTACATATCAATCATTCATGTGGGACGGGTAGCCCACAAATACTGTGTAGCACACAACATCTCATGAGCTTGAAGAATTCATCATAACTTAGTATTACCTTACCATTTACTTTTTATGGTGTGCATCGTTAATATTATTTTTTCGTAATGTCAGAGCTGCCAACTTTGGAACTGGGTCACCAGGTTCGAGACTCGGCGTTGGCTCAACATCTTGGGATTCTGGACAAATCACTTAGGGCCTTATTACGACTTTTGGCAGAGCAGTTGCACGGCAGTGCCAACTGCCATTCCACCGCTCTGCCAAAGGTCGCTGTAACCCACCCACCAAATTACGACCAATTATGTGGTGTCGCAGGCGGGTGGCGTGGTGGTCCTGCTGCAGTGCGTCTATCAAAGGTGGGGGTGCCTTTGAAAGAGGCACTGCAATGGGAATGCCACAAAGGGTTCCTGCATGGCATGAACTTGAAGTTCCATGCGGCCAGGAACCTGAGTGCATGCACATGTTGTGTCCCTCTGCATGCATCCCCAGGTTGAGAGGACAGAGGGGAACCTCTAGGGCCTCCTTTGTTTCAGCTCTGCCAGCCTTTTAATGGAGGAGAGACCTCCATGAAATAGCTGGCTGTCCTGAAACTTGTATTATACGTAGCGGTGCTGCACTGACACCACCTGCATATTACATAGCCCCTGACTGCCACGCCATCACCAGGGAATGGTGGTTCCCTGGCAGAGTCGGCGGTCTAATTACCATCTGACTTCCCAAGTCGTAATTGGGCAGTCGGACCGCCGGTGCAGCGGTGGCTGGACTGCCACCATCGCACCATCACAGGTCTAGCGGTCCTCGGACCACCAGACTCGTAATTTGGCCCTAAATCTCCTTGTGCCTACCAAAAAATGAATGTTTCCTTGTGTTATGTAACTGGTGCTCATGTAAAGCGCTGTAATACCTTCCAGTCGAGTTGAAGACACACCTCTTTTGTTGAAAGAGGCGCAGTGGAACGTCCTTGTGGCAGTTTTTTTTACTCCAGGAGATTACATTTTTAAGTTCCATAATTGATTTGGTTGTTTCTTCATTTACCAGTTCTCCCACAAGTATCCTTTTAAAAAGGAAACACATTTATTGGGCTCAATTGTGATACCTGTCCAACATGTGTTTGCACAGGAGTGGGAACTTGGGGGCATATTATCAAGCACGGCGTTAAAATTATCGCCGGTTTAGCGGCAGAAAACTGCCGCTAAAACGGCGATAATGGGCTTGATAATATGCCTGGAGAATTCAATAGAAGCCCATGTTGACACCAGAACATGGGCTTCTATTGGAATTCTCCAGGGCATATCAAGCCCATTATCGCCGCTTTAGCGGCAGTTTTCTGCCGCTAAACCGGCGATAATTTTAACGCCGTTTCTTGATAATATGCCCCTAAGATTTGTATGAAAATTATCACATCCTCGCAGTTTTCCCCTAATAAATTCCTGCAGGTCACACCTGTCGAAATGTATGGGGGGGGGCCTGGAAAAGAGGCAATACATGCAGAATTCTGTATGTTAAAAACCGATTCCGCTTGTTATTCAACATGTGGTAAATATCTCACCCTGAAGTAATGGTATTTACCTTTTGTGGGAAAAATACCACCCTATTCCGATAAACCTGAAATGATGGTCTTTATGTGAAACTGCAGCCAGATCCAGGAAAAATGAAGTACCCAGGTCAAGCAATCATAGTTTTTGCAAACAATATGAAAAGGTAGGAGCACCTGAGATAATAGTAGACAGATACAACCAACATAAAAGAGAATAGGTAAAGTAGGCAAATAATTAAAAGCGCGAACGTTTTCTGCAGTGAAACTGTGGCATGGAGTTACAGGGTCAAACAACGTGGCTAGTACCAGTGTTTATGTTGTGCAGGTGGTGGGCCTAAGTATTCATTGTTGGGAACCACCACTTATTTTTTATCATCATACTTTGCCTCAGAGAAAGCAGATAAGGTAGAAAGAAGATTAAGATAGGCATATCGTGGTCAAGTGAGAATGCAGGGATGAACAAGAACCTATAAGATTAGATAAAGAGACAGAAAGTAAAAGGTGTTGGAGGAAAGAGGCACGAGTTGGACATCAAACTACGTAGCCCAGGTATTTAGAAGACAGAGCATTTGTAAGTGCCGTCGGCAGAAGGCTGGTTAGAAACGGGGGAAGGGGGGTCATTACTCTCCATGCCCACTCTTTTTGAGGGTAAACTACTGAGCTCGTTCTACAACCTTTTTTTCAATACTATCGAAAACAAAATTGCCCTATTTATTGATGACTAGGCAGCTAATATGGCTTGTACTACTAAATATCACCCGATACCAGAGGCGTAGCTAGAGCTTCTGGCGCCCGGGGCTATCCCTCAGATTGCCGCCCATGGCAGGTAGGGGGGGTGGTGCTGGGGAAAAAGGACGGCGAGCACTTAAAAGAGGTCCGAGAGACACGTAGTATCGCTGCTAATAGTTACCTTGATCATGCAAGTTACATGCACATACAGGACACAGTCCAAGGCTACACAGTAGGTAGGAAGGCACATCTTTTATACCTTTCACCAGCTCCCTCTGTGTTTTTCACTTTTCAAAGAAAGCAGGGGATGCAGTTGGCACTCAGAGCCACTGCTGCTGTTGCCCTACATCAGGCAATACATCAGGTGTGCCCGCCGCCATTCTGTTGCGGCAATCGATCGCACTGGTGTGCCTGCTCCCATCCTGCTGTGGCCGCCGGTGGTTCTTGGCGATCACTCGGGCTTTTAGGCTTCAGATGAGACCGACAGCGTCTGCATCATCGCAGAGGCCCGGCACAGATTGATGAGAGCGCCCCTACCCTGCGCCTGTCAACAGTGGGTGCTCTGGGGGCTCCGGCGAGGAATCGATTCTTCCCTGACATGGCATCGCCACCGGTGGATAACTTCTTTAATTATGTATTATCTTGCACAGTCCTGGTGAACTTGTGAGGACAGTGTTTCTTCTGGTTTGAAAAGTTTACTAATCTTCAATAATTTAATTCATATATTTTACAATACATTTTAGTGTTGACAACCTACAACACACTTTTTTCCGCAAACATTATAATGTGCAAATTTGTTTTAGAGCATACCACATTAAGTTTAAAGCTTTTATGATAGATTAGACAACGGTGAATATGTGCAGTGTAATTTGGTACCAACACTCACGCTGATCAACCCGTGCAAAAGAGACATTTCCACCCACGTGCCACTACTGTGTTTGCTTCTTGGATCCCTGGTGCTGCAGCCCCAGTGCCGGATCCTGGGGCTGCCTGGTTGGCGCTCTTGGTCCCAGGCAGCGCCGGATGGGATAGAGCATGGCCCACAGCTGATTGGTGCCACCTTGACTGTGTTCTCGCCTTCAGGTCCGTCCGCGCGCGTGCCCCTCCCCGTTGATGTTGGGACTCTGACTCCTGATGTAGTTAGGGTGACCAACTGGCATGGGGGCAAATTCAGGACGGTGAATGTAAAAATTCAGGACAAAGGGTCAAAATTCAGGACAAAAATTGAGGACAGAAGGTCAAAATTCAGGACAAATTCTGGGCAAAAGGTACGCTTTACACACACATCAGAGGAGGTTGTGCAATAGTATATAAGTAAGTAAATAGACAACCAAAATAAGGTTTTTATGTCCCAGAGGAACAGAGAACAAGAATAACTTCCTATTTACAGGGTTTCCTTTTTGCCTAACTGACTTGTAACAGTTTATCAGGCTTGGAAGGATGAATAGCTGAGCGAGCCCTGACAGGATTCAGACCTTTGTGCTTTAGGATATACATCTTACAGTTTACGGTGCTATTGCACACTTTTGCATACTATTTCATAAAGTAGAAAATGTATACTTAGAGGACCATATTCCCTTTGCCAAACTCCACGGTGGCTATCCCATGGCTTGCAATACAGCAGTTGAAAATAAATCGCACATCAGCTAATATTTAGCAGTTTGATCTCTGTACCTTTTTATTTCTCAAGTTTGCTGTATGCTTCTCTCTGTCGCTTAAACTCCTCTTTCACAGCATGCTCTGTCCTAGTCTCTTGGTCTTTCAATAGATTTTCGAGTTCATGAACTCTGTCTACTAACTGTACCTTGCAAAAACAAAATATCCTGTCATCAGAAAGCTCCAGGGATTGCGGCAATTAACGCCTCCCAAGCAGCCTTTCATACATTTGCATTTCTTTGGGGAAGCAGACACCCTGGGCTTATTTCTTTTCAGCGGTCTGCCCCTCCCTCCGGAATGAGCACAGGAGACTCCCTTGCACTGTAGCTGGGGAATGTAAATTGTGTAAATAAACTTTTGTTTGTTTGAGCGGCTGAAATTACGGACAAATGCCATCCGTTAAGACTTTTATCACAGACAACGGATTTAAGGGCTAATTTACAGACTGTCCGTGAAAATTACGGACGGTTGGTCACCCTAGTGTAGTTGAGGCCCGGTGGATCCCTACGTGAGACAGACATCACGTGCCTGCTACCCACGTTCACCCAGCTGGTTTACGACTCTGCCCGAGCGGCCCTGCCCCCTCCAGGACACCCTGCACAGACTACCCTCGGGCATTGTCAATGTGGTTTCCTCACTCCCTCCCCCCGTGGATTCCTCGAGAGTGGTGCGCGCTGATTCCTCGTGGGCTCCTCTTCCTCTGTTTTTCTGCCTGGCCCTTTCGTGGGTCTTGGGGGCTCACTCATGACCGCTCCATCACTCTCACTGTCGGGACTCGGAGCGGAGGTCGCAGCACTGGTGGACCCGTGGCGGCGGCCTTTATAATTTATTTGGGGACACTGACACTACTGTCAGTGATTGACAGTAGTGTCAGTGAGTGTCCCCAAATAAATTATAAATGCCGCCGCCACGGGCCACCAGTGCCGTGCGGCCGCTGCCCCCAAACTAGTGCCGCCTGGGGCGGACCGCCCCCACCGCCCCCCCTAGCTACGCCACTGCCCGATACTGTTTCGAGTCGACCGCATTTCAGTTTGTTGACCTGGGCCACTCAAAACATCAGACATGCCTGGTTGCCGAGATCCTAAGAAGAACTTTGTGCCCATGTACATACATTATTTTGCAAATGAAATAATGGCTAGTAATTTCTTCTACATTAGATCTAACATATATATATTCAAATTTATTGACAAAAAAGTAAAGAAATATAAAAGTTAATATTTGAATAATTCTTAGAAATAAGGATAAAACAGAATAATTTTTATATCCCACACAGAAGCACTTGAAATTATGGTACTGACTTTCATGTTTGATGTTGTTCCAAAATATAAATAAAGCCTGCAACAGTATCTGTAAAAAATTCTGTTTATTTTCCATATGGTCACTGGCATTGCAGATGTCCCTAAGCAGGATATCACCTCAGCAGTGACGCACGTCCAAAATATTTGTTGCGTTCCTTTTCTTATCTATTGATATTGGACTAATCTCTTGCTTCAGTTGACAGAAAATTCACTTATCAGCATCCCATCAGCAAACTTGTACTTTTGTGCGGTAATAGGTTTAATATATAGTTACCTCATGTCACATGGGCGCTCTGTGTAGACATTTTTATTCATCCCTGCTTTCCCCATTCTAGGAGTACCCTATGTGTTTGTTTTGTCCCTGATGAATTGCGTCAGGAACATGGACTTCCTAAAACGTCTTAAATTCAAATGAAGGCTTTGGGCCTTCATTTGCCTAATAGCACAAATGATGATGAATGTGGGTGTCACTGAAGGGTATGGGCCCAAATGTGACTGAGAATATGGGTTTCCCTTGAATCTCTACATGATAGCTCCAGGTTGATTCAGCCTCCAGTCTGTCTTAACAGCATTAGCCAAGCAGAGAGACAGAGCGTGTCTATGTGATGCTGGCAGGGGCAAGCAAGGATAGTGCATTTGTGTTCTGCCTGCAGTTTGTTAGGCCCTGGATAAGATTAACATTTCAAGCATTGGAGTAGTTCATTCCATGTGCACTGCAGGTGCCAAGGAGGGCTAGAGTGAACCCCTTCATAGGTACAAGGTTGTACACTTATTTCTTAGGTCTGCTGGCTAAAATAATGTAATGTACAAGGAAGTGTTGGTGGGGTTCTGGTGTCTGGCTACTCCAGGGCAAAGATGACCTACCACCACACATTCATCATGGGAATGGCTTGTGCTCCAAAGAGGTTTGTGATGAGTTCCACATTGTACTGTGAGATTCACGAGGAGAGTCTTGAACACTACCAATGATACTGTCCTTAAAGAGAAATGGTCTGACTGTAGCTACATGAACCAGGAGACACTTAAAAAAGGAAGAAAACACCTAGGGGCATATGTATCAACAATTCATTTTGAGAATCCTTAATAGCGAATTTTTGCGAATCGTGTAGACATAAAAATGTCTACACAGAGCGCCCATGTGACATGAGGTAACTATATATTAAACCTATTACCGCACAAAAGTACAAGTTTGCTGATGGGATGCTGATAAGTGAATTTTCTGTCAACTGAAGCAAGATATTAGTCCAATATCAATAGATACTAAACTGAGATAAAATGCTAAAATTACTACTTTTGGTATTCACAGAAGGCATTTAGTAGTAGTAAAGTTAGGACTCCTAACTTTACTACTATTAAATGCCTGTTGTGAATACCGAAAGTCGTAAAGTTAGGATTTTGTCTCAGTTTAGTAGTAGTAAAGTTAGGAGTCCTAACTTTACTGCTACTAAATGCCTTCTGTGAATACCAAAAGTAGTAAGTTTAGGATTTTATCTTAGATTAGTTCTGTGAATCGGCCCCTATATGCATATTTCATGTTATATCAGCAATTAGGAAAGCACAAGTGTTTGTAATTCTGAAGTGTTATGGAAGAAAAGATTTTAATACGATCAAAACAAATCAAGACACTTTACTTGGTGAAAGGATACTTATTCGTTGAAACCCGATTTCCATGCATCATCATTTTTGCACTATATAGTTTTACCAGTAAAACTGTATGTCTTGCCTATGCAAATGTTGTGGCCATTTTAATGGAAAATGTGCTATCTGTAAATGGCAGTGCCCTATCTCATAAGTGCTCTAAAATGTACCACCAGCTACATACAACACCATTACGACTTGCCTGCTGAATTGGCATGGCACATTTGCTACATTTGTTTTCTTGAGTGATGCTTGGATTTTTCACAATTGCTCTGATTTCAGTGATATAACATTAATTGCTGCACCCTCTCTCCTAAAACTGTTCCAGCACCACTAATTGTGTGTTGCAGACCACAACTGATGAGATCCAACTCCACAGAGCATGCTCAAAGACTGTATGGCAACATTCTCCTCACATTTGTAGGAATTGCCAAACTTTCCAATTTCCACTCCAGGCCAACGCAGTCCTTTTGACTCCCACAAAAGTTAGCCAGAGGGGAAATATCACAAGGCAAATACCTGTATAACACAAACCAAAGCTGTGCCTAAATCTCTTGCCCAGTGGCCCACACACTGTCTGTTGTGCAATTCAGGCATCCTGCCAATACTTGACACTCATGTTTGCAAATTCAGAACAACATTTTGTTGCTACGGAAGATTGGTGGCTGCCATTGTCAATTTATGACTGCGTTAGGCAGTCAAAACCTTCATCTGGAATGCCAACTTGCCAGTGACACAAAGCAAAAGCACACGTAGGGGTATATTTACAAGGGCATTGTGCCACATGAGTGTCACTTTTTACGATACTCCGGTGAAGCAATGCCCTGGTCCATATTTACAATGCACTGCTAAGCCATTTTTTTGTGGCTTAACGCCACATTGTAAATATCGTACTCTTTTGCACAGTTTTCTGCATCAAAGGGGCGTGCAATGGGTGTTGCTGTGGGCGTTCCAGCGCAACACCCATTGCTTTTTGACGCTGCCCCAGATATACAAGGATCTGTAAACCTAAGGCAGTGCCAAAAACGAATGCCATTGAAAAGCAGGCATTACAGTGGTGCAACGAGGAGAAATACTTTTATGTCTCCTCGTTTTTTGTTCTTTCTATGTGTGCTGCATTATGCAGCACACACAGAAGGAGCAAATCGCCTTCAATGATTGTCTATGTGCAGGAAGGTATCCCTTCCTGCACATAAACAAGCAACCCTTCATTGCAGGCACCCTTGCACCAGCTTTTGTAGCACCGGCGCAAGGGAAAACACAGGGGTGAGCCGTATTCTTGTCAGTACGGTGCAACCCTGCATTTTTTAAATGACTCAGCGTGGCACTGCTAATTTGCATGCAGCGCTGCACTGCATAATTTCTTTGTAAAAATGCCCCATAGTTAGAGGTTAGAAAAGAGGATGCAAGTAAATCAGGAAACGTTTGGAGTGGGATCGTAAAATCATAACTTTTAATTTATTAATTTCAGGCATTACATGATATCAAAGTGAAAGCGGTGCATACCCAAAAGGAAATGGGGTATTTTCCAATGTTCTCTTAAGCTCAAAAGGTCTTATTGTTCAAAATGGGGGATTCTAGTTGGCAGTGGTATGCACCCTGTCCAACTAGGCATTCTTTCTTCTCATCAGGGTAAGAGAGTTACGCACCCAAGATAAACCCTGCTTACCCCCTTGGTAGCTTGGCACGAGCAGTCAGGCTTATCTCAGAGGCAATGTGAAAACACTACAAATGGACATGACACCAGTTTAGAAAAATAAACACTCTTTATCTAAACCAAACAAGACCAAAATGACAAAAATCCAACATACAGAACTCAAGAAATCACTTTTTAAAGGTTTAAGCAATTCTGTCCATAGAACTCTATGGATGCGGTGATTTTAGAACAAAGCACCTTTGATGCATCAAACTCCAAGATGAAAAAGTGCTGCAAAGGAGAAAAGCATTGGAAAACAAAGCAATGTGTTGCTTCTCCAGTCCCAAGGGAATGGAGGCGACAGGTCTGCTGCACGCAGGAGAAGTGTTGCGTCGATTCGTTACTGTGATTAGAAATGATGCATTGATTACCAAAAGCTGTTCCTTTCTGTGGGGCGATGTGATGGAAACTTGGCACACAGGTGCGATGCATGGAAAATCTGGGTGCGCTGGGGTCGACACTCCCAGCCACGAACAGGCGGTGCGTTGATCCTTCAGCCGCAGCTCGACGATGCAATGGTTTTTCAGCCACAAATCCAGGCCTGCATCGGAGGCGGAGCAGAAGTCTCAGATGTCAGAGACATGGGTACTTGGAGCCAAGTGAATTAGTGTGGTATCGATTCTCCCAGCCACAAATAGACACTGTGTCGATCCGTAGGCCGGCAAGCTTACTGTGGGAAAAACAGGAGCGGTGCTTCGCCATGTGGATTTTCTTCTTCTTTCTGCAGCAAATCCACCGCCAAGGGCCCAGAACTGGAATTGGCACCACTAGGCAGGTTAGAACTCCCTTCAGAGGAGTCCAGGAGCTGCAGGTGAATTCTTTGATGGCCCTGAGACTTCTTAATAGGAGGCAAGCACACACAAGCCCTTGGAGAATCTTCTCAAGCAGGAAACAAAGCAAAGTCCATTCCTTTTCCTCTCCAAGACAGAAGCAGCAACTGCAGGCCAACGTAGCAAAGCAACAGAGCAAAGGGTCATTTCTCCTCCTGACAGCTCTCCAAATCTTCCTCGTTGTTGAGTCTCCTCTTGATCCAGAAGTGTTCCAAAAATGTGGGTCTATAGGTCCAATACTTATACCCCTTTTGGCATTTGAAGTACGCACCCTTCAAAGGAAAGTCTTAGTAGTGCACAGGTCTGCCTTGTCATGTCCTGGCTCAAGACACACTGCAGGGGGGTGGAGACAGCATTGTGAGAGGACAGGCAAAGCCCTATCAAGGTGTCAGTGACAACTCCTCCCACCACTCTAGCTCAGAAAGGCCCATCAGCCTCATTAGGGCACACTTCAGTTCCCTTTGTGTGACTGTCTTGAGTGAATGCACAAACAGCCCAACTGTCAGTCTAAACCAGACATGCATTCCACAGGCAGGCAGAGGCACAGTATGGTAAAGCAACAAAATGACCACGTTCTAAAAGTTGGATTTTCAAACGCACAATATACAAACCACCTTCACAGAAAGATGTGTTTTTAAATTCTGAGTTCAGGGAGCCCAAACTTCAAACCTGTATCTCTTCCCAATTGAAAGTTTCACTTGTAAGATGTTACAAGGCAGCTCCAATGATAGCCTATGGGAGAGATAGTCTTTGCAATAGTGAAAAACAAATTTAGTAGTATTTCACTATCAGGACAGGTAAAGCACACCAGTACATGTCCTACCTTTCACATACACTGCACCCTGTCCATGGGGCTCCATTACGCCTACCTTAGGGGTGCCTTACATGTAGAAAAAGGGAAGGTTTGGGCCTGGCAAGTGAGTGCACTTGCCTGGTCTACATGGCAGGTAAAAACAGCCCTTGTAGAAACTGCAGTAGCAGACCTGAGAACTGTTTGCAGGGCTACTAATGTGGGTGGCACAATCAGTGCTGCAGGCCCACCAGTAGCATTTGATTTACATGTCCTTGGCACACACAGTGCACTTTACTAGGAATTACCAGTAAATCAAATATGCCATCCATGGATAACCAATCGTTTCCACCATCTACACAGAAAGCATATGCATTTTAGCACTGATTAGCAGTAGTAAAGTGCCCAGAGTCCTAAAGCCAACAAAAACAGGTCCGAAAAAATAGGAGGAAGAAGGCAAACATTTTGGGAATAACCCTGCAAAAAGAGCCAGGTCCAACATTTATTTACAAGCCCCTTGCGCCACCGGTGAGTCACTTTTTACCATATAAAAAGTGATGCACCGGCGGTGCAAGGGGCTTGTAAATAAGCCCCAAACTTTCTCCAGCATTTAAACAAACAGGAGTTCTTAACCCCAAGTCCCACATTCGGGGAGTTTTTTCAGGGTGACATAAACACCTGTCAGTTTGCTGTTGATGGTACCATAGATTTAGTGACCTTTTTAACGTAAAGCTGATAATGTCTATTTCAGATAAACTTTCTATATTCTGACAGTACAGTTGTTATTTGTACGTCAGAGTTGCGATCACATTCCAATATTTTCCTTTTACCTTGTTATACATTGTTCAGACGTAAATAGCATTCCTCTCACAATTTTAACTCACATGTGTGCAGGATGGCTAATGCCACCAACCTTTTAAGTTTGTTATTTTAGAACACGATCAAAATCCTCCTAATTAGAATAATGTACACTCACTTTGCTCTTTTACTTTCAGTCATTAGTTTAAGTGCTATGTCTGCGTATTGTGTTTGTCACCTTTACTCTGTCTGATAACATTAATCACTGGATTCATAATAATATTTTGTCAATGGAAGACATGCTTAAGGGTGTTTGATTTATTCATAAAGCAAACTGTATTCGAGATTTTTAATCATGTTTTTATGGTAATGAAAAGATGGACATCTTATTTATGTTCAGAAGATGTTTTAAGTAAAGCTGGCCTGTGCAACATCATACACAAGGAGATGATGGACGGAGCGCTGAAACTTTTCAGACACTCACCCCCAGTCACAGATCTGGGTTGAATCCATCATCGTTCTTTAGCTCACTTCGCCACTCCCAGTTCAGACACAGCTGTATGCAAATCAGTCTTGACCCTGTGCCTCATGGGAACAGTCCAGCCCGAACTGCCAAGCCATGTCTCTCCTGGACCGGAAACAAGCATCCTGGGGACCGGTTTCGGGCTAACAGCCCTCATCAGCCAGGCTAGCTTGAATCCAGTGGCAAAGTGAGCAAGGGACTCACGTCTGGGCATACCCTGCCAACTTAGGGCGAACAAAGCAAACACAAGGAGATGATGGACGGAGCGCTGAAACTTTTCAGACACTCACCCCCAGTCACAGATCTGGGTTGAATCCATCATCATTCTTTAGCTCACTCTGCACCCCAGTTCAGACACAGCCATATGCAAATCAGTCTTGACCCTGTGCCTCATGGGAACAGTCCAGCCCGAACTGCCAAGCCATGTCTTCCTGGACCGAAACAAGCATCCTGGGGACCGGTTTCTGGCTAACAGCCCTCATCAGCCAGGCTAGCTTGAATCCAGTGGCAAAGTGGAGCAAGGGACCCACGCCTGGGCATACCCTGCCAACTTAGGGCGAACAAAGCAAACACAAGGAGATGATGGACGGAGCGCTGAAACCTTTCAGACACTCACCCCCAGTCACAGATCTGGGTTGAATCCATCATCGTTCTTTAGCTCACTCGCCACCCCAGTTCAGACACAGCTATATGCAAATCAGTCTTGACCCTGTGCCTCATGGGAACAGTCCAGCCCGAACTGCCAAGCCATGTCTTCCCTGGACCGGAAACAAGCATCCTGGGACCGGCTTCGGGGCTAACAGCCCTCATCAGCCAGGCTAGCTTGAATCCAGTGGCAAAGTGAGCAAGGACCCACGCCTGGGCATACCCTGCCAACTTAGGGCTAACAAAGCAAACACAAGGAGATGATGGACGGAGCGCTGAAACTTTTCAGACACTCACCCCCAGTCACAGATCTGGGCTGAATCCATCATCGTTCTTAGCTCACTTCGCCACCCCAGTTCAGACACAGCTATATGCAAACTCAGTCTTGACCCCGTGCCTCATGGGAACAGTCCAGCCCGAACTGCCAAGCCATGTCTTCCCTGGACCGGAAACAAGCATCCTGGGACCGGTTTCGGGCTAACAGCCCTCATCAGCCAGGCTAGCTTGAATCCAGTGGCAAAGTGAGCAAGGGACCCACGCCTGGGCATACCCTGCCAACTTAGGGCGAACAAAGCAAACACAAGGAGATGATGGACGGAGCGCTGAAACTTTTCAGACACTCACCCCCAGTCACAGATCTGGGTTGAATCCATCATCGTTCTTAGCTCACTTCGCCACCCCAGTTCAGACACAGCTATATGCAAATCAGTCTTGACCCTGTGCCTCATGGGAACAGTCCAGCCCGAACTGCCAAGCCATGTCTTCCTGGACCGGAAACAAGCATCCTGGGACCGGCTTCGGCCAACAGCCCTCATCAGCCAGGCTAGCTTGAATCCAGTGGCAAAGTGAGCAAGGGACCCACGCCTGGGCATACCCTGCCAACTTAGGGCGAACAAAGCAAACACAAGGAGATGATGGACGGAGCGCTGAAACTTTTCAGACACTCACCCCCAGTCACAGATCTGGGTTGAATCCATCATCGTTCTTTAGCTCACTTCACCACCCCAGTTCAGACACAGCTATATGTAAATCAGTCTTGACCCTGTGCCTCATGGGAACAGTCCAGCCCGAACTGCCAAGCCATGTCTTCCCTGGACCGGAAACAAGCATCCTGGGACCGGTTTCGGGCTAACAGCCCTCATCAGCCAGGCTAGCTTGTGCAACATCATGCCATATAAACCCGATTGAGAAGGATACTTCTGTTACTCTTTGGGCCACTTCCGCCCTCCCACAACATCTAAATCCATATAGGGATCCTGAAAAATATGGAACACAAGAGGGCAGTGATTGCCTCCCTACATGTAACAATGGAGTTCAAGCAAACTAACCTTTCTTGAACCATGGACAATATTAGATCATCCTCATTGGTCCTGAATGAATATAAACTCCTCCCACCCCTCCAAAATCAGTCACAAATCTCAGAACCATTTTGGCACTGAACTATCATTCAGCATGCAACACTGTAAGTAACAATGGGGCATATTTACAAGGGGATATTGCCACCAGAACGTCACTCTGAGTGACGTTCTGGAAGTGATATCCCCTTCTCCTTATCTACAAAGAAGCGTTAAGCCATTTAACGTAGCTTAATTCCGCCTTGTAAATAAAGCCCCTTTTCATGCTTCACTTAGTGTGAAAGGGGCGTGCATTGGGTGTTGCGTTCTGCCGCAACACCCATTGCTTTTTGACACTGCCCCATATTTACAAGGAGGACGCAGCAGCAAAAACAAAGACCAGGTAAAGATACAAAATTTCTCCTTGTGTTTTGCTCTTTCTATGTGTGCTGCAGTCTGCAGCATACATAGAAATAGCAAATCAGCTTTAAAGATTGTTTAAGTGCAGGAAGATTACCCTTCCTGCACATAAACAATCGCCCCTGCAGCACAGGCACCCTTGCAACATGGCGCGTGGATGCCTGCGCTGGCGCTAGTCAGCTTTTTTAGCGCCGGCGCTAGGACAAACGCAGGGGTGTGCCGTAGTTTTGCAAATATGGCGCATCCCTGCGTTTCAAAAATGTCAGAGCACGGCGTTACCAATTCTGCCATAACACCGCTCTCCGACATTTTATTGTAAATATCTCCAATGTGTTTTATGCCTCCATTTCCTATGTGGGAAACTCCCCCCCCCCTTTTGCATATTCATGACTAGATCTCAGCCTCCTCACGGTAGCCCTTTCACACTTTGACTACTGCAATGAAGGTTATGGGGATCTCCAGGCAAAAACATTGCTATAAAGAAAGAAACATTGTGTTTCCAAAGTCAATTTCAGTTTTAAAGGTTCTTATTCCATCACTACATCATTTAAGTCACTCAATTTAATTGAAACAAAAAATATAATTCAAAATTTTCTGTCTGGTCACAGCTCTCAATCACCTCCAAATGACTTAAATCCTGCTGCCTGACTAGATGATTTCGGTTGATTTCCCAACACCATCTCAAAATAATTTCTTAATAGTATGTGTAAGTTTTCCCTAAAGCCGATAGAGCCCTATGACAAGAAGCTGTATATTGATGAGCAAGACATTTAGGTTTATCTATGTCTTAGCAGCAAATGCCCTAAATGTATCATTTTGCTGAGGTAAGTTAATAGACCCATTGGCTAACACAGGGGTCCCGGCTGGCATCCCAGCCTGGCTAAGTTCTGAATAGGATGCCTAGCTGGGTACTGTAAGGTAGCAAATGTATGTCTCTATTAAATTAAAGCAACTTTTAGAATGTTGCCCCTCTGTGCCCCAGCTAGTCCAGTTGCCTCACAAAGGCCCTGGTACACCGACAGCTATCTGCCCACTTGGGGACACATGTGAAGGAGTCCCAGGCTCAGGAACAAAGGCAGTTGCCACAGAGTGAGGTGTGTTCTCCTCTCCCAGAAAGGCTACTCAGGGTGTTAGCCCAGAAGGCGAGCTTCAAAGGGGAACCCGCCTTTGAAGAGCCGCCTTTGACAACACAACTGACCAGGATGCCTTTTGTTCCTCTAGGCAAGTTCAAGACAGGGACAGAGAGGGAACACCCATCCCAAAACCAGTATTCCCATCGGCGTGTAGCTCTTAGGTAGCCACACCTCTGGGGTGTGCTACCAAGCTCCTTACAGCTGAAGAAATGTTCAGACATCTTTAGAGTGGCAAGAACATTACACTCTGGGATAGCCAATTGCCACAGATCGCCGGAAACTTGTCACCAAAGAGGAGGGGACCTACTAGTCCATTGGCTAGTGACCGCATTGTACCCTCGGGGCACTTTCCCGGAATTTTATGGGCACCCCTTGCAAGGTGAACCTAAGTACTTCATGGATTTGGAGAGAGGACCAAGAGAGAAGTGCTCAGCTACCTTTGAAGCTGCACGAAGAGAGGCTGCACCATTGGAAGGATTGCACCTGCTGCAGTGAGTTGGGCCTGTAATGGTGGCTCCTAGCTTGGGGAAAGGTTGATCCCCAGCCCCAGATCAAAGCACTGACTCCAAGGGTCAGTTAGCTGGTCCCCGGGAACCACATCCCGGTCGAAGCCAGGGACAGTAGAGCTGAAGAAGCCCAAACTGAAAAGTTGGTAGCCACTGCAGAGGTTTTGCCACTACCAGTCGCCTGGCACACAAAAGGACAAATCTGAGATAGCCAAACGTTGCAGCCAAGTCTGCCGGATCCAGAAGTGCTCTCAGAGACCGGACTCATCACCCAAGAGAGACACTAATCCCCATCAAAGGAGATTCGCTGTAACCGCTGTGTCTCCAGATTGGAAGCCCTGCCGCAACTCGCCTTCTGCTGTTTCAGAGAGGACATTGTGGGACCCCAAGTGCTGTGGTAAAAGTCACCTCTGCCCACCCATGAACTGAGGGATAAACCACACTTCACCCCCTGTGACCTCACAGCTCCAAGAGCATCCTTTGAGCATCAGGACAACTCTATTGATGTCTATGGTGGTCATCCTGTAAAGTTTGGAACTTGCCTTCAAAACAGTCAGGTGGCCAGGTAACTGCCCAAAGTGTCCTCTCTGGCCTCCTAGACCTATGCCCTGTTGGATTTGGTCATCCAAGCCAGACCAGAGTTGCCAAACTAACTGTTTCAATCTCTTCAAATGTTTGCAAAGTTTCTGTTGACCAATGCTTGTTGTGGTTGAATTTAAGAGTATTTATTTCTTCAAAAATCTGTATCCCAAAAAACCCTCTAGTAGATTTTGATGATCAAGGACTCTAACAATTCAATACAATAGTCTCTATTTTTAGAAGATGTTGTTGTGTCTCTTTCTTTTTGTGTGAATTTCTTATTTCGCTGTTTGGTGATGTTAAATGCTGTACAGTGAGGGCCTCATTTATGAGGTTTTGCCGTAGGGCAGCGCAGCAGGCCTTCCTGCTGCGCTTCCCTACGGCAAAAGAAAAGGGCAGGAATGAACCGTATATATAAAGTACGGCGCATTCCTGTCCGTTTCCCCTGTGCCAGTGCATAATGGGCTGCCGTGCGCCAACGCAGGCACCTTTGCACCATGGTGCAAGGGTGCCTGCGTTGCGGGGAGGATTATTTTTGTACAGGAAGGGAAACCTTTCTGTACAAAAATAATCATAAGAGGCTTCTTCCTCTTTCTATGTGTGCTGCACGCATAGAAAAGGGAAAATGAGGAGAAATAAAGATATTTCTCCTCGTTGTGCTCTTACGCCTCCCCTGGGGAGGCGAAGTTTGGCGCTGCCTCAGATTTACGATTTCGTAAATCTGGGGCAGTGTCAAAGGCCATGGATGCTGCTGGGAACGCCCCAGCAACACCCATTGCACGCCCGTTTAACGCAGAACACTGCGTTAAAGGGACTGGATATTTATCAGGCAGCATTAAGCCAAAAAAGTGGCTTAGTGCTACCTGATAAATATCACGCAGGCATCTGCGCCATGGAACGTCAAAAAAAGTGACGTTCCGGAGGCGCAAGGAGTCTCATAAATGAGGCCCTGAGTTCCTTTGCCAAGTCTTACAACTCGAACAACAGCTACCAAGGGTTGAGCTAAGGTTAAGTTAACAGCACTGACTGGACCCAGGACAGTATTTGTGAGTGTACTCTACGATAAGGCCCCACAGCCATATCATACACCCAAATTCTCACAGCTATCCTTTTGTTTCTCCACCATGAGTCAGAATATTACGAAATGGATGAATGACTTATCAACTCAGCCTGCAGGTTCGTCTTATTCTTCTTCTTGGCTGTGATATGCTCTATGCATTTCATTGTTTGTGTTTAGAGGAGCCAATTTCTAAATTTACCAGAGACGGAAGGCCAGGGACACTGCAGGGACGGCTGCACTCTAAGGCACATCCTTTGATCTCTGTAACATAACCAGACGCGACGTCACCTTAAAAATTTGTTGCATGGGTTCTGTTGCCCCACTTAGGGGCCGATTCACAGAACTAATCTGAGATAAAATCCTAAACTTACTACTTTTGGTAGTCACAGAAGGCATTTAGTAGTAGTAAAGTTAGGACTCCTAACTTTACTACTACTAAACTGAGACAAAATCCTAACTTTACGACTTTTGGTATTCACAGAAGGCATTTAGTAGTAGTAAAGTTAGGACTCCTAACTTTACTACTACTAAATGCCTTCTGTGAATACCGAAAGTCGTAAAGTTAGGATTTTGTCTCAGCTTAGTAGTAGTAAAGTTAGGAGTCCTAACTTTACTACTACTAAATGCCTTCTGTGAATACCAAAAGTAGTAAGTTTAGGATTTTATCTCAGATTAGTTCTGTGAATCGGCCCCATATTTTTTGCTTTCACAAATTTTATTCACAGCCACGGAGTACTGTGCAGCCCTGAACCCTTGGAAACAAACTCCTGGATGCAGCCGAGTCCTAGTTTATAGTAGTTCTAGATGGGAGGATTGCATTGCTCCCACAACTTTTGCTTTCCCTTGAACTCACATGGCCTCTATTATATACTACTGGCCAAAATCTCATACTACAAAACTATTTTGGTCAAAGTATTGATTACCAAAACATTGTGAAAGTAAATAAGTACATGCATAAGTATAAATTTATTAACTTTACCTCCATATATTTGTATATTCACAATATGTACATATTCAATGTATGTAGCTGTGGAGTTAAGAGTAGTAAATATATACCAATCCAATCCAAAAAAGCTTTATTCGACGTGTTAAGTCATAAAAGCACTCAAAAATACATCTACAATAATTCATAAAACATCTAGAATCATTTCATTAACCCCTTGACCGCGATCGGAATTCCGCTCGTGTGCTGGACATTCCGATCGCGGGTGGGGTCGTGACGAGCTCAGCTCGTCATGCGCACAGCGCTACCGCGCAGCATGACGAGCTGAGCTCGTCATGAGCACCGAAGGGGTTAAGCATCATATCAAAAGTGGAACACGCCCAAATGGATGTATAAATACAGTTATCATAAAATCGTTATGTACAAGTATAAAATACAATAAAAGTTATTATAATAAAACTTTGTAGTGATTCATAATACAGTCTTCAGATTTCGGAGCGAGGTGGTTATTAAAAAACGGCAAGTATTCCCACAAAAGAAAAATACTGTACAGCATGACATAATCTCATTTAATCTAATGCCTAATCCTGGTGACGTGCTCTTATTGACACGCCCATCCCATACATACCTAAATATATTTACCTCCATGATAGGTTCTCGATATTAGTCCATGATAATTTTGTAGGAGGGTATTTCTGTCCTCAATGTTCTGCAATATAACCATCCATATTGCCTTTTTACAGGGAGTAAATGATCCTATTTGCAGAAAGTTAAAATTGCAGAATGTGGGTAATATAAGGGCAGTAGGGCTGCATGTCAGCTTTTAAAGATGGGGTAAGTAGTGTGCTTTCAGCACACAGGTGGAAGCAGAACAAGTGTCATTAAAATCAAATGATTGGAGTATTTTAGTTACTGAATTTTTCAGTTTCCTTTTCATTTTCCTGAAAAAGTAGTTTACCCTTAAGAGAGAATGCTGGCGAAAACATGTTGCACGTAGATAATATCCACCAGAAACAGCGTTTTGTGTTAAGAAAGGAAAATTACACCCAGACATCCAAGCATTAAAAACTCTCCTTCACGTCTGTTTTTCAGAGAATAGATATTGTTCAACATCTATCATGGAATATTTACAAATTCTGGTGCATAAGGAAAAAAGCTCATATCAGTTGAGGAATTTGCTGCTGAAATATGCAGAGGTTTTTGGAAATTGACCATTATGAAATTGCCATGTATTTTACAGGATTTAAATATTAAACGTGAGTGTCTACAAATGGAAAATAGAATCACCCTTTCTAGGTACCATTCAATGAATTTCTAAAAGGTTGTGAAGTGGTACAAGGAATGTTCAAGTGTGTTCGTGATTCTCAAGGGCAGGAGTCATCTACCAGCCCTGCCAGCTCAACTACATTTTCTTCCAATTAACACCTGTCTTTGGGTTACTTGATAGCAGTGCGTGGCTACAGAGAGTACGCTTGCTTGACACCACTAACTATTGGAATATTTATCACCCTCACTTCAGAACGTCGGGCTTTTTTGAACATTTTTGTTAAAATTGTGTTTTTAGATGCAACATTCGGACTTCTTTAATTTAAAGATTTCTAGGAAGAATCTCACAGATCTTATCTAGGAAGCAGGGTTTACTGCCTTTGCTTGCTCAATTCAATTAAGGGCAGTCTCCACTCTTCTGCGGGCCCTGGCTATGTTTATGACAGGGAATAGTCTCAGCCTTCAGTTGGCATCAGGATGCGGATTGCATGATGACAGGACCAGCACATCTTCTTCCTGCTTGAACCTTCATTTGCTGGTTTATGCCTCCAAGCTTTTATCCAGCCATTCGTGCAGCATAGGGTCTATTTTCACAACTCTATCATACAATAAGGGGCATATTTATCAATAAGTGATGCAGCGCAGCAAGCCACCTTGTTGCGCTGCGCTGCATTTCAGGGAAAGGGCAGGAATGCACGGTGTTTAACATAATATGGCACATTTCTGCATTTTCTCAGCTCTGGTGAACAATGTGCTGCCTAGCGCTAACGCAGGCACTCTTGTACCATGGTGCAAGGGTTCCTGCGTTGTAAGCAGGATTGTTTTTGTGCAGGAAGGGGCACCTTTCTGCACATAAAGAATTCTCTGAGGCATGTCCCTCTTTCTAAATGTGGTGCAGAATGCAGCGCACATAGAAGGAGGATAGGATAAATAAACATTCCTTCTCGCAAGACCTGTGCGTCTGTTTCTGAATGCAATTGTGTTATCTACAGAACACTCATTAACTCAGACAGAAACTCTTGCTGTCTCTCCAAATTAGTGCATAAGCTGCAGACAGCACAGCTCAGAAACACAACTGTGGGCCTGATTAACAAAAGTAAATTTACACTTTTGTGTAATTTTTGCTATTCACAACCTACGAGTAATAGTAAGTTTACGACTGCGGAGACTACGCCGGAGGGGCCGAGAACTCCGCAAATGAAAAGCTAGGCCTGTCCTATCATTCTATTTGTGGAGTTCTAAGCCCCAACTGTGGACTCTCTGCAGTCATAAATTTACTATTAACTTGTAGTTTGTGAACGTAGTAGTTTTGTGTAGTTTGTAGTTTTGTGTAGTTTGTAGTTTTGTGACGATATCACAGCAGCCTTTAAAGCCAAAGTCCTGGACATTTATAAGGCCTTTGAGGATACGTCAGCCCACCTTCCCACCACTCGACCAATAAGCCCTGAGTCCAAAAATCACACCCTCCTCTGTTTCTTCCCAACATCATCGGAGGCAGTGGAAAAATACATAAGAGAAGCAAAGTCGGGGTCTCCTTTTGACCCATGCCCGCCGGCTTTTTTGAAAGAGATAGCGGAAGTGGTGAGCCCTGGACTCACAGATATTTTCATCTCTATGTTTAACTCTGGCAATTTTCCATCTAGATGGAAAGACTCCTCCATCCTCCCATTGCTAAAAAAACCTTATCTGGATGGGTCTAACCCGAACAACTATCGTCCTATAGCCCGGCTGCCGCTGCCAGCCAAAATAGTCGAAAAAATTATGAACACTCAACTATCCCAATTTATTCATGAAAACAATCTGCTCGATCACTCCCAGTTTGGCTTCCGTCACGAGCATAGTACAGAAACGGCACTCATCAAAGCCACTGAGGAGATCAGAGCGGTGATGGATAGAGGAGGTACAGCCGCCCTTGTACTCCTCGATTTGTCAGCCACTTTCGATACTGTGGATCACTCTCTCCTGCAGCAGCGGCTGGAGAGCCTGGGGGTCAGGGGAGCGGCATTAGCCCTGCTGTCCTCCTTTCTCAAGGACAGGAGACTAACAGTAGCGGCAGATGGGTATCATTCAGAGCCGTACACCCTCCCGTGCGGAGTTCCACAGGGCTCTTCCTTAAGCCCATCTCTTTTCAATGTCTACGTTTCGGAACTTGCTCTACTGATCCGGGATTTGGGGTTTAGCCTGAGGTCCTACGCCAATGATACCCAGATAGTGGTGGCTGCCTATAGAAATCAGACCTCTCCTGCTCTACAATTTCAGAATTGCATGAGTGCAATAAATAGATGGATGGGTACACATTGTCTCAAACTCAATTCTGAAAAAACCGAGGTCCTAATTTTTGGCAACATGCAACCCAGCTGGGACAACCTGTGGTGGCCGGCAGAGATGGGTGAACCACCAAAACCAGCGCACAAGGCTAAAAATCTGGGAGTATGGTTCGACAACAAACTAGCACTCTCACATCAGACAAATGCCATCGTCTCTGCCTCCCATTTTCTCATTAAGAAAATAAGGAAGATCTTTCCTTACATCCCCACAGACACTAGGAAGACAGTGGTAACATCGCTAATTCAGTCAAAATTGGACTATTGCAATGGGCTCTATATGAACATACAGAAGAAATATCTAAAAAAGCTTCAGACTGTTCAAAACACAGCGGCTTGGCTGCTGGTTAACACTCCCAGGCACAAATCTGTTTCCAAAGAGATTCGTGGCTTGCACTGGCTCCCGGTAACACAACGTATCAAATTCAAGGCCCTATGTCTGGCATACAAGCCACTGAGCCACACAGGACATTCCTTTCTCCAAAATCTTTTTGTCTGGTATGGACCTGCCAGACAACTTCGCTCTACACGGGCCAGACTCCTGTCAGTACCTAGAATTCGATCTTCTCACTGGGGCGGCCGTAGTTTTCTCTACGGCACCGCTAAACTCTGGAATACGCTCCAGAGTGAGCTCAGAAGTGCTGGTCCCCTCACCATCTTCAGGAAAGGGCTAAAAACCTGGCTATTCCAGAATTAGACGCCTGGTCGGGCCTACTGTGTCCTCAGCGCCAAGACACCCCCGGGTATTCGTGCACTTTATAAATCCCACTAACATTAACATTAACAGCAAAATATTCGTAAACTTACACAAAAGTGAAAGTTTACCTTTGTGAATCAGGCCTTGTGTTGCCTGCAGCTTAGGCACTAACTCTTAAATATAAAGAATTGGTACATTTACTCATAGATTGCCTGACTTCGTTGAAAAGAGACATAGCTCTCTCATGTTTGTGGGCACAGTCAGGGCTTTAAGTGGGCTGGGTCCTGCCGGTGCTGAAAAGGGGACCTCGAAACAGGTCCCTATCGAGCTCTGTTTTGTGCCCAGGCAGTCCGTTTTTTACCGGACTGCAGTGACAGCAGGCACATCGATGTGCGCATGCTCACACTGCTCACTTCTCACTAGTGGAGAAGTTACGGCATGACGTCATGCCAGGTGAGCGTTGTAGGGGAAGGGAAATCCTTTAAAGAGTCATTTTCCCACAGGATTTCCCTTCTCTTTTTGAAACGAAGGAGCAGCAACATTGTTGTGGTGTCACCAAGGCTTTAAGTGAAAGCTTTTTCAAAACTATATACAACAAGCCATAGTGTCTGCTTATTTATCTTACGCAACTAACAACCATTGACAAAGTCAATAGACCTGACTTGTTGTAGGTATGATGTTACTTGTTGTATCATATATCTGGATGCAATGACAGAAACAGAAAAATAAAAGTCGGGCGGCACACTATGTTAAGCACAGATTTTTAGCTTACGTGTTTTTAAGCCGCGTCCTTAATTACATCGGCCACGCCCCTTTGAGAGATCCCCCAGTTTTTTCATCCCAACTTAAAGCCCTGGGCACAGTGTTCATGATATGGCTACACGAGCTGTCCCATGGACAATGTCCATCTGTGCTAAAAGTGTTAGCACACATTTGTATATGTGGAGAAGCATTCCTATGATTTATACTCCCAATCAAAAGTTTGCACACCAGCCTTCTATTGTTAGTGAAGTTGCCCATTTTACTTATTGTGCACATTTTATGTTCTAACATCTTACATTCTAGGTCCATCTGGCCAACAACCAAACCATTACTACAATTGAGTAGCTGTAATCATGGATAAGAACCACAAGTGAATCTAGTCTTGAAAGTGTCCTTTTGCATTGATGACTTATCTACATTGAATCTTTGCTGACCTAGAATTCCACCAAAAAGGTACAAACCACCATCAACCTTCACTCCTACCATCTAACCAAGTGATTCTGGAGCTATAGAGGATCCAGTATGCAGCAGTCGAGGCAATGCCTTAATCTTAATATCAGACCATACATTTCTCCTGTACCTCACTGCCTACACTGGGGGCCTGTTGCTAAAGATATCACATTCAAAGCAATGTGCACAGCTCATCGTGCTCTTCATGGCTCTGGTCCCCACTTCCTTCAGCAAAAAGCCTCCACTTACTGCTAACTGAGAGCTCTCTGATCTAGGTTGGCTCTAGTCCGTATGCTCCTTCCTTCAATCAATCTCATTACTGGAGAAAACTCCATCTCGGTCCAAATAGCTAAGATATAGAACTCACACCCTGCACAGATAAAAATAATTTGCAGCTTTCTTGAATTTTGGAGAGCACAAAAAACCTAGCTCTACCCCAGTTTGTAACTTCTATGTTATTATTCATCCTAAATATAGGTAGATAGCCAGTGGCGCGACTTCTGTTGTTCCTCAACACATGCTCAGGAACAGCATCACCCCCACACCGTGTTTAGGCCATGTCTCGAAATCTCACACACTCACCTTGTAGCTTTGCACTTGTGTAAACTGTATATTGGTTTCAGCAGTTGCGATTTGCCTTTATTCATAGTTTGGGCTGTACTATTAGTGTCATCTCACATTGAAAACATCTTGTAATATCTCTCCATTTGAGCTTACCTACATATATTGGGGACCAATGCTTTTTATTTGACTGAACAAGTAGCAAATTCGCTTTTAAAGTATATGACAATATATTTATGAGGCACTCATTCACCAGTTTCTTGGTAACAACAACATGCCTATTGCTATCTAAATCAATATTGCGCTTCTTATCTACCTCGGATGGATGAAAGGCTGAGTGTCCCACCGCGTTTTTAACCGGTGATTTCAAGTTGTGCAGGTTCCTGTTCACTAGGGGTCTGGCTTGTTAAACTATCTTACTATTTTTCTATGACGTCTGCAGATTATGTGTTTCTCAAACTGGTCATTGACGTAAACCCAGTTTCCTTCAGATATTCTTATTTGACCGTTTTGTAACCTAGGTTCCTCCATTTCCAACACTAATAAGTTGTTTAAGTCGTAGCTCAATGACCCAGGCCCAGCAGCAGATCCCATCATCACAGCCTTCTGCCGACCCCACTGGGGCCCGACCTATGAATTTGATGGTTCTATGTACAATATAAGATATACATTTCTACATCATGCAAAATGGTTTTTTAATCAAGGGAACGAAAAAAACTATCAATTTAACTTACTCCACCTAGCCAGCACATACATTCTGTTATTTGAAAGACAGCAGGACTGGCTCATATGTCTTCAAATGTACCAAGTGCCTCTTCAGCATTCACCCAAACTTTCACTGCAAGTAAACTCAACCATCATTCCATTTCCACAGTCCTCTAATACACATCCAACAACAGAAAAGTACTCCCTTCAAAACTCAAATCATTGCTTACAATTCCTTGAAGAATCACCTTGAAAATGACCTAAATGCAACACTCTTCCACAGAACCAACATTAACTATAACATACGTTTCACAATACCAATGAGAACCTCCAACTGAATCAAAAGACACAAAATTCTCATTACCCTATTGCAACGAGGGAGTTTCCACTCCACCCAATTCTCGTTATCCTATTGTAACGAGTGAGTTTCCACTCCACCCAATATGAACGCCACTCAGGGACTGAGTTGTATGAAAACTGCGTCTCCAGCATGGGCTGAGAGAGGGGATCTTGTGAACGGGATAGGAACCAATGAGAATGCCATCATGGAGTTTAAAAGTGGATCAACGAAAGGTACCGGTGTGCAGGACACGGACGTCGGTATTCGGGTGGACAGCGGAACAACACAGGAGCAGAGAAAGGAATTGACGCACAGCACCAGCAGGAACAAGGAAGAAGATGAAACCGGGAGCACTGGCTGGTCAAGGAAGAAAGAGGCGGGCAGAGAGGCCCCAGGACCAGCAGATGCGAGCACCACAAGAGCAAAAATCATGGTCAGACCCAGCAGCCCATGGGAGAGAGGCGTTGCGGTTCCTACTGTTGCGGCCTGAGGCGTTGGCCGTGGTGCCAGGCAAATGTTACTTTATGTTTTGAGCGACTGGCAAATGTATGGGGAATGTAGCATGATTCTATGAGGTGTTTGAATCTTGGCTGCTGCAGTGAAATGAAGTCTATAACTATTAATGACTAGTGGTCATGGGTCAACTCTCCATTTTGGGGTTCTCTCCCTCCAGCCCTGGCATGAAGACCTCATCCACAAGATGGCGCCCCATCAGTTTGATTGAAATAGACACAGAACTTTCTTTTTAGCCCATGCACAGAAAGTAAAGGAGGACTCTGTGCAACTTGCCATTGCATTAAAGGAAAGGTAAGACTATACACTTTGGTACATCTAAGGAGCGACCATCTTGTAATAGTGTTTCTTCATTGCTAATCATATCCCTGGCTTTCTTGCAACCTTTTACAGTCGCCTTGATGCATTGAAACATAAGTATGTCCCATGCTAATATGCCTATTCTATGATTAAATAGATCTCATAATTTGGAATGTGATGACGGATCCCTCAAGACATTGAACTATATTATGACTTGTTGAGCAACAACTCTAGTTCTACACAAATAGGGTCGGCTGTTCTATAATAGTTCTTTGAAATTCAATTTTCCAACTTAGAATTCTATACATCTCACACTGTTAACTCCTTTCCCACCATGGCTCCAAATAACTCTTTCCCCAATGATAACCTGTTGTCACGGGTGGCTCATAATGCATTTAAGATTGTTTACCCCCATAACCTATCTAAAAACGCTGCTAAGAACTTCAACATAATCTACTCAAATGGCACCCTGAAACATTTGTCTCTGATGCCCACTTTTGCACTTCAAAAGGTGTTGAGGTTAACAACCTAATCTTTTTCACTAACAGAAGAGCCCAATGGAGAAGAGTCTTAACTTCCATGCTCCAATCAAAACCAATGAGGAAAACTCTTCACGGTTTCATAATAACCATAATACCCTCACCAGACTTCAATGCAGATCTCGCAAAATCCCTATACAACAATGGGAACATCCTTATACAAGCATCAGACCAAAATCTAGAACAGTTTGGCAAAATCTTTATGAGGATTAAAAATACATTGGCTAACACTGTACTGTCTACTCTACCAAATCAAAGTCTCTCCTTTGCGTTAAAACCCCACGCTTCATCTACCACCTCTACCACCTCCTCCACCTCTTCTTCACTTACTCTGACACGGCATGACCAGTCACCTTGCAGCACCAGTAATGAAATCAGTGTTGACAAACCAAGGCCTTATATCACAATTAAAGACTTTCCGAGTACCAACGTATGGGACTTGCCTTCTCCCTCTACTCACATGACATTGAAACACAATTCTCACCCACCTAAGCTTTCAACAACAACAATCTGTGGAACTTCAGGTCTACTAACTACCCTTCCTGAACATCACATTTGCACCAATGGGCACACCACTCATCCACTGCGCTCCTTACCCACAGGCTTCAACTGCCCTACTATACAAGAGGCCTATTGATTAAACTAATCTGACAGCTTTTCCTACCCCTCTTCCACTATACACCTCAAGTACACCATCCACTAGCCCGCAACTTCCCGTCACCTACCCTACTACTTACCTCCTTACCTATGAGGAATCCACCCTGCCTACCACCACTCCCTCCTCTGAAGGATCTCATTTACTATCAACCCCTAGACTATCCACCCTTACTTTAAACCCTCCCTCCATTGAGGATAAGCTAGCAGACCTCAAGCATGATCTTAAATTAGTTAAAGAAGACATTCAGAACCTATTATACTTTTCGATTAATTTGGAGAAGCTTTGGAATCTCAATGTAACCTCTGAGACTAATCAACCCAGACTTCCCGCAATGGATAAACACAACTGGAGTAGAACTTCGTCCATGAAAAACCCGTTGAGTCTACACTGGAAATCACGGCCACATCTTAATCACCACTCCAGGCCCCATAGGATTACTGACCATTTGTCTGATGCTGACATTCACTCCCTTCTACTGTCTTACAACGCCTTTCATAGTGATTCATCACCTGCACCATTCAGTATCCAAACTATTCCCTCCAACCCGTTTAGAGAATCCAGTGTCAATCTCAGAACTATGAACAAGGATCATTTATTACCTGTCTCCACATCACATCTAGAAACTATAGCAACTAAATCTCACATCAAATTGATGCAGGTCAGTGGTACGGCACAGAGCTGATATTGCCAACATCATACTTACACAAGACCTGGAACTCCTGATCTTAACTGAAACTTGGCTCAATGACACCTTCTCACCAATTTTGGACATATTAGTTCCCCTCGAATATGACATCATCACACTGGATGAACCAGTTAAAGTTGGGGGCGGCATAGCATGCATCTTTTGCTCCATTCTCACCCTGAGACATACACAAACTGCTCCGATGTCCACCTGTGAACACCTGGGCGTCGAAATCTGGAATAATGACAAGATAGTTTGTACACTCCACACAATCTATCACCCTCCCCCCCCCCGCCAGGTGACAATCTTCTTTTTATCGAGCAAATAGTGGAGACAAAATCCTCTAACTCTGACCAACACTCTAACCATATATTCCTTGGGGATTTCAATTTACACTGGAACGACGCAAATGTTCCCTTACTGTGTACCTTTAAAAGACTTTCCTGTCCGACCTAAACTTTACCCAGTCCTGCAACGGACCTACCCACAATAAGGGCTCCACGCTTGATTTAATCATAGCTAAAGATAACGTTATGCAACTGGATGGTATATCACATTGTGACTGGTCGGATCACTACCTAATCTCTTTTCTCATCTTGGAAACGGTGCTGATTAGAAAGGGACAACCTCGTAAGACCAAACAATGGTCTCGAGATCTGAGGAACATCAACATAAATGATCTAACCTACATTAGTAATAACCTACATCCTCCACCCCCTAATATGACTAGTCTGGATGACCTTACTGAACATTACATCCACTCCATGAGTGTTCGACTGAATTGCTCCTAAGCAACTCAAAAGGATTCCCAGCAAACATTCCAATCCCTGGTTCAATTGCTCCCTTAATGGGGAGCGATGCAAACTAAGGCTGGCAGAGAGATCATGGAGAAACTCTCCTTCCATAACAAACCTCAAGAAGCTGAGGATGACAAGAAGTGAGTATGACAAACACATCCGTTGCACCAAAGTCAATCACTTTAAGTCACAGCTTGACAACACCAAAAACAGACCAAAAAACTTTTCGAAATCATCAAACTACAAGCTAACCACTCAACTAACCAACACTCTGAACTCAAGGACTCACTCACTAGTGGTGAGGAGTTCTCTACACACTTCATTGAAAAGACAAGAAAGACTGAACTAGAACTGCAACTCACCTCACCTAATACGCATTATCAGACCCAGCCCACTCCCTCTCCATGGCTACCCTTGGCGTGTTCCCCTGTTTCTGGCTCCATGGAGTATACTCCAAAAAATAACATGTCATGGAATACCTTTATACTACCAGACAATGCCAAACTACTCAAAATATAACTTCATTAAATCCTTCAAATCATATTAATAATTAAGGCTCCCTGTTTTCCGTTTTTACGGATTTTTACAGATAAATACAGACAGAAAACAATGTGTTTTCTGTCTGCATTTATTTTTAAAAGTGGATAAATACAGAAAATTGTGCTTCTGTTTAGTGACTCTCAGTGCTGTCTTTCATGAATTATAGGCCAGCAGCTGAGCAGATGGACATCATGGGAAATAAAAACAGGATGAAATTTCTTTAAATAACTGCATATGTCAAGATACATTTAAGGTATAATGCTAGTATTTACCAGTGGATGTATTGTTATGTAATATTTGGCAGCTTAAATAGCTAAAACACGACAGATATCAAAGTATGAGTGCGCGTCTATCAGTTAAATAAATGTGGAAATGTACAGTTTTACAACTTCATTTATATGCAAAACACAAAATAAATATGGATAAATACAGATAAAAAGGCCAAAACATAAATATGGATAAATACAGACGGAAATGTTAAAAAAATAAATACCATAAAACCGGGAGCCCTATTAATAATCCACTGCCCGCCAAGTTCTTCAAAGAGCTTAGACCTTCCATTCTCCCACTCTGGCCTAAGATTGTCCATGAACCTCTTATACAGGGCATGATTCCTGATTGTCTCAAGATAGGACAAGTCCCCCCATCCCAAAGAAACCAAATACACACTTATCTGATCCTAACAACTTCCGACCAATTTCTAATATCATGAGTTAAGCCAAACTACTTGACAAATACGTACACACACAACTCTGTAATCACATTGGACAGTTTCAGCTCCTTGACTAATATCAATAAGGCTTCAGATCTGGACACAGTACTGAAACTGCTCTAACATACATTGTTGGTGATGGCCTGGGACTACTTGACCAGAACGAACTTTGCCTACTTATACTTCTTGATCATTTCCTTGGCATTTGACATAGTCAAATATGACAACAGGATCGATCTCCTTGAAAAAAGAATGGGGTTATGTGTCCAGTTTTAACTTGGTTTGCCTCGCTCCTACATAATAGAATGCAAAGAATCAAAGTCAACCATTCCTTTTCTAACAGTACGCCTGTCTCAATTGGAGTGCCTCAAGGATTCGCACTCTCACCCACGCTTTTCAACTTGTTCATTGAACCTCTCACAGAAATTCTGAACCGCTCAAAAATACAATATCACATGTACGTTGATGATAATCAATTGTACTTGAAACTTTCCTCACTGGATGATATCAAAACTCTTTACTGTGCTCTTCTGAAAACTCAACATTGGTTAACTCACAATCACTTTATGCTGAATACACCTGTTAGAAATGGGATTTCTGGTTGGTTAGGGCACGCACCTAAGCCAGGCAGAAGCCACCACTCTAGTCAGGGCAAGGGAGTTACACGCTGAAGATAACCCCTGCTCGCCCACTTGGTAGCTTGGCACGAGCAGTCAGGCTTATCCCAGAGACAATGTGTAAAGCGTTTGCGCAAACACACACACACAGCAGCAACTCACTAGGCACACCACAAAAGAAACTCCACACAAGGTTATATAAAAATAGCCTTTGTATTACTCATAAAACACATTAGAACGTAATCACATATATATACACTGTGCCACCTGGCACTTGGTATGACTTTACAGGATTATATACACCGTAGGGCCAATTGGGCCACTGTCATAACCATCATAATTCACAGTTAGTGAAGACAACCAGTAACAACTGGTAACATTGCACTTAGCATAAACACCTTAGGCATAAACCCTCAGTAGCAGTGCACATATCGTAATCACCATCGTCACAGGATTACCTAGTATAGCATATTAGGCACACATAACCACAATAGCATAAAACATTATGCATCCATATAATCAACAGTGCACCAAAGTACTCTTAGTAAGGTGCACACATTATAGTAGAACCTTGGCATGCACGTAACCCATCGTGCCTCCTACTAATCACCAGCCGTGTCCAGTAGTCCTGAATCACCAGGAACCTCCCTGGCCATGCAAGTACTCCCCGTAGGGGGTGGTGGTGATCCCCTTGGCCTCCTTTTGCATGAGGCTTCCAAACTAGCCTCTAGCTGCAGACGCAGCAAAGACAATGCACCCCACAGGTCTGCAGCGGAACCTTGGCCCACAGACACGGGCCCAAAGACTAGCGGTGCAGAGTCTGGAGCCCTCCAGGGCGCGTGGACTGCTGAGGGATTTGTACGAGTGGGCGGCCTCACCTCTGTACTCCCACAAAGTGCCCCCACCGTGCTGCTCTTGATGTCAGACCGCTCTGGCCCTGGGAACGTTGGCCCTGGATCCTGGAAGGCCTCAGCACACAAAGCGAAGTCTCCCAGGAGGCCCACGAAGCCCGTGCGGCTCCATCTCGATTGCGCCACTGGCCCCTCAACAAAACAGGCTCAGGCAGCATGCGGGGCTCTCCTCTGCAACACAGGAGCCCCGCCCACCTACAGGCTGCACATCCGCCTGACTTCCGGCTACGCCCACGGTCAGGCTTTCGACTTTGCCTGACTTCCGGTTTGGCGGCACGGCTGCTCCCGCCGCACTTAGAAGAAGCCCACTTTCTCCTGGCACAAAAATGCGGGGTAGGCTCCTGCCCTCCTCCTGATGTCACCAGGCAATCCTGGCCAGGGATTCCTAATGGTTTTGGTGCTTCCTCGCAGCCCGGGTCCACATAGCAGAGCCCCAGCTGCAAATAACTGGAAGCGCAACAGGGCGCACGGCCGGGAGCGGGAGAGCGCTTCCCACGACTTGGCTCTCCCCTCTGCTGCTCAGGCCACAAAAGAGAGGGAGGCGCTGCTCACGCTGCAGGGCACAAAGCGCTGTTCTCCTCACCTAGCGCTATGACCTCTGAGTGCTGCAGGGCAGGATCCCCCAAGCCCTGAAGGGAACGGATTAAGCACTCACCACCAAAGTCACAAGGGGCAGAGCTGGGCCCAGGCAGGCCAGCTCACAGGGCCCTCTAGCAGAGGGGAAGACCTTCGTGGCAGTACCTCCTGGCGCCCAGAAGTCCTCTTCATCCTGTCTTCCCAAGTGAGCACACACATGGGGTCACAGCCCCAATATTTATATTACTTCAAGTCTTTGTTCTGCTCTGGCACATGGCCTTGGACCCAGTCCAAGCCAGTTCTGTGGGGCACTTAACAAGTGCACAACTGTCCCCATTGTTAGTGTAGGCTCTGGCCACAGACACACCACAGGGGGGAGGAGCCAGCATTGTGGAAGGCAGGCACAGTCCTATTCAGGGTCAGGTGCTACTCCCCCCACTACTCCAAATGCAGATCAGCCTATTCAGCCTAGCGCTGACTCACCCAGACCCTCTGGAGCCACTGCTCCTCCCCAGCCCCTGTCATCCAGAGCCAGACATGCAATACACAACAGGCAGGCACAAAGACACATAGCGCACAGAAATGCCCACTTCTAAAAGTTGTAATAACTCAGTGGGAAACCCAATACACCCTTGGAGGTTTGGGCAAATGAATAAATGTTTAAGTAAAGATACCTACAAGGGATTTCGTTTGCTTAACTTAGTTAAATTCCTTAAAGATTTGTTACTTATTTAAGTCCCAATTGGTGGCTTAATTTAGCGAAAGTCTATGCGTCTATGGAAATATACACAAAATCAATATTTAACATCACAATTTGAATAAAACAATTGAAAAATAATTGAAAAACTATTGAAAAAACAAGTGGAGAACACAGGTATATCTTTCTATCATAAATACACAAATTTAATGTGAAACAAAATTATGAGGGGTACATTCAAAAACAATAAAACACTATGATGGAGGATACAAAAATGAACCTACAAATCATAAGTGTAATCATCTATTCCAAGACAATACATATAGAGGAAAGAGCAACTATATTAGAAAAACAATGCCTCATATGCCTTAGTTGTTGGGGAAATAGATGCACTTAGAACGTCCGAGGGCAGGGGACCTATATAAAGAGGTATAGGGTTTTATCCTATTTGAAACGCCATAAAATTAGCATAGCCTGCCTACATGAGATGCACTTGGAGGACGCTGGGGCTGAGTGGCTGGCGCAGAAGTTTAGGGGCCAGCTCTAGCCTCCTACATATTTGGAGCTCCCGAGGATCAGGGAGGTGGCAGCCAAAGAACTGGATGCTGGACATGATCTTGAAGAACTGGGCTGAGCCCTGCGTGTGGTCCCGTGGTCTAAGGCTCGGGTTCCCGGCAGAGTTCTACCAGGAATTTTCAGCGGTGATCACCCAGGGCCTATTGGAGGTTTTCTTGGACACCAAAGGGAAGGGGGTGCTGGCGCTCCCCATGCGGGAAGGCGAGGTCTGCATGTTGCCCAGCTGATGTTAAGATCCTGTGCAATTTTCTGGCTAACCGATTGAATCTTGTGATACTGGGACTGGCACCTGAAGACAAATGCAAGTTCATACCCGGCCGCAGAATTGGGATGGCACTTAGGTGTTTGGCACATATTATGCATGAGGTTGAAAGTAGCTGTGAGGAAATTACTTTGGTTTCAATCGATTTGGAGAAAGCTTTTGATACAGTGGATTGGGGTTACCTGTTGCAGGATCTACAGATTATGGGGTTTGGCCCCCAGTTTCAGAATAGAGTTAAACTGCTTTATACTGAGCCAAGTGCCAGGGTTCGAGTGCGTTGTTGCAGGTCCAACAGGTGTGATCTGGGAAGAGGGACACGGCATGGGTGTTCCCTCTCCCCGCTTTTATTTGCTCTTGCAATGGAGCCTCTTGTGGTGTGGGCACGGCGGGAACACGGGGTGCTTTTTTCAAGACTGGGCCATCTCAGGGCTGCGTAGTAGCTGTAGAAAGTCCCTGCTGTTCCCTCTTGCTGCCCTGGTGGGGACCCCAGTGGGGCAGCTGCCTGATATTAGTTTACTGTGGGAATTGGAGCACTTTCACTACTTAGGTATCATGGTGGCGCACTCGCGGAACAAACAATTTCATCTTAATATTGGCAGAGTGATGGATTAGTTGCGCACATCGGTCACATTCTGAAATATGATGCCCCTGTCATTGATGAGCAGGGTGGCAATCTCTAAAATGGTGCTTCAGCCACGGTGTCTATATGTGGTGCAGAATTCCCTTTGTCCAATACCCTCTGGGGTGTTTCGGAAACTGGACTCCATTTTGATTTCGCTCATCTGGGCTGGGAGGTGCAGTAGGGTGGCATTGTCCACCCTGACTTGCCGTTACGAGGAGGGGGGTCTGGAAGTGCAGCGGTTGGAGTTTTGTTATTATGCAGTGCAAAAGCAGCATGTGGCTAGATGGCTTGAGAATGGGTCTAATTATGAGAAACGTATGTTGATGGGAGTTGTGGAGATTGGAGATCTCCTGGCTTTGTTGATGGAGGGCGATGGTGTGTATCCTGACTCACCTTACGCGGTCCGGTAGACAGCACATATTTGGCAGAAGCTAGTAAGAGTTGTACTTCGTAGGGGCCGCCTTTCATAGGGAATTACCGGTCAGACACATTGCTAACAACATCACCTTCAAGGCTTGGAAGGAGGGTGGTTGAGAAACACTTTGGAACTTGTACCCCAAAGAACATTTTATTACATTTGAGGATACATGGGGCGAGTTTGGGTTGGGCCCAGGGCATTTCCTGCACTATGCCGGTCTGTCTGAGCTGGACAGGGATATCTGGCCCACCTTTCTGGCAGTGCTGGTGCCCTCCCGCATGTTGGGAATCCTATTGACCTGCGGGTATGGTTGACACTTAGTATCCTTATTATAAAAAGCAATGGTGACTGATGCTGCAGAGTACCATAACAGGCTCGGGTGACATGGGAGGCTAATATGGGGGTGCTACTGATGGACATGGACTGGCATATGTACATTCACCAAAACAGTATCTAGAACGCTCGATTCAATGTGATTCTCTACAATTTCCTGCATCGCACTTGCATGACACCCCGCCCCGAAGTTACATAAACTGTCCCTGGCCTGGTGGGACACTTGTCCTCGATGTGGGAGTCCTGGGATTGATTTCCTACACTTGGCCCGGGGGTATCAGACGGTGCAGGATTTGTAGCCGCAGGTAGTTTAAAAACTAGTACACACCACCTTATTGCAGTGTTCCCTCACCCCGCATACTTGTGTCTTGGGTAATATAGGCAGGCCTAAGGGGCGCAAGATAGCATTCAAATACCTCCAGCTCACGATCATCCTCGCCCGCCACAGGGTTGTCTTAACATGGATGGGTCAGCGTACCCCAGAGCATGAGAGATGGTGCAGGGACTTTGAGGAATGGGCACTAGCTGAGGAGATTCATATGAAACTCAGTAGGAGGGATGAGAAAGTAGAGGATGATATACCATTACGGAGGGCCCTGGGAGACAGGTTTCTGGCCAGTGGGAAAGTTTCTTTTAGTGATCTATCAACTGATATGGAAAATTAAGCCTCAAGTGGTTTTGGGATGGGCTGGAGAGGTACTACACGATTTGGGCAAGATGTCTGCTTGTTTCTGCACTGATCATTAGTTGCCCCTGTGTGGACAGCTGTTGTTACATATACTGTTGTGATTCTGTTCTTTTTCAGACATGCTGCAATGTTTAAAAAAAAAAAGGCAAAGTGGCAAATCCTCTTCTGGTTCAGGGCCACTTCACTGTAAGTGTTCAGATTTCAGATTGTTTTTAAATCAGACTTGCCAGTGCACTGTCTGTGAAACATATTACCAATTTCATTACAAGACTGGAGGCTACAGTTATGGAATAACCTTTGATTGCTGGCCCAACATGCAGTCCTTTAAAGAAAATTACACAAATGCATCATAAAACATTGAATCTATTTTAGAATCTTCAAACAGGATATAAGTCCTAGACACACAATCACATTCCTCTTTTTTTCCTGCTCCTAACAGACAAGCACATGCTTTCTTTTCTTGCATTTACAGCTTGATTTACTGTGTTTTTTATTTCAATCTAGTAACCATTCCAAATTATTTATTGGTCATTGTTTCCTTTTATGAATCTTTATCACCTTTTTAATACAATAGAAAGACTATATAATGTCATATAATGGATGTTTTACCTGCAGTCACGTAATCCCTTCAGGGTTATTTGGGACTTTGTCCTGTCGTTAACTGCATGTTTACAGCTCTGAAGCATTAATTGTCACTTGCTAAAATTAAAAGCTCTGTTCTTCTCAGTGCAGCTCTCCCTGTACACTCTAATCTAATTGACTTGAAAGATTCTGGATGCCAAAATCAGACCTGCCAACTCACACGGTGCCACTGTGTGTCACACGATATCGGCTCCTTTCACACGGTCACCAAGTGCGGAACCGATAACACACGGTGGGCACACAATTAGCTGGAAACCCCTGCAGAGAGCAGATTTCCAGCTAATTGTTTGGAGGTTTAGCTTAGCCGATGTCCAATATAAGGTGTGTAACCTCCACAGGACATCAGCAGCAGCCTCAAAAGCTTTGGTTTTGTTTTCTGTTTTTTTATGGGGGGCTGAGTATTGTGAGAGGGGTGGAGGCTTATCATGGGATGGAGGGTTGTGGATTTGGAAGTGTCTGGGCTGTGGTCAGCACTAAGCCCCACACTCTTCGTGGCCACGCCCCTCCTCACATGATGAAAAAAATTCACACGTTGGCAGGTCCTCAAAAATGCAGAGACAGAGTTAAAAAATTGTGCACTACAGTGGCCCCATCCGGCCTAACTGGCTTAGGGGTTAGTTTGCCCACATGGTTCAGATGCAACCGATCACAGTATCTGTGCAAGGGCACGTCCCACTGTGGGCTTTTGGCCACATTGTTGGATTTCTTGGGCTGATTAGGCGGTAGAGACGCACCTGATCGTGTTCCAGATGCTGGGTACCTCCGAGTTGCCAAACTGACATGTTCAAGCATCTGAATAAGCTTAAATGAGCTGATACTGCTCATAGAAAGGAGACTACATCTGACGGGCATTTTCAATTGGGCCTAACTTGCATGGTAATGTGCACTCTTTCAAGAATGTGTGACCATAGTAATCAGCTTTATTTCATATGGGCGCTCCTTTTCAGGTTTCAACAGCGGTGCTCGGGGTCCCCCTGCTGTTAGTACGTATAATTTGTGGCTATAAGAGCTATCATACATCTTTTTTAAAAGAAAGCGAAAGTATAGAAAGGGGACAATATTAACGAGGTTAGTTTATATCCATATATATATTTTTGAGCTCTAGAGAGGATGACGGACAATACAACTCCTCAGGCTTTTCCATCGGTAGGCCTGATTTTGGACTCATTTAAGAGATTTATTGAGCATGAATTGAGGTCATCTGTTAAGGAGGCGGTGGAAACCGCTTCGTTTAAACGGAAAAGGGACATTACTTCAGAGGAGGATTATATCGCACTCCCCGAGGAGGGTGTCCCTTCTACTTCTAAAAAGAGGGGTAAAGTGTCCCAGAAGACACGGCATATTGATAAAACTGACCATGATGCAGTACCTAGTGGTAGCCTTAGTGCTACAAAAGATGATGGTGTCCAATGTGGCACAAAGGGAAAGAACCACCTTAACAGGGCATTTGGAGGTGTTGTCCAAACCGGCATGAAAAGAAGGACCTTGATGGCAAAAAAGATGGGCTCCTCTAGTTTAGAAGAGGAAGCATATGAGACAGAGGACGCAGATTCTGATGAATATGTTTTTAACCCGCAGGAGTGTTTGGGCTTATTTGAGAGCCTTGATGAGAATTTGGATTGCACCTCAAACTCAAAAGAAATTAAAGATTCTTTTGATTGCGATATGCTTGATCCCAATTCTATCAAACACCCTCAGAACTCGGAGTGGTCGCCTATGGAACATGTTGCAAAGTTCATTTAATTTTGGGTTGGAAAATTCTTAGACAAAGACACTGACAACTTGATATGGAAAGAGTGTCCAAGGCCATCTATTGGGGACAAAGCTTGTACTACCCCTAATCTTGACCCAGAACTGATAACATCCATCTTTTAGTTTGGGAAAGACCCCAGAAAGGGGATTGAACGTTGCCTGAAGCAATGCCACGATTGACTTCTTGATGTGTTTGGACCATTGTCTGTTGTTTTAGACATGGATAAAGAAACTAGGTGTAACAGTACGAGAGTTGATGTGGAACTCTTAAGAGGCTGGACCCAACATGCTTTATGTATGTTTGGGAATGCTAACACAGGCATGGTAACAGAGAGAAGAAAAGCTGTCCTTATGACGAGCAATCCTAAGTTGGCAGACTTAGCAAATAGAGTGGATATGGATGACCCAAACAGGCTACTTTTTGGAGAGAGTTTTGTTAAGTCAATAGTAAAGTATGTCTCCACCTTCACTGCTTTTAGCAAGCCCAAATTAATATGAGGTGTAGTTTCAGTTCAAGAGTTTTTAGAAGGGCTGACAGGAGGGGACTAGCTGTTGGCCATGGAGTCCAAAGGTCTCACTATTAGTCTGAGGAACCTAGAAGCTATGGAAGGAACTATTGTTCCAACACGGGCTTCTTCCTACAAACAGGGAGAACTTCGTGATATCCTAGAGGCAGGCCAAGATCTCAAGGTTCAGGAGGACAAGGTGAGTCTGAGCAGTTCAATTGGTTTTTCCCATTTAAAGTTTGGGGGAAGACTCAATTTTTTTATTCACAACTGGGAAAATATTACAAGAGACAGTTGGGTACTGGAAACTGTAGGAGGCTTCAAAATAAAGTTTTGGGGGTCCCATTTTCAGAACATCCAACCAAGATTATTATTTTGGGAATTAGAAAAGATGGCTTTGATAGATTCAGAGGTTTTCAAAATGGTATGCAATAGTTGCAGAGTCAAAGATGGGAAACAGTTTTAGGAGTACAGTGTTCCTTGTAAAGAAAAAAGACAAGGGTTGGCACCCCATAATACATCAGAAGGATTTAACCCTATTCTTAATATACAGACATTTCAAGATGGAGAGGATCTGTCTTCCGAAGGACATTTTACAGGAAAGAGATTGCTTGGGACTGTTGGATTTGAAGGACGCATATTTTATAACACCTATGGAAATAAACTCTCAGAAATATTTATGGTTTGGGTGGAGCAGCATCCTGTATAATTTTTTTTGTCTTCCTTTTGGTTTATCCTCAGCTCCTTGCTGTTTTACCAAGGTAATGCGTCCAATAGTAGCCTTCCTCAGAGAAAGAGGTATCCAATTGATAATCTATTTGGACGACATATTGTTGATGTCTCAGGAGAGGGAGGAACTGCTAAGGCACCTTGGTTGGGCAAGAGACTTATTGGAGAATCTAGGGGGCATATTATCAAGAACGGAGTTAAAAATTATCGCCGCTTTAGCGGCAGAAAACTGCCGCTAAAGCGGCGATAATGGGCTTGATAATATGCCCTTGAGAATTCCAATAGAAGTCCATGTTCTGGTGTGAACATGGGCTTCTATTGGAGTTCTCAAGGGCATATTATCAAGCCCATTATCGCCGCTTTAGCGGCAGTTTTCTGCCGCTAAAGCGGCGATAATTTTATCGCCGTTCTTGATAATATGCCCCTTGGTTTTATAATAAATGTGGATAAGTCTATTATGGTCCCTGCACAAAACCTCAAATTTGTGGGTTTTCAGGTAAACACACTATCTCAGTTGCCCCTCCCTCAGAAAAGGATTACAAAAAATTCGAAAGGAAGTGAAATCTGCTTTGGCAAAGAAGATGGTGACATTGAGTGATTTAGCAAGGGTACTAGGTTTTCTATCATCGTCAATTCAATCAATATCCACGGGTCCACTACATTACAGAACTCTTCAGAGACTGAAGGCCTAGGATCTGAGGAAAGGTTTGTGGTATGCAGATCCAGTCTCATTATCTATAGATGCTCAAGAAGATCTAGAATGGTGGTTAGATATTCTGGGAATCTGGAATGGCAAAGCCATTTTTGGACATACGCCTGAGATTTTCTTGGAGTCAGATGCCAGCAACCTTAGTTGAGGAATGCGCTTTAATGAGATGAAAACTGGGGGGAAATGGTCCAGGGAGGAACAATGCGTGTGCAGAAATTGTTTAGAAATGTTAGCTAGCTTGAATGCACTGATGAGTTTCAGGAATGTACTACCAAATAATATAGTCCTGATTCGTTTGGACAATTTACAGCCATTTCATACATACACCATTTAGCAGGCTCAACATAAAATAAAAAATTGAGGATTTGGCCAAACGGATATGGTATTTTTATTAGTAGCATAAAATCCTTTTGAGAGCAGAATATATTCCAGGTCAGGAGAATGTGAGATCGGATTGAAATTCCAGGTCCCTCAGGGATTTCAGCGATTGGAAGTGGAACCCAGTTTTTTTCAGAATGATCCAGAGGTTATGGGGACCAATTCAAGTAGATGTGTTTGTGAGCAGACTGACCTTTCAAGTGCCCAGGTATTTCAGCTGGAGACCAGATCCTGGAGCGGCTGCAGTAGATGCCTTTCTTCAGGACTGGGAAAGAGACTGGGGTTATTTTTCTCCTCTTTTCTGAATGATCCAGAGGGTGCTGCTGAAGGTTCAGATAGAGAGATGCAGAATTTGTCTGGTTACTCCATTTTGGAGTTCTCAAGTTTGGTTCTCAGGTGTGATGGAACTCGCAGCAGAGGTACCCTATCTAGTTCCGGTTACAATGGGTCTTCTGGTAGATTCAGAGAGAGCGGAGCACAATTTGGTTTTAGAAGGAAGTATGAACCTTCTTTTTTGGAAGATTTCAGGAGTATCAGCAGATATTCCGGCCTTTCATGAAACGCTAAAGACTTATTGGATGAATCCTGGGCTCTGGGTACCAGAAAAAAGTATAGGGTAGTATGGAAGAAATGGTGAAGTTGGTGCATGGAAAGGAATTTGGATCCTCCGGAGGCTCCTGTAGCAAAATGAGCAAATTATCTGGTTGACCTGTTCAACAAAGGGCTTTCTTAGAGAACAATTAATTGCTATAGATCAGCTGTGTCAGCAGGACATGCTTTGGTAAATAATTTTGCATTAGGAAGTGATCCTTTGGTACCTAGAGTGATGAAAGGAATTAAGCTTAGGAGACCTCCTAGGGCTCGTTATGACTCTTTGTGGGACGTAGGATTGATTTTCATTTTTTTCATATCATAGCCAGGTAATGTTTATATTTCTTTTAGGCAGATATCTCTGAATCTCTAATCTCTATCTATCTCTAATTGTGATATTTTGCAACTTGCAATTAGGGACGTATGCAATACACTAATGTGTATCAGACATATTTAGCCATTCCAAATGGGGTCGCAAATGACCTACCTCATCAATATTCATGATGTAGGTCGCAATTTGCCACTCATTGGAAATGGCCTGTTATCACAGGGATGGTGGCCTGCTGGGGTGAGCAGACCACCATGTTTATGATTGCTTTTTAAATAACGTTTTTTTTTTTTTAAATGCAGATTGTTTTTCTTAAAGGAAAACAGGATGCATTTAAAAAAGAGAAATTAAATGTTTTCTTTTCATTTTTTAAGAGTAGGCAGTGGTCTGTGGGACCACTGCCTGCTCTTAAAAAATGTTGGTGCCTACATTCACTAAGGGGATGGGGTCCCTTGGGGACCCCTTCCCGTTTGCGAATGGGTTATTAACTCCTTCACGGAGTCGGTAAAATATGAATGTTATGCGACTGCATTCCGGTCGCAACACATTCATACATCCCCCTGTGACTCACTATTAGGAAGGTATGCCCTTGAAATGGCCCTTCCTAATACCGACTCGCAAACCTAATTTTGTGAGTCAGTAGTGGGGTACTGACTCGCAAAATAGGGTTAGTACATTGCAAAACGCCCTGTAACGGTTGCAAACGGCCTAATTCTCCATTTGTGACCGCTAAAACTGGCCGTACATCTTGCCTAAAAGAACTGTCACAAACAACATCCTCACCCAGAAATTATTAAATCTCATAACCCCGAACCTAATGGCATTTTATTCAGTTTCACCCATAGCCCGATTGCACAATCTATTTCATTTACCAGTATTCCCATTGCAAATAGCAAACAGATTTTCCCTTTGCCTTACTCTCGTTATTTTCCCGATCCAATCTGGTACAGAGAGAATTAGTTTAGTCAGTCGCGGCCGGTGCAGGTAAGCGCAGTGGGGCAGGGGGGGGAGGGGCAGGGGGAGGGAAAATTGACGGATGACGGAATTGGATTTATTTATTTTATTTTCCCTATTCCGTCATCTATCAACATCCCCCCTCTCCCACCACACCCCCCCCCCCCCACCCCTCACCATGCTTACTTGCACCGGACACTGCTGAATTTAGTCCTCCACCTTTGGAATAATAATGATTGAGCAACTAACATCGAGATATACATTAATTTTATGATGTCCTAATTATATCTCTCGTGAGGGATAGTACCCCCGTGATGCGAGCATAGGGCCAGGAGGGATTTGAATCTGCAGATAGGATTTTAAATATTGAAAAATTAAAACCCAAAAATTGGTCAATTTAGTGCAATACCATATCATGTGGGACCCGTTTGCATTGCCGATAGATTTGCATCTAAAGCCATGGCCCAAATATTCTGGATTGATTTTAGTGAAGAACTGCAGCATTCAATAAATTAATGACTTTGAGTAAACTTGCATTCCTTGAAAATTGGCCCTCCTTTAGCCCAGAGAAGTTTAATTCATTAATTTTACTCCATCCTTCTTGAGTTAGGACAATGTCTTCCTCTTTCGCCCACTTATTCGCCATTTTTTGGAAGACATTGACTTTTTGTGTACCTTTAAGGTTTATTTCCTGCACCCCAGCTTCTTTGAAGCAGGATGTTCCTTTAAGTTCATAACTGATTCCTTATTAGTACATATCACGGTAATATTGATTGCTTTTAACACAGCATGTTATATTACTAATGTAGCCAATTTTTATAGCTGGTATTTGCAACCGCAATTTTTTGCCAGGTTTTCCAACTATCGCATGTTGCAAAAACCCATTAGCTTCATAAAGCCATTAACCCTCCATCTTGTTATAATAGCCAAATCTATTCCCCCCCATTCTCTACCCTAAGTAATCCAGATGATTTGTCAAGTTAATATAGAGAATGGGAAAACTTTTATAAAACTGAGTTTTCCTTTTAAAAAGCCATTGTAGCATTTTGTTTTATTATTGAAAGAGGACTTAATCTTAAAACATCTTTTATGTTATTCTCTTTTAACATCGTGTACATCATAGAGTATATGTACGATGTATGTACCCTCCTAAATCTGAATGCATAATGTGCTAGGCCTCCTTCCTCCACACTTCTATATAAAGTTCTTAGTGCCAGTCTAGGTTTGGAATCTCACCATATAAAAAAGTTGAAATCATTGATTCACTTTCCTTGGAAAAAGTTTAATTAAAAACACACTGCATGGCAAAAAAGCATAAATGAAAATTTACCCCTGCATTATTATACATATTCTATATGAACCTTGTGATCTTGGACAGAAACCCACATTTCTCTAAAATATTAAAAAAAGAGTTGGTTAGACCTGCCAGCCTTAGGGTGGTCTTTCCCCAAACGTTTTGCCTGCTTACCTCCAATTTTGCTGTATTTGTGTTTATTGGTCTTAGGACTCGTGCACTTTACCACTGCTAACCAGTGCTAACGTGCTTGTGCTCACTCCCCTAAACATGGTTTGATTGACTTCTCCACCACTGGCATATTTAATTTACCTTTAAGTCCATAGTAAAGTACACTACATGTGCCCAGGGCCAGTAAATTAAATGTTACTAGTGGGCCTGCAGCACTAATTATGTCACCCACTTAAGTAACCCTTTAAACATGTCACAGGCCTACCACTGCAGAACCTGTGTTTGCAGTTTACACTGCCATGTCAGCTTGGAATTTAAAACCCCTTGCCAAACCTTAAACCTCCCGTTTACTATATAGAAGGCACCACTAAGGTAGGCTCGAGGTAGTCCATAGAGAAGGGTGCTATGTAGTTAAAAGGTAGGACATGTATGTTTACGTTTTACATGTCCCGGTAGTGAAAAACACCCAAATTCATTTTTCACTTCTGTGAGGCCCACCCCTCTCAACGGATTATCATTGGGGATTCCGTATTACACATAATAAGCTGTAATTCCTAATTGAGAGGGAGTAGATCTGTCATGTTTAATACCTAAGGCTTTGTAATGTTAAATCTTCTTTGATCTTCAGAGGGCCACTACCAGTTCAAAGTGATGCCCTTTGGATTAAGGTATGCCCCTGATACCTCCCAGAGGCTGGTGAACCAGGTTTTGGCTGGAATGGAGGCCTTCAGTGATGCTTCCTTGGATGGCATAGTTGTCTTCCGTAGCAGCTGGAAGGATCACCTTTTTCACCTGCAGGAAGTTCTTGAGGCCCTTCAAAAAGCAGTCCTGACTATCAAGGCCAGTAAGTGCCAGATAGGGCATTTAGGACACCTGGGGCCATATTATAGAAGTGCCCCGGGGGTGCAGATGGTGTTTGCACCCGCTTTGCGTGCCCTCGGGGAACTTTGGTATTACAGAAGGGGCCACAGACGCTTATCCGTTCCCTTCTGTAATAATGAGAGCACTGGTGCACATACAGCACCAGCGCTTCCTCAAGACGGCCTTCCCTCATTTGCATGGGGGGCGTGGCCCCATGCAGATGAGGCAATCCCTTTGCCTCCGCGCCCACGCTGTATTAAAGATGCAGGCGCAGAGGCAAAGAAGCTCTCAGGAGGCTCTCAGCTGTCAGTGCGCCCCCTCATTGCAGACCTCTGATGGAGTAAAAGGGAGTCCCATGGACCCCCAGACATCCCCTTGCAGGCGGGTGCAGTCACTTACTGCACTCGCCTGCAAAGGTATCTCTAATCCCCTATAAAAGTTCAGGTGGGTTTCAACCTGCACTGTGAAAACACGGAGCAGCTTTAAAGCCGCCGCTCCTTTTTTCACATGAATGTGCTGCCCCCAGGGCAGCATGGGTTCGAGGCTGCCCTGTGGGCAGTGCATTCACCATAATGCGTCACATTTTCCTGGATTGCGTTGGGCGCTTCTTTTGAAGGGTGTGCCTAGTGCAATCCAGGAAAATGTGGTGAATCCATAATATGGCCCCTGGTGGGCGGAGGTAAGGTGCAGCCCCTCCAGGCCAAGATAGATACTATCATGGTCTGGGAGCCCCCAAAAATTAAAGCCAAGGTGAGAGCCTTCGTAGGCCTTACAGGTTATTACAGGAGGTTTATGAAGGGATTTGGTACCATTGTGGTCCCCTTGACTGAGCTGACTTCTAAGAAGCAGCCCAGAAATGTGATTTGGACAGAGGCATGGCAGAAAGCATTTGACTCCCTAAAGCAGGCCATGTGCACAGCCCCTGTGCTCAAGGCCCCCTACTTTTCCAGGGAATTCATTGTACAAACAGATGCCTCAGAACATGGCATAGAGGCAGTTCTTTCCCAGCTAAATGATGAGGGCCTAGACCAACCTGTAGCTATCATCTCTAGGAGGTTACTTCCCAGAGAACAGGGGTGGAGTGCCATTGAAAAGGTAACCTTTGCTGTGGTCTAGGCCCTGAAGAAGTTGAGACCATACCAGTTTGGGAATCACCTCCAGATTCATAAAGACCTTAGGCCCCTGAGGTGGCTAATGCAAATGAGGGATGACAATCCAAAATTGTTGACGTGGTCCATCTCCCTACAGGGAATGGACTTTACGGTGGAACACCAACCTGGGGTAGACAACGCAAATGCTGATGGTCTCTCTACATTCTTCCATCTTAGTGAATAGAGCTCTTATGAGGTTGGGTAGCTCTCCCCACTGTCAGCCTTAAGGTGGTCTTCCCCCAAACTTTTTGCCTGCTTATTCCAAATTTTGGTATACTTGTGTTTGTTGGTTTTAGGACTCAAGACTTGGACACTTTATCACCGCTAACCAGTGCTAAAGTGCTTGTGCTCTCTTCCCTAAACATGGTTTGATTGACTTATCCTCCAATGACATATTTAATGTACCTATTAGTCCCTACTAAAGTGCACTACATGTGCCCAGGGCTGGTAAATGAATTACTACTAGTGGATCTGCAGCACTGATTGTGCCACCCATTTAAGTAGCTCTTTCTGCAAAGACTGTGTGTGAAGTTTACACTGCCATGTTGACTTAGCATTTGAAACCCCTTGCAAAGTCTTAAACACTCCTTTTACTAGATATAAGTCCCCCTTAAGGTAGGGCCTTGGTAACCAATTGGGCAGGGTGCTATGTACTTAAAAGGTAGAACATGTACCTTTAGGTTTTAGATGTCCTGGTAGTGAAATAATCCCAAATTTTTTTTTTTGCTACTGTGAGACCTACCCGTCTCATAGACTGACATTGGAGATTCCTTTTTACACTTAGTTAGTAGATCTGTCATGTTTAATACCTATGGAATTGTAATGATAATTCCTCTTTAATGGTAGAGTCAAACTTATAATTAAATTTTTAAAATACCACTTTTAGGAAGCTGGCATTTTCCTTCTCTTAGCCCTGTGTGCCAACAGCTTGTCTCTGATCAGTCTGGGGTGGGTGACAGCTGGACTTTGTGTATTCCCTCTAGACAGCCACACACAAAGGGAACTTAGGTGTAACTTGATGGGTCTTGCGGGGAGGATGTGGGAGGGATGAGCTGGGCACAGTCGCACACTTACACCCTGTAGTGAGTCTGGACCAGGCAAAAAAGGGAGGACCTCTATGCACTTCAAAGCCCTTCTTTAAAGTCTCCCCATACTTCAAAGGCACCACTTGGTATAAGAACTGTACTTCAAAACCTAACACTTCAGTACACTTCTGGATCTGAGAATACCCTGCTGAGAAGAAGGACTGGTGTGCTGCTGAAGGACTGCCATTCTGCTGGACTACTGCTCTGGAAGAAATGCTTTATTGCTGTGCTGACCTGCAACTTGCTGCCCTCACTGCCCGGGTGAGAAGGACTGTGCCTGCCTCTCTTGTTCCCAGAACTCAGAGTGACTTCAAGGGCTTTCTGGCTTGCCTCCTGATCTGAAGTCTCAAAGACATAAAAGACTTCCACCCACCTTATTCTTACACCTGAACTATTGGAAGTGGTCCCAAAGTGTTTGCTTCATCAGAACCGACGCATTCTCTGCTGCGAGAGCAAAATTGAGGCATCGACGCTGTTCTTTGAGCAGTACCAGCGCATTGCCTTTGGAACAAGTGCATCGCCCTCGCAACCGATGCATCCTCTACCAGATCGGAGTCAACACATCCCCTTCTGAACCACAGCGTTGCCCTCGGAAACTACGCATTGCCACTGTTGCATGGAGAAACCCAACCTTTTGCATTTCATAATGAGCGCTTTGCACTCGGAAATGACACATCTTCTACTGCCAAAGCAGAGTCTATGCATCACCTTCAGAACCACTGCATTGGCCCTTGGAAATGATGCATCTCCGCTGTTGCGGGGAGAGAAACAACGCATAGCCTTCGCTATGTGGGCGGTTGTATCACCTGGCCTGCACCCCACATCTCGTGGTCAACGCAACAAGGGGCTTTTTCAGCAAACCAAGCCTGGTTCCTGTAGCCTGCCCGCATTCCATTGCAGTCAGCCTGAACTTTTGACTTTGTCCCGGTCCAGCGTGGCCAGATATCCCAAATAGGTGTGTATTGCTTCTAAGCGCTATTTCACAGCTTATTCTTTAAAAATTCATATCTCAAGTTCTACTTAATGAATTTTTGTCATTTTGGTCTTGTTTTATTTCATAAAATTAAGCTCTATTTTCCTAACCTAGTGTGGAGTCTTTTTGTGGTGTTTTCACTGTGTTACTGTTTGAATTGTTGCACTAATTCTTTACACATTCCCTCTTAAGTTAAGCCTGACTGCTCTGTGCAAAGCATCTCTAGGGTGAGCACAGGTTAATTTAGGGTGAGTTTGTGACTTACTCTGACTAGGACTGTGGTTCCTGCTTGGGCAGGGTGCATACCTCTGCCAACCACAAACCAACCACAAACCCAGCATCTAACAAAAGAATTGCAGCTGGTATTTGTTTTACAGAAATAATTTTCAAGCCTCCATTAAGGAGTTTGGGTTGGTAAGCAGCTGGCAGTCAGAGACAAAACCGTTTTGATCTGAATTAATTCATTTATATGCCACTTTATTAAACCTATTTACCAACAGTTTCATGATGATTTTGTAGTCCGAGTTTAACAGTATAATAGCGCAGGTCACGGTTCTCAATACAGGGCCCTCAGTTCTGGAACTCTTTGCCTACAACCCTGAGCCTTGAAATAGACTATTTGCGATTTAGAAAAATGCTGAAGACTTGGCTTTTTACCCAAGCGCACAATTAGATTTGGACTTCCTGATACCGGTTACTCCAGAATTAATTTCAGCGCCAAGAGACCTGCAGGTGAACGTGCGCTTTAGAAATTCACAATAACATAACATAACATAACAATATGAGTTTATGCCCTCTGGGTCCTAACCTTTTTCAAGAAGGTTACCACATTTCCTGTGCTAAAAGAGGGTGGAATTGGTCCTCCGCCCAAAATAAGATTGATTAATCACAAAAAATGTACATTTAAAATGTATTGATAATTTGTTGATGAGCTACTCACTCCTCCATGATGAAAGGGTTAAGAATGTTAGTAATATCCTCCTCTGAGAACATCGGTTTCAAAACTTGTGCTAGATATGAATTTGATTCCTTTCGATCTACTGATTGGGTATGATTATAGATCTCTTTAAAATGCTCAAAAAAGATTGTACTGATTGGTTCTGTCCCATTGCTGTGCATCATACCGGTCCCCTTTCTCCCATATACAAAAACCCATCAATCTCCTCCAATTTTATTAGAGCAATAACCTCCTCTCCGATCCTACTCTTCTCCCCCTCCATTGAACGCCCCATTCCTAAAGATTTTGAATGATCTAAACTCCCTATGTTTTAATGTGAAATTTGCATATCATACTGTGCAAATAACAATTAATCGACCCCTCTCATTAACCTTAACATCAACTTTCTTAGTCTCACACCAACACTTCGGCCAGCTAACTCCTGAATTACCCATATTTCCAATTCTTTGAATTATACTGGATCTGCATACTGAAGTGTTAGCAATGCTTTTGTCTGCGCAACCACGCCAATAAAGTGCCTAGCACATATTACTAATATAAATTTCACCCTGAAAGTGCATATTATAAGTGCTTAAGAGAAGTATGTGCAAATAGCAGAAAGTGTCATCAATTTCGAAGGTGCCCATATTATCATTCCAGATTTCCTTATTATTTGCTCACCAACGTCCTCCACACTCACCGCCCTGAGTGGTATGGCTGGAGTTTCACCCAAGTTGATGCTCCTCACACAGCCCTATTGCCTGTAGCTCCTTGACACCATGAAGGGGTGCCCAACATTTCCCCTTTCCTGCTGCTCATACCTCCCTCTGCCCGCCAATCCCTTCAGATCTTGAATCAAACCAATTTAATTCAGCCCATAGTTTTCAAAAACATGACATCATCTTAACCCATGTTGAACATATAGAACTTTCCCTTATATAGCACTTTTAGTGTAGAAAGTTGTGCTATCGATGCCTGTGCCCCTACTGCTTGAAACTGTGGGATCAGGTTCTTGAACTCTTTTCGCCTTCAAGCAGTTTCTGCAGTGATATCTGAAAAAATATTAAAAGAGAAGTTATTTTGCATTGAGAAAGATTTTCCTTAATTGTTCTAGCGAGAATCATCTCTTTCACACTGTAATCTGAAAAATTTCACCAGCAGGGTTCTATCGTACTTAGCGTGGGTAGCAATTTGCTCAGGGACCCTGTGGACAGTAGCGGCCCATGGTGGGAGTGCTGCCGAGCGGTGACGTGGGGAGGGGGAGGGGCAGGGTGGGGGGTAGTAAAGTACAGAAGTACGGAATACGGCATTTGGCGATGCAGCGTGCGCAACGAAATTTGTTTTATTTATTTATATGTCTACTTACCTCTATACGGCCGTATTCCGTACTTTACTACCCCCCGCCCTGCCCCTCCCCCGCCCCACGTCACCGCCCGGCAGCACTCCCACCACGGGCCGCTACTGCCTGTGGACTCACATAATGCTTAAATCCCAGGGCAGGATTAAGATCTTTAGAGGCCCTAAGCACTTAAAAGATTTTGGTGCCCCCATATATATCTAATTCAAAATATAAACAATAACAAACCGTAAAATAGAAATGTTATTTTTCAGAATGAAACAAAACTTACAGTAAAATGGAAAATAATGTTTATTTTTGTATTCTTTCACTTTATTTATTCAGCTGCAACATTTGGAGTGTTGCACCATATGGTCCATGGTAAATCCGGCAATGGAAAATTTCTGTGGTGCCCCCTTCCCTTGATGCCCTAAGCATGAGTTCATTTTGCTTAATGGTTAATCCAGCCCTGTTAAATCCTTTGTATATTCTGGCAGCACGTGTCCTTGTTAATGCTTCAACCAATGAAATGGAGCCAACACTATCCTCCTTATGCTCTGGAATCACTGTAATGCATAGTTCTGAACGTCTTGAATCGTTCTCCAACTGCTCTTGCTTGTCTCTAAGCTATGTTACTTCCTTTTCTAATTTACCAGGACATTCAACAGTAGAATATAACCTATCTTTGCGCTCTTACTTCCGCTGTGCCATTTCTTCAGCTTTGGCGACAGCTGTGTCATCTGCCCACTCCTAAGGCCCTATTCACAAATGTGAACTTAGACTTAAGTCAAAGTTTACTACTTTCTGGTATTAAGAAAGGTAAGTTACTACTAGTAACTTTATTACTACTATTTTTACTAGTAGTAACTTTACTACTAGTAACTTTACTAGTAAAGTTACTTGTAGTAACTTACCTTTGTGAATACCAAAAAGTAGTAAACTTCCTCTAGCCTAAAAAAAGCTACTCAGGGATTGAAGATCTGTTTCCGAGTTCTGCATGTTTTTGATCACACTTCCCTGCAGCTGATCTGTACTTTGCCGTTCACATATCACTGTGCCCTAGGACTGCTGGGCCGAAATTTCTAAGCCTTTAGATTTAAATGTATCTCACCTATTGAAATGTCTTTGTTATGACTGCTGCTGTTCCCTGATTTTATTCTATAATATTACACATTGGCAATGCTTGATTACTTGCGTTGCCACAGTTGTATTGCTTTATGACGCCATACATAACATATGCTACTATCATCCCGACTTTGGGGAAGTCACTTCAGTTTGCACTCAATCAAATGTGTGATGTACAAGTATCATAGACATTTCAGTGGCAAGTACAATAATCAATTTAGTTGTTTTTTTAGCAATTTAAGAAGCCAATATTGTTTGAAAGACTGAAATGAAAAGCTCTTAAAAAGTCGATAATCAGAATTTATACATGGAGTGTATTTTTCTTTGGACTTTCTCCTTTATCTTCCTTTTTTTCCATTTATCTGATAGGTAGTACTGATCTGGTGAATGGGCTATAAAGTATAATTTACTTTATTGTTGTCCATTTAACTTATTTGTAAAGTGTGATCAACAAAATAAACAATCATTTAGCAATGCTGCCAGTGTGTGCATGTAACCCTCTCGTCGTTTGAATAGTATCTGCTATAAATACCATGTTCTAAATATCACACCATTTATATCTCATAATTGAATATCCAATCCCAGTGAACTAATAATTTTTGCAAACAATGTTTAGGATATGATATTTATGTCATAGGATCAGTCGCTGCTCGTACTGAATGAGGGTGGCAGGGGTTTTAAAAGAATAAATATCACTTACCGAGGTAAGGCTGCCAACTCTCCTCCGTCGTCGTCTCTCATCTGCTTTTCTTCTGGTCCAGAGTCAGGAAGCACACATGCTCCCCTAAGCCAATTACAATGCTGCAATGCAGCGTTGTGATTGGTCTGAACGCTGTGGTTCGGCACTCAGACAGGCAGTGGGAGCCTGGCCTGTGCATGTTCTCCACCCAGGCTGTGTGTTACAGCCCGGTGAAGAACATGCTAAGTGTGCAAGAACTGTGCTAAGCCTGTTTCGCCGGCCCAAGACGGCTGGCCAAACCGTCATGTGCAATTAAGTGCACATATTTCCTCCTCCCCTTGCTGGTTGTGGCGAAACCAGCCCTACCCCGCCCCAAAACCTGCTTCAGCATGGAAACATAAAATGATAACAACATTGTGTGTTATCATTTTTTTTCCTTCTTTGCACTGCTGAAAAGCAGTGGGGTGATGCTCCTCTGCCTTCGCGGAGGAGCCCCCACTGCATAGGATATTCAGACATACTACCTTTTTTTTACTGCTGACTGGGTGAGTATGTGTGCTCAGTGTTTAATTTGAGCACGTGATTGCTGGTGGGGGACACAGGCACTAATTTTTTAGGGTCAGCTCTTGTTTTTTCTCATCAGACATTTCCAGAGAGCAAGAGAGAGAAAAAACACACAAACGGTAAAGAAGGAGGATGAGAAAGACTGAAAACCTGTCACAAAGGGAGAAAGAAGGAACCTGCAGGAGTGAGATAAAGAGGCAGGGAGTGCCTGGTAGTGGATTAAAGAGGCCTGGGGTGGATTCTAGACTACACAGCCTTGGTATTCTGCGCCCTGACATTTAATAGTGCCAGTCAGTCTTCCGCGCAGCGCTTTGGGCGCCGGCACTCATTATTTTACAAATGAAGCACTGCGTGTGCTAGTATTTTTAATTCCAGTGTAAGCATACAAGTGTGTGTACTCTTAGCCCATGTGCCTATATGTATGTTCTTTACGTGTGCCTATTGGTTTTGGTAATCCTTGTTTATGTTTCTGTATCACCAACCAGTTTTCTTACCCTTCCAAGTCAGCCTTTTGTTCACAAGCACAGGTGTAGCTCACTTTTTGATCACAATACAGAATAAGCCCACCCATAAAGAACAAGCACCTGCCGAACTTGGCCTTTTATTTTATTTTATTATAATTTTAAACACAGGATTATAAGCACCAAACGATAAATTGCTGCAAGAGAAAAAAGTAGGGTTGTGTGACCATCTACCAACTTACACCATCAATTTGTATCTTGGGAATTCTATGGTAACAAGGTGTCCAACAGAGATGACTGTTATTAATTAAAGACACATGAACATCAATTTACTACAATATCAAAGGTTGTTGCCTACTTCATCCAGCTCTCAAAATTATTTCCAACACTGCGCTGTCTACCGAAACAATAGTGTACCACCTCAGAAACATTGATTTGTTGGTGGCACAGTGGTTAGCAGTATCAATCAATCCATATTTGTGAAGCGCAAACATATCACCCCTTAAGGTTTCAAGGCACTGGGGGCCGTCGAAGAGATTAAGTGAGCTATTTCCCAGAGTCACATGATGCTGAGCTGAGCTGCTGCCGGCGATCAAACCATGAGCCCTGCGCTCCGGAGTCAGCTGCTGTCGTCGCTGCGCCACATCTCTACCCTAGTAATTGATCAGAGCCACAGGCATTTACTTTAATATTTTTATTTTAATAAAATGGCAGTATTGTTTTTTAAAAATATTTTCATATCAACCATAAACAAAAGGAAAATATCGGATTTATTAAATTCAGGTTAGGACATGAGATGTGCAGCCTCCAGCATTTCACAGAAGCCCACTCATTTAGTGATCAAATTAATCTCAGTTTGGTCCCATAACATTGCAAGCTGGCTCTGATGGCAAATTGCATCTAATAAGACAGCAATACCTTCTCAGGCCAACAGATTGCAGAGGTCCAGGTGCCAGAGGCTTAGCTATTATTCATGCAGCAGGTGCAGTGACACTTCGGCTACAGGACATAGGAGCCCACTGTATCTTGACTTTGACTCTTTCTTGCTGCCCAACTGAAAAGAGGATGGCGTCCTTATTGTGACCTGGCACTGGAAGGTCCTCTGGTCCATTATGCAGTATTCCTCTAAGACTGAAAGGGTCTATGTTCACCCTTCTCTTTTTTATTGAGCTCCCCATCCTAGCATATTCTCTTTCACTTCAACACAGTCACACCATCCTTCACATCCAGAAAATTCAAGGTTCTCTTTACCCAGCATGCTTTTAGAAACTATAATTTCCACCACATCTGCCTCAGTCAGATACCAAATTGTACAATATTGTAATTCCATTTATATGGAGCTTCCTACCCCTGATAAGGCATTGAAGGACTTTATGCGGAGCAGCATGCTGCTCTTGAACCCAATGATGCAAGATATGTGTTCATCACCCATTCTACACATCCAAGTCATTAATCAATGCTCTAGTCAAGAGTTTATCAATGCTTCAGTTTTGAGTTAATTATGTTATTGCAGTAGTCTCTTCACATGCCTATCTAGACCAAATTCTCTGCCCTGATTAAGGTTAACTTTTCTAGTCTGCCTGGTTTATTCAGCCTTGTATTCTCACCAGGTGGGTTGGCTATTTGCCACAAACAGGGATCTATACACATCACTTATTCTATTCTGTAAGTTCTGTTCTGTTAGGTCATGTCACGTCATGTCATGTCATGTTGATTTGTGTAGCACACTAATCACCCAATAGGGTATCCAGGCGCAGTATGGTTAGCCATTGAAGTTCTCTCACTCACAAAACTGGCATCTTCTCAACTACACATGTTAAAGAAACCTCCATTGTTCCACCTGCACTCTACTTACCACCCATTCCCCATTTAAATATTCCATTCCTTCATCCTCATGGGGCCACTTCAGTAATTCACTCCACTGCACCTTATGAGCGATCATAACCCCACTGCCTTCCAAGACTGCTCTGAAGGTTCACCTCCTCTATTTTGAGTTTTCACCACTGTTGATCACCACATCTCTCTGCTTCAAATTCCATACTCCTTTCTGTTTCTCCAATCGGTCCCCCACCAACAAAACACTGTGCATAAAGTGTGCTTAAGGTTTATTATATACATTATTTTTGAGATTTATCTTTGGGAATTAAAGCAGGCACTGCCAGATATTGATTGGAAACACCACTGAAACACCTATTTTGATTATTCATTCATTCGAAATTTGGCTATGTCACTACTTTAAAGAAGCACTTTTTCAGTGCCATGTTGCGTGTTTGCAACATGCTCAGAATTTGGCAGCAAACACGGTTTGAATACCCAGGGACATTTTACCGCATCGCTACAGGTCTACACCTTATTCATTGGCTTTCCCTATCAAAGTGCATGACATTCAAACTAAGATGAAGCAAACACAAGGAGATGATGGACGGAGCGCTGAAACTTTTCAGACACTCACCCCCAGTCACAGATCTGGGTTGAATCCATCATCGTTCTTTAGCTCACTTTGCCACCCCAGTTCAGACACAGCTATATGCAAATCAGTCTTGACCCTGTGCTTAATGGGAACAGTCCAGCCCGAACTGCCAAGCCATGTCTTCCCTGGACCGGAAACAAGCATCCTGGGACCGGTTTCGGACTAACAGCCCTCATCAGCCAGGCTAGCTTGAATCCAGTGGCAAAGTGAGCAAGGATACCTAATGGCATATTTACTAACATTTCATGCAATGCAGGGCGACAAGCAAAGTTGCTGCACTGTGTTGCTTGACATGGAGAGAGCAGAAAGGCACCATATCTACTAAGATATGGTGCACTTCTGCTCCCATCTTGCTCTGGCACACTTGAGGCTGCATAGCGCCAGCACAGGCACCGTAGTGCCTAGTTGCAAGGGTGCCTGCTTTGCAAGCAGGATTATTTGTATGCAGGGAGGGGTACCTTCCTGAACAAAAAACATCATTAAAGTCATTTTTCTTTCTATAATGTGGATTGCATTACACACAGAAAAAGGAAGTAACAAGGAGAAATAAAGATATTTCTCCTCATTATGCCTGGGTCTGGGAGGCACACCTTTATGCCGCAATCCCAGGTTTATTGACCTTAATAAATCTAGGATTGCGTCAATATCCATTGGTGGATGCATGGGAACACCCATGCTCCACCCATGGAACACCTCCCATATGTAAAGTAATGCAAGGCACCACTATGAACTGCATTGGGTTACTTTGTATTTACTAAACCACACAAAGTTGCTTTGTGTGGCTTAGCAAATTCCAGATAAGGACTTGCGTTGCCTAGCGACAAAGCAAGTCCTTAGTAAATCAGGGCCCTGGTATTTATATTCATCAAAGACACTGCTCCAGTGTGCTCACTGAAGAATATTACCATACCCATACTATTCAACAACTTTGGGTCAGGCAATCGTTGCCTCCTTAAAATGCCAGGCACCGATCTCCAGTGCGTAGGGGACTGGAGGTTCACAGCGCTAGGCCCAAGGATCTGGAATTACAGATTTGAACAGCATACTTAATATCCAATCTCTGATATGATGGAAACTGAAGAGAATAGAAAAGTTATGTTTATCATGCAGGACCTTTTCCCTAATGATCTGCAGCAACTGCTCAGTACTTAGGCATATCCCAAAATCGATGTCTTGTGGATATTCAATGAGGATTCAGAATGCATTGCCTGTATATTTGAAATAATGTGTCTTTTGGGAATATAAGACTTCCTCACAGTCTCCTTTACCCCTATTTACTAAGAAGTAACACAGCGCTGCAATCAAAGTAGCTGCGCTCTGTTACATGAAAGGGAGGAAGCAGATAGCACTATATCTACTAAGATGTGGATCTGTTTTTATCTATCGCTGCGCAGTTGAAGTTTTGGCTTCCATTCGCGGATGCCATAGTGCAAGGGTGTGTGAGTTCTAAGGAATTGTCCCACCAACTGAGTGACGCCTGTATGCATCGCATTTGCCTTCCTTGTAGGCAGCAATACTGCCGCTTTCCAGGGAGGTGCCTGGCTCACTCGAGTAAAGGGGCCATCTTAGAGGGGAAAACCCTCCGCATATTGTTCTTTTTATGACTTTAACTTTCACATCGTTTTGCTTTTTATATTTTAATTTACTAGCAGGGTTCAAGGCACTGGGGAGCCGGTGACTGTTCCCAGGGGTTGCTAGACCCTCGTTCCCTTTTCTTTGCTCATCCGATTTTAAATTGGAATTGGACATGCCTACTGATGGCTGCAGATATAAAGGACGGGGCAGTGCCTCCACGCAGCTGTCTCAGCAACTGAGTGACACCTGTGCGCATCGCATTTGCTTCCCTTGTAGGCAGCTAGACTGTCGCTTTTCAGGGAGGTGCCTGGCTCCCTTGAGTACAGGGGCCATCTTATAGGGGTAAAACCCTTCATATTTTGCTCTTTTAATGATTTTAACTTTCACATCATTTTGCTTTCTGTATTTTAATTTACTAGTAGGGTTCAAAACACTGGGGAGCCAGTGATTGTCCCCAGGGGTTGCTAGACCCTCGTTCTTTTTACTTTGCCCACCCAGTACTCTAGCCCACCCGCTATGAACACCATCACCATGTGTTCTGTTCTAGGCTCGCACGCCGGGAGAGATGACGCCTTTTTTCTGTGAACGTGATTTACTTAGTCACTACATTCTACATGTGAGCTCCCTCATTGGCTAATTCAGTTGAGTCCTCCCCTTTGTCTGCCACACCATGAGAGTCGCCTCACTTGACAGCCACGACCCCTCAATCACCCGGGCCACAATAAGGCACGTCCCTTCGATCCCACTGTGTCAAATTCAGGCACTATTGACCACACGCCTCACTACATGTGAGCCATCCCGCTTTTGTGCCATTTCCAGTGAGCCGCTCCTGTTGTCTGCCACTATTTATGGGCCGCCTCCACTTTTGCCACAACTTGTTCCAACTAGGCACTAGCAGTGATTCTTTTAACTACTTCAGAGTCGCTTCCTAGTACATAATTCCCTCAACCAAGATGGCACCCGCATTTGCCCTCTTTTACTCCGGTGATACTCGCTTTCCCTGCTAGCTCACCCTACGCGGGCAGGAAGCTTCTGGTACACCTGGGCCGGCCCGACGGCCGCACCTGCACCAGGTACTTATGTCAGCCGCACCTCCCCCTCCGCACTCTCCCGAGCTGGTGGAGTGAGGGGTAGGTCTTCCGACGAAGCAGCCGCTGCTGAAATGTGAGTACTCTGGTAATTTTTCACTTCATGAGGGCACTGCTTGGCGCCCCCGTGTTCGTTTCCCATGCCGGTTCTATTTCGCTGGGACAACTTGTTGCCTGTAACAACTTCATGATGTGACTTTATGCCAAACTTAGGATGTTAACAATATTAACGTACCCTCTGCCAGCCCCTCGAAGGAGCTAGTGAGCCGCCCCAATTGGGTGAGTGTTTAACCACGGTGGTTGTTTTATGACCAGTTTTATCTCAGTCCTTAGATGTGCCACACGTTTGCCTCATTGTTTCTTCCTTCCCACAGAGCTTACCACTTATGAGTTCTACTAACCACCTGAGCATGTAAACTTGCATGTTGTGTCTACAGAGGCTGCTCTTACTGTTGTTCTTTATGATTTATTTTGTTTTCCTTTCTATTTTTATGTTTTAGGTTGGTCTACCAATAAGGTACCTCATAGTGGAAGAGGTGTGGCGCAGCGACCAGGGTGCCTGACTCCGGACCATGGGGTTCACGGTTCTATCCCCAGTGCCGGCGGCAGGTTAGCCCAGCACCATGTGACTCTGGGCAATAGCTCGCTTAATCTTCCCGAGGGCCCCCAGCGCCGGGACACCTCTCCGTAGGTAGCTGTGCGCTTTACAAATGCTGGTATTTCATTTCATTGCTAGGTTGATTAAGTGCTCGGTTTACACTTGACACTAACACTGGACCAACCACCGTGTAGATAGTATACATTTGGTCCTGAAGAATTGCCACGTGATCCTCCAGACATATCAGGGAAGAAACATGTCAACCGCTATTCCGTAGCCACCACTGTCCATTATTTCAGTGATGACACACCTTTCTGATTTTAATTGGGACCAGTGGGCTCGCTGATTAAAATTGATTTGGAGTACCACTGTGCCTCATTTTAGCCCTTTTGCACAACTCCCTCACACCTTGCACTCACATCTACACTACGAGGCCCTATACCCACACTGAACCGGACGGTCTGGGACAAAAACATATCCGATAAAGAGCCCTTATAGGGTGCCCATCAGGCATTGCAGCACTGGCCTGACGAGGAGCATGCCCTATGATGAAACATGACACCCAGCCAGGTGTGTGAGGGCCCCAAATCCCAAAGTGGGAGACACCCTGTCTCCACCATAGGGTTAGGGTGTTAGACCGACCTGGCCTCTTCCTGTTCTTTTCTCTCCAAAAGAAACTGCATACCATAGTTGCTTGCATGATTTTAACTTTCACATCATTTTGCTTTTTATATTTTAATTTACTAGCAGGGTTCAAGGCACTGGGGAACCGGTGACTGTTCCCAGAAGTTGCTAGACCCTTGTTCCTTTTACTTGGTCCATCCGATTTTGAATTGGACACACCTACTGAATGGCTGCAGATACAAAGGACGGGGCAGCGCCTCCACGCAGCTGTCCCAGCAACTGAGTGACATCGCATTTGGTTTCCTTGTAGGCAGCTAAACTGCCGCTTTCCAGGGAGGTGCCTGGCTCCCTCGAGTACAGGGGCCATCTTATAGGGGTAAAACCCTTCATATTTTGCTCTTTTTATGATTTTAACTTTCACATCGTTTTGCTTTTTGTATTTTGATTTACTAGTAGGGTTCAAAACACTGGGGAGCCAGTGACTGTTCCCAGGGGTTGCTAGACCCTTGTTCCTTTTACTTTGCCCACCCGATTTTAAATTGGAATTGGACACGCCTACTGAATGGCTGCAGATTTAAAGGATGGGCAAGCCCATCTGCGTCTGTCTGCGCCAGGACTGCACCCAGGGTCCTACACCCTGGTCCATTCGAGTCAGATCAGGTAACTCCTCAACTAAATCAAGAAGCCCTACTAGCGCTAAATAAAGGTAAGAGGGAAAGTTGTACTAACCTCGATTGCTCTCTATTAGCACTTAATAAACCTTTTAAATGTCCTTCATGCGAACTAAAAGTTATGGCTAAGCCTAGTAAGCTCTTTCTTGAGAGCAAACCACATGTATGTAAAATAGTTCCTCTCGCATTTAGCAACAAACCTATGAAAGATGTTGTAAAAAATAACATATCAAAGGCACATAGTAAACAAGCTAACAAATTGCTGAACCTGCTATCGTGTGTTCTGTTAATTACTAGATCCTTAACCAAACACAACTGAGTTCCAATTATATATGGAAACACACAGACCTGCACTAGCTTTTATCACAGAAACACGGGCCGACTTCACTTGTATCATAGATATGCAGGCGGCATTACCACAGGGCTTTAATATTTATAGGTGTGACAGGGAACTCAAGCGTGGAGGAGGTGTAGCACTTATTATCAGAGAAGATTTAGCATCTAACTGCCAGCCCGCTCTCCTTTCCCTTGGGGAATCAATTTCTTTTGTCATGGAGGTTAATAAGCAACAATCGTTCAAAAGTATGGTCTTATACAGACCACCTAGCTCCAGAAAGTTTCCCTCAGGAAATAGCGAACCTCTTGGAGGAATCTATTTTAGAAACTAACTACACAGTTCTTGGCGACTTCAATTACCATCTAGAGGCGACTTCAGACCCTGATACTGCATTCAGCACTCCTGCAAACTTTCTTGGAGTTAGGCCTACATCAAACAGTAAGAGGACCAACAGATCAGGCAGGCCATACCTTAGATGGGATTTTTACAAATAATCCAGACCTAACCAATGTAAAGACATTTCAATTAGCATTGTCTGACCATAGTGCAGTCTTCTTTGAACTGTCCCTCCTACAGTGTATTTCTAACATAAAGAAATTACCATCTACCTTCCCTTCACGAGCTTGGCGGAATGTGCAGCCAGACCATTTTATTGACGTATTAGATAACATGCCCCTAAATCTTTCTAGTGATGCTGAGGCAGTAGCCAAAGAATATAATAGGTGGCTGGAAACTGCTTCTAATCGAGTAGCTTCTGTTAGACCGGTTAAAAGAAAGCGGCAATGCCCTTCTGCCCCATGGTTCTTTTTGGAACTTAGGGAGAGTAAGCAAAATTGTAGAAAACAGGAAAGAAGATGGAGAATGGCATATAAAGAGGAAGAGAAGATAAAATATAAACAATGTATAGCCATTTACAAAGGTCTCATTATGAAAACGAAAGCATTATTTATTACAAAAAAGATTGAGGAAGCTAAAAACTCTCCTAAAGAACTTTTCCAGACAATCACAGAACTAACTAATAATTGTAGCAGCTAGTCACCTTTTTTTGATACTATGGCAAACTTCTTTTTGGAAAAAGTAGAAACTATTTTTTTTTTTAAATTTACAATTCTAATTTGGCGTCCACCATGCTACTTGCCAATATGGGCGATCTGCCCCTCATACAACTAAAATTCTTGACAAGTTTATTGCCCTACCCAGTGACGACATTAGAAATCTATTGGAAACCTTTACTTCGGATTCCCCGTACGATCCATGTCCGCACAATATAGATAAACTTGCAACAGAAGTTATCCCATCCAAACTAACCTCCATCTATCAAGTCATGTGTTAAACAGTCATTTTCCAAAGTATTTGGAAGAAAGCAGCCTCGGTTCCGCTTTTAAAAAAAGCCTCACTTGTCCATAACGTCCCAACAAACTATCATCCAATTTCCTGTCTTCCATTACCAGCCAAAATAGCTGAAAGAATTCTGAACAACCAGGTATTGACCTTTATCGCGTCCAATAAACTTCTAGACACCACCCAATTTGACTTCCGGAAAGGACACAGCATGGCGACGGCTTTGCTCAAGGCAACTGAAGAGATCAGGCAGGTTTTGGATCAAGGAAAAGGGGCAGCACTTATCCTGCTTGATCTCTCGGCTGCTTATGACAATGTCAGTCACAAATTATTACTAGGTCGACTGGCAAACTATGGGATCACAGGCTTGGCCTTGGACCTGTTAAAATCCTACTTGGTGGATCGGGAGCAAATAGTAAAATTGGAGAATTACACCTCTCATCCTTTTTCTCTTCCATGCGGGGTCCCTCAGGGATCCTCATTGAGCCATACCCTTTTTAATATTTATGTCTCCCCTTTAGCTAAGTTGATAAGAAGATTTGGATTCTCCCTGACATCCTATGCGGACAACACCCAAATTGTCGTATCCATAGGAAACAACGATGCTGGCACAAGGCCCAGATTTCATGACCGCATGCTGGCTGTCCACAAGTGGATGGACTCTAACTGCCTTAAATTAAACGCAGGAAAAACAAAAGTCCTACTTTCTGGACCCCAATCATCTTTCTGGGTTCCATCATCCGGGCCAGCTATCATGGGTTCTATCCCTACCCCCGTGGAAATGGCTTGTAATCTGGGAGTGATTATTGGCAATAAATTTCGCAGATCAGGTAAACAAACTCACTTCATCCACTTTTAACACCCTCAGAATAATCAAAAAAAGTATTACTTTTATACCTGACAAATTGCAAAAGACTTTAATCACCTCTCTGACCTTTCAAAAATAGACTATTGTAATAGTCTACTTTTAACTACCCACAAGTACAATATTAATAAACTTCAGGTCCTCCAAAATCCTGCAGCTAGACTTCTGCTAAAGATTCCTAAAATCTGCTCAGTGTCTCAAGATATAAAAAAACTTGCATTGGCTTCCCATCATGCAAAGAATCACCATTAAGGTGCTATGTCTAGCTTATAAGGCACTTCATGATCTCAGCCCTGATTTTTTTAACCATAGCTTTAAATGGTATCTCCCTGCCAGGAATCGACAAATGCTAAATTAGCAGTAGTCCCAAGATTCAATCATGTACGGTGGGTGGCAAGAGCATTGTGCTAGAAGCATCCAAAGCATAGAACACACTACCTCTCTTTATAAAAACAGCTGGTAGTATATTTGCCTTCAGAAAAGCTGTAAAGACCTGGTTGTTCAGGTCCTGGTAATTTTGCGGACTTGCGACACTCTTAGATGGAACTGAATAGTGCATAGACGCTTCCGGGCAGTAGTGCGCTCTACAAATTCCGCTAACATAACAATATAATAAGACTAGTTTTTGTACTGGAAGACAACTATCCAAGGGAACTTTCCAGTACAAAAACTACCCTTTAATACTTTTCCTGTTTTGCATGCATGCTGTAAAATGAAGCATGCATGCAAAGTAGGAAAAACTAGGAGAAATACATTATTTCTTCTCATTGCACTTGCCTCAAGGAGGCATGTGATTTGGGTGTGAATCCATGTCTATGTTTGTTTGTAGATAGGGATTTGCATCAAAACCAATGGGTGGTTGCATGGGAACACCAATGTACCACCCAAGGAACGCCCCCTTGATGTGATGTAATGCGAAGCAGTGCATTGCGCAACTCTGCGTTAATTTGGAAAAGTATCCAATGCAAATTCTGTTTTGTGCTGGATAGTAAATCCCAACATAACCCTTTCAATTGGATTTGCATTACAAGAATAAAGCAAACCTGATTCAACACATGACTAAATCTGGGCTCACCATCTCCCTTTCCTTTTGGAAGGCTGCATGTTCTCTCAGTTTCTCTTTAGATGCTTCTTTCCAGCTTACTCTGTTGGCCTTTCATCATGAGTACCTTCCTATGATTTCTCCCTCTTGTGAGAACTTTGTCATTTGGGATGGTGACGTAATTCCCACTCTTGCAAGGTGCAGAAACATTGCAATAAGTTTCCGGGAAACTCCTGCTCTGAGCGTGGTGCTTCTGTGTCCTCCTGTGGGCTTCACCACACAGTCTAAGTTATCAAAAGGGTTAGTAAGAAATTAAGGAATTTGATTGAGACACCTTATCACCAATTACTACAATGAAAGGGCACTCTTTTTGTCTGAATACAAGTTGCCTATTCTTTACTGACCCCTGCATAAACCCCTCAGTTAGAAATTAGGTTTCTGGTTGGCGGAGCTATGCACCTTGTCCAAGCAGGAATCACAATCCTAGGCAGGGTAAGTGTAGTGCACATTGATAGTGTACCTGTGCTCACCCTCTGGTAGCTTGGCACAGAGCCGTCAGGCTAAACTAAAGAGGCAATGTGTTAAGTATTTGTGCACACACACAGTAATACAGTGAAAACACCACAAAATACTCCACACCAGTTTAGAAAAATAGCCAAACTTTTTCTGAGTAAACCAAGACCAGACTGAGAAAAATCTAACATACACAAGTAAAGTTATGAATTTTGCTAGATTAAATCTAAATGCAGTGCTTAGAAGTCAAGAGATCCAACTGAGGATATCTGATCACCCTTGACCGAGGCAAATCCAAATGTTCAGTCTGCCCGCAATGGAACGCGGGCTGGATACAGGAGTTACGCAGACCCGCTGACAGTACCTTAGATGCGCTGAAGCTCGGGGACGATGTGTTGAAAAAAGGAGGGGATGCATCGCTGTTGAAGGCATTGCCTCGGTTCCGAAGTCGGGCAACGTCGTTGATGCGTCGATGTTCAGAGTGCTGTGCATCGGTTCCGAGGTGTCGATATCAAACCGCTGGGCTGTAGGTGATGCGTTTCCACAAAGCTGTGCAGGGTTGGGAATCCGTTGGGGACGGTGCATCGCAGACGTCAGGGATGCGGTGTCCGAGACTTACGCAGCAGAGGTGATTTGGAGGCACTGCATCAGCAAAGTCAAGGCTGCATTGTAAGTTGAGCGGTGTGCACAGCTTCGGTGCAGGCAGCGCCAATGCGTCAATATTGCAGGGACATGCGCCTGTTCCGAATGACGCTTCAGTGTCGATGCATTGTTTTCTTGGGTTGCACCACCAAACACTCACTTCCAAGGGCCCAGGACCAGATGTGGCACCACTTGGCAGAGCAGGAACCACAGCAGAGGAGCCCAGGTGCTGATGGCAAGATGCAGGTGAAGTCTTTGATATCCCTGAGAATTCAAAAACAGGAGGCAAGCCCAACACACCCTTAGAGAACCTTTAGAGATGCAGGACATTTAGAGTCATGTTCAGGCCTTTCACTCTCAGGCATGAAGCAGCAGGCCAACACAGCAAAGCAAGCAGCAAAGTGGCAGTCCCTCCTGGCAGCACAACAGCTCTTCTTACTGGTAGAATGTCCTCAGATCCAGGATTGTTCTGAGTATATGGTGTTATGGGTCCAGTCCTTATACCCATTTTTGCCTTTGAAGTAGGGAGACTTCAAAGAAAAGTCTTTGTAGTGCACAAGACCCTTTCCTTCCTTTCACTGGCTCCAGACAAACTACAGGGGGATATTCAACTCTTTCTGTGGGGATAGGCACAGCCCTATTCAGATGCAAGTGTCATCTCGTCCCTCTCACTCTAACTCAGGAAGACTCATCAGCCTGGTGATGGGCCATCAGGATATGCAGGGCACACCTCAGCTCCCTTTGTGCTTGGCACTCTAGAGGAAATGCACAAAACCCAGCTGTCACCCAACCAGACGGGCATTCCAGAGACAGGCAGAGGCACAGAATGGTTAAAGTGAAAAAAATGCCAACTTTCTAACAGTGCCATTTTCAGACTTCCAATTGTAAAACCAACTTCAAATTGTGAGTCCAGAGACACCAAACATCGTTCTTCCAATCTTTTCCCAATTGGAAGTTACACTTGTAAAGTGTCACAAGGCAGCTCCAATGCTAACCTATGGGAGAGATAGGCCTTGCAGTAGTGAAAAACTAATTTAGCAGTTTTTCACTACCAAGACATGTGAAACTCTAAAGTACATTTCCCACCTTTTAAATACATTACTCCCTTCCCATGGGGCTACCCAGGGCCTACCTTCGGGGTAACTTATATGTAAGAAAAGGGAATGTTTGGGCCTGGCAAGGAAGTGAACTTGCCACGTCAATATGGCAGTTTAAAACTGCATTGCACACACAGGCTCTGCAGTGGCAGGCTTGAGATATGTTTTAAAAGGCTACTCATACGGGTGGCACAAACAGTGCTGCAGGCCCACTAGTAGTGTTTAATTTACAAGCCCTGGGCACTTATAGTGCACTGTACTCAGGATTAATCAGTAAATCAAATATGCCAATCATAGAGGAACCAAATGTCATTGCATTTTAGGCACAGAGCACATGCACTTTAGCCCTGGTCAGCAGTGAAAAAGAGCTCAGAGGCAGCAAAAACGAAGTTCAGCACACAGTCAAAACAGGAGGTCGGAAGGCAAAAAGTCATGGGAAACCACGCAAAAAGATGCCAGGTCGAACACCCTGTTTGTGCAGGGATTAGAATTACAAGTTTAGTTGTGTTTAATGCATCTAATAATTCTCCGATAATTATCTACGCATCTCAACCTTTATTAAACTTCAGCAGGTCAAAGCTGCTGAAGTTTAACAAGGGAAAGGTATACAGTATTTACCGTATCATGCGGATTTTGGTGCATCTAACACCAAAATCTGCATGCTTTTCTCCAGAATCTCATAATAGGCGCTATTTATCACACCTGATAAATAACGTACCTTGGTGTATCGTTTTTTATGAGGTAAAATAAATAGCACCTTCTTTGAAGACAAATTCGTAATCAGGCCCTTAAGGATTATGGTTGCTTTGTCATACTCCTAGTTCTGTTAATCCCAATACCACTGTTACTACCACTTCAGCCACTAATACAAAACTATGACTGTTACTACAAGTGTGAAGTCGTACTGCTTGTTCTACTTCTGAACTAATACTGTTAATGCTACTGATACTATGACGAAGGCCCCTATTACAAATTCAACCACTGGATGAGTATCTATTCCTTGCTCTTGTTTTACATCAGAAGTTAATGCTTTGCCTTTGATTCTTGGCACATGAGATTGGAGCACAGATGACAGATTGTAGCCACATGAAGGCTTGGCTTGTTTTGGACTCAGGAATCCAAGGTAACCATGAGCTGAGCCTGAGCCAGGCATCTGGCCAGGAGCGGCCCATGCAATTAAGAGAGGTGGGGCAGGGTGGGGTGGGGGGGTCGAGGGACGATGACGGAAAATTAAATATTTATTTAATTTTCCCTCAGCGTCATCTTTCGACTCACCCCGCCCCACCACTGTTACCTGCACCTGGCTCAAAACTGGTTTGATCACATAAGGACAATTAAGGGGACAAAGCAGAGGAAGGGCATGATTTAAACATGGTCAAACAATGTGATGACGCAGATTACCAACACCACAGTGCAGAACTGACTACCCTGGTGACTTTTCAATTACAGTGGGACTTTCACCCAAACATTTTAGGTGCTTTTAAGTGAAATCACAGTTAGGTTAAGAAATCAGCAGTGTTCCCGCAGATCTCATAATTCCGATGGGGCCAGTAACTGCTGTTACCAGCCCCATGGGAAATAAGAGGACACTGGGAATGAAGACCTAAAAGGTTGAGGGAACATCTTTGGTCCCTCAAACCAGGAGAGTATTAACTTATGTAATGTATATTCTCAGTGTGGCTGGATTTGTTTTGAACATAATAACGAAATGAATAAGGACTGAAATTCCTACATTTTGTGTTCTTTTCCTGCTGTCACTCCCTAGGCCTATGTGTTTCAATAGCATGCACAGCACTAATGTCTGATACTTATATGGAAAAGGAGTGAATGCTGGAAATACAGCAATTTTCCAAATGTAAACTTTCAAGCGCTTCTCCTTGAAGCTTGTTTCCAAGCATTAAAGTATAATTTCAATGCATTATTTGCATTAAAACATCTTTGCATTACAATAATACAGTCGACTAGTTTGCAGGGCTGGCTCCTCACATAGGCTGTTGCTCATAGCGCCTCCTGCTGGGACGTTGTGGCAGCAATGTGACAAGGCCACTTTAGCCTGTGGCGCACCAGCTAAAGCACTTCTAGCCAAATGTATGTTACTTTAAAACATTTGGGAGCAAAAAGCATTGTTTCTGCCCTTTGCTTCTTTCAAATCAGGTTTTTTTACATTTAGAATTGTACTGGGGTATGTAAGTAGGGAGAAACACTCTTTCCTTGCGCAAAAAGAGACAGACATGAATGAGCAGGTCAACTAACTATTTGTGCCGGGTTTGGGTCACAAAAGTTATGCAAACTGGTCGCAAAAGTTTTTGGGGCTTTTCTGTCCTGTACAAAGCTTGGTTCATGTTGGAAAGATTCCCGAAAGTAACGTGGAGTAGCACTTTGCGCTGCTTTTCATTTCTTTGCGTAAATGGGATTTTCCATGGGTGGTACATAAGTGTTCCCACGGAACCACCCGTTGTGTTTGATGCAAAACCCTATCTACTAACAATGGTAGACATGCAAAAATAACACCTCTTTGAGGCAGACGTTAAAAAGAACAAATGTTTTTATTTCTCCAAACCTTTCCGACTTTGCATGTTTCACTTAACAGCAAACATCCAAAATGCGAAAAGATTTAAAATTTGTCAAGGCATAGGTTTCTAGAGATTACTCAGAAAACTTTGCACTTTGGCGCAAATGTGTGTGTGGCGCTAGGCAGTAAGGGGCATATTTACGTTCCCTGGCGCATCCCTGCAAATCAGCAGGGATGCGCCAGGGAAGATGTGTCACGCAAGTTTGCCCTTGCGCCACCGCCGATGCGCCGCATTTACAATGCGGCGCGCCGTGGCGCACGGATGGGCAGATGCGTGTCGCATCCCCCGACGGAAAGGCGGCGCATTGCTGGAGCCGCGTCGCAAGCGCGACGCGGCTCCAGCAAGGCTCGGGGTGCCCTATGCCTAACATGCTGCGTCAATCCTTACGCCTGCTTCAAGCAGGCGCAGGGTTTTGACGCAGCATGGGCGTAAGTGACTCAGTGAAATCTTGTAGATTTCACTGCGTCACTTTACGAGGCGTACCTGCGAGGGAACGCCCACCCTGCGCTGAACGCCCACATGAAACCTGACGCAGGTTTCATGTGGCGCAGGGTTGACAACGTGACGCATCTCCCTAGATGCGTCACGTTGTAAATATTGCGCAACTTGGCGCATGTTTTGCGCCACCGCTGCGTCACATAAGTGACGCGACGGCGGCGCAAAAGTGGCGCAAGGGGCTTGTAAATCTGCCCCTAAGATTGTTGTCCGACCCTTGGGAAGAGAGCAGAATTGCTATATCTTAGAAGATGCTGTCCTGCTCTGTTCCTGAAACAACACAGCGCAGTATGACAACTTCTTAAACTTCCCCCGAAAAATGTACTTCGCCTTTCATCAGATGGCACCGTTTGCCCCATTATTCTTTTTTCATATTTTGAACCCAAAGCAGTGTCACTGCATGTCTGTACCCGTTTACTACTGGAGCTCTGAGCACAACACCTGCCTTGAACACTGAAAAGTAAAAAAACCTGACCATACGGGCGTATGAGTTTAAGTTACCTGTAATTAACTCTATCCCGAAGGACGTAGAGTTAAGTTCCTGCGTACTTTTATGAATGGGTCTCCTGAGAGCAGCCTTTCCCCTGGCATGCTTTGTTGTCGAGCCATGACTGACAGACAATCTGTGCAAGCCGCTGCCATTTTGCCGGCGACTCGAAATTCACCGCGGTTACGTCGCAATCGGAATTCACAAAGAGCTTGCAGGCTGGAGTGTGCGGTACCAGAGACTGCTCTCTCTGATCGAGAGTAAACAGTAGCATATGGGGATAACGCTAAATTATTCATAAATAGCAGGCGCAGCAGCTAAAAACGTTGCTGGCCTTAAGCCTCGGGGAGGCTCTGCGGTGTGACGTGCTTTCAAGTAATTGATTGCTTTCACAATTAAATAAAGACTTAAGTAGAATAAGTGGTTTAGAATTAGACTGTAAGGGTTGATTTTTACATGTAATTATTCTCTCGTAATTTACATACCTTTTTGGTGCAATTGTACCTGTTATTGGTGCACAGATTGATGACCAGGATAATAACAGTAATATATTGAAAACACTCTACTCTTAAACGCCTGTTCTTACATTTTCAAAGTTTGCAGGATATTATATATAATATTATATACAAATTCTATAGCATTGAACTTTCAATTATATATATTTTACAATTGCTCGATAGTTAAGATGCTGCTCATTTCAGCCAATCAGATAATAGCATTAGATATGGAATTTAGTTGTGCGATCTGAATAAATATTCAATGCAACGTGCACGTGCATTTATGTGGGGACATAACCAGTGTAAAATAGAGATCACGGCTCTGCATGTGTGAACCCAAAGAGTAAACAGGTAGAACCCACACAAAAAGATGGACGTTTACTCCCATTACCCTACTTTTTGGGAATTAACAAATAAGCTCAGAAATATGCCTGGAAAAGCTGCTAGTGGCGTATCCAAGTAAAACTCCTGGGGCCCTATTACAGATAGGGCGCACTTTCTCTCTTTGCACGATGAAGCACCTTAAAACAGGTGCGCTGGGCACAAACAGAGAGTGTGCCCCAGAGCAGCGCATTCAAGTGAAAAATGGAGCGGCGTTGAAGCAGCTGCTCCGTGTTTCACTGTGCAAGTGGAAACCTGCCTGCACTTTTCAGGGAGATTAGAGGTCCCCTTGAAGGCAGGAGCAATGAGTGACGGCACCTGCCTGCAAGAGGATGTCAGGAGGGGTCTACAGGACCCCCTTTCCTGCTTCCAGATGGCAGCCATCAGGGGGGCGCACTGACAATGCACTTCCTTGTAGGTGGCGCACTGTCAGTGCACCTCTTGACAGCTTCTTTACCTCTGCGCCTGTGTCTATAAAATGGCGCGGGCGCAGAGGCAAAGGGATTTTCCTCATTTGCACGGGGCCACGCCCCCATGCAAATGAGGGAACACCCTCTGGTGATAGCGCTGGTGCACATATAGTGCAAGCGCTATCTGTATTGCAGACAGAGACACACAAGCGTCTGGGGGCCCTTCTGCAATACCAAAGTGCCCAGAGGGCGCACAAAGTTGGCACAAATGCCAGTTGTGCCCCCGGGGCACTTTGTATAATACAGCCCCTGGACTTCATTTGTGAATTTCATTTACAACCATGTGAAAGAATTTTTTTTGTGTATAGTGTAGGTTCACATATGTGAACATGAAACGCTGTTGTGCATCTGTAATCTAAAACTTTTTTTTCTTTTTTCTTGTGGGGACAATATTTTCTTAATGGATAAACCTCTTCTTAACTCCCACAAATTTCTGGGTGTTACCGCTCCATTCACTCAGCATGGATCTTCTCCCACCAATGACAGGTGTAAGTATTCAGCCGTACCAAATATGGCGCCGGTTTGGCTGCCTAGCACCAACGCAGGAACCCTTGCACCATGGTGCAAGGGTGCCTGTGTTGCATGCAGCATTGTTTTTGTACAGGAAGGGGCACCTTCCTGCACAATAACAATCCTGAGAGGCATATTTCTCTTTCTAGGTGTTCTGCAGAATGCAGTATACCTAGAAAGAGGAAGCAATAAGGAGAAATAAAGATATTTCACCTTGTTACGCCTCCCCTGGGAAGGCGTATCTTTTTGGTGCAATCTCAGGTCTACCACTTTTGATAAATCTGAGAATGCGTCAAAAACCATGGGAAAATGCATGGGAACACCCACACAATGCCCATGGAACACCTACCCAGGGCAGAATAACGCAACGCAGCGATTTGTGCTGCATTGCATTACTCCAGATCTATGAAGTCCCTCAGGGCCACGCAAGGTGCGTGGCTTCATAAATTGCATTTTGGACTTGCGTTGCACTTGCACCATGTTGCGTGGTGCATGAACGATGTAACTCCACTTATAAATATGGCCCATAGTGCTTCAAATGGAGCTTGTGCGGGGCTGGTTACCCTGATTTAAGATGTGTGGGTCAATGTGTCTTACTGTGAGGGCCTAAAACCTTGTGGCATGAGAAATCCCAAGGTGAACCTAGCAAGACACCCCCAATAAGAGAAACAGACATGACACAGCTCTCCAACAATGCTACCCTGCAAACCATATAGATTCTATATAGATACTAGGAACCAGAAAATAGAAACCAACACATCATCATTCAGAATATTAAGGAAAGAACGGTCAAGCAAGTGTCACTACACAGCCCAATAAACAAAGCCATAATCAAGAACGCATGTCAGCTCCTGTATTGTAGGCCTTTGGGGTTATATTTGGCACTTAGAGAAGATAACAGTGTCCTGGTGTGCTGTAGAGAGTAATAGCCAGCTTAAAGAACTTTACACCCATTCAGTGTGAGATAAGGCTGTTGAAGTGCGGCACAAATGTGGCTGGTGCTAGTAAAACTGACTCGATGGCTAAGGATAGACATAGATGAAGGGGAGGGTGGAAACTATAGGATAGATGTGTAAGAAATATGAATGTATCCTTGTCAAAGACAGGGATCCAGGGAGAAAAGTCACATTGTAGCAAAGAAGACTGAAATGCATCAACCATGAATACAAAGCTCAGAATATATGCAAATGTTTGGCTACCTGTGGGTTTTTCTCCAAGGGTATATGACTCATCCCTCATATCAAGTATGAAAGGGGTTCCCTTCTATACCATCTCGGGTACAGAAAAAGAACAGAACCGGAAAAGAATTACAGTCACTGGATGACCGTCCAGCAACAGGACGCAGATCAAATGTCCAATGCAGCATGCACCGCGGAACAGGCTTGGCTGGGAACTGACGATCTCTGGGAACTGACGATCTCTGGTCTGTTTCGTCCAAGCACAATCCCAGGAAAGTGTTGTTCTACCCAGGTATCCTTCTAGCTTCTCGCTGACAGCAGAAGTTAGGTATGCATGAATACAGAGGTCAGAGAAGGAACACTGCTTGTCCTTTGGAAGGCTCTAATGTTGCCTAACGGACTCTCAGCAACACTCTATGCTCTCCTACTTCGGTTTCAATAATACCAAAAAAGATGGGCGCAAACCAATGCCTCCCTTTGTCTCTTTGGAGAGAACCAGCCAGAATACCAAAGTGTCCTGAGTAGACCATCTTGATGATTTTTTTACCTTAGATACACTGGTACATACAACATTGTTTAAATATAACTCAGTGTTTTACCTCAAGCTACTGATGTTGTTTGGACAATGCATAATGGTTACGACTGCAATTTCGACAAACAGCGATTGGTTAAATTTTCCATTTTTCATTAGTTAGTCATACATTTTTGTAATACATATAGCTAAGGACCCCAGACAAGAAAAACAGGCAAGCTCTAACTAAATGTATCTCCGGTGTGGTCGACTTCCACTTAAAGATAAACAAGTTAAAGCTGAGATTAGCACCTTTTATGGTTCCAAACTCTCTGACTATTCTTAAGTGCACTTACTAATTTGGGTGGGAAATGCCTTTCTATGCCCTCTTCTCCATCTTCCAAATCCAACCACATTATTAGCTCTCAGGACAAAACTTAATTTCCTTGCTTTTAAAAATCTGGCTGCACAACGTTCTAATCTACCTTGAACGTACTTGTGAATCAATCACAAGGCAACAGTATTCCATCAGCATCAAAAGATCTGTTACATGCATGTGGTCCTTTATCACTTCCCTGGCATTGTCAGATTAAGTACATTCTGTTACATAAGGGCCCAGATGAGCATTGGGATAACCTGTTTTGTGCAAGTGCTGGCTCCAAGTCATAAAATCATTATTTTTGGGCAAATTGAGGTAGAGGCAAAAGCCAAAGCAACGTCTAATCGTATGACCACTGACTACTCTACTAGAAAATGCTAGGCTGGGAGGTTTATCTTGACTCTCTTTGCCTTGTTCATGACATGACTGTATGCCAAATTTTGATCAAGCATTCTTCTCTTGGTATATTAAACCTGTACATAGTCTTCAAATAGCACCAAGTCTAGGAAAGTCTAAATATAATGAGCAATTTGTAGAGTCTCTAAATTTGAATGTCCTTTTGTTCTAACTGCTTTTATCTTTTAAAATGGATTATATCCTTCAGGAAATCTCACTCAATTTCTACTCATATGGATGGCCTAAAGTTGTGAAATACTGGCAATATGCTATGTTATGCAAATTTGTAGAGTGCACTATCACCCGGAAGGGTATCCTGGCACTAAGCAGGAGCACCTAGGGCCTAGTGGGACTACTCGAAAAGCCAGGTCTTCAGCTTCTTGGGGAATTCAAGAAGTGAGAGGGAGGCTCTTAAGTGTAGTGTCAGATCATTCCATGCATTAGGTGTGAAGTAGAAGGAGTCTCGACAGCCAGATCTGGTTTTCCATATGTGTAGGATTTGTGCAAGTACATATCCAGACGTGCTGAGGGGTCTGGAAGGTTTGTGAAAACAGATGTGATCATTGAGTTTTGCTTGGCCAGTGTTATATAGTGCCTTGAAAGCTTGGGTGAGAAGTTTGAATTGTGCTCGTATGTGACTGGGGAGCCAGTGGAGCTTCTTCAGGTGTGGTGTGATGTTAGTGTGGTATGGGAGGTTGCGAGTAATTCTGGCCACAGAGTTCTGAATGGCCTGCAGCCTTTCCGTGAGTTTCTTGTTGATCACTGGCATAGAGGGTGTTCACATAGTCCAGCTTGCTTGTGGCCAAGGCGTGTGTGATAGTTTTCTGGGTGCTCATTGGTAACAATTTGAAAATCTACCTCATCATCTTCAGGGTATGGAAGCATGAGGCGGTGAAAGTACTGACTTGGGAGGTCATGTCGAGTTTGCTGTCCATAATGATCCCTAAGTCTTCAGCATGGTTGGTGAGGGTGGGGGTCAGTCCTAACTCTACTGGCCACCAGGTGGAGTCCTATGTTGATGTGCTCTTCCCAAAGATCACGATTTCTGTCTTATCAGTGTTTAGCTTTAGACAGTTGGTCTTCAGCCATTGGACGATTTCAGTCATGCAGGCATTGAAATTGATCCGGGTACTGGTGTTTTGTCAGTGAGGGAGAGAATGAGTTGCGTGGGGTAGGAGTGGCAATAGCACTCTGATTCAACAAAGTGTGGCAAGTAAATATGAAGACCTCTTAATCGTGTGGAAGCTTGACAGATCAGAGAGCAAAGAGGGGTGGGTTACTTGCTTCCATTTGTACCAACTGACATTTACTTCTGGTATTTGCTGGTCTTATTATTGGACCCAAAATTGAGCAAAAAGTACACCTGTGTAACTCTTGAGCTTCAAAGTAGCTAGGCAGAACGATCAAAGGCTTTTTCATTGATTGGTATTGTCATACAGCTTTATAATTTCTCAGTAAAAACCGTGAGTTTGATGGACAACATAAACATTGGGATGGTGTGAGTCTGATTACCCGCACCCCCTCAGGAGATGTTGGCCTTTAGTCCTGCTAGTCCACAGTGCACCATTTGCACCCCTAACCTTACAGGGTAACAAATGTTTGTGCAACCTCAGGCCATGACAACACTGTCACCCCAAGGAATCGTGGTAACAGATGTAGAACCTTTTCGTTCGGACTCTCATGCATACCCAAAGGAAATACGCAAGAAATGCACAACCTGCAGCTTCAATATTTTTTGAAGCAGTGAGATTCTTGAGTAAAATACATGCACTGCAATTACTAATTGGATGAAACATATTACCATAATTAGCAGTACAAGGACAGTGGAGAGAATGAATAATTCCATCATGGTGCTAAATCAATGAAAATATGCTGGCGTAATGTAGTGTAATATAGTATAATGTAGTGTGTTCCTACCTAACGCTCCCTAACCTAGCAATCTGCCAAGATTCCCTACCGGGTGATCTAACTCCCCATTACCTGTGTGCAATTGTCATCAGTTTGTTCGTCTTGGTGTAGAGCGGGGCATCCCTCGTGAAGGTGACAGGAATCAGCTGAGCTGTAATTCTGGCGTACTGCAACCTCGAAGTGTCAGCAGAGTGCTCCTCTAAATTTAGCGAGGAAGTACGTTTGTACATATAATAAACACTGCCCATGCAGGCTTGCCGAGGTCTTTGTCAGACCGCAATTGTTTATGCTAGCTAGATAGGGTTGTCGCCTGCCGGGCACCAATAAGCCATGAAATTTGTGCAGTGAACTCTATACATCGTACTGAATGTTCAAGGTGTCTTGATAGTGTGCCCACGAAGTTGAAATGTAAGCAAATACAGTTTTTAAGAATCCTATCCTGCACATACACAAATGTATGTCAAAAGTCACAGTGTTGCAGAAAGAAGGCAATTTAGGAAACATGAGCATAAAGATGGCGTTGTTTCTAGCCAGGCTGCGCAATAGTATGGAGGAGAAAATCAGAACTCAATAAGAGTGCATGTAGCTGCTAATAAATTGAGGTCCAGCCAGGCAGGGCTTTGACCTATATATGCAAATATTCTTTGTTCTCAATACACAGGACAATACTACTACACGTTAAGAATAGCAACAATATCATTCACACAATGCCATTTTTCAGAATTCAGAATGGCCCACATATTGGAAGAACACTCTTCGAATACATCTAATATATTCATGCAAATAAAATATTTCTAAATAAGAAGCTCCTCACTTAAAAATGATACAAAATGTATAGGCAGAAATGGCAAACAATTCGATCTAAAAAAAAACCAAAAGGTTTTTGCTTCAATTTGAGTTTTATTTGATTCTGCCCTACCGGACAAAAGATTTTGTTTCAATTTGAGCGTAATGGACTTTTTCCTGCAGGGCAGAGTAAGATATTGCTCCACAATGTGGTCTATAATTTGTGTTGTAAAATGTCAGATTTTGAACTGGTACTACCCCTTTGACAGATTCTGTATAAATTAGATCTGATCCGTCTCATGAATGGACCATAATTTATGTTAAAATATTCTGGATGTCAAAACATTTTACGAAATAGAAATTTGAGTTTGGCCCTGCTTTTTAATACTTCCCACAAATGTTCATATAAATATGTTAGATGTCCACGCTGTTTCTAAGAGAACCACAAAACTTGAAGCATGAACTCAGTCCAGTGGGACTGTTTGCTCTTTCATCACATTATAGTAATAAGCAGATCAACAGGAATTGTTTCTGTTAAGTTACTTTATTCAGATGACTATTCACCTAATCATTTTCTCCACACCTTTACCAACAAGTATGGCATTGCCTTCATTGCTGTTTATACAGCTCTACCAGGCCTAGGGAACTGAGAGTTATGGGACAATACTTATAACATAATTTGACAGTTGTTCCTGGGACCTAAGGAAGTTATTACTTCTATGAATTCACTAGATGCAAAGAGCCCACACTTTAAGCTTTCACTCTCAGGAGGTGGCCAGGGGAGGTGGCTAAGACTTAATTTTTGAAGGTGCAAACCCTGAAAGGTTTACAAGTGAAAGCATAGTAGAATGTGTTGCAGTAAATTACATGAAACACATGTAATATGTAGTCAATCAGGCTCCTCTAGCTATGCATTGGACAGTGTGCACTGTAGCAGCATCTGCAAGGGAAGGGACTTACATGTTCAAGAACTGTGGCTTAGGTGTCTGCTCTATGAATTGTTATAGCGCCACAGACCCATTCACTATTCTTGATTTCTCCTGGCACTACACCTCAGAGGCATTCTTTTGGTCCTCTGATGAATCTTTTAACTGTGCCATGAGGGGTTGGATATAGGGGATCCAATCCAGTTATCCAATTTGGACCAAGGAATTGGGTAACTGACCTACAAACTTGTGATTAGATCCATAAATATAACTCTAAAGATTATACAAATACGGGATCACTACTGCTAGACCAAATCTCCTGAAGAAATTCAGTCGGGCTAGGATCATACAAACCAATAATTCTGTTAAAGCTACACAAAATAGTAAAATCAGAATCTGTTGACCATAAACCTCTCCATTAGAATTCCCATCCCTCATTAATACTATATTAGTATGCACAATCGATCATCTGAGACAAGTCATAGAAAGACAGAAACAGGATTTAAGGATGGTTAGATTTTTAACAGTAAGGTAAGAAAAGTAAATATACCAATAGCAGGCATTTACATTTAGTAGTACAGAATATGCAAAATAATATATTTCGGGCCATCAATGTCCAAAGTTCAAAAGGAAAGTTCAGAAAGGAACATGGACCTTGTTAACTCAAGAATTCTTCTCCCATGGGGAAGAAAAGTCCGGGAGTATCGCATACAGCGTATGCATCAGGCCAAGGAAATCTAGTAGAGTCCGCAAGAAACGAGCAATGTCTGTCCGTCCGCAAGAAATGGCACATCATGGAATGGCAAAAATGGAATGGAATGGCATCGAACCCCACTTATCATCAATCCAAAATGTAATATAACTTACAAAGTTCTGGGGTGACACCTCCTGGATCACCTCATCCGGTCAGACCACTCAGTCCATTTGTCAGTTCATACACGATGATTGTCATGCAACATAAAGAAAACACATTTTGTAGAATTTTAGGCGGTGCAAATTACATAGCTGTCAGGCCTTCCAGTAGGAATTACTCGTAAACAAAGATCTTTTAGCAAAATGCACATGAGCGAAGTCGAAAGGACAGTTTCTCAGCAGATGTTCTTACAGTAACAAAATTGTATCAAACAGTCCTCCTGTACAAGTGAGAATGCTCAGAAGAAAACAGTTTCAATTCATTTTGTAAAGTCGGAGCCTTTTCCCATGAAAGCGAAGTCGGGCAGCAGGGAAAATGTACGTGCAAACGTGCAGGCCTTCACTAAATTTAGGCTAATACAAGCAAAGTATAAAATATTGAAATATACATTTTCTTTAAGAAATATAACATTAAAATCACTGCTTCAGCTTAATTTCTCTTAGAAAGCAGGTTGATTTCATCGTAAATTGCAAGTGTAGCTATGGCATATATTCTACATCACAAAAGTACCAACGTGTAAACGTATTTCACTCTATAAATTTTAAGTTTTGTTTCTAGAAATTCTCATTAGTACATACATGAAGATTGTTCTTTGAAAGTTTCAGCGAAATTGGAATTAGTATAAACGTATAGCACCTGTTTCTCTTTCTCACTTGGTGCACATTTTTAACATATGCAAAACATTGAGTGTTAAACCAAGTCTTCTAAAATACACAGGATGTTACCTGAAATGTATTAGTCTCATTAAATCTTTCACACTTTATTTTATGCCTAATGGAAGAAAGGTTAATAAACCTTAACAATACGTGAGTCATCACCTTTAGCTTTCTATTCCACGTTAAAAGAATAAACCATAGAAACGAAGTAGACACAATCCTATGTTATTTTAATGAACATTTTCATCTAGTCTACACTCTTCTGCATGCTTTAACAATGCAGTGACTAGATTTCTCCAATATTGTTTTCTTCAAGGTATAATTAGCACAAATTGTGCTCATTTGTCATTTTCCTCTCAAAGGTGTCGAAAATCAGTTATATGTGTCAAGTAAGGATTCAGCAATTTATCTGCTTCATCAAAAGTGAATCAGAAACTTTTTCTTGAGAATTTTGGTAAAGCCGTAATTTGTAGCCAAATGGTGCATATCATCATATTGGAGTATATGTTGGCCTCTAAACTCAGCCACACATGGTAGGAGTCTTTCAGGTGGTAGTTGTGGAGCTCAGTTAACTAGCTTGTTACTTGGAACAAAAACAGGAACAAGGCTTTTGTGTATTAGAATATTCACCAAATTGCATGAACACAAAGGAAGGGGGTGTAATCTGAGAGACTTTGTCAAATGGGGAGGGAGATATTCATAGGAAGAGCACGCTAGGCATCCTGCATTTCAAGAGACATTTGTTATAGAGGATACTTCCAATCTTTCCACTCACTCCTGGTGGCAGAACACAATAGGGTCTTCTTTCTTTTCCTGCAGTGATAGCAAGGAAGTGCAAGAGCAGGACCGAGAATGAGCTGTGACACTGGGAGTTTGTTCTCTCACAAATCCTCACACAAATAGCCATCTTCACAATAGTACTTGAAGCAATTGGGCCTAACGTTTTACAGCTGCATTAAGGCAGGTACTCAGGAAGCCGAGCAGTTTGCTTTCTCCTTCACATCACAGTAAAAGAATCCTTTTCCTCAAATCTTCAACCGTACTTCTGACTGGAAGTGAAGACAACTGAACACCCTACCCCTGGTTCATTCCTACCTCTGACGGATGTAACAAGACACTTCCAATTGGAATTAAAGGTGGACAAGACCTGACTTTGGGCACTACCTAATGAAGATTAGGTAGTGCCCAAAGCCAGGTCTTGTTCACCTTTAATTTCAGTGGCTGGTGGGGAGCCTAACAAACATTCAAAACTGATGCAATACTTAAAACTTTAGGAGGAACTAATCAGATTCAGGCACATCTTTCTCAACGTTCTGGTTCAATTTCTAAGTTACTTGCATCCCTAAGTGATCTCAATCGCTCGAAATCCTTCGCAATGGCACACATCTCATGACGTCACCAGGAAATGTGTATTTCTCTCGTTCCATCCTCTATTCAGTGAGGGACTGAACTTCAACTTTCTTCTACCGCAGCAGCCAGCAGAACCCTTTGGTTCAAGTGCGGGCAGATGCCCCGCCCTTGGCCAAAATCCTTATCAATGAGTTGCTTCTTTCTGCGGCACAGTATCACCCATCCAATCTGGTCCGATCCAGTGACATGAACAAACAGTGTGCTTTCTTGTTTCATTGAAACCTTTGTGAATCCTAATGAGATATACAATAAAATGGGTGCAGTAGCCTTCACAGGAATGGTCAAAGGAATAATCAGTGCAAGTTTGTTCAAGAATGGATGGGAGACAGCTATCAGAAGGCCTATATTGTCTAACATGGCAACCCACTACTTTGGTTTGCACTTGAACTTGGTGATCACCAGCCTCAGCTAGCTCAACACCTCATGCACACCACAACATGTTCAACACATACAAAACATGAAACACCCCACACTCTTAGAGGATTGAGGGGCCAGGTTCATGATGTATGTATTTACTGGTCCCAGGATGCTTGTTTCCGGTCCAGGGAGGACCTGGCCTGGCAATTCGGGCTGGACAGTTCCCATGGGGAGCAGGGTCAAGACTGTTTTGCATATTGCTGGGTTTAAACTGGAATGGCATGGTAGGCAAACAAAATGATGGATTTAGGTCCAGATCTCTGTACTGGGGGTGAATGTTTGACATTGTTCAGCATTCTGTCCATCAATTGTTCTTTTTGCATTTGTCACCTCGAGTGGGTCGGGTATGCTCAGACATGGGTCCCGTACTCACCACACCACTGGATTCATTCTAGCCTGACCGTTGAGGGGTGATACCCCAAAACTGGTCCCAGGATGCTTGTTTCTGGCCCAGGGAGGACCTGGCCTGGCAGTTCGGGCTAGACAGTTCCCATGGGGAGCAAGGTCAAGACAGTTTTGCATATGACTGAGTTTAAACTGGAATGGCATGGTGGTCAAAAAAACGATAGATTTAAGCCAAAATCTCTGTACTGGGGTAAATATTTGACATTGTTCAGCATTCCGTCAATCAATTGTTCTTTTTGCGTGTTTATTTACCAAACATGGCCAGTAGACATCCAACACACATTGGGGTGGAGATAAAAAGGCATATACCCCATGACTGTTAATTAACTGCCACCAGCTGTAAATCATGTAATGGTGTGGATATGGGGACGGTAGTCATCCATGTTGGGGACAGTAGTTATCTATGTTGAAAGGAAGTAAACCCAATTTCCAGCAGCTTTGAGTTCACAACGGGTGGACAACCTGTTCCAAAAACACATAAACAGCCTGCATAAGAACTGACAAGATCAGTTCCTTGTGCAGGGAAGCATACCAGATAATTTAGAAATGTAGAAATGAGGACCAGAGCAGCACGTCTATTGTGCCAGGGCCTTCTGACCCTAAGTCAAATGCCAAGAAAAATCACTTGATGTATTGAAAAGTACAGTATTTAGCTCTCAGATACCTTCTTTTCCAAGCAAGAACCACACTTTCCTCATTAAAAAATGGCTGGTCTATTGAACAACAGGGAAAAATATTCAGTAACTTATATAAAAATGTTATATAGCATGAGCTATGGAAGCGCTTTACAATGTAACATAACAGAGATGCAAAGGTCTTAAAAATGGCAGAACCGGAGGGTTTTATTCTAACATGGCAAAAAAGAACCAGAGGAATCTCTGATGATGAAAGACGCGAAATAGCAGAGAGAGGTGTGGGCTAAGGTGGGGCAGAAGATGGGGTCGATTTAACAGTAACTGGCGGGAGGGGCAGCTGGGAGGGAAAGCAGGGGAACTTGCCAATAACAAAGAGAGCAAAGAGGGAAGAAGGCATGAAAAGGAAGGAAAGAGACACAGTTTTAGTCAGGGAAGAGGAAAGTGGGTAACAGAAGGAAATTGGGCGGAAGAGGATGGGGTGAAGTCGAGAAAGTTAAGCAGGGTCCTGAGGGAGCAAAGAAGCGGTTGAAGGGAATAGGGTGAGAATAGATGGAAATGGGAAGGGCCAGGAGGAGGCAAGTGTCAGGGGAACTAGAGAAGAAGGGGAGAGTGAGGAGAGGAGGAAAGGGAATGAGGACAAGCAAATGGGGCAGCGAGCAGGGAGAAAGAGAGTGACAAGAGCTGAAATGCATATGAAGTGTAGAATTGGTGCACATCTGGATCTTTCATTCTACATGACAATTGAGGAGAAACTAATGAGAGAAAGTAAACTAAGGAGCTTTAAGTTGACTGAAAGAAATGAGCAGGTTGAGCAAGATATACAGTGGGTCTAAGCAGCCAAAATAAGAGATATTTCTAAATAGATCATGTAGATCTGCCCAGTATTTAGTTCACATCATAGCCATTGCTTGACTGCTTGAAAGGATATCTTGATATGAGTTTGAATCCTGGAGATACTATTAAATGATCAAAAGTTTAATTTAGTTTAATTTTGTTTGTTTGTAAGGTATGACAATTGCAGTTTTCCAGCTTGTTGCAAACAAATGAACGAAAATAAGACAACTGATACAAAATAGTTATTTTGCAACAGTAATGCAATTAGAAAAAAATAAAACAATATATCAAGAAGGAGCCAACATACAGTTAGAAGGCAGAACAAACAGATTAGCTGCAAACCAGCTCAGCCAGATTTACAAAGTTATAGCAAATACAGTTGAGTCTCTTCTTGAAGGTAGACAGGTCAGGATCCAACCTAAGGCTTTTAGAATTTTATGAAAGTAGTTCCATAGATTGGCGCCTGCAACGCTCAAACAATCACCTCAAAAATAGATTATTTATTTAAGCCCTATTTTGCACTAGCTGTGTTTTGAACTTGGCTAGCACGAACAATTGTGGCTACTTGATGATATTAGAAAAGCATTGGTGCTTGCCAGTTGGATGACGGACAAACAAGTTCTAAAACTCTGTGCTAAAATTGAACTCAATAATGTGTTTGACCAAAATACTATCCAGGCTACAAATAAGTGCTAATAATAATTGGCATTGTTGGTTGATGATGTTTGGTATTTTGATGAAGATTGGCATTAGTCTATACAGATACTACCCACTTACAACAAGTATTAATGATGGTTGACAGTATTGGTCAAGGCAAGTTGGTTGGCAGTGTTGGTCCCTTACCAGCCAATTAAGAAGGGCACCTGACGTCCTCTCCTTTAGATAACGTCTCAAGACTTTGCTACTTAAAAATATTCTGGCTTGAAGTTAGGTAAGATGATCTTGCCCCTTCCTCAAATGTGACAGCTCTCCCCACATGGCTGATACAATACTCAATCACTATTCTGATGTTTAATCCATCTACTCTATTGTACCCCACTCCTTTCTTTCCCGTACCCCTTACCTCTCAACTCTCCATGTTCTCTTCTGATTTATGTTGGTATAGCTTGATGTTTTCTGTATGTATATCCCCTTCCCCAATATGAAGTTATTGCTACAATGTACAGGGCTATAATACCTCTCGGCGAAGAATCACTCTAGGGAAGCACTATAAATAAATAGGGCAATGTGTAACATTTAACATGGAAACAGTGCTGAGTGGACACCCAAACAGATACTACTTTAGTATAAAAAGTAAAGGACAAAGCAGTTAAATAAAATTGCACTCATTCGAGAGCAATTCAAGTGAGCCACTTCCCGCAGCATCTTGATGACATAACCAGGGGTTCATACATGCATAATAATCAAAGATAAGTAGCTTTTATTTCAGCTAAGTAGGTAGCTGCAAGAGAAAGAGAAAAAGCAAAGATACAGCGCGTGCAGTGAATGTACATCATGCAGGGGGGAGTAGTGGTGGAGTCTCTTCAGTTTTGGCTTTTCTAAAGCAGCACTTTGCCTACTTGTGCAAACCTTGCCACTTGTTATTTGACCTAAAAGCATCTATAGTACACATGGCGTACTCACTCTTCATATTCTTAGGGTTCCCCTCCTGGCCACTTCACAGTCATGTTCCTTGGAGGGCTGTCGTGGTCACTGCCAGGGACAATGTGCTCTCTTTGTCTGGCACTGCAGGACATCTTGCTGACTTCCAAGGTACCCTTGCGTCATGGTGCAAGGGTGCCTGCATTGCAGGCAGCATACTTTTTTGTAGAAAGGGACACCTTTCTGCACAAAAACAATCCTTATAGGATTTTTCTCTTTCTATGTTGTGTTGCAGAATGTGGCACAATAAGTGAGAGGAAACAACAAGGAGAAATAAAGATAGTTTTCCTTGTTGTGCCTCTGTTGCGATGGCGCACAATTCGAACACATTCCCAGGTCTACCAGTGTTGCTAAATCTGGAAATGCATCAGAATGCATGGGTGGATATGTGGGAACACCCGTGCTCCATCCGTGTAACGCCTTCACCACGCAGTGTGAAACAGGGCAGCAGTTGGCGCTGCCTTGTGTTACACCAGATTTACCAAGCCATGCAGGGTCACGCAGGGAGGCCTTGCGTGGCTTGGGAAAGCTGATTCTAGGTTTTGCTTGCCATACGGCACCTGGCGTGACTCAAGGGCGATGCAAAACAATGCTAAATCTTCCACCTAGATTAAAAGCAGTGGTGTAGCAATAAATGATGGGGTCCCCCCTCAGAGTGTGAAGAGGGGCACCGAGTCTCCTATATCTCACAGATATTAATTGGCCTTCAGGGCGGAAGGGGCTCCCTTGAAGGATTTGGGAGTCCCTGAAGGTTGCCCCCACCCCCTCCACTGCAGGGGCCTGATTTACGCCCTTGCTTCAAAAGAATGGAGTGCTGTACAGCGGTGAGGGAACAGGGGGCAAGTCCTAAAAGGGAGGATGATGGAGGGGGTTTATGTTTTGTGAGCTATTCCCTTCTATTTGAAACCAGCAAAGATGTGTTGGGCAGGCATTTCGTGGCACAGTAATGCAAGCTGTGAGAGTGGGGACTGGGTCAAAGGATGTGGGTACGGCAATGGGTAGTCAGTGAGCCATACATACGAGAACTACACTTGGATGTTGAAACAAGCCGCTCTGTGTACAATAAGTATTACGTTATATAATCGAAAACGATGTACTACAATTAGTCAGGCTATTTAAGGAAATAGATTAATTTATCATTTCATGTTCTATGGGAACCATATATGTCATAACTGAAATAATTGCATGACCTCTGAGCTTTAAGAATTTCATTGCTCTTTAATTACATTTGCATAGACATACTTCAAAATACTGCAGTTATGTATTGGCAATATGTCATACAAAGTAAAGACCCAAGCTCTCTGGTAATTATATTAACATTGAATTTGTAACTACTGAGAAGAAAAAATGTTGCCATCAAGATATTTCTAAAGAGTATGTTACGAAAATGGAAAAGAAGAAGCTAAGAAAATAAATAAAGAAAGTTTTTTTAAAAAGGAGTGGCAGAGCATACATCAAGCCATGAAAACAGAGTTTAATATCGACCAGAGAGAGGCGATAAAATAACATAAAAAAGAAAAGGTGTAAAGCGCGTTTCTTAATGTTTTCACTGTGAATTGAAAGCAGAGGAAACATTTATAGTTCTCATAAAATGTCCACTCTAAATGTAAGTACAGCGAAGACGTGGCTGAAAATTAGCAGAACATTAATACAATGAAGACAAGATTTGACACTGTACTCTGTTGAGATTTCAAGAGGGCTTGTCCCGCACTTAAAGTGGACACATGTACAAACAAACACACGCATACAAACACACATATTCTCCAAAACAAGCACATATATGATCAATAAACCGCACACACTTACTACATGCTCAGTATGTAATGTAACTGTATGCAAAGGCACGCCACAAAGAACAACGCAAGCATGTCTTTTCGCATCAATTTCTTTCTGGTAGAAAGGTAGTGATTTATCAAAAACCTTTTCTTTTTGCAGTTTTACATAATGTTAACTCGAGTCTAAGGTATTGGAGTGCTTTACATGAGCACCTCTTACATTACACAAGATCCAATTTACCTAATTTCCTCATGTTTTTGGCATGGGGAGTTTAAGTGATTTGCCCAAAATCACAGGATGTTGAGTCGCCACTGGGACCCGAAGCTAGCTCCCCCAGGGGCAGCTCCTCTGCAATAGCGGAGGAGCATCATCCCACTGGCTCAGAGCCAGCTGGTGAAAAATAAAATGATATTCTATCATTGTTTTATTTTTCACCTGCTGGCTGAGCCAGCGTGCGTAGGGAGGGGCGGAGGACTGGTTTGTGCACTTCTAAATGCGCATGTGTGTTTGGCCAGCCGTCTTAGGCCGGGTTGGAGAAACAGCAGACTCCCTGTCCTGAGCGGAGCTTCAAACCAGCCCAATCAGGGCTGCTCCCATACCATGAGAGCAGCACAGGGATTGCACAGGGAGTCTCTGCTGCTGTCCCAGTGTCTGCTGGGATCAGGAAGCAGCACAACACTGAGGCGCGAGGAGCGATGTGGCTGGCAGCTTCAGGTGATTACCACCCCATGCTCCCTCTCCTGCACTCCCCTGCTCCCCCTCCACCCACCACACCACCTCATCATTGTGTCAGCCGCCACTGAGCTCCCCCTTTCCAAAGTCAGCTGCTCAGGCTGTCCTTCCACATCCTCTTTTCAGGAAGTTCTATGTGCAACCTTCTGTTTGCTTAGAGAAACTACGTTTAAGCGAAACTATGCAAGCAATGTCAAGGTAATAACAATAATGAAATTCATTATTTCATTATAAAATGCAATTTAGGGAGGAATATCATATCTAAAATAAGTGACAAGCAGGTTTTGCCCAATATTCTGGCACTGGCGTTGGAATATTTAACAAGCCACTCTTTATTAAAACTTTCACATTAATAATAAATTTAACATCATATCTAACAGTACCTTACTGTATAGTGAAGGGTTCTATGCTGAGAAACTATAATAAGCAGCTTGCACTACATTTTTCAGGAATGGATTAGGAATAGTAAATATTTTAGTCCCAGAATATTATTTGGGAAAAAATAGTTACATTTCAAATAAAAAAATTCAAACAAAAAGTTCAGTCAACAAATAAATATTTCATTTTCGATTGAAAGGATTGCTTTAAAAGACACCTCCGTCACATCATTTCACCGAAAGTACCTAGTGCCCGATTAACAAAAGGAAGTCAGAATATTTATAGGTTTATATAAATGCTTTGTGCAAACCCAAACTTTCCTCAAATTCGCAAAGAGCTGAAGGAGCACTGAATAGTGTAACTATTTATGCATACAGAAATGCACATATGTATACTCAGCATGGTGACCTGACTTTTCAATTAATCAAACTGCCATAGGCAGGTCTGGGCACACACACCAGTGCCAGGATACCCTCAAGGGTGAAAGTGCACTTTACAAATACACATAAAATAGCAAATATTGTTTTTATATCTGTTTCTCTAGGGGAAAATGTTTTTTCCTTTCGGATAAATGCATTCTTTTATATTTTCGCAAGCTATAGAGATGTTGTCTCAATTTCCACCCTGAAAGCTCTGGCTGCTTTTAGGGTGGGAAACTATGTGCAAAAGCTTTCCCATTTTTGTACATTCACCAACTTTGTGGCTGATTTAACCTAGAAAGTCCATAAACCTGTGCATGGAAGCAGAAATGCTTGGTTGAAAATTTCACCAGGCTTACTTTATTTCTCAATTAGCAAATCCCATGTACAAGTGTAAATTCACACCATTCCTGATTTATTTAATCAAACATGGAAAAATATTTACTCGTTTAAAAAGATTTGCACACTCATAATTGAAACATCCATGTTCATAAAATGTAATTAAATTGGTTCATAGATAACAAAGTCTTCCAAGAGCATGGTCAACTGAACTGATTGGCAAAATCCTCAAGCATATATCGTTTAAATGCAGTAGACATTGTTCATTCTCTTTTTTATATTCCATATAGAAACTACACCCCAACCCATCTATTTCTTTTCCAGTTTAAAAACACCTAAACATTTTCTACTGCATTATTTGTCTACTCCATGGTTGAGTAATTCAACCTTCAAATCTCCTCACAATAAAACACTTGTACATTCTTTAGTGTTTGCTAAATTATACAAATTCCATTAAAAATGCCATTGACCAAATCACCCCAATCTCCAGGTGGTACAAAATGCATGTTTACGCTCATTGGGCCCGCTTCACAAAGGCAATCTGAGACGAAAGTCTAACTTTATGACATTTGGAATTCACAGAGGTCATTTACAAGTCGTATCTTTACGTGTGCAGTTGGCCTGGAATCTCCGCAACCGGGCCATACTCTCCGCATCCGGGCCGTACTCTCCAGCTTGGGCTGTACTCGCCGGCTCGGGCCGAATGAAGTGTAATCAATAGGCCGGAATACAATTTTTTACAAAAAAGGAACATTAGGAAAGTGTGATAAATGGTAGCGAAGGTCATGAAAATCAGTTTGGGCAGGGAAAAGGGTGTGGCCGGACAATACATCATATCCAAGAAAAGTTTGCTCCTTTGCATCATGGTACATGCAGTCCACAATTTGGAATCCCCTCAGTGTTGACTGTAGTTCCCAATATACATTACTAGTAGGAATGCATATTTTTGGTCTTGTTCTTGAGAGGAAGTGCGTAAGAGATAAGTACTGTGATGAGTAGAAGGTTTTTGTTTTTGTGAGACTCTTGTTGTATTATGAGGAGTAGGTCATCTTTGAATACACTCTGGTATGAAGCAAACACAAGGAGATGATGGACGGAGCGCTGAAACTTTTCAGACACTCACCCTCAGTCACAGATCTGGGTTGAACATCATCGTTCTTTAGCTCACTTTGCTTCCTCAGTTCAGACCCAGCTATATGCAAACCAGTCTTGACCCTGTGCCTCATGGGAACAGTCCAGCCCAAACTGCCAAGCAAGGTCTTCCCTGAATCAGAAACAAGCATCCTGGGACCGGTTTCGGGGTAACACCCCTCATCAGCCAAGCTAGCTTGAATCCAGTGGCAAAGTGAGCAAGGGACCCACGTCTGGGCATTTCCTGCCAACTTAGGGCAAACACACTCTGGTAGGCACACTTGTTATTGTAGGACAAAGTCTTACTAGAGATGGTGTTTATCAGGGCCTACTATTTATGCCAATTGGTTTGGGAAGAGTTGTGAGGCGCGGTATGGCTCTTCCCACACACACCCTACTACGCACACCCATCATCTGAGAGAGAGGTTTGACAGGAGAGATCTGTCACACTGCATACACCCCACTAGAGGCCAGTTCAATCACACACCCTTCTACACACACCTGTCATCTGCGAGAGAGGTCTTAAAAGAGAGCCTTGTTAGTCCCCACACACTAGTACTTGCACCCGTCATCTGTGAGAGAAGTCTGATAGTAGAGGGAAGTCCCTTTCCACTCACTAGTGCACACATCCATCATCTGAGAGAGAAGAATGAAATGAGAGTCCCGTTACTCCTCACATCCTATTACGCACATTCATCATTTGAGAGAGAGGTCTGAAAGGAGAGCAGTTGCTCCCATACACCCTTCTTACGCCCCTCTGTGGACACCCATTATGCATGAGAGGGCTCTGAGTAGAGAGACTAGTCCCTTCTATATACTACTATTTCCCTAAAATTGTGTTGCGATCCCACGAGAGAAAAATGCAAACTTCAGGGAGTGACGCTTGTTGCAGGAGGCTTGTTTGATCCCCCAACCATCTTGCAAGACCCACATGGAAAATTACTGGGTCTGCCTACAGTCAATACTAAGGGGGGCGCAAATTGTGGACTGCATGCTCCATGATGCAAAGGAACATACTTTTTGGGATATGATGTACTGTCCAGTCACACCCTTTTCCCTGCCCATACTGATTTTCATGACCTCCCCTACCATTTATCACGCATTCCTAATGTTCCTTTTTGAAAAAATTGTCTTACACCTAATGATTACACGTCATCCGGCCAGAGCTGGAGCGTACGGCCAAGCCGGAGAGTACAGCCCGGGTGTGGAGAGTACGGCTAAGGTGCGGAGATTCCGGCACGACTGCGGATGTAAAGATGCGACTCGTAAATGATCTCTGCGAATACCAAAAGTCGTAAAGTTAGACGTTTGTCTCAGATTGCCTTTGTGAATTGGGCTCACTTACTTTATTTGCATCTAGAAAAAACTCATATACGTTTTTACAAGGTCATATATGTATCTACATCTAAAACAGATTCCATGAGGTTTGAGGAGCTACAAGGTGCCATCTTTTGAGAATCCAGATTCAGAATTATTGGAGAATTTCACTAACTGTTCAATGGGGATGTTGAAAATCCTGATAAAATACCTGAGCGTCAGAGGGAGAAAATTCTTGCGGAATTACAATTTATCACAGAAGACATTAAGAAATTGGACACAACAGAGACTTTTAACGAATTCATGGAAGGTTTTGATAAGCGGTTGGACAAAAATAAAGAAGATGTTAAAGTGAAAAGACAACGCAAGTTTGCCAGAGAATACAGAGATTAATAAATGGGCAGGATTTTGACATTTGAAAAAAGGTATCATAACCTCTAGCATGAGGAAAGATTAGCAACCATCAAACTAAGCCAGGATGCTCCAATAAATGAATCAGCCTCTGAAACTACTACTACCAACAATGATAGTAATGAGTTGGAAGAAAGTAGTTCTAGCGTGACAGATGCCCCAAGCACAAGCTTTTTGGATGAGATTTGCCTGTTCAACAAAAGCAGAGGACAACATCGAACAAGGGGAAGAGAAGCCAAAAGAGGTAGCAGAGGAAGCGGAAAACGAGGATGAGCAACAAATGAAAAACAAGATGACAAAACCCCGGTGGAAATCCAGACATGGGAACAGAAACAAGACACATGATGGCAGACACTACCAATATGGTGATCATTTTATCTAATAGGGTTTTATTGACAGGTTAGCTTAAGGTTCTAATATATGGTGTGTCTTTTTGTTTCACCAATTTGTACAGTTATACCAAGAGTTGTACTGACTTGTATAAATTCACTCGCCAGCTGAAACTGAAGAAAGTGTACACTCTAAAACCCAGAAAAAGTAAGGCTACTTTGCATCAAACCCCACTAGTCAACAATCTGAGTATTAGTGATGTTGAGCTCCTGCACTCTCTAGCTGAACTTGACACAGAGATTGACTCACATAGTGAACTCTGATTGAATTTGGTTGGCTCTGCCATTAGGATTGATCAGAGCTGCCCCAGTGGCTTTAAGCCACTATCCACCTATACACTCAATATGCCTTATGATGTCATCAATGCATTTTGTGATTTTGTGACTTTTGAGCTGAAAACGCTCAGTAAGGTTAAGGGCCCACACAAGTCAAATCTAAACTGGAGCCAGAGGAAAGACATTTATGCTCTCTGGAATGCGGATGATATTGTAATACATCCCTTGGACAAAGGGGGCCATAGATTTGTATTGTCAAAGAGAGTTTGCGTCAACTCCAGTATTGTTTTCGTTATAACCCATTGACAGAGAATCTGTTAACAAGATTAACTTGGATTACAAGAAAATCTTAACAGATTGGAGGATGAAGGGATAATTGAGTGGGATAAATAGACTTTCTGAATGTGTGATCATCCACAGATTCTCAACATGTTCTTTCTTCCTAGGATACACAGAGCATTATTGACCCACCTCGATGCTGTATTGCACCTGCGATAAGGAGTCTGCACAAAAATACTTCAAGATATATTGATTTCTTTTTGATGCCTTACGTTGTAGCTTTGCCCTCTTATATACAGAACACTAGAGATTTTCTAGCACACATAGAAGGCATTACATGGAGACAGGAGTACCTCTTAATGACATTGGATATATACAGTTTATATACCAACATTATACATGCCAAAGGCGTTAATGGCTATTGACACGTCTTGGAACACAATCGTTATCATACTTCCTATATAGTGAGTTGATATTGGACATGTTGATGTTCTGTTTATACAAAGCAGAATGGTATGCAGTTCCTAGTGAACACTATAGGTTGACGTATGGTTAGTGTAGTGAGTAACACACTAAGAGCAGGAGAACATTACCTCCTTTCGGAAAAGAGACCCTCACACACCCCCCATCAGTGGGGTGTCTTGCTTCATCATCGGGTCTGCTCCTTATCGGGTCGGCGCTGCAATACCCGATCGGCGCCCTTAATGGGGCCTTTTGGCGGAGATCTTTATTTCCTTTTGCCGTAAGGTGCCGTGCGTGTGAGGGCCCTAGTGAGTGTAGATGTAGTGAGTGTAGAAGTGAGGTTAAAACAGAAGGAGGTGGTCCACCCAAAACTACTTTAATGATCGTGGCCACTCTCCTCATTAAAAACGTGAAAGTAGCGCACCCCTGTTATAAGGTCACGGGGCTGTGCGCATTTGGGGTCAACATGTTTCTTGCCAATACTTCAATTAGAAGGCAATTCTTCAGGACCAAATCAAGATCTATCCACACTTTTCGGTAGTGGTACACAATTAACTAATAAAGTGACCACCCATACAGCACCCTAAAAAGTGGTACCTGCAGATCTATGACATCAACCTGTAGAAAAATATAAGTGTAGAAGTATGTCAGGACATTGTATGAACCTACTATACTTATATAGTGTTCTAATTATAAATGTGATAAAAAGGCATGCATCACACACAGTGGTAGTGACCATGCACAAAGCGATATGGAGTAGCAAGGATAATTAAAAACTATGATAACAAAGGAGCATTATGTGTGAAATATGTAAAATATGATTGCTCCTAGCGTCAAGAGAACTCACCCAGTCTGGGTCAAAGAGATGTTACATCGGTGGCCGGCGAGCTCAAACACTGAATAGTACAGTGTCCTTGAATAGGCGAGAGATACAAAGAAATTAGTCAAGTTCTGGAAAGTAACTGTCAGTATCGGGTGCTCAGGCACAGGAGGTTGATTACACCAATAATGAGGGTTGATGCTCTTGTAGCGCATGTGTCATGTTACCCCCACGCTAACCGGTGTGGTCCCACAGCCTACCAAACCCAGACGTCACCTAGTAGGTAAACCTGAGGTGTCAGCCGAGAGGTCCACCCACCTCGTGTGTGGGAACAGCCTCAGCGTGTACAATCACATCTCATCCACATAACAATAAAAAATGCTGAACACACGGTACACCTCCGGTCTACTGGTAAGTCACCCACTGCCCCCAACATAGCCACACCCATCTCCCCGTGACGAGTCATGGCTAAGTGTTGGTGAGTGAAGTAGGTTTCCTAGCAAACACTAGAACCGGTGCGCCACTCGTGGAATCAGCATTAGTTCCAACGTAGTGCCCCGGTATGGAGTGTAATCTCGCCCATGTTGTGTCACAAGCCCTTGTTAAGCCGGCACAGGTACTTACTTGGACATCCGCGCATAAAGTCAGCAGACCTATCCCAGCTCCGCCGGTCCCGCTGGTACACTGGAAGCCGACAGTGCTGCCCTGTATATTCACCGAGCGGCTGATGCAGGGGGCAGGTACTTCCGGATGCACGTAAGCCGCGTTCGGTCATGCGCACTGTTTACAACCGGCGCCATCATGCGATTGGCTTGTAAAGTCTGTGGTTGGTTCCTTACGTAGCCAACCAATGAGGTAGTAGCGTCCTGGAGGTCGAGCTGCTCCTTAATAAACAAGCATTGGCATAGCCAATAGGTCTCGCTTTTGGGACCTTACAAGTATTTAGTTATGCAACTGTTGCATGGCTAAACACTTATAAAGGTCCCAAAGGCGAGACCTATTGGCAATGCCAATGCTTGTTTGTTTACGCAGCACCCCGCCCTTTCAAAGTTAGCAAGCTGAGGGCGGCCTAATAATAATGGAGATATCTGTCTTTTTCTGAGGGTGATCCAGATTGAAAAGAGGGCGACAGCCACCAAAACAGGGCGAGTTGACATTGGCACTTTTTAAGTTCAGATTGCTGTAGCGCCGTCCGCACTTTCCACAATATTGGAAAGTGTACGTGGAAAATTCCTATGTTGAGCAAAACATATCAGCGCCAGGTCCAGAATTTGATTAGGTGCCCCTTGCTGGTAACCTGAAGACAGCCCAGTGGGTAGTTCAACACTCTTACCTCGTTGCCTCCTTCCTCGCGCACTGTGCAACACACAGTGCAATTCCACCTCACTACCCCCCCGCCCCCGTCACCTCAGACTTGTGCACGCGTCGGTTTGACTGTGCCCCCTCACGCTCCCTCGTCCCCGCAGTCCTGCACGTACCTCTCGCAGCGGGCTCCGGTACCAGCGCTCCTCGAAGCCCCGGTTTCGGTTCTCGGAGCTGTCAGCCCGGAAGCTCCAGACACCTCCGAGCTCCTTCAGCTCCCGGCTCTTACTCTCCCGGGGGCTCAGGAGACCCCCCTGCAGGGCCCGGCTCGGGGCTCCGAGGAGGAAGCAGCCCAGCACGGCAAGGTACAGCCGGGAGGCGCCCGGCATGGTGCGCGGAGGCAGCAAGGGTAGCACGAAGCTGGGTGAGCGAGCCTGGCAGGGAGAGGGGCAGCTACGAGATCCGAGGGGGAGACGGGCAGCTACGAGATCTGGGGGTGAGTTTGTGAGGGGGGTGCAACACAGAAAGGATAAGGGGAGGTGAAGCACAGCGTCCTGCTCTGGGCCGGGTAAGCACTTTGTAATCTCCGCTTCCTCTCAGACTCACTCACACAGCCCGGGAAGAGTCAGCTGACAGCAGCGGGCGGCACATGACTGGCCACAGATGAGTACATGCACGAAGTACTGACACCACCTATGGAAGTGCTTGGAACTGTGAACCTGAGTACAGTAGGGGCGGGGTCAAAGGCATGGCTAAACAAGCACGGAATCGAAACGGAGGAGCGGGGGCGAGCGAGCGCGGCAGCCTGCTCAGCTGACCAGACGCTCGTGCGTCATGGCCTTTTGCCGGCATGTGTTTCCAATTATCGCGCCCGCGTCAGGGCACGATAATGGGACACACATGTCTGCGCCGTGCGTAACCATCCAAAAAAGGCCAGCCACGACGCACGAGCGTTTGGACTGCTTCTGAAACCCCCTTACTTAAAGTCTTCGCCTAGCAGCGCTTGCGCGCTACTCGAGGCTCGACCTAAAAATGGCTATGTCGGTAGGCAATGGTAATATGCGGTGTATATCAAGTCATGTCTAGGGCACACTAGGCCTATCAAAATCATCAGGATGCACGCTACTAGTATATCATGACTACAGTGTGTTAGTCCCACGGTCGTGATGGTGGGTGTTATCTGATACCACGGGGGGTGAACCGTTCATTTATTACCCTAATGTCGCCTTATGTTCACAAAATGTTTCTAAGTGATCATATTCCAAGTGCCAATTATAGGAATCCGGTTACCCGGTGGACTCATAAATGGAATGAGCTAAGGTGGCCAAAGTGAAAACTATTGAGAAGGTAATGTACGACAAATAGCGTCATACTACATCCTGGATGTGTAACTGTCAACGACAGACACTCTCCCGACCTCCAAGTAATGAAACTAATACCGAAGGTGTACTGAATCCAGGCTTGATACTCATCTCGTCAGTGATGCCCAAGGAATGTCTTCATTTAGACCCTCTCTATCAGATGCCAATCGCAGTACCCATCTTTGTTCGATTCTGAAGAGGGCACCTTTCGTTATACCAGGGTGTGCTTCTAGGACACACCATCTGATGGAATCTGGTGGATGGTGCAAGGTGTTAAAGTGTGCCGTCATCTTGGTGTTGGTCTTGCGGCACCTGACATTGCTACGGTGTTCCGTGATGCAAATCTTTATGGGTCTCGTGGTCATCCCTATATAAAGGAGACTACACGGGCACATCAACATGTAGATGCAGTTATTCGTGTTGCAGTTCGTGTGCTTATTAAGCTGCCACTTGAACCCATTAGCAAATGTGATTTCTTTAGTCATCTTGGTAAACGGACACACAGAGCAAGAACCACAGGGGTAATGTCCCTTCACAGGTGGCATATCCCACAAAGATCTTTGGGCTATTGTGGTGTGTACCTTGGGTCTCGTATGCATTAACATGTCTTTGAGGTTGCTCATCCGTTTAAAAGCAAACCTCGGTGTTGGGAACTGTAGATCCCCTGTATTCAGGATCCCCCAATGTTTCTTAATGATGCTTTGTAATTGGTTGGAATCAGGTGTAAATGTGGTCACACAGGTCAGTGAATCATTTTTTGTTTCTTTAGGTCTGGTTTCTAGTAAGCCTTCTCTGTTGTGGTTCCTTGCTCTTTTTTGAGAGAGAGCTATGTTGCATTGGGGATAATCCCTACTGCGTAGGTGTCTTTCCAGAACCTGGGACTCCTTTTGGAAGTCTGTCACTGAGCTACAGTTCCTCCGGATACGGAGGAACTGGCCAAATGGAAGGTTTTGTTTAAGGGCTCTCGGGTGGTGTCTGCTGAAATGTAACAGACTGTTCTTGTCTGTAGGTTTACGGTAGAGAGTAGTGCTGATCTGACCCCCGTCCAGTTTTATTAGTAGGTCCAGGAATGGTATCTCACATTCAGAGATAGAGCTAGTAAACTTGAGAAATGGGTTAAGAGTATTAATCCATTGGCAAAAGTCTTCACACCTAGTCCGATCTCCCTTCCAAAGGATCAAAATGTCGTCGATGAATCTTTTCCATAGGAGCACATTCGCCTGAAAGGGGTTGTTGGAATCAAGGATCTCCCTTTCCTCGAACGCTGCCATGTAAAGACATGGCAGGCTCGGCGCGAAGGTGCTCCCCATGGAAGTGCCCTGTGTCTGGTGATACAATTGTTTATTATGTTCAAAAAAGTTTTCAGTAAGGGCCAAGGTCGCACACTCAAGGATGAAAGTCACTGGGGTGGAGGAGGCCCATTCGATCGAGAGGAAAAGGGCGCAGAAGAGGTCAACAAAAAAGAGTGCAGTGGCAGGAACAACCAACTCACTCTGTGGAAACAAGGAGCCAGACAAAGGGGAAGAGAAACTTATAATCAATCTATCTGAGAGACCTTTAACAGCTACAGAAGAAGCTGTACTCCAAAGAGGGTTAGGTTTCGTCCCGACTCCCAAATATGACAAATTTCGTGACACCTGTGAAATACAGGGCTTCTTCAGGAAAATACGCCTTAAGGCATTTTTCAAAGACAAACCAGTACCTGATGATGAGGAAGACTCGGGACTACGTAACCCGTCCACGTTCACACCGAACAGTGGGATGGTACCCCACAAAGTCCTGACCTTTGAGCAAGCTGTGCTCAAGGACCTTGAAAACAGCAATAAGGTGGCACCCTTCCATAACCTTTCATCTGCTGAGCAGGCATCCGTCAGGGCTCTGGCGGCTGACCCTTCTATAACTATCAAACAGGCAGACAAAGGCGGCGCTACGGTCATTATGTCCACTGTTGACTATGACATAGAATGTCTTCGCCAACTGAGTGACCGGAGATATTACACCCCTATAAGAGAGGACCCCACATCCCGACTTGCCACCACCATTTCAACCATGGTCTTTACAGCTGAAACAGAGGGGTGGATCTCCAAGAAGGAGGCAACCTTCCTGATCGCTACGAACCCAAAAATCCCTTACTTCTATACTCTGCCCAAAGTGCATAAAGGAGTCTCACCGGTGCCTGGGAGACCGATAGTCTCGGGGATAGGCTCGATCCTCGAACCACTGTCCAAGTTCTGGGACTACTTTCTTCAACCTTTGGTCAGAGCCACCCCCTCTTTTGTCAAAGATACATCAGACGTCCTGCGCCTACTCGAGGGGGTCCAACATCCAGAGGAGGTGAATCTACTAGTAACCCTGGATGTTGAGGCCCTCTATACTAATATCCCACAGAGGGCTACCCTGGACGTAATTGAGGATGCGTTGGGCAGGATCGAATGGGCCTCCTCCACCCCAGTGACTTTCATCCTTGAGTGTGCGACCTTGGCCCTTACTGAAAACTTTTTTGAACATAATAAACAATTGTAACACCAGACACAGGGCTCTTCCATGGGGAGCACCTTCGCGCCGAGCCTGGCATGTCTTTACATGGCAGCGTTCGAGGAAAGGGAGATCCTTGATTCCAACAACCCCTTTCAGGCGAATGTGCTCCTATGGAAAAGATTCATCGACGACATTTTGATCCTTTGGAAGGGAGATCGGACTAGGTGTGAAGACTTTTGCCAATGGATTATTACTCGTAACCCATTTCTCAAGTTTACTAGCTCTATCTCTGAATGTGAGATACCATTCCTGGACCTACTAATAAAACTGGACGGGGGTCAGATCAGCACTACTCTCTACCGTAAACCTACAGACAAGAACAGTCTGTTACATTTCAGCAGTCACCACCCGAGAGCCCTTAAACAAAACCTTCCGTTTGGCCAGTTCCTCCGTATCCGGAGGAACTGTAGCTCGGTGACAGACTTCCAAAAGGAGTCCCAGGTTCTGGAAAGACACCTACGCAGTAGGGATTATCCCCAATGCAACATAGCTCTCTCTCAAAAAAGAGCAAGGAACCACAACAGAGAAGGCTTACTAGAAACCAGACCTAAAGAAACAAAAAATGATTCACTGACCTGTGTGACCACATTTACACCTGATTCCAACCAATTAAAAAGCATCATTAAGAAACATTGGGGGATCCTGAATACAGGGGATCTACAGTTCCCAATACCGAGGTTTGCTTTTAAACGGACGAGCAACCTCAAAGACATGTTAATACATACGAGACCCAAGGTACACACCACAATAGCCCAAAGATCTTTGTGGGATATGCCACCTGTGAAGGGACATTACCCCTGTGGTTCTTGCTCTGTGTGTCCGTTTACCAAGATGACTAAAGAAATCACATTTGCTAATGTGTTCAGGTGGCAGCTTAATAAGCACACGAACTGCAACACGAATAACTGCATCTACATGTTGATGTGCCCGTGTAGTCTCCTTTATATAGGGATGACCACGAGACCCATAAAGATTCGCATCACGGAACGCCGTAGCAATGTCAGGTGCCGCAAGACCAATACCAAGATGACGGCACAGTTTAACACCTTGCACCATCCACCAGATTCCATCAGATGGTGTGTCCTAGAAGCACACCCTGGTATAACGAAAGGTGCCCTCTTCAGAATCGAACAAAGATGGGTACTGCGATTGGCATCTGATAGAGAGGGTCTAAATGAAGACATTCCTTGGGCATCACTGACGAGATGAGTATCAAGCCTGGATTCAGTACACCTTCGGTATTAGTTTCATTACTTGGAGGTCGGGAGAGTGTCTGTCGTTGACAGTTACACATCCAGGATGTAGTATGACGCTATTTGTCGTACATTACCTTCTCAATAGTTCTCACTTTGGCCACCTTAGCTCATTCCATTTATGAGTCCACCGGGTAACCGGATTCCTATAATTGGCACTTGGAATATGATCACTTAGTAACATTTTGTGCACATAAGGCAACATTAGGGTCATAAATGAGCGTTTCACCCCCCGTGGTATCAGATAACACCCACCATCACGACCGTGGGACTAACACACTGTAGTCATGATATACTAGTAGGGCGCATCCTGATGATTTTGATAGGCCTAGTGTGCCCTAGACAGGACTTGATATACACCGCATATTACCATTGCCTACCGACATAGCCATTTTTTATTAAGGAGCAGCTCGACCTCCAGGACGCTACTACCTCATTGGTTGGCTACGTAAGGAACCAACCACAGACTTTACAAGCCAATCGCATGATGGCGCCGGTTGTAAACAGTGTGCATGACCGAACGCGGCTTACGTGCATCCGGAAGTACCCGCCCCCTGCATCAGCCGCTCGGTGAATATACAGGGAAGCACTGTCGGCTTCCAGTGTACCAGCGGGACCGGCGGAGCTGGGATAGGTCTGCTGACTTTATGCGCGGATGTCCAAGTAAGTACCTGTGCCAGCTTAACAAGGGCTTGTGACACAACATGGGCGAGATTACACTCCATACCGGGGCACTACGTTGGAACTAATGCTGATTCTACGAGTGGCGCACCGGTTCTAGTGTTTGCTAGGAAACCTACTTCACTCACCAACACTTAGCCATGACTCGTCACGGGCAGATGGGTGTGGCTATGTTGGGGGCAGTGGGTGACTTACCAGTAGACCGGAGGTGTACCCTGTGTGTTCAGCATTTTTTATTGTTATGTGGATGAGATGTGATTGTACACGCTGAGGCTGTTCCCACACACGAGGTGGGTGGACCTCTCGGCTGACACCTCAGGTTTACCTACTAGGTGACGTCTGGGTTTGGTAGGCTGTGGGACCACACCGGTTAGCGTGGGGGTAACATGACACATGCGCTACAAGAGCATCAACCCTCATTATTGGTGTAATCAACCTCCTGTGCCTGAGCACCCGATACTGACAGTTACTTTCCAGAACTTGACTAATTTCTTTGTATCTCTCGCCTATTCAAGGACACTGTACTATTCAATGTTTGAGCTCGCCGGCCACCGATGTAACATCTCTTTGACCCAGACTGGGTGAGTTCTCTTGACGCTAGGAGCAATCATATTTTACATATTTCACACATAATGCTCCTTTGTTATCATAGTTTTTAATTCTCCTTGCTACTCCATATCGCTTTGTGCATGGTCACTACCACTGTGTGTGATGCATGCCTTTTTATCACATTTTTAATTAGAACACTATATAAGTATAGTAGGTTCATACAATGTCCTGACATACTTCTACACTTATATTTTTCTACAGGTTGATGTCATAGATCTGCAGGTACCACTTTTTAGGGTGCTGTATGGGTGGTCACTTTATTAGTTAATTGTGTACCACTACCAAAAAGTGTGGATAGATCTTGATTTGGTCCTGAAGAATTGCCTTCTAATTGAAGTATTGGCAAGAAACATGTTGACCCCAAATGCGCACAGCCCCGTGACCTTATAACAGGGGTGCGCTACTTTCACGTTTTTAATGAGGAGAGTGGCCACGATCATTAAAGTAGTTTTGGGTGGACCACCTCCTTCTGTTTTAACCTCACTTCTACACTCACTACATCTACACTCACTAGGGCCCTCACACGCACGGCACCTTACGGCAAAAGGAAATAAAGATCTCCGCCAAAAGGCCCCATTAAGGGCGCCGATCGGGTATTGCAGCGCCGACCCGATAAGGAGCAGACCCGATGATGAAGCAAGACACCCCACTGATGGGGGTGTGTGAGGGTCTCTTTTCCGAAAGGAGGTAATGTTCTCCTGCTCTTAGTGTGTTACTCACTACACTAACCATACGTCAACCTATAGTGTTCACTAGGAACTGCATACCATTCTGCTTTGTATCACTTTTGGGCATGTATGCTGGACCTGGATAAATATAGCCCATAGTCCTCAAATTTGTTAATAA